>OX352763.1:33110755-34310755 GCA_947095585.1 Nephrocerus scutellatus
TTAGTGAAACAAATCGATTGGAATGAAATTGATTGTTGAATTGTTGCAGCTGAAAAACCAAGAACCCCGCTATTTTGAAACAAGGAAATTGTATTGATGCCGTACTTGCCAAGCAATAAACAAAATGATGTATCCCAACATGCAGATCTAGTTGACATGCATGTCAAAATCGATTAAAGTTAACAAAGACAAAGCAAAGTGTGTATATATTATAATTATAATTAATATCAACGAAGAGTTTCAGTTCCTTTGACAATTAGTTATTCCCGATAACTGCAACACCGCAAAGTAGTTAAAATAAATTTCATTGAATGTAACGAGGTAAACATGAACGCCAGTGTGCAGATCAATTATAAGATCATTTAGTTAGCAAGTGTAATGTCGTTTTTTCCTTTTTGGAAATCTGTGTCTGAGCTGTCAGTTGTTCTCAGCAAATCGAATATGAATGGCAAAAATCGATTGTTTTGTCGCATGTGTTGTTGTTTTTGTTGTTAGTAAGAAGGGGGGTAAATCCACCGAAATATACATATCTCCTATTAAAATTGGGTTCCATCGATTAGTCTTTTAGGTAAAACGAACAACTTGTCAGCCAAAAATCAACCCAAACCGCATTTTATGTCAATTCGAACTAAACATAAACATAACAAACTATACAATATGTCAGCGATGCCAACTTGTGGGATATTTTGTTTTGTGAAATATTTTATTGCATTACGATAAAAGGCAAACTTTTCTCTTAAAAAGGGGATAAGTCCTGTCTTAATTGCATTCTAATGAATCTATGATATGCATTATAGTGTATTAATCTAACCCAACGATGTATTTGTCGAACATGTTTTTAAAGCTAAGTTAAAGATCGAACTTATATTTGAAACATTTAAATATATAACATTTATATATACATATAACATATGTTTAGTGATGAGAGAAATTGGTCTTGGTCATGCAATAATCTTGTATTGGTCTTGTAGAAACACAGACACAGATCAGGACCCCGACTAAGACCAAGACTACCAATCCACTAGAAAGATCAAAACCAAGACTGTATGTGCAACAGCAACGCTGTGGGAATACGAATAAGTTGCATAAATCCTCAGTTGATATTTTCTTTTTATACCCTACAGCCCACACTATAACATTATAACATTATAACTTTATACGTTACGTTTATAAAATCAAAAGCGTCAGACATATGCATTTCTACTCAGAATTGAAAGCTGAGTCGATAATCCATTTACGTTTAATGAGAGAGAGAGCTGCAAAAATCATTTGCGTTTAAAACTTTCGTAACTTTGATAACTGATTCTGTCTTCAGGCCTTAATTGTGTAGATTTCATTAACATTTCAAATAATATAGACAGGCGACGAGAATTCTGTTTGGTCTTTTTACACACGCAACTTATCAGAAATTAAACCAAGATTTAATATGATATAAGGGAAGTCCTTAACCACTTAGACGATTGTGATATGAGCTCGAGCGCTAATAAATCTTTCGAAGAGATAAATTACCGAATTCGCGCCACAACCGAAATAACAGCAGCAATCAAGTATCGCAAGAAAAATAAAGCGGTGTATTGAGGGCATCTCTGCCGAAATATTCCAAGCGGCGCCAACCACACCGGCTAAACTTCTACACCCGCTCATACGGAGAGCGTAGGAAAATTATCAATTTCCCCAAGAGTGGAAAAAAGGGATGATCTTCTAGCTTCCAAAAAAAGGGAAATCTGATGGACTGTAAAAAGTGGAGAGGTATATGAGTCGAAAATGTTGACAACTTTCCAAGGAAGTGTGGTCTCGGCTGAACGCAATGGCACCGAACTGGATGTGTGCAGCAAAATCGGGAAGGGAAGGGCTTCGTTCGGAATGCTATCGAATATCTGGAGAAGCAATGTTTTCAGCTTAAACCTAATCTTCGACTGTTCCGCTCCAACATCGAATAAGTACTGTTGTATGGGTGCAGTACTTAGAAAGTGGATACCACTACCACGCGCAAGCTGCAATCTTTCGTAAACAAATGCCTACGTATCATCTTGAGGATCTTCTGGCCAAATCCATCCAACGACGAACTTCATCGAAGAACGAGCGAAGAATCTATAGACGTTATTGTGCGAAGGAGAAAGTGGCAGTGGATTGGACACACACTACGGCGCGATGAAAACTCCATTGGAAAATATGCCATGCTGTGGAACCCGCTTACCTGGTCGGGTAGAACAGCGGGACGCACTAGCAGGACGTGGCGTAGGACACTCCTTGGGAACGAGTTGTAGGCAGCTCAAACGCGTTGCAGAGAAGAGAACAAGATGGCACGTAGGCCTTGTTGACGCCCTATGCCACTCGAGGAGTGAAAGGATTTAAGAAGAAGAAGAGGGAAACCATTAATTTCATTAGAAAGATGGACAAATAGATGGTTGATCTAATTAGACACAACTTATCAGGAACCTAAATAGATCAACCAAGATCTATGTGATGTAAAGAACTGCATATCACAAAAGAAAATGTTAAAGAAAGATGGACAATTTTTATTAAAAGTACAAACTTTTTGCTGGAGTTTTCATAATTCAGGTCAAGCGGGCTTAGCTATTAGGTCCCACGTTGTACAAAACTAAAAAATTTGGCTGTGTCTGTATCACAAATAGGGACATGCATACACCGACAATGTTCGTTAACCTCTACTCTTATGTTGTTCTATCGGAATGTCAAGCCATCCAAATATACAGACGACATCGAAAGTTGAAAATATAACACAGAAAGATGTATGGTCCAATTTGCTATAACGAAAATTGCCAAAATTTAATGCAAATATAAGCAATGAAAGAAATGAGGAAACCACATAACTTTAACTGGCACTAATATTTTCGTTAAAAGTTGTTTTTTGAAAAAAGTCTAGAAATATAATCTTATAACTTATTGAAGATCAATGATCTTCTTTATCGCTTAGCACTGGTCAAGATTTCTAATTTGCATTCACATTTTTCTAAGCAATTAGTATTCGTTTTTTTTATAATAAATCTATAAATATGGTTCAAACAATATTAAATTGGATCACATTATAACACTATACAACACATCAAACATTGCAACTTTAAGGAAGACAATCTAGAGTTGAGTTAATAAAAAGTTCAAGTTGTTGAACAGCAATCGTAAGTTGATGATAAAGTTAATAGCAATTTAATAAAAATAATAAAATATATACAAATATAAATAATATATATAAATATACCTAATAGATGTTATTTAAATAAATTTCGAAGTGATTCCCCTTTTCCTAATGTATATACCTTTCAATTCAATTTACAAACTCTAAATCAAGATATGGGTATTCTGCCGTATTAATAAAAAATCGCTATCCGCTAGTTAACACAAGTGTAGAGAATAGAGAACTTATCCCTTTGATAACTTTTCTTATTAATAATCATATTATTTGTCTATATTAGCTATCCGCTGATTATCAATCAAAGCACGGTAGCATTTCACCGAATTTCACGAAAATTCTAGTAAATCTCTCATTTTCAGCAGCTGATACTGAAATTAGCTCAATATTTTTGTTATATTTTGATATTCAGACACAAAATTCGGTTAGTTAAGTTATCCGCTCGTTGATAAAGCTAACACACATTTGTTAATGAAAACTACCATTTAACAGATGATTTGTGCTAACACACAGCTATTCAGTGTTTATTAATACGGGGTTTACAAAATACATTTTTAAAATTAATCTAAAATCAGTAGTATCCTTCTGTTAATGAATCATAAGGGTTTCATACTTGAGAGCATTTTAATTTCATTTTAGCGGCATCTGAGACAGACACAATGCTCCAATAATGTACGAGTAGAGGAACTGCAAAAAATCCTCTGTTCCGAACGTACCTACAAGTCGAGGACTGTACCCATTCAAACACAAACATCTTGTATAGTTGAGTAACAACAACAAAAACAGTATAAGCCTTTTTCTCAACGCCGCCTATGCAATTTTGAAAATTTCGGAATTTTCGCATTTTGCCTCGACAGCAATATGTGAAGATCAATAAGGGCGCGTATGAATGGTTTATTGCGAGTACTTTCGTATACATTTGTGTGTGTGTCTAGGAAAAATTAACCTTGTAGCTTTGTGCTGATTAGGGTAAATTTTGTCGTTGCACATATGGTTGCAAAGAAAGGAATTCTTTCAGAGTAAACGATCGCACATTGCATACCTTACGATGCGTGTCCTTGCCATAAAACGATATAATGGACATGGACGTACCCTGGCCGAACAAATTTCTGTTAATTTTCCGCATTTATATTCGTTGTTGTACAGTCAATTGGCAGCGAGTTTATTATCGGGATTTCCCTATTTTCACCCTAAAATTCGATTCGATATATGTATATAGGAATACGCAAAATAACTGCTGCTTCTCTTCTAGCTGGACATTAGTGAGTTATGAGGTCGTCGCAAATGTAAAAATTCCGCTTGTACTATGCATGCATTGCTCGTGGATTGCGCTAATAATATTTCATACATCTATGTAAAACTTATTTTGGGGGAAAACATGGAAAATAAGGGAAATCAATTTATTCAATAAATTCAGTTAGGTCTTGGTAGGTTAATAAATCTTTTGTTCGAAATGTGCATATAACAAAAAAAGTTTTCAAAAAGATATGAGTAGGTTTTGACTAAAAGAAATGAAAAACTATTTTAGAAGGTCTCATTTGGCTATGTATGGGACATTCGGAAAAAGGATGATATTTGAGCGTACAATCATATTATCGAGATATAACTTTGTTTACGAATGCATGAAGAGTATGATATTCTTTGTTATTGCATGACAGGATGACTCCATTCATTGTTACATGCCAATGTCTATCCAAAAAATTGCAACTGATTAGATTTCAACTTTAAGCAGGGGATGAACAAATGACCGAAGCTTCAAAACTTGTTACAGTTTAAACCAGAATCGTTTGGGATTAATGAACATTGAAAGTCTTAGCAGGTTTTCCTCTTGGAACCCGCATCGAACACTGATTTTTTTGAGAAATTTTTACGCAACGGGAGAAAAGTCTTAAATGGCACTTTTAGTCCAATGAATGTCTACACACATCACTGTATTGTTCTGGAAAACCCATCAATGTTATTGCACGCCTTTATAAGAACAATTAGGTCGCTGTTTATGATAATGTGTTAGAGAATTAATTGACTTCTGCGTCTAAGGGCAGAGAAGTGCTTGGCATATTTGGTAGAGAAATATAAATTTTATACACCTTATGGATATTTTTGGATACGATGTTACCTTGTCAAGAAAAATTCATATATTGTAGCGTCCGCCTCAACAAAACTGGCATAAATGGCGAATTTTGACAACAAAATTCATATAACACCCATATTTTTAAGCTTTATCTATCCTTTCACAAGAGGAAGACGCAACAATATGATGTCTCCTTTGCGTTTCTTTTAAAATCTTTTAAATAAGAGTCCTTAGTTAGATCAATATGTTTTGATTGCCATTAATCAACAATTGCCAACTCCACAAAATAATTTAACTCTCCACAAATGCTGGCTAAAGTCAAATGATGTCTTTTTTGATTACTTTCTAGACAACCAATCGAAGCTTAAATCTCATATACATTTAAATATTAGCAATATTTTTAGCTATTTGACCAAGAACTTGCCCTAATGCTGGGTTTGTGGACATTTTATTATTAAATACGACATTTTTATCTGTACGTTCACATGCACTTGTCCCGTTCAGTACAAATATAGCTTTATGTTGTGTTCAAGACAGAAAATGTTTAAAAATTCGACGAAACTAAAATATTACGGGTACAGGATGGTCGAACGAACCATTTGCAGTAAAAACGAAACTTCATGTCATCGTTGGACAAGGCCAGGTAATGAAAAAAAACAACCCATAAAAATTTTTCATGTAAATTCTCTAATAACCAAAAGTATACTGAATTCCACTATAAATGCTGAAATACAAAAACACATAGAAAACACTTCAACCCAACAACAAAACAACACCAATCGTAAAGCAAGCAGCTCACAGCGCACAACGCACACAAAACACAGTCATTACAGTATGAAATGATCTGATGCCGGAGAAAAAAATTTTTATGGGAGACTCCCGAACCCGCGACCCGATTACACTCAAATTTTAATAGAAATTATTGTCACCGAATATATACATGAGTGCAATATTTCAATAAAATCGGGCTTTAGGAAGTGTGTTAAAAATTTATCACAAGATTCTGCCCACTAGCCAGCCAGACAGCCAGCCAAGAGAGAATTTAAAAATAAATAAAAATTTGTACGCAGGCTTCCATCTCGTACACTGTCCTCCTTATAAGTTTTAACTTTAAACCATCTGTTTATATACATAATATAAGTGGGCGCCGTGGCTCAGTGGACAAGTGCATGGCTTCTGAGCAGGAGGTTCGTCTGACAATCGTCCGAGAGTATTAACTTGTCACGGAAAGCTTCTCAATTATCCGTTCGGATTCGGCATTAAATTGTAGGTCCCTTCCATCTGTGTGCAAAAATATACATGCACAACAGAAATGGTCGCGAGAAGCTAGGCCTTGGGCCGCAACGGGTCTGTCGCGCCGAATATTATTATTATTATTATTATGTAATATAAATCCGCCTAATGAGAGCGTAGCCACAGTTGAACTGAAAAACAACATCAAAAATATCAGGAAGGAGGATGACAACAATGTGACATCGTGCAAAGAACTTAGGATGGTAGACGGTATAGGAACCTAGCTGGCAAAGCAGCTAGAAACTTACTTGAAAGGCCTTTTACGTTAAAACTTATATAACTTATAAAACAAAAGCCTTCGCTAACAGAATGTCGTAGACCAAAACGTCCACAGTTAGGCAATGCCTAACTGTACGACATTGGGCCAAACTTGTGATCTGTGAATTAAATTTAACTTGAATATTGGTTAAAAAATAAAACTTGTATTATAAGCATAGTTTCTGCAGTAATGAAATAAAAGGCGGTTTGTTTTTAAATCATAGGCTATGGCAACTTTTTTTTTAACGATTTGCTTGAAATTTTCACAGCTCATCAGTCTGATATTCCGCGGCACGGAGCAATCATGTTAATCGCTTGACATATTGAAAACTTTTTTTCAAATTCTTGTGTAGCCAAAACCGTGCGAGTTTTTTTTTTAAAGAAATATGGGTCGTAAAAAAGCGCCAAGTGGAGCCGCTGCAGTGAAATTGGTGAAGAAAGTTCATGAGAAAAGCTTGCTATTGGATAATAGAAGTGGTCCTCGAGCTCGGATAGTTCGCACGCCCGAGAATAATGCGGCTGTGGCCCATAGTGTGGGACAGAATCCATCGACCTCAACTCGACACCGATCACAGCAACTGGCCATTAGTCGCACCAGCCTTAACAGAATGCTGCACAAAGACCTAGTGTTAATCGGCTACAAGGTGCAGATGACTTAGAAGTTAAAGCAAATGACGATCCGCTTCGATATCAGTTGTCTGCGAAAGCTTGATAATATCGTCGATTTTGGTCGATAAATCATCTTTTGAGACGAAGCGCATTTCCATCTCGGGGGCTATGTAAACAAGCATAACTGCCAGATTTGGTGTTCGGAACAGCTACTTGTAATTGTAGAGAAGCCAATGCATCCACCAATAGTGACTGATTGGTGTGGAAATGGTGGCATAATTAGCCCATTTTTCTTCGAAAAAGCCATTACTATCAATGCCGACCGTTACAGAGCCATGCTGACCAACTTTATATGGTCTCAAATCAACGCAATGAATGTGGACACCCTTTGTTTTCAAAAATATTGCGCTACATGCCATACAAGCCGACTGAAAATCGATCTCCTGCGCACCAAATTTGGCAACCGAATAATCAGCCGTTTTGGAGATGTCATTTAGCCTGTGCGGAGCTACGAATTGACGCTGATGGTCTTTTTTTAATGGGGTGCCATTAAGGATAGATGTTATAGGATAATTTAGAGACAATTTTCCAGCTTTAAAATATAACATTGCGGCTGTTATTCGCGAGATAGGCGAAGAAATCATCGAAAAGATTCTTGAAAAATGGACTCAGAGGATGGCTTACTGTAGGGCCAGCAGAGAAAGCCACATGAACGAAATGGTTTTTCATTCCTAAATCGTAGACTCTAGCCTTCACAATAAAACGGAAATACAAAAAATATTGATGTATACTCATTTCAACAGCAAACTTTTAAATTGCCCACCCTTTAGAACATAGTTGCAAGCAAAAATAATCTGAGTATCATTGTGGGCTTGCATTGTTATATGAACTAGCTGAGAAAATCAATTTATTGATTCCAAGTTATTAAATTAAGGCCAGTTTTCTCATACGAGTTACGAGTATAAATATTTATGTTAAGATGCTATGTTCTACTTAAATGCAAATGCATCGACATAAATATTAATACTTGAGATGTGAGTCTTTTGTCAAATCTACAACAAAAATTAATGCTTTCATTACTATGACAAACGGCTTTTGGACAAATATTCAACACTAACTTTAACTTAGCTCTTATGATGTTTTATGTATTATGTCTGGGAAAACAGACCTTAAATACATAGAGAGTAGGAAAAGAATTCGACGAAAATTTTGAAAATTCAAAGCAACATTTAGTATCTTTTTGATCTTGTACTATATTTTAGACGAAATCAAAAGCTGAGCCCATTTTTAGTAAATTTGCCAGAAATTAATTAATAAGCAAAGTTATTTTTTCGATACCAATTTCAATGCAGCCAATACAGTGAATAATGACTTCAAGCAGTTATAGCAATTCAAAAAACAAATACACCTGCAACCAACCTTTATCCCTCCTAATGGGAACCGGAAATAAGTCCTAGATGAAACAAAATTTTGTGGTTATAGAGCCAATACCGAGGTATCCTAAAAGCTGATCCCACTGTGATTACGCGGATTACTTTAAAACAGTCTCTTAAAACTTAACTGAGAATTTCAGTTTTCTTAGCCATAATAGATGTGAAGTGCCTCTATTCAACCAAACGTACATTAATTTTTATTAACAAATGCATTAATTAATAATTGCAAATGCAAACTTTTGCCAATTTATATAAGGGTAGAGTAAGCACACATTATATACTACTCGTAAATCGAGCTAAGCGTCCACCTCGAATGAATTGATTAAATTGTGCCATATGAAGGTTGCCAATCCGGTTCCCATCGTTACGCGATTGATTACGTTTACGAGGAGTTAGCTGAAGAGTTCAAGAGTTACACGCATAAACATCGTTCGACATTGGAACACACGCACGTGCCTTAGATATGGCAGGATGATGATGGATAATCCTAATCCATATGAAACAGCTTATTGAAAATTAGCAGCAACAAATAAAAAACAAGAACCCAAGGAACCCAAAAGGGGTCGGTTCTCACTCTGACGATGGAAGGGTTAATTTCGGATCGATTGCAACAACAGTAGGATCATCCCGTGCATACTTATCCCAGTTATGATGTAATTGAAAATCTTAGAAAAACAAACAAAAAATATAAAAAAACCGCTCGTCGCGATGTATGTACTCACATTTACATTCGTTTGCATCACGTGCTGTTGCTCGTCCCCATGGCCGATCAAAGTGAAACGACTTACAGCGTTCACAATCCCGTCCGGCTGTGTTGTGTTTGCAATCGCATGTCAATAATCCGTCACGATCTGTAATGCATTTGGAAGCGTGTCCATTGCATTTGCAACGTCCGCCAACAGAGAAATCCGAAACGGCGTAATGCTGTCCAACGGCGGCAGCGCCACCAGTGATGATGCCGCTTGTAATAGTCGATGTGGACAGGCTTATTGGCGGTTCAATGGCATTCGAGCCCATCATCATAAGCGCATTAGTAGCGTCAGAGTATTTACTTTTTGAATTAGCGGAGCCAACACCAGCGCCTCCAACAATCGCCTGATTGCCATAGTGTAGATCACCGGATGATGACGATGACGATGATGCTGCCAATGAGTTGTCTGACATTTGTAAGCGATGGAAGACAATGCGAATATCGGTGGCTGTTACCCAATCCTGTAGAACGGCCGATGAGTCAAAGTCTCTAGCCGAGGGTCGCCCTTCAAGAGTGCTGAAGGCGATTCGCGTGCCCTGCGTCCCGATAACATCACCGATGTGTCGATGGGAGTCTGTGCACCTTGCCTCCTGTTCGTTTGACTTGCTGATTATCGCCCGGTTAGGCCGGCCATACACTCGACGACACTGCGAACTGTAAAACTGAAAGGGTTGCCATGTTTTCCCGTAGTCGGAGCTCTTATGGATGGCGATCGAGTCTGGTTTCGGTGCTCGTGGACAGAATTGCAAGCTCACATAGGTGAGTTCGTATTTTTTGTGCAGCGACAATGTCAGCGTAACATTATCCGGTGGCGCGTTGATACTCATTGCCGGGACAATCGGCTCCGAACGCCAGCATGTCACATTGTTCGGATTGTTGAGATCGGTCATTGCGGAAGCGGGAAAACGTCGCTTCGGGCTTGAATCGTCACATATATGGCATGTGTTTCTGCTGTCATCGGAGGCGCCACCACCACCACCAATGAGGTTGCTTTGTTCGCAGTAACGTTCAGGGTTCCTTTGACCACAAGTGCTCGACGCGATTACCGGATTTCCGTATGCAGCATTCACAAAATCTGGGATGCATTTACGTGCCTTGTCATCGTTATAGCACGGATCGGTTGGAGCGTGTGAGGCGAACATTTTCAGATACGCATCGGAGGGAATCGCATCGCCCCAACTTGCCAGATGGGCAATTACACACAAATACACGCACAACAATTTCATTTTTCGTTTGAATTTTAAATTTTTTTTACACAAAATATTTTTTATCTGAATCGCGCTTTCGGGGTGTTTTTTCCTGGTCCTGCTGGCGTAACCAGCAAGAGGAGCAGTAGTTGTAATGGAGAATTTTAATTCTTACTAATTGCACAGATTTTTCACTTGTCTAGGAGCTACACAGAAATTAATTGCCGCAATTTTCGTCGGCTTCATGGTATTCCAATTAATTATTTTTGATTTGTTGTTTTTTTTATTTAATCCGACCAAATTGCTTGGATTTGTGGTAAGATAATGACATGGATTAATGTTGCAGATTTATTTTTCCATCACAACACAAACAAACAAAAATTGTAAAATTCGCAAGATCCTCGCATTAACAAGGGATGCTCGCAGTTAGTCAAATACCAAAATCGAAATCGAGACGCGCACCACCGTACACGACACGCGACTTCGCAACAAATACTCGAACAGATCAAGATCGAGTCGAGTCGAACACAAAATGCGATGCGTCCGCCTACCGATATTAGAGCGTCACTACAAGCCGGCTGTTCACAGTCAACTGAGATGTCAGTCGGATGCTGTCGAGATATTTTCCAAGCAAAACCGTTCGTTGGTTGGTTTCGTCCGTCCGCTTACACACAGCTGTGAGCTGCGCAGCCGACCATCCACCGTTTTCCCAAGCGCAAACGAACAATCAAGCCAGTCAGCCAGCGAAGACGCAAAGTGTTTTCGTTTTGCGCTAAAAATCGTCGGCGGTCCATGCTTCATGATGATGTGTGCTCAAAAGGGACGGTGATGATGCCAGGTAGCCTGTTTGTTTTGTCGCTTTGTCGCTACTGCATGGCGACGGTAAATGAATGAAGAAGAAGGTGTCTCGGCTAAGATCCACACAATCCACACAAATCACACGTGTACCCAAACTGCCTGTTCACTGTACTCGTGGTGGGTGTTTTGTCTTTTCATTGAAAAGGCGATGTGCAGCCGATAGAGAGTTTTCATGTGAGTCAGTTTTTGTTTGTGTGTGACGTGAAAGATGAGCATTCTTTGCAGATGTTATAGCTATTTGCAGCTTTGTTCGCATTTGCTTTTGCAATTTGCAGAGTGAGTAGAGAGCCGTTAGGTGATGTTTCATTTTTATTGCAACAATGTTTAAGCAGCATTAGCATCTATACCTCTATAGAGTCTAAATGCAACAAATGTTTTAATGGGAGTGGTGCGATTATCCGCTAAAACCAAATTTACATTCATGCAAATCTACAGAGTTATTCAAATGAAAACATTTTGATAACATTTGATATTTTTTCATTGTAGCAAAATTATAACTGAATTAATAACTGAGGAGTTTTCATGACGCACGCACGTGCGTGCTTTTATATCATTTATTTTATTATTTGCTCTATTCCATTATTATTTCCCAAATTATACTAATTAGTTGGGAGTAGTATAGCTTTTCACATTTTATAATGGGTGATCAATTTAGAGCTATCAGATTTTAAATTGAAATAAAACAACAAAAATTCAAATTGTTTGGGCAATCTTTGTTATTTTTGTTTAGAACCATTCATGACATTTATTTTTTGAAGATAATCCCTTTCAAATGTTGGCCGCAACTGCGCCGTAATTCGGCCATCCGTAAACACCAATTTTGAATGACTCGCTCGAGGAATTCGGTCGGTATCTCGGGAATAACTTGAGTAATGTTGGCTTCCAATGCCTCAATCGTAGCTGATTTATCCACAAAATATTTAGACTTTACATACCCCCACAATAAAAAGTCCAAAGGTGTGAGATATCACACGATCTTGTTGGCCCATCCATCGGTCCGAAACGAGAGATCAATTGCTCACCAAAATGAGGACGCTGTAAATCCATTGTGTCACGGGCTGTATGGGATTTATCGCCGTCTGTTGGAACCAAATGTCGTAAAGATCACGGGCTTCAATTTCCGGCATCAAAAAGTCATTTATGATGGCGGGATAGCGTTCGCCATTCACTGTTACATTGGCGCCAGCCTTGTCTTTGAAGAAATATGGGCCGATGATTCCTCCAGCCCATAGGCCGCAGCAAACGGTAGTTTTGAACGGATGTTCGTGAATGGCTTCGGGTTGCTCTTCAGCCCAAATACGGCAATTTTGCTTATTGACGAAGCCATTACAAAATTCGGATCCCAAAATACGGATCTTCGGTGAGTTTTTCAAGAGCACAACGACTGAAAGTATGACGCTTTGAAAGGTTGGCCGGCTTCAATGCTTGGACTAGCTGTATTTTATACGCTCTCAAACCAAGTAGTGCCATTAGATAGGCCATGTTGCTTAGAACGGCGACGAATCGATTCTTCCGGCGATTTTCGGCAAAACTCTCACTTACAGCCGCAATATTCTCTTCATTTCGGGCTGTACGTGATCTAATCGGTCGAGTTTCATCCAATAATGTAAAATTATTCTCAAGTTTGCCGATGGTATGCCGAATAGTGCGTTCGGTAGGACGATTATGTACACCATAAGTTGGCCTGAGCGCGCGATGAACACTTTTTACAGAGCGTCCATTTTCGTATTACAATTGTACGATTTGTAAACTTTGTTGAGGTATTAGTCTTTCCATGATGAAATGTCAATAAATACTGAATAAAATTATGTATTTAGTTTGACAGTAGTCACGCATGACATGTCAAAAAACTCCTATTGGAAAAAGTACCTCCAATATGATCACCTTTTATAAAGCGGAAAAGATATGTTGCATATCTTAATCCTTTCAGACCTGAAAACTTGGTTATGGGTATGGACTACAGTTTTATTTTATTTTTAACTAATTTTGGGTCGTAGAGTCTAAATCTGATATCAAAATTTAATTCCGGCTACCCATAGGTGATTTATAGGTTGGCAATATATATAGAGCCAATCGGACCATTTGGTTGTTTTTTTTATCAATAATAACATAGAATGATTTTTTTAAGTTTTTTATTTATTATTACTATTTTTAAATAATAATTAAAAAATGAAATACATAATTAAATTTAGAATTATAACTACTTTATGTGAAAAATGGTAAACAAATTATTTTTACCATTAAAACATTAATGGAATACTTGGTACAAAGTATTCGAAATCTTGCTGGTCGTTTACATATAGATCTTGAATGTGATTCTTCAAACTTTGGAAGATGGTTAAAAAAATCAAACCGAGCATCTCACACTGGCCTCATGGCTATGTCGTTCGTTTTCATTAATAAAAACTAAATTAGCAGCCCTCCACTTTTTATTACTCACTGAATAGTAAGGCTGTGGGCAAGATTCATTTTAAAATTTATCAGCGTCAATATGTCATTATTTTTACACTTATTGATTTCACATTGATCTTTGTATTCTAAATAACTGGCGCAAAATGCGGTTCATTAAATGGAGCACCACTGCCGAACCCAGTCCTAACCTAGCACGATCAAAACTTGATATTTCAGTGTGGGTCCCCTGGTACATCACAAAATCAAAGGTATATCCTGATTTGCCACATAACAAGAACACTTTAATAGCGCAAAGACACGGCTTGACTGTTATGTACTGGATACCCGAACATCTTCGGCGAACACATTCAATCAAAGGCAGTACTTTGAGTATTTTTTCAGTTTTCTCACAGGTAGTAAGCCCTATTAATGAAAAAACCCTACCGAAAGGCGAGCGGTAGCCAATTGATTTAAAAAAAATTCCATCAAATTTTGACTGGTAGAAGCCGAGATGTACGAGATGTAAACGTACAAATGTACAATTGTACATACGTTAGCTGAAAAATATTCATGTCCCCTGAATAAATACTAAGGGTTATTACAGCTAAATCCCAGGTAATAGTTTTTAGAAAACGAGGCGAGAAACGAAAAGTGGCGTGTTGCCGGCCAGGTAAATCATACAAATACCTCAATATCACCAATAACTGAATATAGAAGAACATCTCAAAGAGAATCTCACAACAGCTAAGTCAGCTTTTAGTGTGTCTTGGAAAAACTTTCTTGAAGATAGGCCCTGATAGTAAAATATCAGGTACTTAAAGCGGTTTCTAAATCAGTCCTGCTGTATTCCAGTTCATGTATGGAAGTATAGTACACAAAATAATATTATGCATACCTCAACAACAACCTTTGCGACAATAACTACTTCAGCGATAACTACTTGACCAAAGTAATAACTTAAATTTTTAAAGCAATTGGTGAAATTATGAACCTTAATTTCATAAAAGAACGAAAAGATTTACCAGTTATTTGCACTTTGTCTAATCGGCAAGCGAGAGAGAACACCTTTCACCTCTTAGGCAGGTGCCCAATTCTAAGCTAAATTCACGGTGTCAGCTGTTTGTTAAGGGAATTCTGGAGTAGGCTGAAATGGTTATGATTTTAAATGGTACGGACTGGAACAAACTGCATAATTATTATCAAAAAGCGTTTAGCGAGCAATAGTCGAAGAATCTGTCTGCGCATACATACAGTATCGGTAAAACTAGGACGGACGGCTAAAATTTAAGAATTATAAATTTGTTTTTGTTAACGAACAATTGTTAATCAGTAGAAATTTGATCTATCTATCTATGTTGATAGATCTCTTAGATATCTTATCTCTTGTCCGAGTCACCTCTTCAGCTGTCTTCAGCTCTATATACGAGTAGCACATGTATAACATTGCTATAAATTCATGAGCTGCCTGTTATAATGGCTCATACATGTTTATTGGTTATTTAAATAAAAAATATTTTTTAAATTTAATAAAATTAATGACTGAATAAAAAAATCAATATTACGGAATCCCCGGGAGGACAACACCGGATCCCGGTTGTACAGCAAAATATGATGAATAAAAAAATATAAATCAAGTACGAATTACGAAGTTAATGAGTTGCTTTTGCGTATACAAGGTAAGGTAAGTTTATAGAGTGTAAAGTAAAGTAAAAAATCGTTTTAATGCATCTCTACTCGAGCATTTTTTTTATTCAGTTCAGTTTTCTACTCTAATTGATGTGGCTTGGTGCAGACACAAAAACCACTCAAAACGCAAACATTTTATTATAATAAAACTAACTGTTTACAAAATTCCGCACATGCAGCATGCCCGTAAAATTGCCATCTATGAAAACTTTTTAATAACAGTATAATTCACATGAAAAAGGAGTTTATTTAACTTTCATACTGGTTCAGTATTCCAACTTGCTGGTTCTACCCATCTCCTCTACACGCAATGTTTAACCACTGTGGCAACTTGAAGTTCATGACTTTAGGGTTTGATGAAAAGTTTTTCTTGAAATACATATTCATGTGTGTGTGTGTGTGTGTGTATGGTACGAGTATATTTTGAGTATGTGTTTAATATGCAGGTATGTAGATTGAAAGCTATAGCCGGCAAAAACTCGATATGTTTTTGAATTTTTATCTGGAACAAAAACAACTGTTCTGAATTCGATACAGATATAGAAGTGTCAATTCTTTTATTAAGTTATTTAATCATTACAAGGGAACTCTTTGATAGAAGTGGATATGCTTTTATGTTACCAGCAGATCAACATAACAAGCTTAGTCAACTTTGATAAAAATTTCGAAAAACGCTTGTAAGACACTGGTAATAAAACTTAAGAGGCATTAGAGGAAAGTCTTCCAAATATCTTCAAGCCTATTTACGGTTTTTAAAAACAACCCTGAAGACTCGATAATAACATAATCTTAAGATACATATCCTTACCACCAAACTTTGGTACAAATTCTCTCTTACCTCTTCGTGAACGGACAAATCCTCATACATAGTTACATTCGGAAAAGTTGTTAGCAGTTAAGGCAAGCCCTACCCCAATATTCTAGCTGACTTTAAAGTTCTTTGCAGCTTATTTTATTATTCATAATATTTTCCTGTCAAGAATCTTCAATCAAAAAGAACTCAACGATAACATCAGTGCTACATGTGTATAAGACAAATATCCTATACCATATAGCACTACCATCATATACAAGAAGAAAGAAGACAGGTTCATTAATTATTTTAGGACCATATGTGATGAGAATGACGATTTAAAAGACTTTAAGAACTAGATACAATGCGCTACTGTGATGCAAACTTTTTTTTAGAAAAAACCGAGGCTTGGAGGGCTGGATACTTTGAAATGGGTACGTTTTGAATTGTTTTGCATATAGTTAAGAGAAAAGTTAACCAAAGCATTAATAGAAATAATGTTCGACACGACAGACCGTTGCGGTCCAAGGCTTAGCTGCTTGCGGCCATTTGTGTTGTTCATGTATATTTTTGCACACGAAATTAAAAGGACCTACAATTTAATGCCGTATCCGAACGGCGAATTGAGAAGCTTTCCATGAGTTGGGACCGTGAAAAAGACTTTTGGTGTTACTGGGATTCGAACCACGAACATCCTCCTTAGAACTCCATGCACTTCTCCACGGAGCTACGGCGCACACACTAAATCATTCATCATCATCATTTTTGGCTCTACAACCGGTATCCGGTCCTGGCCTCACGCAAAGAGTCTCCAGTAGGCTTGGCCGGCTTCGTTGTCGTGTTCCATAAATCCTACCCCAAAGGACTTTCAAAGCAGGATCCTGTTCGCTCATGTGAACTAGCTGTCCTGCCCATCGGAGCCTACCGAGCTTAATTCTCTTCACGATGTCTACATCACGGTAACGCTCGTAGATCTCATCATTATAGAGTCTCCGGAATCGTGCTTCCCCACATACGGGGCCAATAATACTTCTTAAGACTTTTCTCTCGAACGCAGCTAAGAGGTCAGAATGCTTTTTGCTAAGCACCTAACTTTCGGGTTCATATGTAAATACTGGTATGACCATATTGTCTTATATACCAGATGTTATGGTTAAGTTCCTTGGATTTGAAGAGTCTTGACAGACTATAGTAGGCTTTGTTGGCTTTAAGCAATCGTGCGCGTATTTCTGGTCCAATACTCTTATCGGCTGCTACAGTTGACCCGAACGCGGCTAAGAGTTCAGAATGCTTTTTGCTAAGCACCCAAGTCTCGCATCCATATGTAAGTACTGGTATGACCATTGTCTTATATATACCAGCAGGTTGGATGTTATGGTTAAGTTCCTGGATTTGAAGAGTCTTTACAGACTATAGTAGGCTTTGTTGGCTTTAAGCAATCGTGCGCGTATTTCTGGTTCCATGCTGTTATCGGCTGCTATAGTTATATATAATAGTTATAGTTAACCGATGTTGTACTGTAAATTACTATTTGTGTTTTTACATGGACTGCCTCTAATCTAAACCTCCTTATAACTACAAATATCTTCTCTTTCTGAATTTGAATATAGAGTAACCGATAAAAAAATTTAATTTAATTTAAAATAACAGATAAAATGGAAATTCACATTCGATGCAATTTAAAAAAATTAACTTGAAGCAAAACAACATTAACAAAAGCCACAACAGTGAAAAAATACATTTTTTTGACATTATTCAGAAAGATTTGATCTCCAATGGCAGACATAGACCGGATAAAAGCTCATTATCAGTGCCACTCGCAATCGAATAAAATGAAATACTTAAATCGCTCGAATTCCATGTCAGTATTATTTATATGCACTCGTATCATCGGTTCATATATGGACAAAATATCCCCAATTATCCTCCACTCGAATCATTTGTTTGTGCGGAAAAAATACAAATTTCCAAAATAAGCCACAAATCCGGCAATAAAACGCTTTTCATTCACAGGTACTACACCGTACGGGGATAAATGTGAATGTGTACGTATAACACTGACCTACACACACAGTTTTTGTGATTCAGGTACACCTCTCGACGTACTCAATTGTTGGTTGGTATCTGCTGGTTGGGTGGGGGAATACAAACTGACTGTGAACACACCACAACACACCCCGCCTATGTCTGCTCCACAGATAAGCGCGTCGCGCATATTGTCACATAATATACCAGCAACAATTTGTACGGTCGTTGTTCGGTGAGTGCACTATTCGCCGCCGCCACAAAATGGGCAACACATCGCACATAGGATATGTATATTCCCGGAACAACTCCACCATAATATTTTCATCCAGTGATGATCGTCCATCGCGCCACCGGCATCATCGTCATCGACTGTACAGAGGGCGCAGGCACAATGTAGACTATATACAAAGCTTGGATGACCGCCTGACCGGAGTCGCAGCTATGGAGTCTCCTAGACTCTTGACTAAGGAAGCGAAATTAACCACTGTGGAAACTGTTCGGTAATCGAATGCCGATGCCGATACCAAAAAACAGTTGAATAATGCCAAATGCCAAAACAAAAGTAACGTTTCTGCCATGCGGCAATATTTATCGCCATTGATAATAATCTTGCCATCGAGTGTAGTGCAGTCCTGTGCGCTGCGCTATTCCTTTCCACCAGTTTACATTTTTTGACTTCATATGGAAAAACACCCAATGTGGCACATGGCGACGAGCAATGTGTCACTAGATGCAGTCAGAGGAGCAAAGAGAAGAATAAATAAACTCCAAACAAATTCTGCCAAAAAGCTATGAGCAATGACTATTTCACCGCTATCGCATTGCCTCGTACCTATCTAACTAAACTAGCCCCCCTCCCCATGGTCATGACGCCTCCTGGAATAGTAGTTGTGTTTTGATATTTTTAACGCCAATTTCAGGAGTTTCTTTCATGAATTCAATATCGGCGAATCTTTGCCCAATTTATGCAGATTAATGGGATTCACTTTGGTTGTCGCGGCACCCAGCAACTGCTGCTAGCAGTTACCCTATGAGATGACCAATGAAAAAGAGTTGACCATCTGTGGTCGGAAATTATTTCAAGCGGCAACTTATCCCTGATTTTTAGAGTCTACTTGGACATAGAACATTCAACTATGGCGGCTGGCGGTTATCCTTTTGTCTGGCTATCTCGATCAACAAATACTTTTTGGTGTATGGTGTATATGTATGAGTAGGTACTTACGACAATAAATAAGACCATTGCTGTAGCGACATAAAATGGGTGTAATGTAAACTGAACCAACACAAGAACCACCACCACAACACGGAACCCAACGCATCACACCCCGACGATTTTCGATGGATCGCAATAAGTCTTCGAGCGATATCTTGTAGATGCCATCACAGAGATAAACGGTCGTAAGCGAATGAAACTTTGACTGGACTGCAGACTTGCGGACTCATGAATTGGCTACTACTCGTATATCGGTCGGCGGACGCAGTCACTGCCGCTGTCGACATTGCTCCAACTTTGTAGCTACATAGTGGTGCATGGGGGTTCTGAAATATGGCCAATCATAAACATAACGCGACGCTGCTGAGCCGTTTATGAGAAGACGCAGTCAGTCCACATAAACATTTTGCCTGCTTATAGGCATCACACACAACGCGATGGCCAACAAAATATTGGCAATTAAGATAAGCCTGAGCATCACAGATAGTTGTTGTATGAATTTCTGAGGTTTGTTTGTTTGTGAAAAAAACCAACATTTGTTTTTGTCGACATAATATGCGTGAGTGTGTATGTTGCTATTGGCGGTTTTATCAGCGAGCAAGCGTTGGGAAGTGGAAGAGCTCGACCATGGCACGAAACGCAGCCAACCGATGATTGGGTGTCGATTTGCATCATTTTGCTACCATTTGATTGTTATTATTGATAACGTCCGTAAATTTGCCAGTAATGACTTAATTAAAAGGTAAAAGAATTCGGAATTAAGTTGTCTTGTTCAGCGATCATTTGTTAGGCGTTTTTTTTTTCAATTAACAACAACGAAAATATAAATATAACAAAGGTGGCAATTACGGAAGGATCCTTTTAAGTTTTACTGTTTTTCAGATATTTTACAAAAAAATGTGTGAAAAGATTCTCAGAAATGTTAGGAACATTAATAAGATCTTCGCTAAGGATATCACTTGATTTGGCAATCACCTAATAAGTTCGTTATTTTACTGAGCTCGGTTGACAATGAGCATTCTTCCACTCGATAAGCTGTAAGAAATTCCTGAGTATAAGTATTTTAGTCGTGGGAGCCGTGGATTTAGTGATTAGTACGTTGGACTTCTGAGCAGGAGGTTTGAGATTCAAATCCCTCTCACCTCACCTCTCGCTAATGTATTACAAACGTCCGAGAAGAATAACTTGTCACGGTATTAAATTGTAGGCCCCTTCTATTTGTGTGCAAAACTATAACACGCATAACGCGCTCAATACTCGCGAGAAGCTTGGCTTTGGACCGCTATGGTCTGTCACGCCAAATCTTATTATTATTATTATTAATTTTTATTCACCTTTCAAAACAATTAAGACGACAGTACTGAGTAGATCTCCACCATCGCCTGACATGTGTATTTCTTTCTTTCTCAATAGAATTTCCAAAGCGCGAAAGATGCGGAAAAACAGTGTAACGCTATTTGGTAATTATAAATAAAGAATTAAAAAAATTGTTGGAGCATTTGCAACCATCTTTTATTCACACCATCCATTGCCTGCAACAAATCATATTAAAGGTTCTATTCAGATGCATTGGTCACTTGAAATGATTAGTTACTAGCTGACCCGACAGACATTTTCCTGTCGCACTTTCAATAAAGCTGTTTGTGATCGCTTTGTGAATTTGTGAAAAGCTATTTGAAATGTTAAATCACTGTAAAAAGGAGAAAAAAACGTCAACCAAATGATTTATTTTCTTCAATTAAATTTGAAAATAGAAAGAAGGTCTGTTTTTTATATTTCGATTTCTATTGCAATATCATAGCTAACCAATCGAAGCAAAGCATTTGTTTGTTTTGATTGTTTGCTTGAACATCACCATTTCGTTCATTGCAATGCTTTATGATTTGTAAGTGAAACTACTTTTTCACACGCCCATAGACGAAAGTGACTGTTTTATAAACTATGACCTAGCTTCGAAAGTAGTCTTTAAACTGTCTAGTGATTTAACATATAAAATACATTTGTTATTTACTGCAGTAACAGCAAACACATATTCCCAAAGCAATTTTGCATTGCGCATAAACGGTTTAGCAGAAAAACCGGTTTTGGTCGTGTATGAAAATAGCGTACGTTACTCGCAGAATAGTGCTCATTAGATTGCCGCGCTTGGCTACCGCCTCGTGCTTCAAACTTCTAACTCGCACGATAAACTCCTATATATATATATATATATATATACTATATCGGCGGTGAGGATGAATACGGTATCAAAAATAATCTTGTGTTGCGGTCTTGAGTCACATTATTATGGTTCATTTTTAAATTTTGGGAACTACCAGGATAGTCCCATAAGTACCCTGGCTTAACAAAGAAAACACAAAAAATGTTGGGAAAACATATCTTTATTTCTCTACCTAGTTTCCTTTTAGTTCGATAGACTTTTTCCAGTGATGTCCAATAACTTCCTGTCTGTCTGTCCCAGTGAATAATCCGAGGGGGCTAAATCTGGCGAATAGGGTGCATGATTCGAACTTTTACTCTTTGATTTTGCCCATCACGATGACGGATGTGTAAACTGGTGCATTGTCTTGATGAAACAAAATACTTTTCTTCACCAAATGCAGCTATTTTTTCTTGATTTCATCTTTCGAACGCTGAAATAAGTTTTTAAAATACACGCCATTGATTGATTTTCTTTTCTGAAGATAGTCAATGAAAATTATCCCACGCGCAACCCAAAAAACTAACGCCATGGCCTTGCCTGCAGATTGAACTCTGTTCGTCTTCTGTGGAGCCGATTCTCCCCTTTCAGTCCATTGGTTCTCTAGGAGTCTTTTGGGGTCTTTTGACAGTCTTTTGAGGGTCTTTTGAGGAGTCTTTATAGCGTCTCCTGGTGTTTTTTGGAAGTCTTTTGGGGACCTTTGGAGAAACTTTTGATGGTCCTTTGGGGGCCTTTTGGGGGTCTTTCGACGGTCCTTTGAGGGTCTTTTGAGGATCTTTTTGGAGTCTTTAATGGTATTCTTGGCCTCTTTTATGAGTCTTTTGGGGGTCTCTTGGGGGAGTTTGGGAAGTATTTTGAGTAACTTTTGAAGTTCGTTTGGGGGCCTTTAATGGCTTGTTTGGGGGTTTGATTTGTTGGGGGTCTTTTTGTGGCCCTTTGTTGGTATTTTTTGAGGGTCTTTTGTGGATCTTTCGTAGGTCTATTTATGATTCTTTTGGGGAATTTTGGGGTCTTTTTATGGTCTTTTGTGGTCTTTTGGAGTAATTTTTGCCAACAACATCAAATAGGTTTCACTTTAACCGCGCGTAAAAGCTACACGAACTGTTTTTTATTTGTTTTGTTGTCTGGCGCGTAAACAAACAAAGCTGATGGTTTTCCGACAGTGAAATAGGCGGCATAAAATTGACCATGCGAGAAGTATAGATTTTCAATTTGTGTTCTTGCACTGGACGCTAGAGGTCTGGTCAGGTTAATAGATGGATCTAAGGCGTAAACTGGAGTAGGCGCTGGTGTCTTTGGACCCAACACTAAAGTCTCGATATCAGTGGTAAAAAGTCCCACAGTTTTCCAGGCGGAACTCCATGCCTCTGCACCAGAATTAACCTTAGTAAAGTAATGAAGTATCTCTTTAGATACGAGCACTTAAAGCGCTGTCATCCAACTTAAAGGATGCACTGCAATCTCTTGCCATACACAACAGAGTGAAACTCAGTTGGGTCCCTGGTCATCAGGGAATTGCAGTCAACGAATCTGCAGATGAACTAGCTAGGACTGGGTCGGAATATGCGTTCATAGGACCTGAACCATACTGTGGTGTGACTGGGCTGCCGCCACAGCACTTATAACTTGTTGGAAACAAAAACTTCTTCTGGCCCACTGTGATAACGTCCCTGGGCTGAGGCAATCCAGACATATTAATAATATTTAATATTTTAAAGAAAATGCTTTTATTGAGAAGAATAACTAGCCCCCTAAAAGGTAGAAAGGTGGGTGGATCTAGAGCAAATGAAACTATTATCATAATTATAAATATATTATATTATTATGATGTACTTAATAAAAAGCAATAACAGTAAATACATACAGACATGCTCTGTAAAGCTAACTTTTAACAGAGGTCCATAGGAAACTCTTACTGAGAATTATTGGCCAAGTATGAAAGAAGTGATTTTGCAGACTACAACAGGATGGTGAAGATACGTGTTACGAGAACTTTCCGAATGTGTTCCTGTGCCCTTCCCACAAGAGAATTTAAAGTTTGTGGAATGGTATTTTATATCCAAACAAACCTAGTCTTTTAATACAGAAAATGAAAGGGCTTACAGTTAGAGTAAAAATCCTCACTAAGCACACTGCGTGTGAGTGTTGTGTGCAAAAAATACGTAGCTTCACTGAAAATCGTAACTCCTAATGAAATATGAAATTTTTTTTGGTCCCTACGACGCGGACAGAATAAATTGTCATCTCGTGTACTGTTGTTATACTAGCAGTGTCATGCACTACGTGATTTTTCGCTTCCGTGGACAACATTTGATCAACCATCAGTTCGTTTTATTAACATCCGAATGTGCTGACTGACTTCGTCCTTGAATTATTTACGAATTACTTACGTAAGTCACGTAACATTATATGTTGGCGAGTACACACGTTTAATGCAATTAAATATCCGGCAAACCTCCTAAACGCGCCAGACTAGACAAAAATCCAGTGCCACCTCGTTACGTCCCCTTCCGTTCCGAGTATTGTATGTGTGTCTTGTGCTTTGAATTTTTTGAGGTAAACCAAAATTATTTGCCATTCTATAGCCGTTGTTATGATTCATTGCCGGATATGAAACTCGCAGGAGCGAATTCATGCTAAACAATTGATCCTTAGAGATGACTCCTTATCTAGTGCCAACCAATGCAGCAGCACTGTAAGCGAAAACGGAGGAAGTTCGAATTAACGATTTTGCGGTGCGGTTGGAAGAAGAGAAGAGCTTGATTAGTCCCGGCTGCCCGGCGGAGACGCTGCTGTGCGAGGGTGGCTGGGTCGGTACGGTAGAGTATAGAGTGGGATAATTCTTCTAATTTCTGTAAGATAAATCATTTATGGCTAGACGACTGACGATGCGAGCCGACGACTCTTATGACATTCCATTCCATCATTCTTGGAAGTTTCTTCCTCCACATATTTGCATAGCATACGAGAGGGATTAGAGTCTCCGCCATGCATGAGAATACAGGACTCTGTACCTTTGAGTCGAGGAAGGATACAAAACAACGAGTAGAGATATGGAAATAATTCCTTTTCAGAAGCGCAAGCAATGTGATGTACTTCTCACTCTTGGCATTGTGCTAATGTGAGATGTCAGCGGCCCTTTGCCTATAGGGTCTATGGCTGGAGTCTATGTGTAGTCTTTAGTTAGCTGGCATTTCAGCATATTTCCAGCATTATGGGCATTGAAGGGGATGAAAGCTGCTACACTGGTGATGAACGCAATACTTAAAGACGCGCCGCCTATTCCTCGTATGTACTCGTAGGGTGTGAAGCGCCCCACTGTGTTGGTGTCGTCGCATGTTGTCGTTCTTGTCACGCCTATGTTTGTACGCTTTGGTGGCGGAATGAATGAATGTGCTCCAACTTCAGCAACAAGGAAGCTCTTTTGCAAACAAGCAAGCAACACGTGTATTTGGATAGCTCAGTGGAGCGATATTAATTTTTTAATAATTTCTGGCAATAAATTTTTAGATGAATACGAACAGGTTGGGTGGAACAGACTAAAGGACGCATATCCAAGAGCCAGTACAAATTTCATGCCAGGAGAGGCTTTCATGTATATACAATGTGCGTGTGGTGCTTTGTCCCATTCGTTTTGGGATAATTGCAGGATTTTTCGGTGATAAGGCACAGGCGTGATGGAGACATCGAGAGAGACCGGCTTTAGCCGCTATTGCTGGATCCACCTTTTGTGCATTTATGATGTTAATTTTAAATGCAGCTTTTGTTGTGTTCTACGACATCCTGATGTGGCATCAGGGATGAACGTATTTATGTCCCTGAATACACAAACTGTATTCAAAGGGATTATAAATGTAAACGCTTAACACTCGCCCTTTTGCACACAACATGGCAATTATCTAACGGTCATTTTGTCATTTAACAGAATAGCTCTTGTTTGTCAGAAAAGGATATTTTGTGTGTGTGTTCACAAAAAAAAAGATTAAATATTTGATGTGTCTTCTGTGAATACATTGACTATAGCGTAATATTTGCTTATAATTGTTGCCGTTGGGTTACTGTAGATAATAATTAAAATATAAAAATAAAACACTCATATATATATATAGTAGATATGTAGATAGATATATCGTAGATATATAGATAGTACTGTGCAAATTCTCACCCTGGAGCCAAACGGAATAATATTTTATTCGAATAGATTCTTAATTGAGCTCATTGTGCAATTCAGGAGTACATTGAACCAAAAAAGGTAAGTGTGTTATACAAAGAAACATTACAACTTAGTGAATCAAGTAGTAAATTGATGTTATGTACAACGTTCACGTTAAAATCCAATTTCTTTTTGGTTACAGTATCATCAATATGGAAGAGGAGATCATTAAAATATCCTTCACGAATACGCCGGCACAAATGAATGTGCGGAGACGAATGACTTTCCCGCATAAATTCGGCCATAAGCCGATCTTGGTTCTGAGGTCGTCTAAATTCTCTAACTAATGGGCATGAGGTTCGAGGTTGCGGACGATGATTTGCCAGTGATGGGTTATCCTTCACTTTAACGAAGTAAGTCCCTTGATGTCAGAACTCACCAAGGTCGCGATTATAGCGCGGGCTCTGTCCGTGTCCACAGACCAGGTTTGACCGTAAGGTTGACCCGTCTGAGGACAACTGTGGTTGAGGGCCCAGCAACGCAACGCGGGGGCTTATGGCTTACTCTCGAAGAGAGGACCGCTAAATGGTAATAGATCAAAGACCATGCTTAATGGCGAAAGCTAGGAAAGCCGGGTTCGTCCCACTCTACGAATGATGACTTATTGGCATATACTTTACATAGCCATAAAGAAAAAAGTCCAGAGTCATTAAATCACAAGATCGAGATGGCCAATTGACTGGTATGGCCAGCAAATTTAACCTACATAGCTTCATTATTGAACCAGCTGTTTTGCATGTGGCGTCGTCTTGTTGAAACAACCAACAAGGCTCCAAAACAACCTTTTTCAATTTATTCTAATAATTCTCCGGTAGCGATCTTCATTATCTGCGTTGCAGCATCATTGAAGAAAGGTATGGTCCAATAACACCTAAAGCATGAAACCCGCAAAAAACAGTAACTTTTTGTTAGAATTTACACTACTAGACATTTTCAGCAGGCAATTGCTGCTAGCTCGGCTATTCGACTCAATGCTATCTCTCAGTGGACTAGAAATAAAATCGGTCACTCCTCTAACCTGAATTTAGTCAGGATCCCATACAACTTAGACTACAACACTCCACAACTCCATTTCAATAAAAACTTCCAGGTCACTTTTTCCTCCCATACGCTTACCTGAAAGATGAACACATACACTTTGACACAGATGAGTTATAAACTGATGACGGAGTTGGCGGAGGTGTTTTCTCAAAAAAAAACTCAAAATCTTAGCCTTTATTTCCATCTTTCCAGACTGAACTTATGGCAATCAGTGAAGCCTTGTCTTGGGTGAAGAGTAACGTCATATACGCTAAGGATATCCGTATATTCTCGGATTGCCGAGCTGCATTGAAATCACTGGAATTAGTCTCTACAAAATCAATTCTAGCCCTTAACTGTCGATCATCGTATATCGAGATGGCAGAGCAGTTCAATATCCACCTGTGTTGGGTGCCGAGGCATAGAGACATTACGGAAAACTGTATGGCTGACGAACTCAACAAACAAGAAATTACACTACACATCTTACCTGAAAGCTTCACTGAAAGACACTCATTTAGGTCCTTTATTTTTTACTATTTTTATCAATTAGGTACTTGCCTATAGTGTTTATATGTAGATCCCTGTCATTGCATCTTTATGCTAAAGGCGTGTAATTATATTTTTCCATTTCGCTTGGATTAGCTAAAGATTTGTCGTACCGTACTATAATGACACCATCGCACCATTTTGCAGCAATCTTCAGACATTGGTCTCATCATCATGAGAAACGCTGTTGTTTCTTTCAGATTCCGGATAAACTCCAGCTAAATTATCAGAACCATATGAATATTGTGATTGGCTTGATTTATGGTGTGTCTTTCCAAATTATACTTATCATCTAGCTTCACTTTTTTTGATACGAGCCACTGAAATTTTTGAAATCGCTTACAAAGAGTGATCCATCTGTTGGTTTCCTAAGAAAAAAGAGAAAATAGAAAAATGAAAAATGAATGAATAAATGCATATAAATAGAAGAATAAAGAAAGAAGAGACAGAACTAGTAACTGCGAATCGTTCCCCTATTATTTCAGTGAAACTGTTCAGTATACATAATATGGACTTCCTAACCGCGACCATATTCTTTTTACAAAATCGGTCTTGGATGCTTTTTGCATATTTATAGTAACCAGAAACCTCATCATCCAATACCCACATCCAGGTTAGGTTAGGCTAGGTTGAAGTGGGCGTCAGACAAAACCGATGCACTTACACCAAGAAGGTCCGTTGTGATACCACAAGGATCTAGGAAATCTCACGCCTACTCGTTGAAACACTTGGAGCTTCATATGAAGCTCAATTGACTATTAATGTCAATTTGTGTTAGATCGTGAATATGAAACGCTCTGCCACCTCTTCAAGAAACGATCGACAATTTCGGGCCAGTATGGAATTTGTGGCGACTGATTCCATGGACATTAGCGATGCGCTGGCTATCCGAGAAAATGTGGATATCCTTAACAGATATGACATTACTCTTCAGCCAAGACAAGACTTCCTTAAGAGCCATGATTTCCGCCTGGAAAACACTACAGTGATCAGGAAGACAGAAAGAGAGACTTAGATTTAGTCTTTTTGAAAAGACACCTCCGCCAACCCCTTTATCAGTTTTCGACCCGTCTGTGTAGAATTGAATTTCTTCATTTTCCAAGTAGATACCGTCTTCCCAAGAAGACCTGGAGGGGATGATAGCCTGGAAGTTTTTGTTGAAGTGAAGCTGCGGAATGGTGTAGTCTAAGTTGACAAGTGGAGTCCTGACTGAATTCAGGATTGAAGAGTGGCCGAAATCATTCACGGTCCACTGAGACATTTCTCTAAGGCGAGTAGCCGCGCTTGCAGCCAGTTGTCTGCCGAAGATGCCGAGTGGAGCAAGGTTGGACATTCTGCTCAAGGAGCAGAGGGAGTTGTACGAAGCGCTCCGCTCACACAAAGACAATCTGATCTTTGGACTCTGCTAAGTTTGTCGCGATTGATCGCTTTATCTAATGCAGTCCACCAAACAGCCACACCGTATAGCAGAATTGGTCTAACTACTGCTGTGTACAGCCAATGAGTGATATGCGGTTTGAAGACCCCATTTACTTCCTATGGCTTTTTTTTCTTGAGAAGAGTGCCACTGTGTCTTTACGGACTCTTTCTTGTATGTTGGGTTTCCAGCTCACCCTCCTATCCAGAATAAGACCAAGATATTTGGCCTTATCGGAGAAAGTCAAGCTTGTACCCTTGATGGACGGAGGATTGACGAGTGGGATTTTGTACTTCCTCGTAAAGAGGACAAGTTCGTTTTTTTGGGGTTTACCCCTAGACCACAATGATCTGTCCAGCTTATTAGCTTATTTAGAGAATTCTGCAGTTTTTTCAAGGTGTGTGGGTGCTTTCCTGAGACGGCTATGGCAACGTCATCCGCATAGGCGATCACTCACTCCGCAGCCCTTCCCCCTCAGGCGAACCAGCAGCTAATTCACCGCCAGGTTCCAAAGAAGTGGGGACAGGACACCTCCTTGCGGGGTGCCTCTGCTGACAAATCTTTTGACAGACGACAAACCAAGTCTTGAATTTATGATCCTACTTTTTGAGTAGAAGATCAATCAGTTCCCCCAGTGAGTCGTTCATCACCAAATTCGACAGCGCATCCGTGAACGCAGATGTTTTGACGTTTTTAAAAGTGCCTTCTATGTCAAGGAAACCCGCCATTGAGTATTCCTTGTGATGAAGAGCGTTTTCAATAGAACGTACTAGCGTATGCAGAACTGTTTCTATAGATTTGCCCTTGCAGTACGCGTATTGATCGACGGACAGAAGTCTTTTGTCAATACTAGTACGAAGGTGTATTACGATCATTTCGGTCTTTCTAATGTTTTTAAAAGGAATGACGAAAGGCTAATGGGTCTGAGGTATTTTGGACTGCTGTGGGAACACATCCAACTTACTCTAGATTAGATTTAGATTTATGATTCAACCTTTCAGCAGCAAGCTAAAAATGGGCTAAATATTTCTTAGATGTGCCAAAACGTTCACATATCGTTGATCTCTTGTACGATTAATGGCTTTTCTGTCAAAAATGATTACTGATAAGTAAGGTTTTTCATCCTTCTATATTGTTGGGTGCATCCACTTAAGTTTTTCTTTTCTTAAAAAATATGCCAATGTTTTAAAAGAATAAATATTGCATCATATCATGTGTTTCTACCTATTATACTATTATATTATTATATTACTTAATTAAATTCATTTTCAACTCACTATCACTCTAGTAGTAACAAATACCTAGACAGTTCATTGAAAAAGGTCAACATTATGACATTATCTATGGGTACAAAAGCGAAAGCCCTGGTGACTATAAAAGCTACTTTAGCTTAAGTGTATCCAAAGTGGCTCAATTTCTATCTTTTGTTTATTTATTTTACCAAACAATGCACCCTCGTATTGTGCGAGAATGTTGTATGGCGAACACATCACGTTACAACGACATGAAAGGAAATAACAACAAACAACAACAAAAACGACTAAATCGACCCCAATTATTTGCAAGCAAACCTCTGAAACTCACAATTGACAAAGAACATTTCCGATTATCCACACTGGGCGCACACCGGGCAGGAATAATTTTCAAGGATGAATTCGTTCAGTGAGAATGAAATGGAGCTCGCCCAATAAACCCACACCGCCGCCCTTTATAAACTTCAAGTCATCGTTGTAAATACAATCAAAACGATGTTGCTATCGAATCAATTTATAGAAAAAATTTACGAAAATTCAACAACAAAGGTAGTAGGGACAATTACATATTTTTTTGTGAGTAGTCATAAGAAAAGTTTTGAAAAGATGGAATTGCAAAAATTTTCTTTATGCTTGGTACACAGGTGGGTGGTTCAGTGTGTGATGTGCACCGGAGGCTACTTCACTTCTTCGTGCAACATTATTGCACGTCATCTTGCCAAAAATTCCGCTATGAACGATGACGACTTTGATTCCATAATAATAACGACATACAAAATGAATAAGCGATTTTGTTGAAAAGAGCCCTTCCCCCCATTGGATTATGGATGCGGACCGATTTATCATTTTAATTTGAGATATCACAATAGCAAATAATGCTCGTAAGTCATTGAAATCCGTTGGGATTTGTAGAATATAAATGATTTACATATAGGCAGTGCAACAGCGCAAATAGACGAAACCAAAAAAAGTGAATGAGACGTTGATAAAGTATCCTCGTATTGTGGTGCACACCTCTCCGTTACCACTCGCAAGTGGGTGAGAAAAGCGCTTGAATGAGGGTGAAAGATTTTTCACTTGCTGACGACGTTGACTCTATATAGAGGGGATGCTTTTGTCATCTACATTGCGATCTTCTCTACTATTTGAGAAGCACACCGCAAGGTACGCAGGGGACTAGAATTTGTAATTGGAATTCATTTCGTGGACCAGTGACCATCGATTTATGGATTTTTGTCCGGTGGCTGCGTGGCGATTTTGACCGCAGTCCATTTCCGCAAGAAACTAGCTTTTGTTGTTGTCGTGCGACAGTCACATAGTCAACGAAAAGATTCCTCGTTTCACAAACTGTTCCCCCAAAGTTTCTTAATTAATTAGTTAGGAATGAATGGCATAATTGCTTGTCGTTATTTATATTGGTATCTATACTCTGATTTAAGCCAATGATATAAAAATTGATCGAATTTATTATTATTGTTTGTATGTATTGTCCGTGCAATTAATTATTGTGATTATTTCATGCGTTCGCATTAGGGAACCTTGAAACGCTGCAGGACAAATTGAATAGAGATAGATTTTCGATGTTGCTAATCCTGATAGAACAGCAGGTGCAGTGGTGACCGGAATTCAACGCACTGTTCAATAATGATCCGTAGGGTGTTGATGTGGTCTACACAGGAGGATCCAGTGCGGAAAACCAGCTTGTTCGGTATCGCGCGTATCTTCAAGATGTTTCTTAATTTGCTCAAGTACTTCTTTTGCTATTACCTTTGCAACTGCAGGAAGAACGCAAATGCCTCTCCAGTTTTCGCACACCATAAGACTACCTTTTTTAGGGAGCTTGACAATCATTTCCTTCTTTCACTCATCGGGGAAACTTTCTGCCTCCCAAGCTCTCTCTACAAGAGGATATAATAGCTCTGCTGATGTCGGTGGAGCCGCACGTAGAAGCTCTGCGGGTATACAAATCTAGTTCATACCGACTTGTTGTTCTTTAGTGCGTTGATCGCGGTAGCGATCTCATCTTTACTGGGAGTTAAGGTGCGAATTCGGGATATTGTTACTTCCGTCCGATCCGTTTGATTTGGGTGCATATCGTTGGCGAATACACGGTTAAGGACCGTAGACAAATGCTCCTTCCATTGCTTGAGCTTATCCTCATCTGAAACGAGTACGGCCTTTCACCGGATGTTGGCTAGTGCGATGACCACCTGTCAGCTCTTTTGTGATTCTTTAAACGGTTCTGCTATCGCACCTGCTCGCTACTTCCTCTGCTTCTGAGGCCAGGTTGTTAGTATAATTACGTTTGTCACGTCTTACACTACGCTGCACTTCTCCCATTTTTCTTAGGTACAGGTAGTCCAGCTCGATCGTCGCTGCTGCTGTGGTATCTACAATACGAGCTTACGTTCTTCAATCAGCCTCCAGGTATCCTCGGTAAGCTATGTGCTGTGCCTTGCCTGGGATCTACCAACAATACTTTCCGTTCCAGATGTGAAAACATTTTTTCACAGCTTTCCAATGTTCTTGGATGGTTGTCGCCAGTGAGCTGCTGATTGCTTCCACTCCTTGCGATAAATGATCCCTTAATTGTTGGCGTACGTACGGGGATATTTAGCCGGTCGATGTTATACCTAGGCATTCGGATGATATTGCGGAATTCTTGAACTGATGCATTACGTAACTGGACAGTAGCTACCAAAAGGTGATGATCCCGTACCATACCTTTATCGGCTCCTCGTCTGTTTCGGACGTCTAAAAGACAGTTCCTAAAACGTCGGCTGATCGCCACACGGTAGATTTGGTTGGATTTCAGTTAACACCCAGGTGACTTAGTGGCAGGTGTTATGCTCGAACATGGTGCCTCCTATTACAAGGTTGTTGCTGTTGCAGAAATCAACAAATCTTTCACCATTGACATTTCGTTGCCGAGGCCGTGCTTCCCAATCACATGTTTGAGTCCTTCATTGTCGTTGCCTACCCTGGCATTCAAGTCGCCCATCACGATGACGGTATCTCTGTTCGGCATTACGTTGAATACAGCGCCATGTGAATCTTGAGATATACCGCTCAATACAACTTTTATTTTACGGTTTCATAAATAATCCTCAATCCATGCAGTGCGAGTGGTGTCTAGGTTGAACGAACGAAACTGATTCATAAGACAATCATGCCATACTCTATCAAAAGCCTTTGAAAAATCCAGGGATACGACACTTGATTCACCTAGACTTTCAATGTTTCGCTCCCAACAATGAGTCATGCACGTCATAAGTTCACCTGAAGAGCGATTTTTGCGAAAAGCATACTGCAGATCGGATAAAAGAACATTCGTATCCAGATAGCTCATTAGTCTCGAATTAATGATAGATGCCATAACTTGCAAAAGAACCGACAACAAAGCAATAGGGCGGTAGTTAGTAGGTGCAGATTTATCACCTTTTTAAGGAACGGGTTGAAATTGATGGAAAAACACCAGTCTTCATTGAGAAATTAAACAATTTGCTAAGCGGTATCGCTAAAGTATGATGACATCTTTTCAACACTACTAGCGGAATACCGTCGGGTTCACCCGCTTTATTGTGGTCAAGTTCTTTAAGAATCTTTGAAACAACCCGTTGTCGGAAATAGATGTAAGACATTCCTGGCCTACATTGGGAAGAATTGGTGGACTTAGGTTAGATAATCGAAGATTAGACGCATCACGCTAAGAGATTAGCTTTCTGAATACCAGTTTTATAAAGAATACAATTATGCAATATAGAAGGAACAGAAGAAGACTTGTCTGAAAAGTTTCTTTGAACCATGCCTGCAGAAGACCAAAAGCTTCTACTGTTTGAATCTCAATTTAAAAATTTTCGCATGCTATCTCGGATCTTTTGGTCATTTATTATTTTGGACCTGTTTATTTTGGCGTTTGCTCTGTATCTGGCAATGCTAAGCTTAACAAGATTTTCTTCGGAAGGGCAATTAACGTAGTCCGAATGGGCTCTTTTTTTACTACCGACCGATATTTCATACGAATATCGCTTTTCTTAAAGAAGGAAGAAATGTAATTTTTCATTCCTAGCAAAATGATTGACGTGATCAGTTGAGATGCTTCATCAGCATTATTTTTGGAAAAGCAGGTTGACCAATCAAGTGAGCTATAAAATTTATTTAGGAGGCAAGGCACAAAAAAGCAGCTGGACTTGATGGAACACCAGCTGAATTCCTGATAGCCGATCCAGTAACAACGTCTAGTATTCTACATCCATTGATACAAAGTATTTGGGAAAATGAAAGCTATCCCAAGGACTGGAAGGATGGTGTAATTGTTAAGCTGCCAAAGAAAGAAAGGTGACCTTAAGAATTGCAACAATTGGCGTGGTATCACCGTTTTGTCTGTTTTCCCAAAACTAATGGCAATCATCATTCTCGTGCGGATAAAGGATAGAATCGAGTCTACACTCAAGAGGCATCAAGCTGGCTTCCGCAGTGGTCGATCATGTGTCGACCATATCAACACCCTGCGTATCGTCCTTGAGCAGTCGATGGAATTTAAATCACCGCTTTACCTTATGTTCGTAGATTTTGAGAAGGCCTTTGATCGAGTTAGCTGGGAATGTATATGGAGATCGTTGCTTTGTCGAGGAATTCCCCCAAAAATTGTTGCCATTATTAGAGAGTCCTACAACAACGCAAGGTGTTTTGTTTTACACAATGGGCAGCTATCCGACTCCTTCGCAGTGCAACAGGGCGTTAGACAGGGGGATGTTCTATCACCAATCCTCTTTCTGCTGGCGATGGACGACGTTGTGTTAAGATTCTTCGAATCCAATATCAAATCCGTGCTGTTATATGCCTGCGAAACCTGGAAAGTCACGTATTTCGAGGAAATTGCAAGCTTTTGTGAATCGCTGTCTACGACACATCCTACAGATTCGCTGGCCACAAATTGTATCAAATGAGGAATTGTGGAGCAGGACAAGTCAAGAGCGGCTGGATGACGATGTAAGAAAGCGTAAATGGCAATGGATTGGTCACATACTGAGGAAACCAAACGACGAAATTGCAAAGCAGTACTTTGAATGGAATCTACAGGGTGCACGACGGATTGGAAGACCAAGAAAAATATGGAAATCGACTGTCTTAGCAGAAGCAGAATCCCAGAGAAGGACGCGTGGCTACAGCTAAAATACCTTGCTGCAGACCGTGAAGGATGGAGACGTTTTGTTGACGCCCTATGCTCCAACCGGGGTTACAGGACACGATGATGATGATGATGAGTCTCATTAATTTAAGGTCCTAAATTTCCTTCAGTGTTTCTGATAAGAAATGTGAAAAATTACCATCAATTACTTATTCCCTTCATGAGCATCAGTTAGCAAAACTGAAATATTCTCTCGGACTAGCAAAAGTATAAAAGATCCTTGCAACAGTTCCTACAATTAAATTCTTTTGTTGTCTGCTTTGTATTTAGGTTGAATTTGAAATATAAAGTGGAATTACAACTAACTGACCTTTGTCTTTTCCAGATAAAAACGCACAGTAAAGTAGGTACCTCTTTGATTTCTTGTGAAGTTTATTTTTTCTGTCTTATCTTGAAATCAGCATAATAAAGCTCCTAAATTGGTGAACATTATTCTCTCACAGATCTCACTCACAGCATGTACATATTTGGAAAATCGCCGGAAGATTTAATGCTTTAAAAACTTCACAAAAAGGACATTAGCCGTTACGTTGTTTCGCAAAAAGAAAAATTTCTTTTTGTTGCCAATTCCTTGGGGCTTTTTGCAAGCCCATCTGGCTGTACCAGATACGTTAGATGCTCAACATCCAAATCCGAAAACTTTTCGATTCCCTTTTTGCGCTTCGAAAGGTTTTCTATTTATTCATAGTATGTACTTCACTTTGCCCTCTCCACAAACTTCATTCAATTTTTTAAGTGCTCGGTTTGATTGCGTTCGCCTATGCCGTGATCCCACCGTTCAAGTCATTAGTTGAGTGTGCGAAATCTGCTCCAATGTGATTAAGTGCATTGAGATTAAGAATTAACGACAGGAGTAACAGGCTTTTGTGGTTATAATAAATGGCGTTTAAGAGGTTGCACGGGTCGGTGAATCGAATTTTCGCACTTGACTGAGTATTGGATGGGTGGGTTTGGGGAGCGAAGACTGGGGAACTCCTGTGCCAGACGCGAAAAGCGTTTTCTAATTTAATTTTGGTTTCGCCATTGAGGTGTGCCTACGTGGACTTGGCATTGGTTTTTGTTAACTTGATATTTCCTCCGTTTTTGGTGATTTATGTAGTATTCGTCGAAGTACATATATATTCAGGGACAGTGTAAAATAAATAACACCATAAAAGGAAGCCACAACGTCAGACGTGATCACAGCAATCCATAGCAGATTCAGATTCCATTTACCTCTCCGTTATGTCACCACACATTTGTGAAGAAGGCAACCGTGTAATCTCCTGGAAAAAAAGTATTGCAGAACCTTAATCATTCAATTTGTTACGCACGAACACCGTCCCGCTCCGCGTTACACCGATTCCAAAGAGGATATGACAATTTTCGCTTCTTCTATTATGTCCGTGGGTTGGTCGCTCTTCCGTTGTTGCCATTGTGTTGCGTCGTTTATATAATAAAAGTGAAATATATACAAAAAAATGTAAATGTCGTTCTGCGGCGCAATTCCGTTGTCTCATTCTCGATTTTCATCACAAATATACTCGCATCTGTGATGAAATTTCAAATCCGAAAAAAAAAATCAGAATTCCATTTGGATTCGCTGATGCAGTGGTCGCTTGTTGGTGACTCGCTCGCTGATGATCACATCGTAAAAGCGGAAGCGCACAGCTTCAGCTGTGATTGTGCGGCGACGTGTACTTCAGACACACATACACTCGCCGATTAATTTAATTATCCAGTTTTAATGAAATTTTAATTTGAAAAGGATATGCGCAGTCATAGTGTTTGCGAACTTCACTCAATACTACTAACTTGTCGTCGTCGTCGTCGTGCTGTTGTCGGTCTGTCCTATAGAAGTAGTATTCATTGTGTTCACTCGAAAGTCATCGAGCGAAAGAGCAGACTCTTGCTTGAATGTTTGTAATATCACCAGCAATATTACTCGTAGTCTACCTTGCGCCACTCTACAGTCAAAGGAGTTACTTTATCTTTTCTACTTTCATACCGCAGTTACGCTTGCTGCACTTACTCTGTGTATGGGCACTCATTTGTACCGATATAATTACACCGTTCCGTCTACCGCTTCTTCATTGCAGGGGCAGGCAGTTTGGAAGTGACATTTTTCGCGTGTAGTTAGTAGGTTCCAGAGAGTACATTAAAAATTAACTACCTATATAATTTTCAAAGTTAAAGTTTTATTGGTAACAAAAGTTAGTTTTTATTTTAATTTAATTATTATAAGGAGTTTTAGTGAATTTTTTGCTATAATATTGTATTTGGAAGATGTTGTAAAAAGGCAGTTCACTTGCTTAACAGGCAGAAATATACGAATGGATTATTTTAATGACTTTTTATAACTAGTTGAGTGCCCGGAATTAAATTGATTCTACACTAATATCGGTATTTTCATGAGGTTCCTTACCTTCACTATCTCAGCGACCCAAAAAACTATTGATTCGAATTTAATATTTGCAACCCCATCTCCCTTCGGCCAGCTCACCAACACCTATGTTTGAATTCAGATTCATTTCTTTTATAATGTACACACGCTCAACACAGCGTGGGCTTTAATTAGATGTCTATGCACATCTTAAATGACTGCAGATCATACAAATGCGGAAACACAGAGTCGGGCAATTCATTCCACATAAGTATTGTGCGGCTAAAGAAGGAAACCTCCCATTTGGTTGGCATGGATAAAGGTTGGGGGTTTAAATAACGCTAAGACGACAGAAGACAGCATTGGGTTTTGGGAGCCTTAAATTAAACTATAACACTTAGATTTAAGCTACACAACACCCACCTTGTTGTGCTGTCAAGCTCAGAATTTAACGTATTAACATGCGTTGTTGTTCAAGTTCCACTTGTGATGAAGACGTGCGTGCAGGGAGCGCGAACTTATATGAAAAGATAAGTCATAAGAAAAGGTAGTCAGCAAAATTAATAATGAATCGAATTAGAAGTAGCGATCAGTAGGAGATCATTAATGAAAATCAGAAAGAGTATCGGAGACAAAACAGAGCATTGGGGAACATTAGCGTTTATGCAGTGAACATTGGATTCAAAATCGTACAAAACGACCTCGATTGAAGATATAGTTACTAGTCCAAACAAGTAGGGCCTTGCCAATTCCACCGGCATTTATTTTCGATAAAGGAGCTTGATTACAGACTCTGTCAAATGCATTGGAAATATCGAGTACAACAATTTATGAATAGACTGGTTCCACGTGTCAGTGAGATAAGCCATCTGATCACCTGTAGAAGGTTGCCTACGAAAACTGTACTGCTACTCGCTTAGGATTTCAAGGTATTGCATAAGATAACGATTGATTAGCGTTCCCAAGACCTTAGAAAGTATGGATGTTGGCGCAATGGGTCGGTAGGAAAAAAGAGATGACGATTCCACTTTTTGAGGAACAGGCTGGACAAAGGCAATGACAATGGACAACGACTCATAGAGATGGCAGCAAACAATAATTTGATCGTTGCGAGTAAAAGGTTTGCGCGTAAAAATATCTACAAAACCACCTGGGCATCTCCCGATGGAGCCACTCGTTGATAGACCGCCGCCACAACCCAAAGCTGATGAGGTACCGAGGTGCCAACTTCGACTCGGACCACTATCTTGTTGGTATGGTGCTCCGAGCATGGATTGCATCATCACGAAAGACTACATCCGCGAATCAGATTCAAGTCAACACGGCTGCCCTTCGTAACGAAGAGACCAGAAACAACTACGGTCAAGCGATAGGACTCGTCCTAAATGCAGGGAGAGTAAGTCCTGTGGCTGAGATGTCAGACATAGAAGAGAAATGGACACGCCTTAAAAATACTATCATTAGTACTGCTGACTCCATCTTAGGTAGTAGTCGTAGAGATCGGAACGACTGGTTCGACGGCGAATGTAAGCTAGCGACTGAACGTAAGAATTTTGCGTACCGAGCTATGCCAGAAGACTGGCGAAGAGGCATCCTGAGCCCCATACATAAGAAGGGAGATATCAAAAAATGCAGCAATTATCGTCGTTATACCACGAGTAGAGTACCGCGTATAAGATTTTCGCCTCTATCCTTCAAGACAGGATAGCCTCATACACTAAAGTCATCATTGGTCCATACCAGTATGGCTTCATCCCAGGCAAATCAACAACTGATAAGATTTACACCATTAGGCAGGTAGTGGAAAAATGTCTAGAGTTTCAAAACTCACTACACTATCTTTTTATAGACTTTAAGGCCGCCTAAGTTAGCATAGCCAGAGTAGAACTGTATAAAGCCATGAGAGAATGCGGCATCCCAAATAAACTGACACGACTATGTAGGCTGACCATGACCAATATTATAAGCCAAGTAAAAATATCCGGATCACTATCGAGCCCATTCAACATGGGCTCCGACAAGGGGATGGACTGGCGTGCGTTCTCTTTAACCTAGCGTTGGAGAAAATGATCCAAGATTCTGACGTAATGGCGAGGGGAACCATACTCAATAAATTCATAAATTCAGATACTAACTTACGCAGACGATATCGACATCGTAGTTAGAAACCAAGATCGAGCGGGAGGCACTTAAATGACAGCAAAACAAAGTACATGGTGGCCACGTCTGCGAGTAGAAGATCCAACATTGGTCCCTTAATTCAGATAGTGGAGCCTGGAGCGCGAATTTGAAGTAGTGCAATCCTTTAACTATCTTGGGTCAACTATAGCAGCCGATAACAGCATGGAACTAGAAATACGGGAACGGTTGCTTAAAGCCAACAAAGCCTACTATAGCTTGTCAAGACTCTTCAAATCCAGGAATTTAACCATAACATCCAAGCTGCTGGTGTATAAGACAATGATCATACCAGTACTTCCATATGGATCCGAGACTTGGGTGCTTAGCAAAAAGCATTCTGACCCATTAGCCGCGTTCGAGAGAAAAGTCTTACGGAGTATTGTTGGCCCCGTATGTGAGGAAGGACGATTTCGGAGACTCTGCTATGATTAGATCTACGAACGTTACCGCGATGTCGACATCGTGAAGAGAATTAAGCTCGATAGGCTCCGGTGGGTAGGACACCTAGCTCGCATGGGCGAAGAGGATCCTGGTCGGAAAGTCTTTTGTGGTAGGATTTATGAGACACGACAGCGAGGCCGGCCAGGCCTATGCTGGAAGGATGACGTAGACCAGGACGCCCAGAGTTTAGAGATGCCAAACTGGATGGCATCGGCTCGAAATCGGGACCGGTGGAGAGACTTTTTCTGGGAGACCAGGACCGGACACCAGTTGTAGAGTCTCAGAGTATCAGAGTAGAGTATCAGTCTAAAATTGCTCGTTACAATTCAAAAGCAAAATCGCATTATGACATTGATTGTCCCGAAATTATCCGTGAGTACAACGCGCAGATGGGCGTTGTCGATCTAATGGGCTCTTATATGGGCCGCATTGTACTCCAAATCAAAACACAGGATACGGTAAGTAGTATTTTTTACCATCTTCTCGACATGGCTACAACAAATGCATTCGTTTTGTAGCAAAGACTCAGCGCTGATACACAGATGTTTTGTTCCAAATGTAATATCCGTTTTTCCAAAGCAAAAAACTGTATCACATAGACAAATGATTTATTGTCTATTAGTTAGTTTACCGGTTAGGTCAATGTCCAATACTATTTACTTTGAATAAAAAGGATTATTTGTACTTAAATTATACAGCACATGTTTTTATTTTTTTTTCACCTAACCCACTAACCGTCTGTAGATGTTCTTTCAACTTTTTCACCGGTCTTCACATTCGTGCTCTTCGGGCTAAAATCATACTACCTACCACAGCTCTCATAACAAAATTCCTCGTATTTCGAATTCAGTGGTTGAAGGATTTGAGTTCACCCTATATGAAGTTAGGGTATATTGCTTTATTTCCTGATTGTTGTCCATTCTAAATAAGAAAAGGCATTTGTTTGATTTGATCCCACATTAATACGTTTGTCTCGTGTGATACGTATGACACTTATAACATCTGTGGGACGTACGGCACGTGTAAAAGTTCATTATTGACGGGTATCGCGATGAGATAATAAATTTTAATTTTGAAATTGATTTTTCCGAATTTTCTTCAACCTGTTCGCACAGTTTTGCATTTCATTACGACAGCACACTACATTTAAACAATAATTCATTTTTATTTTACGTATTTCAGCCCTTGTCTATTTATGTTTTTAGAAATCCCATTAGTTACAGTCTATTAAGTATAAAAGTTATCATTTAAAATAGTTCAAAAGCCCTCTCCTTAATTTACTATTACATCAAAACTTTAGCAAAAATCACTCGCAAATTCCCTATCGACACTCTGCACAAGGCAACAGTTCCACTGCATCTATCTACAGTATATGCAGTTTGTAATGTATGGAAACAAAATATAAAACCTAAATACATCCTCCTATATATGCAATTTTTAAAAGGGTCATCGTAAGAGAAATAAATAGAACATAGAACTTTACTTGTGTTTTTTCCCATGTTAGTACTTCGTGCTGAAAGTATGTGCATTGTAACAAGTGGAATCTGATGCTGACGATGCAACAGAATTTTTGACTTGCCACAGGACATTGCCGGCGCCGAAATACCCCGCCAGGAAATATAAGGCTTCTAATGTGAGATTACTCGTACACTGAAATTGAAATTTACAAAAATATCCGAGGCAGACTCCTAGGCTCTCATAGAAAAAATCTATTTTACTTTTGCGAAGTGTACAGAGTGTCATAAGTCTTTGTATTAGGAAGAATACTTTGGATACAAACCAGGTGGTCGTTTGTGTGAAATTATACACATCTTTATATCTAAATATCTATCTCTATACATTATATTGAAATTATTTAATGTTTCTTATTGAATTTAAAATGTTTCTCTTCTCAGTAACAATCTTTCCTAAATACCTTTTTTAAAATAAGTTACCAGATTAAAAATACAGTAAATGCACTTAAGATATTGATAAAAGGTAATAAAAGGATAAATTCTATTAATCGCAAAATCTCCAAGAAACCCATTAAATCGAAATCATTTCAACATTCAAGACATAGAAGATGTATTTCTGTTCAAGGATATTCTCAACGTGCAATTTGCGGTCAAGTCTTTGGCTAACTTAAAGTAATTCAAAAGAAAAAATCAAAGATCCTTAAGCAACTGTCGTGTTTGTTTGAGTACCTTTAGTTTGCCTCCTCATACTCTTGGAAAATTCTCATTTTATAAACTCTTGCATCAAGGAAGCCTCTGAACAGGTGTTCGGTTCTTGACTTCTCTGCTTCGACTTTGACCTTAAGTAAGACGCAAAAAAAAAAAAAATTAAATAAACCTGTAGATCGTTCGTACTCGTATAGTAACAGTAAGTATAACTTAAGGAGAGCACATTTCGATTCCTGCCTCCGGATCTGCCAAGCACTAAAGTGGTGGAGCAACAGTAGTTGTGCGCGTCTCATCCTTCCACTCACAGCCGGCAGTCAAAATGGATATCAACTGATACGATTACCAAGAGAAAGTCACTTCTGGGATTGTGAATCTGGAAAAGTTGGATGGCATCCAAGAATACATATACCTGTATCTGTATATATACGTATATACGTGCAGGCAAATGAAGGAAATGAAATGGCCATCAACCCACTAGATGTTGGAATTTGTGCCATTTCATCGTTTATCATTGAAAAGATTCAAAGCGAAAAGGAAATGCTGTGAAGTAATATTCGTTATTTTGTATTTTTTGTTGGTTGCTATGAAGTATTTTTACCTCAATAAGGACTCTACAAAGTTACTTTTTACAAAAATACCTAAACACATCAATTGGCTTTCTAAGAGACCTTCTGATAGGATCTTTCATTCTCCTAATAGAATACATTCACACAAATTAGATAGATAAACTGTCCTCGCTTTGAATGTGTTACTGGAGCGGGAGGCAGCTTGTGATTGTTCAGATAGTTTGATAGTTACTTCAAGTTTAGTTTAGTCTATGTTTTTGTTTGATGAGTTTGCTTATTTTTGAAATTGAGTTTCCTCAAACTTAACACTGTGCATGTACGCTGCATTTAGGGTGCCTTACGCTACATATAAATTCATAGATCATCGTTTTTTTAATTTCTTTGTAAGACAGTTGACAATTCATTACTTACCAGTACATAATGATATCATACATAAAATAAATAGTGAGATACGGAACATATTTAATAAATGCAATGAACTGAAAAATAACATTACCTCTTCCAGGTGAAACAATTTTTTTTACGTGACAGAATAGAAACCATAGACATAGTCCCTAACTACTACCATCACAAACTTATAGCTGTCCGTTGTGATGCTCTGACCAAATATTGACAGTAAATATTTTGTCTGACAAATGTACCAATGGCAGCTTGCTGGACCTAAGAGTTTCGCACAATTTTTCTGTGCACTTTCCTGACCTAAATCCCGCTCTGATAGGAACCAATCAGGTAGTTAATGTGTGGCTTCAGGCATTTACACAAAAAACAATGCTGAGATTCGATTCAGGCATCGTTCCATCTGGCCCTACTTTAGATCTAAGCTGGTGTATGCACTCTACCAAGTCATCGCCTGCATTTTTAAAAACCTCGGCCGGGATCGTTTCGATTTTGCAATCATCAGGTGTCAGGACGGACGAAAATTTTGACTGTCCTCATCCAGGTTGAATGGGTTTTTCTGCTTCACAGGAGAATGTTGATCATCATCTTTCTGCAAATTACCGCTCCGCCGCTATCAAATCCAGCGAACTGTTTTCAGATCTATTTTCCTAAAATGTTCACTTAGTCTGGGGTACCTTGATATGAATAACTTTGGGTTGTAGTTCGACTACATTACGACTACAGTTGTTACTGCCATTATGTGCCTCTTTTCCTGTGTTATGCGGTATTCTACACTACAGAATAGTTTTGATCGTAACAGCGGAGTTTCTGCTTCCATGTTCGCGTGCTCATATGTTTTTCATTGTCCTCATGACCGATATTATCAGGCATCAAGTACCAACATACTGCCACAAAAATGTAAATAGAAATTTTTTTTCGCAATATACATACTCTTATATAAGAATAAGCATTGTATTGGATTATATTGAAATTAGGAAATTACTAAAAATCATGGCATACATTAAGGCTCAGAAATAATAATAATAATATTCGGCGCGACAGACTGTTTCGGTCAAAGGCCGAGATTCTCGCGACCATTTGTGTTGTGCATGTATATGTATTTTAAAACACAAAATGGAAGGGACCTACAATTTAAGGGTGGATCCGAACGGCGAATTGAGAAGCTCTCCGTGACAAGTTATTACTCTCGGAACGTTTGTCAGGCATTCGCGAGAGGTGGAATACCGTGGGATTCGAACCACGAACCTCCTGCTCAATAGCCATGCGCTTTTCCACTGAGCCACGGCGCCCAGGCTCAGTAATAGTGTATATAAAATTTAGGCTCAATAATATTATTTATAAATTTTATTTGTTCCCCTCATATAAATTGTATATAACAGTTATACATTTGGAACTCATATATAAAAACTTGTATGCAGGGAGATTATACCAGTTGATGGGGTATAAATACTGCAACTTTTTTGCAGTTTTGGTGGTGAACCAGATAACTTAAAAATTTGAAAAGCTAACGAGTATGTAACTGGACGCTAGAAGTCTGATCTGTTTCACAGATGAATCGAAGATGGAAACTGGAGTTGGAGCTGGTGTCTTTGGACCCAACACCAAAGTCTCGATGTCAATGGGAACAATTCACTTGGTTTTCTAGGCGGAACTTCATGCCATTAAGATCTGCGTCGGGATAAACCTTAATAAAGCAATTAAAGAAGCTAGAATACATATCTTTTCAGATATCCAGGCAGCATTTAAAGCGCTGTCGTCCAATTAAGTGGACTCAATATCAGTCAAAAACTATTACGATATACTGTAATCTCTTTTCAGACACAACAAAGTCAAACTCGGTTGGGTTCCTAGTTATCAGTGAATAGCAGACAACGATTCTGCAGATGAACTAGGCTGGCTGGGAATCTGCGTTCATAGGATCTAAACCCTACTGTGGTGTCAACTGGGCTTCCGCCACAGCACTGATAAATCTTTGGTAACACAAACTTCGTTTGTCCCACCGGGGCTTAGGCACTCCAAGTAATTAATCAGGACCTTTTCCTACAAGGAAATCCTTGTTTTTGATAGGGATAGCATTAGAAAGTTGGTGAGTATTCTAACAGGTCATTATGGCTTGCGATATTACCTATAGAGGCAGAACGTAGGTTCTGCTCCGAAGAATATTCCGAACACATTCTCTGTGATTGCCCAGCATATCAAATGCTTGGGCGCCGTGGCTCAGTTGAAATGTGCACGACTACTGAGGAGAAGGTTCGTGGTTCGAATCCTAATAACACCAAAAGTATTTTTCACGATGTCCCACCTCTCGCTAATGGGCGACAAACGTTCCGAGAGTAATAACTTGTCACTTGAATTCGAGATCGGTGAAGATATTTCTGTGAGATTTCATGACTGCATTCGTTTAAACCTTTTTGATTATTGCGACCCCGAGGGGTGAAGCTAATAATTTTGGCAAAATAATTTTTTTCAGCGTGGTTTTGTTTGCTTGTTCGTTTGTTTGTGAATTTGTCCACTCGTATACCTCGACTTCTACCAGCAAGAATTTGATGAGACTTGTTTTAAAACAATTGTTTAGCGCTCGGGCTTGCGATGGCGTAATTTTAAGATTTTTTTTATTCGTAACGGTGGTTTTAGGAGGAAAACTACAAAAAAAGCATTTTTTCATAAAACTTAAGCTTTAGACTGAATTACAACTATCCATTTGACGATCTTAAACGTTCGGCTTTACTATCTTACGTCAAATAATTTTTTTAGTTATCGTAAAAGGAAGACTTCCTTGACTAATATACTCCTCTGGAGATGAGGTAATATTTGTTGCTAATAATTCATATAAAGATTATTGAAGATGGTAATAGCATTTTTGAAAACTAATTCTAATCGATTCTAAGTTGTATTCTATTTTATAGCAAAAAAACAACCCATAAAATTTTTCATGTAAATTTTCAAATAGGAGATAGGTACACATAAAGTTTGAACCGGGTTAATTTGGAAAAGATTAATATTAGAGCCCCCTCCTCTTCAATTTTTTTTTTTCAAAAACTGTTCTTACCGGAGATACACATGATGTGTAAAAAAAATTTCTATGGGAAAAAAATTTAAATAATAACTCAAACATTTTTAAAAAAAAGTTCGGTCTATCGGAGATACACATATGTTTAAAATTTAAAGTAAATCGGGCTAATTTCTAAAAAAATGTATGGCCCCGCCCCCGGGCCTCAGAGCCCATTCGCTCCAAAAATTTTACAAAAACTTTACGGGGACCCCTTAAGAGTCAAGGCCCATTCGCTCAAAAATGGCCAAAAAGTTTTGTCCATCGGAGACACACACATACATAAAATTTGAAGCAAATCGGGTTAATTTTTATTTTAAATTTGTATGAGGCCCCACGACCCCAGGGCCCGTCGTCTGTTCATTTTTTACAACAAGTGTTGTCCATCGGAGATAAACACTGCATATAGCAGTCAATTGGATTTGCATTTAAATTCTAAAAAACGGATAGTATTCATTTAAAATAACGATCTGTCAAGTACATGTATAAAATTTAAAGAAAATCGGGTTAATTTTTAAAAATATTATATGGGCACCCGTCGGCCTTGAGGCCCCAAATAGAGAGTTTTATCTCCGGAAATACACATCTGTGCAAAATAAAATCGGACTTCTGAAAGCGGGTTGAAAATTGATCGCAAAATTCCACGACAGATAGACAGACGTGCCACGGGCAAGCGAATTTAAAAATTTAAATTTTTCTTGTAAATTGGAGATTCGATTTTGTGGTGAAATTCCCAATTTGGTGGTGAACGAAGTACCACTTAAATTCCTTCTTTTGAGTTGAGTTAAGCTGTAAAACAGTTGAGTGTGTAACCAGTTCTTCATATACTCGTAATATTTTGCAAAACACAAATAAAGATAGCACTCACACAACTGAGTGTACAACACATTTCAATTGCGGAAACATTCAGATTTATATAAAAATATTTGTTCTACTTCCTGTTGATATCTCTATACTCTCTGCTGCAACACAACCACAATCGTAAAGCAAGCAGCGCTGATTACAGCACATCATCTCATCAGCGCACTCAGAACACAGTCATTGTAGTATGATATGATTTGATGCCGCTAAATGGAAATATTTGTATGGGAGCCCCCCGATCCCGCTGCCCGATCTCTCTGAAATTTTAATAGAAAGTATTGTCACCGGAAATATACATGTGTGCAAAATTTCACATTTCAATAAAATCGGGCTTTGGGAAGTGGGTTAAAAAGTGATTAGAAAATCTGGCCAGCCAGCCAGCCAGCCAGCCACGGGCACGCGAAGTTAATATAGAGAATTTAAAAAACCACTTAAAATTTGCATACTCTTAGATTTGACAAGTAGTATCGATTAGGTAAAAAGTATCGCTTAAATGGAGTTTTACAAAATGTCGAACGTTTAATTTGCTTACCTTAACAAATTTTGTTTCTATCCAAACAGCTCACTTTGTCTTTAATTAGACGCCTTCTTAAAAGGTTCTTATAAAGATAAAGATTTTACGCCATTAACGCATTTTTATACAAGAGCACTTCTTCGCTATGTTAAATTTTCACAAATATTAATCTTTGGCACATTGATACCAGCGTTTACAATAATAATAATATTAGGCGCGACAGACCATAGCGGTCCAAGGCCTAGTTTCTCGCGACCATTTGTGTTGCGCATGTATATTTTTGGACACAAATGGAAGGGACCTAGGTACAATTTAAGGCCAGATCCGAACGCCGAATTGAGAAGCTTTCCGTGACAAGTTATTACTCTCGAAGCGTTTGTCACCCATTCGCGATGGTGTTACTGGGATTCGAACCACCAAGTAGCCATGTGCATTTCCACTGATCCACGGCGCCCACCAGCGTTTACGATAGCAAGTTTTTATACCAAGTTTACAAATATCTTGGTTTCATGCTGCTATTAAATGATGCAGTCAAGTGTGGAACGGACTCGCTTTACAACCAAATTCATAGTAGTACACTTTTTTTTAATTTTTAAATAAATATCGTATTTAATAAAAACTATTTTGATATATTTCTAATAAACTTTTTAATCAAAAAAAATAAATTCGAATAAAAAAGTTTTGATTATACCAGCTTTAACCCGATGCGCCCGATAAAAAACCATCTTTAAAGTCTCTATCAATTTATGTAGATTTTCATCTCAACTATCATTTTAATTCTTCTTCTCATCTTCTCATCCTTGTTCCTTGTTCATTTTCATTATTTTACTCACTGCAACCTTACAACACTCTCTACACCCGCATATGACAATTTCTACAAAAAAAAATTGTCAAGAAATTAGCAAAAAAACGCAATCCCTGTTCTAACAAGTGAGTACCGACAAACTTGTTAAACACACCGACCGCACTTACATAATCCTCGAGAACAAAAAAAAATGTTGTTGCTTTTTGTGCGAGATGGAAACTTTTGCTTCTTGCTGGAATTATGATCAACGATGAGGCAACGACGCTGCATTGACTGACCCATGCTGTGATGCGCTCGGGCCTAAACAGATATACAATCGGTATGCGAACTGTACGCTAAAAGGATTCCATAAATAAATTTACCAATTTCTTTCTCTTGCACTCTCACTCTCACGCTTAAGTTTGGCCTGTCCTTGCAATTTCGGCGGAATGTCGTTTTATTGGCGCTTCGCCGGGACCAGTACCACCAGTCTTACTCGCAGTTCCTGCAAAGAAGTGATGAAGTTTTTTCTTCTTTGTCATCCACAAACACGAAGAAAGTTCCGGTCTGACGAATAAGCAATTCTCAGAACGGATAACTCAACTACTCAAGTTCACCCTTTTGGAATGTTAAGCAACAGCCAAGACCAAGACTTTAACTCTAGCAACAGAGTAGGAGTCTCCTGGTGATTCTATTCTGCTGTTGATGCGGTGAAGCAATGATGCTGCTAGATTTAAAATATATAATCTACCCGTACTACTTGTTGTTTTTGTACTTTGTGGATTAGACTTTTTGTTGGCTTGTCGTGGAACGTCACACCTTTGCTGATTCCATGGCCACCGCAACTAGGTGGGAAACGTCGTCACCGACAACCGACGGACTTTGTCGTATAAACAGTCTATCTCATCATCATTATTATCGTCATGGCCGGTGGGTAGACTTCAATCCAAACTGATGGAGGGTATTTTTTTTACATCGTCACATCACATCCAGGCAAAGTTTCCTTTTTCCAAACGACGTGCTTTTTGTTCCTTTTTATTGTTTTCTAGTAAATAGAACGTCCTGCACTTCTTAATAATGCTTTTAAGTAAACATTTCCTCCGACCAAAAAAGGATTTTCACTTTCACGTCCCGTTTACGTTGCACCGCGCTATCAAGTGCACTTCACTGTGTAGTTAGGGCCAATTTAGTATCCATATACATGGTACATGCTTGAGTCAACGAAAAGCATCCGATGCACGAAAGCAATGAAATTCCCAATTTTAAATTCCAAACATGCAGCTAACGTTGGTAGAGTGAGACCTTCATGAGACCTTGCGCTTACTCCACTTACTTCCCCGGGTAATTGGGTAAAAAAAATGCACCAGGGAGAGTTTTATGTTTCGTATTTTGGCTAACAAATTATGTGAAAATACCATAATACCCTGCATCCGCAAAGGCAGGATGCGAAAATGTGATGTGAACTATTATGGTGGTTGCGAAGATAAAAAGAAACCCCACCACTGCCACAAACACAGATACCGCACTCGTCTAGTGTTTCATCAACTACGTGACTTCCATACCTGCGGGAGTGTCTAAAAGGGATTTGGGATTCGTATTCAATTCTGCAAAATCGAGAACCTGCAAGGCAAAGTTTTCTGATAGGATTTTCCCACTACATGCTCAGCATTTCGTACGAACGAGTAGCAAGATTTTAGAAGGAATAGTACTTGTACTCGTTGGAAGGCCGATAGGGTGGACGTCTCTTCCGACACCAAGGAATTACCGTCGTCGTCTTGCGGTTGTTTTTGTTGTTGTGGAAATCTCATCATAGGCCATATTTTGAAGGATTTTAGTGCGGTCGTTGAGAAACTAGCAACAATTTTCTGATGATGTTGTTGCGTCGACTCACGGTGGCAGGGACGCGCATTGCGGTAACATCCATTTGCACCGCATACAAATAGTTGTACAACCAAACGATGCACCACGCTCGCTCGCAGCAGCGGTAGTTTCTGTCCATCGGATTCTTAACACCCCAGACCTGATGATGGCTGATGATTACCATCAGCATTAAGTGCACCAAAATTCAATTTGGATGAAATTTTTTTCGAGATTTTTTTCCTCTTCGAAATGGAATTTGGAGTAATAGTAATTTGCTGATGAGTGCTGGAAACGAAATGTAAGGAAAGGAAATTTTTGGTCTGTCTGCCAATAGTGTTTGAGAATAAATTCCTTAACATTGTTACCTACAATGAGTCGTGAACAGGCACTATTTTTTCTATTGTTTTTGTTTTTTGTTTGGACGAGTTTCCCAAAGTGTGCTCCGCGGAGCACTTGGTGCTCCGCAGACAGAAAGAAAAAAAATGTAAAATCCACAAGATCATTTATGTTTTCGCGCCTGCAATTTCTTTGAATGTCGTCACATTTTTTCAAATGTGTTTTCTTCTTCTGCCGGCTAGAATCTATCTGAAATCCATTTTCAGTTGTTGTCGCGCAACCAGGCTGTACCCGCAACTCTGTTCTGCTACCCAACATGCGAGAGGTATGTTTATACTCATGCAAACACATTTTGTATCTTCTTGTAACTGACATAGTTGTAGCCGCAACGGCGTTATAACGGTCCTTTCTCGACACTTTTGTCTGTGAATACATCTCAAGATGCGAAGTTCTTAGTAAATGCAGAAAAGGCCTACGCATTGTCGATTGCCTGCAAAACAGAAACATTCGCCAACACAGCCTTATGATCTTAAGACCCATTTGATTTTGTACGCGAATAGAATCCGTGCATTACGTAGAACTATGAGTATGTTCAGCAAGACGTTTTTCATAAAATATTTACATACCTAGTTCTTTTAAGTTCATCTATGAATAGGATTTAATACCTTTTATTTTTGTATGGAAACAATCGTCGTAAAAACAAGACATCTCTTCGTTGTGTTACAATTGTGAATAATACAATGGATCGCTGGTTAAAGTCTGGATCCTTAAAAGGAACAGTAAAATTCTCCGATATTGCATCGAAAAAAGCTCCTGAAGAATTAGCAGTTAGGAGGTAAACTATTGTGCTAGCATTGCTGTTGTGGAGAGTGCGCAATAGAAACAGCGAGTTCAGAACTTTCTGAAATGTTGGACAGTTTACCTAGTACTAGTTCTATGGAGTCAACGTGGCAAAAAAAAAAAACAAAAAAAAACACGTGAATCTTGAATTTTGCGAGACCAGTATAATGTTTCCAGAAAAAATGGGTTATGTTCTAGAAGTCATTATGTTCTTCATCGCCATGCCCTTGCTATGAGCAAAATGCCTTTTTTCCTTAAAGAAGTCCTGGACGAAAGCTTGAAAATAATAAACTTTATTAAATCACGACCTAAGAACGCAAGGCTATTCAAAGTGATGTGCGATGACATGTATGTAGTTGGCATATGTTTTGCTACTTCACGCAGAAGTAATTTGGCTTTCTCCGGGCAAAGCTTTGATTCGGCTCTTCGAAATGAGGGCTGAAGTAAGAACGTTTTTTAGTAGATGAAGACTTTGCTTTGGGTGAGAGGTAATGCAATGAGCGATGGCTTTTAGAGTTAGCGTATCTCGCAGAAATTTTAAAAAAATGAATGATTAAAGTCTTTTTCTTCAGGGAAACGCAATAACTATTTTTGATACCAGCGACAAAGTAAAGACGTTAAAAAAATTGATTTTTGGGAAAAATCAATTAAAAATCGAAATCTAGATAGCTTTCCAATGATCAAAGAGTTTAAAGAGGAGATAGATTCTGATATTCTCGATGATATTTTAAGTGAGTTTCACAATCACCTGCTGAGTTTGGTAGAAGGTTTCCAAACCTGCTGGCTTCCCTAATAAGCTACCTAAAATATTATATTTATGTATTTATGAATTACATTCTTATTTTTATTTTTATTTTTATTTTTATTTTTATTTTTATTTTTATTTTTATTTTTATTTTTATTTTTATTTTTATTTTTATTTTTATTTTTATTTTTATTTTTATTTTTATTTTTATTTTTATTTTTATTTTTATTTTTATTTTTATTTTTATTTTTATTTTTATTTTTATTTTTATTTTTATTTTTATTTTTATTTTTATTTTTATTTTTATTTTTATTTTTATTTTTTTTTTATTTTTATTTTTATTTTTATTTATATTTTTATTTTAAACATTGTTGTTGCTTTTTTTTTGCTTTAAGGAAAAAAATTTTTATTTTGGTATCAACTTGTTAAAAAACATTGTGGTTAAAATTATCGGGCTGAAAAAAGTGGTCCGCTGTAAATTAAAAGTGCTCCACGACAAAAAAAAAGATTGGGAAACGCTGGTCTAAATAATTGATTGACTCACCGTAGAAAATTGCAGAGCAATACATTTAGCTCGCATCTAAAACAAGTTAAGCAATCCTGTTTAATACGGTTCTAAGATCTCAATAAGCTTTTATTATAAGAGCATCTGGTGATCTTTAATAAGAAATTTGTTAGCACACTTGTTAGCTCATTACTGCTTTTTGTATATTACTTGTTGAATAATCATTTTACATTAGCATTTTTCTAAATCCTTCCCATTAGATAATTTTTACTGTAATATCCCTCTAGTATGTGCAAACGGTAATCTATATCCCACGTTATTTCTATATTGAGGCGTTGAATATCTTTGCTTATTGCAATATGCTTTCTTACAAATCCTCCAAGTAATGAGAATACGTATACCTTTCGATTTCTAAAACATTGTATTCTCCCATTGTGGTGTTTTGTGAAGAAATTTTACTTTGGCTTCGTTTATTACTAGGCCAACATATTTTTCATTCACTTTTGAATGAAACAAACGCTTTGATCATAGCTCTTTTGTTTGTTTTCATGTGCGTTATCTTACATGCTTATGCGTATTGTTTATACTGTTTATTTGCAAACAATGACATTTCCATCTTTGTTTAAGTATTCTTTGATTAATTAATAACATTGTCCTAGACTAGAGAGTCACAACACCACACTAGACTTACACCTAGAAAAACTTTTAAAATATATCTCAAAAGTTTGTGTACCTACATGAATACGATTGAATACGAAAAAATTAATTAATACAATTTAAAAATTTTACAATTTAAAGCAATGTTTTATGCCTATGTTATGTTTTTAAAAACAAATGTTTGCCACGCTCGAAAAGCCCAGTAAACAAGAATCGCTGTATATTCGTACTTTCGTAGTAGTACACTACGTAGACTTAAAATGATAACTAGTGATAAGCAAACGCAAGACCAAGATCATTTCATCTCGATCTTGGTCTTGCAGGTCCGATCTTGCTCTTGGTCTTGCATTTGTGCAATTAGTCTTGGTCTTGTACTGCTTGCAGCATGAGTCTTGGTCTTGGTCTTGCGGTCTTGCTGATAAAATTCTTGCAGACCAAAGTATTTTTTGAATAATTTCTATGTGAGTATGTATATATAAATAGATAGGTCGTCCAAAAACAGCTGTTGTACCAGAAAACATCGATACTGTGAGAAAACTGATTGAAGAGCATGTGACTTATCGAGAAATCGAGGCAGGCCTAGGCATTAGTAACACCAGCGTATATAAGATCTTACATGAATATTTAAAGGTTCGGAAGCTATGTACAAGTTGGATTCCACATTTTTTGACAGACGCACAAAAAAAGATTCGTGCCGATTGGTGCCGCCAAATGCTTAAAAAATTAGTTGAAGGTACTACCAAAAACGTATACAAGATCGTGACAGGTGATGAGTTATTGATATTTGCGTATGAGCCGGAAAGAAAAAGGGCAAACGGCCCAAACGGGTCTTCCAATTCGAAGAAATCCATCAAAAAATGTGCGAGTTCGGAGCATTGGGAAACAAATGGGCGTGTTTCTTCACGAAAATCGGTCATGTGGCTACTGTGGCTCTTGAAAATCAATTGACAGTCAATTCAGCTTGTTATACGACCATTTGATTACGGCGAATGATTTTGCATCACGATAATGCGAGCTCACACACATCACATCAAACAAGCGAGTATTTGAGCGCTCAAACGATCGAATTGATGGGTCATCCGCCTTACAGCCCCGACTTGGCACCCTACGACTTCTTCCTGTTCCCAACAATCAAAGAAAAGATTCGTGGACACCGTTTCCTTTTATTCTCTCTCTATCTCTATTTCTTTTATTTGCCTCTCACCAAATAAGTCTCAACCTTCATCATCATCATATTTCGCTCTACAACCGGGGTCAGGTCCTGGCCTCCCGCAAAAAGTCTCTCCACCGGCCCGATTTCGAGCCGATGTCATCCAGTTTGGCATCCCTAAACTCTGGGCGTCCTGGTCTACGCCATCCTTCCAGCGTTGGCTTGGCCGGACCGCTGTTATGTTCCATAAATCCTACCGCAAAGGACTTTCCGAGCAGGATCCTCTTCGCTCATGCGAGCTAGGTGTCCTGCCCACCGGAGCCTCTCGAGCTTAATTCGATGTCGACATCGCGGTAACGCTCGTAGATCTCATCATTATAGAGTCTCCGGAATCGTCCTTCCTCACATAAGGGGCCAACAATTCTCCGTAAGACTTTTATCTCGAACGCGGCTGATAGGTAAGAATTCTTTTTGCTAAGCTAAGTCTCGGATCCATATGTAAGTACTGGTATGACCATTGTCTTATATACCAGCAGCTTGGATGTTATGGTCAAGTTCCTGGGTTTGAAGAGTCTTGCCAGACTATAGTAAGATTTGTTGGCTTTAAGCATTCGTTGGCGTATTTCTGGTTCCATGCTGTTATGGGCTACTTAAGTTGACCCGAGATAGTTAAAGGATTGCACTTCTTCAAATTCGCGCTCCACCATTATAATTGAGGGACCAATGTTGGAACTTCTACTCGCAGATGTGGCTACTTTGTTTTGCTCTCATTTATGTGCAGACCCAGATTTCGTGCCGCCTGCTCGATTTGGATGAAAGCTTCCTGTACAGCTCTTGGGTTTCTATCAACGATGTCAATATCGTCTGATTAAGCCAGTATTTGAATGGACTTATAGAGGATTTTTCCTCTCGCCGTTACGTCATAAACTCGGATTACTTTCTCAAACGCCAGATTGAAGAGGACACAGGCCAGTCTATCCCCTTGTCGGAGTCCGTTATAGATGTTGAATGGGCTTGATAGTAATCCGGATATATTTACTTGGCTTATTACATTGGCCATGGTCAACCTACATAGTCGTGTCAGTTTATTTGGGATGCCGCATTCTCTCATGGCTTAATAAAGTCCTACTCTGCATTTGCTATCAAAGGCGGCATTAAAGTCTATAAAAAGATGGTGTAGTGAGTTTTGAAACTCTAGACATTATTACGTCACCATCCTAAGGGTGTAAGTCTGTTCAGTTGTTAACTTGCCTGGGATGAAGCCACACTGGTATGGACCAATGATGACTTTAGCGTATGGGGCTATCCTGTCTTGAAGGATAGAGTACTCAACAACATTATACCACGATAATTGCTACATTTTGTGATATCTCCCTTCGTATGTACGGAGCACAGGATGCCTCTTCGCATAGCTTCTTCCTCCCATACTTGCATTATTATATCATGAATTGCTTGGTGTAATGTGGGGCCTCCTATTTTTATCAGTTCCGCTGGTATCCCATCAGATCCCAGGTCCTTATTATTTTTGAAACGATTTATCGCTCTGCTAACTTCGTCTATGCTTGGTGGCGGCAGCATAGTATGAACTTCGGTCATTGGTGGAGCCTCCAATTCCACAGTTAACTGACCTTTTATCAACCTATGAAAGTGCTCTTCCCATCGCTCTAAGATGGCTTTTGAGATCGGCGATCAGATTACACTCTTTGTCCTTGCAGTATATGCAACGCGGTGTGTATTGCGTCATACCGCAGACTATTTGATAGAATTCCGCGGTTCTCGCTCTGTATTAGAACAGTATACGGGCGAGATTCTTCTCCCAGGCTGCTTTCTTTCGCCAATGAACTGTTTTTTAAATCTTCTGAGCTCTTTATATTCATCTTCGCGTGCCCGCGTTCTATGAGATTGTTGCATTGCTCAGAACGCAACTTCTTACGTTCAGTCGGTAGCTTACATTAGTCATCCAACCAGTCGTTCCGATTTCTACGCCCGGCATCTCAGCCCCAGGACTTACTCTCCCTGCATTTAGGGCGAGTCCTATCGCTTGACCGTAGTTGTTTCTGGTCTCTTCATTGCGAAGGGCAGCCGTGTTGACTCTAATCAGATTCGCGGATGTAGTCTTTCGTGGTGATGCAATCCACGCTCGGAGCACAATACCACAAGATAGTGGTCCGAGTCGACGTTGGCACCTCGGAAAGTTCATACCGTCGTCATGTTCAGGTTGTGGCGGCGGTCCATCAACACGTGGTCTATCTGGTTGCGAGTGGCTCCATCGGAGGATACCCAGGTGGCTTTGTGGATATTTTTACGCGCAAACCTTGTACTCGCAACGACCAAATTATTGCTTGCTGCCATCTCTATGACTCGTTGTCCATTGTCATTAGGGTTCTCGTGTAATCTATGGGTGCCAATGTACTGCTTGAATACTGGCTCCCTACCTATTTTAGCATTCATTCATAGAGGTAGTTCAAAATAGCAAAATTATAAATCCTATTAGAAGCTATTTTTCCAATAACGCAAAGAAAATTATAAATAAGCAGTTGCTTTAAACTGACATTCTCTAAATTTAAATGCGTCTGTGGTCAACACAATTGTGATAGAACTTCTGGCACAGCATACTTGTAAGCATTTGTTGTTGTATCTTCTTCGCGTTCTTTTATTTATCAGAAATAATTATTTTTTCTTTTATTTTCACGCTTTAAACAAAATTATACAGGATATCATATCATACGTTTCAAGTTCCTTCGGGCATAAACTCCACTAATGCATTAACTATCGACTTCACAGCTCAACGCCTAAAGACTCAAGATCAACTGATGTACTACGCATATGCATTTAATCAGCCATTATATAGGGTTTTTCAATAAGAGCACTTCAACTTTTTTTTTGAATAAAACACAAACTGTTCGACTTTTGAACTAACTTTTTTTTTATTAACGAACTTGAACATATACATATGATAAATTTAAGTATGAAACTCGATTTCTTTTGCATGACCACCGCGTGCACGTTTTACGAAGTGAGCCTCATCACTGAAGATGATTTTTCGGTGAAAATCTGCATCATTTTCGATTTGCTCTTGAGCCCAATTCACGAATCGGCGTCGCTTCAAATGGTCAAACGGCTTTAGTTGTTGTGTCAGCTTGATCTTATACGGATGTAGGCCAAGATCTTTACGTAAAATCGATTGTCGAACGGGCTGGCTTGTTAAATGGACCGTAAAATGGCCGTAATGCTCTTAAAGTAGCGGCAACAGAACGATTATTTTGATAAAAAATTTGCACGATTTGCAATCGCTGTTCACATGTGTGGCATTCCATGATGAAATGTATAGTAATGAAGTTTTTAAATAATAAAAGAACAATAAAAAATATGGCGTGGTTCGCCGTCCCTATCGGAGAAAAGTTGAAGCGCACCTATTGAAACACCCTATAAGATTGTATTAGTATTGTATATGTACGAGTACTACGTGATCGTTCCATTTCCAGTCTACCACTTCAGTTTTTTAGGATTACTAGTTCACACTTGTAAGTATGTAAACGGAAAAGTGAACATCACTTCTAATTACTTAGCAGCCTATATGAAGGCTATCACAGTGGAGCAACAAGAATAACAAAGTAACGCCGAGTTATCCAAACAAAGTCACAAACATGTTGCCGCATAATGATCTTGAAATGAAGTGAAATGGTTTGCTTTAGGGATTTTTCCCTAAAACTCCAAGTAATGTTGTTTTCTTTATGGTTTCGTCTGTCTGTCTGTTTGTTATATTTTTTTATAAAATGCATGCAGGGAAATTGTTGTGCTTGTGATTGTAAAATGTTATCTAATACTACCATTGTAATTAACTCAGTTTGGAAAAAAAGTATCTTTTAGTGTATGCGATGAGCTTATTACTACCACATATTATCTGAATGACGAACATGAACGTGTGTTTAACATAATCAAGCCCACTACCATACCCGCTACGAAAATTACTTCATATTACGTGGGAATCAATCATCGGTAATTATCACGGCAATTTGGTTTGCCTTTGCTTTTGTTTTGTTTTCCCTCCAAATAGATGCTAATGATATGCGAATCATATTAAATGAAGCTTTGTGCTGTATGCTGTTGTAACTGTTCTCCGGAAAACACGCACTAGAAACTTAGATACGCTGATTGAACGCAAGGGTAAGAAACTCAGCGAGGCGCACTTGTCAATCGTGTCAACTTAGTCCATTCAGATATTAAGTCGACCGTCCGCACGATATGAATTGTCGACGACTACCTACAAGAGGTATAGGTTGTGGCCGCCAACCGGCGATCCAACGGCACAGCAATGTGTATAGCAAAGGTAAACATGTCCTTCCTTAACGGGCGCATCGTAGAAAACAATAATAACATTAGAAGTGCTCTGTCTGCAGCAGGAACGATCCATCTTGGAATTATTTATTTGTTTTCTTCTTCTTTTCTCTCCGATTATAAAGCGATTTTATATGGTCATCCGGGCAATATCAGACGAGATTCCCGCGAGATGACATGATTTGTGTTTATACATCAGAATGGAGAAGAAGAACGTATCGCGGGGCGTTTGTGTCGGCCGTTGCTTGAGAAACGGAATTTATACTCAGCAGCAGCATCACCAGTATATAGAAGACAGTAGAAAAACAAAAGCAACAAAACTGTCGGATTGTCTTCAAATCGATTCCTCCAAATCGATCGTAGCTCACAGCGTATGCATACCACAGCATCCAGCAGCACAACGACGAAATGTCAACGTTAAACGCTATTCATTTTGCTGCCCAATGGTCGTCCGTCGACGAGCTGTGGGAATCACCTCATGGCGATGTATCAGCAGAACGCTGTGCAGACGGAATTGTTGTCCAAGAGGTGTGGTGCCGGGTGGATTGTTCCAAGCGCAATATCTTTCATCGGTTGCGCTGAGCACAATGGCAGGTCCGGCATGGCATGGACTCCATCATAAACGACGTACACGGGACTTCATCTTCTGCCGTCCTCATACATACATACATACATAATATACGAGAAGCAATACAAATTTCCTTCAAATCGGATCAAAAAATAAATAAATATTTCAATAGAAACAATCGAGTTGTCCTGGGCTGATGGATACGCCATGGACGTTGCCACATTTAGTTTTTGTGCATTATTCATGTGCGTGTGTGTGTTTTGGTTAGCTGGTGTATTTAAATTTTAAAGTAGGTACAAATGTATTGACAGCTAAGAGCTAAACGTTTACAATAACCAAACATACATTCAAAATCGGCTGAAAAGCCACACTTTTTACCATGATGGTTGAGACGTCCTTGGGATTTTTTGAAAATCGTGAGTTGTTGTAGCAAAAAAATACAGGAGACATGGCTTATATATTGGAATATTGGAATAATTATTTAAATAAAAATAACTTTTTAATTTAAACGAACTAAAAAAAATAGGGATTTCTAACCCCATACAGATAGAATAGATAATTTTTAATTGTGAACTTTTAACAGCTATTAAAATATACTTGTAAGATTTGATATGGTAAACGTGGGGCACATGCAACTACTCATGCATCAATATCTATTGTGCACGCGCCTCAGAACTGCTTTTAATATGAGGGTAACATGTATGATGGTTGATTGCTGAGCAGAACTGTTAGCCCAGCTCTAGATATAATAGTAACGGTTATGATGGTCGATAGCCTTGAATCTGACTAAGCTGTCTCTCTATATATAAAAAGTCATCCTAGAGTAAGACGCCGTAGTTTAATGAATGACAACAACATCTTCCGTAAATTTGCTTTGTTTTTTAATAGAACAGATTGTGTTTGAGGTATCGTTAGAATAGGTTAGGTAAGGTCAGTAAAACCGACACACTTAGACCAGCAATGGTCCGTTGTGATACTACACGGATCAGGAAAGTTTTCCTTCATCTACTCGTTGAACCACTTAGAGCTTCGTATGAAGCGAAGGAGACTGCTGATATCAGTGTTGATAAGTGTTGTTGTAAAAGAAAGATCCCATATGGAGTTTACGTTTCTGGGAGAGGGTTGGACAAGTACAGAGAAGATGGATAATGGTTTACTCTTCCTCCACATTCATGCAGCTTCTGCAAAAGTCAAAAGATTTCGAGTCTTGCTGCATTCTTGCCTATAAGACAGTGTCCCGTAATTACACTTAAAATAGCACCGATGTGCGATCTTTTTTGAGAGATCAAATACTTGGAGCGTTTCGGATTCAGCTTGGGTCAGATCTGCTTTGTCGCTATGCAAGTAGTTCCGTTTGACCACCTACGATTAGTTTTGTCAATAGCATCCGGCTTTAACATGAGTTTGCATGTAGCGATTGGTATGCCTAGAGAACCATATTTTGGTAAGATGGGTAGTGTAGTTCCTTGTTTAGCGAGTTTCCCGCAATGCCCTGGCACCCAAAACAGGTGGATATTAAACTGCTCCGCCAACTCCCTAATAGATGATCGGCAGTTAAGGGCTAATGTTGAATTTGTAGAGACTGATTCCAGCGTTTGTAGCGTGGCTTTTGGCTATCTGAAAATATATGGATATCCTTAGCGGAAATGACGTTATTCTTCAGCCAAGATAAGGCTTCACTGATCACCATAATCTAAGCCTGGAAAACACTACAGTGATTAGGAAGACGGAAAGAGACGCTAAGATTAAGCTTTTTTGAGAAAACACATCCACAAACTCCGTCATCAGTTTTAGACCCGTCTGTGTAAAAATGAATGTGTTCATCTTCCAGATACGCGCCTTCCTCCCAGAATGATAGAATGATCTGGAGGGGAAGGTGACCTGGAAGTTATTATTGAAATGGAGCTATAGAGTGGTGTAGTCTAAGTTGTCTGGGATCCTGACTAAATTCAGGATAGAGGAGTGGCCGATCCGCTAGTAGATAGCCTTGAGGCGAATAGCCGAGCTAGCAGCTACTTGCCTGCTGAAATATCGAGAGGTGCAAGGTCGAACAGAATGTCCAGTGCGGCGGAGGGAGTTGTACGAAGTGCTCCGCTCATACATAGACTAGCTGATCTTTGGACTTTGCTTAATTTATCTAGACTTTCTTTCCTATTTAAGGCAGTCCAGTATATTAGAGTAGATCTTACGACCACTGTATATAGCCAACAAGTTATATGGGGTTGAAGAGCCCATCTGCTACCAATGGCATTTTTGCATGATAAGAGTGCCACTGTGGCTTTTCGAACTCTTCTTGTATGTTAGGTTTCCAGCCTAGCTACCTAAGCAAAATAAGAGCCAAATACTTGGCTTTATCAGAGAATGCTAAGCTTGTACCTTTAATGTAAGGAGGGTCAACACGTGTTAATTTGTATTTCCTAGTAAAGAGGACAAGTTTAGTTTGTCGCTGTGCCCCGCACCAAAGCTAGGATCAAGTCTATGCAATGGCTTATCGAAGCCAGTTTGGCCCGGCACTGCCTGACGAGTTTAGAATTGTTGCTTGTCGCAATAATGGCTTTAATAGCGGATTGACTGTCTGCACATATGCCGACTTTGCCCGCTATTGCGGTATTGTGAGACAGGGCCCTGCATGCCTCTCTTTTCGCCAAGATCTCCGCCTGTAAGATACCAGCAGAGTCAGATAACTTGTAGGACCTTGAAAGGTTAAGGTTTTCAGAGTAAACTCCACCACCGACTCGATTACTCAACTTGGATCCATCAGTGAATAGAGTTACATCAAAAAGCTCCACAGCTTACCCGTCCTTCCAACTTTCTCGAGTTGAAAACTCTACGGCAAAGTTAGGATTGAAGTGAAGTTTTGAAGTGGAGTAGTCGGTTGAAGGTGGTATCATCTTCATTTGTAAGAACTGCAGTACATTTCAGTGGCCGCATAATTTGTTAGCAAACCGCCCAGATTCTCTGAGCCAAACCGCTATGCATGCCGCAACTTATTTAATAAATAGGTCGGGAGGTAGCAAATGTAGGATTGTGTTAAGAGCATCGGTGGAACTGGACCGATGTGCTCCAGTTCTACCAATAGCCGTTGATCTCTGTATTTTACTTAGCTTGCTTGCATTGTACTTTTTATTAATCGCCGGCCACCGAACCAGCGCATCATAGGTAATAATAGGACGCACCGCTGCTGTGTACACAGCCACAGAGCCATCCTCGTCTGCAGACATCATTTCCTGCCTATGGTTTTTCTGCTAACATATAGGGCAATGCAAGTTTTCTTAGCCCTTAGTTCTATATTCTACTTCGAACTGAGTTTCCTTAAGATTACGCCGAGATGTTTTGCTTCTGCGGTAGGAGTAAGTCTCTGACCAATGAGTTTGGGCAGGGCAAAGTCCGGTATTTTGGACTTAGTGGTGAAAAGTACTATTTCAGTCTTGCAGGAGTTAACCCCCAGGCCACAACCGGTATCGCCGGAGCTAACCCCCTGCATAGAGCCCTTTCCATAATCACGGAAGGGTGCTGTCCTGGCACAAGTATCACGTATATCTACATAGGCAACAACTTTCGTCCTGTCTATCTCAAATGTTCAGAGGACCCTGCTTTTTACCAACAGCCATAGAAGGGGCTGTTGCACTGTTGGCAACAGAGTGTCTCTGTCGACTGATTTGGTAATACGACTACTGCCCAGATTGCCATGGACCACCTTGCTACTTAGCATCGAAATGATCCATGATGATGATTAGGAGTTGCTCTACCCCTAACTCGATGAGAGCCTCCTGAATGGCATCAATGTGGACATTTTTAATCGCACCTTCTATATCGAGAAATGTGGCAAGGGTGTATTGCTTGGAATAAAGGGGGTGTTCAATTGTGCGTACTACCTCGTACTCTCTGTGGACTTGCCTTTAAGGTAAGCATGCCGGTATTTTTATAAAGCCGTATCTTCGAAACTCAATCTTATGTGATCGTCTATGATTCGCTCCAGCCTTTTCAGCTGGAACGACGATAGACTAAGTGGTCTAAAATCTTTTGCCGATTCATGACCTCTTCTACCTACTTTTGAAATGAATCTTCTCCAACTGTATGGAAAATAGCTAAGTCGTACAGGAAACTTTTGAAAATATTCACTAACCAAGGGGTTGACAGACCTATAGTCTTCTGAAGCATGATATGCTGAATGCCGTCAAGGCCAGACACAGAAAAACTGCGAATGGCCCAGGAAATCTTTTCTTGGATTATAATGTTGTCAACTTCGCAGGTATCACCTTCTGGCTTTCAGGAGAACTCAGCCAGTAAGCTGAGCCCCAGTCGTAACATGCGGGAAAGTGAGTATTTACTAAGATGTCATAAGCTTCAGCCGTTGATTCTGACCAACTGCCATCCGGTCTTTTTATATATAACACCTACAACAGGAATGGCTACGAGAAGCTAGGTCTTAGACCACATTAGTCTGTCGCGCCGGCTTCATTGCTCAGAATGATTGTCGAAACTAAACGCGAAATTTTATAAAATTTGGGACAATTTGCAAACGTTGTTGAAGCGTGTAAATTTCCATAATTAAACGGCAAGTATAGACGAGTTGAAGTATAAAACAAATCGCAGCTAGCTTCACGAACAGCCAACAAACCCAATTAGACAAATCAAGCGTCCCAATTGAAAAACACTTTGTATGCTCCTTAGTACTAACCAATATCTTTAATGCGTATCGAGCAATTTCTGTCGAAGATTATCGTTGACGTCAAGTAGTCGGTCTGATCACGGAGTATTCTTTCAACGAAAGTGTGACCAACTTGTCTTATTCTGAAGATGGTCTATTCCCCGGTGTACTCAAATATAGATGACGAGTGTCCTAGCAATGATATTGCTTGCGGGCATATTGTGAAGATGGCTCACCGAGTAGAAAAACATAAAAGGCTCTTAAGGCTCAAATAGATCAGTTATCTAACTTACAGGTACGTGGTTTTCATTAATTCAAAAATCATGCATCACAAAATTGAAGAATTACTACCAACGCACATAAAGAATTTTCCATTAAAATGTTTCAATTCATTTTATGCAAATAATTTCGTAAGCTTCTTCCCTACAATGGCCTTTATAGATCAGCGATTAATTTATGCTCAACATGCGACGAGCATATCGGCATTGTAGGCCGGTTAGCCTCATTGCGTTTTATATTTGAATTCGCATACATTGTACATTATATTGATGCGCGTATTCTATTCTTATGGATGTGCATTTTTCTTTGCATTTTGAATGCAATAAACAGCTGAGATTCGATACAGCGTTCCATGGCGATCATATGCATCAGCCACAATACAATATATCGGCTGTTCTTTAATCGCGTTCCTGTTTAGAATCGTTCTCTTGTTTGCAAGCTGGTGGGGTGGATAGGGGATGGGTAAATCATCGATGGATTGCATTGTCATGTACAGCCGGATTGGTGGTGGTCTCCACATGTGAGCCATCGAACCATATCGACTAAAAACGTTTAGCTATGTACGAGTTACGTTTTCTTGGACTGCATTCCACAGGCATCGGCAATAAAAATAACAAAAAAATCCTTCAAACCAGAACAATGTCTTTAAAGTGGTTATGGGAATTGGACGAGCAGTAGTTACGGGAGATGAACACAATCCCATCGGCAATTTAAATTTTCTTCACAGGTATGGTGCAAGCACAAGCTTTGAGATCTGGATATTCAGTAAGATGTGCGTATAGGGTATATACGTTCAGATTGACTGCTGGTTAATAGTTTAACCCCGTGGGTATTTATCATGATTTGTGTTGGTGCCTCTCATCGAAAGTAGAGATCCTATTGTAAAATGGACTGCTCAGGTTTGTAAATACAGCGGAGTTCTTATATGGCATCTAATAAATTAATGTCCCCTTGAATTGAAAATATATTGCTGCTTTTTAGGTTTTATTTGTTTGGTAGTAAATTTTTCAAGATTCACTTATTAACGAACGAGGTAAGTTAATGAGTTGTGCAAATGCGTTTTGTGTTAAAATTTTACCAACTTGGTGGTTTTTTAAACCAGAATGCTTATAACATACAATGCTGGCAGATTGCTGAAAACACTCCACGTTACTCTTTGAAGCACCTGTCCAAAACTAAATGAGATTCTCTGTTGGCTTCAAGCTTGATAACGTTCTCTTATCGGAAGCTACCATTGAACCGAGGTCGTTTAAGGACTGAGCTACTTCCCTGCTTGCTGTAGCCTACATGAATCTTGTTTTTCATTGAAAGATCTGCCGATGATCGAAATTTTTCTTTCAAAAATTTGGTTAAAAGAAGGGGTAAGATGTGTTTTGTTTTTTTGTAGGTACGGCCATATGAATGCCCACAGTACAGCAATTCTGGCACTGAGTGAAATCCAGATATTTGACAATTCCGATACCTCAAAATTAAATCTGCCTGGTTATAACTTGGTGCCATTATTTTTCCATCGATGCGGACTCGCAATTTATATCCCTAGTGATGTTGCGTTGCAACTTTTACCTCAATTCAACCAATGTTTAAATCCGGAATCTAATTTCATATGACTCTAAATGAAGGTACAAAATCGTGACATATAGACATATACTACTGTTTCCTTTACAAAACCCCCAACTTAGAACTCTTAACAACTCTCAACGAGTTAGATGCACTGTCTGGTTGAATTACAAGAATTGTCACATAAGATCATAATACTGAAATCGTTATTGCGGGCGATTTCAATGTACAGAATTATGGGTGGCTTCGCCATTATGGCCAAAAACCCGAAGGAAAGGGTGTTGACATATTCGCTGATATTAATCACAATACTCAGCTTGTAAATGGGCCTACAAGAATACCTGACATTGCAAAACAATTCGCGAACACCCTTGACTTGCTCTTAACCTCTCGTCTTGATAAATACTCCACCAATGTATTATCCCCTCTAGGCTCATCAGACCATTGTGTTAATAAACAACGGAGTTAGAGAAAAAACTCCCAAAAAACAGTATGGGAATGCGAGAAAACTAATTGGAATGGCCTTAACAACTTCTTTTGGAGTATTAACTAGTCACTTTTATTTCGCTATAGCAACGTGGATGCCGCCGCTGATGCAATAATAAACATAATCCTTATTGGTATGATAGACTTTCAGCAATAAGTTTGTCAAACCAAAAGAAAATGAATGGTATGACACGAGCTGTAAAGAGGCTTCTTCTATTATAAGGAAGGTATGCTTTCAGTTTTACAAAGCAAACCCTACTGAGGAAAACGCGAATAAATTTTAAACGTGCCAGAAATGATTGCAATGCTCATCTTCGGTGAGTCAAATTTTTCTACGACCAAAAATTTAGGCAAAATTTTCCCAAAGGTACTAAAAATTTTTGGCCTTTTGTGAAAATAATCAAAAATACAGCCTCGTCGTCGATTTCCACGCTCATTTATAATGACATTCCCGTTTTTAAGCTCTATGGACAAGGCCAATCATTTTACAGCTAGCTCAACGCTTCCCGATTGTGCATTGTTGCCGCCTGCACCACAGAGTATTGAGCACTCCATGGGACAGATATTCATTCATATAGTGCAGATTTTAGAGTCTTAAACGATCTCAACACTCACAAATCCTCTTGGTCAGATGGTATTTCCCAATTAGTTTTGAAGAGGTATTCTTCTTGGCTGGCATTGACATTGATAAGCTTTTCGGTCTAACCTATTCTTCTGGACTCTTTCGAAGAAGTTGGAAAACAGCCTTTGTCCAGCCAATGCCCAAAAAATGGGAGCCGTCTTCCTCTTCGTACCTACCTATAGCACTTACATTCTTTCGAAGGTCATGTAAACGCTGATCAATTTTCAGCTCATCAAATATCTTATGAAATTAATGAAATCCTTAGTGACCGGCTATACGGCTTTCGAGGACAATGTGATTTGATGATTTATCTCACCGAACTGTGGAACCGGTCTTTGCATCAATTTAGTAAAAGCAAAGTTGTTGCACTTGATATTTCCAAGGCATTTGACAGAGCTTGGCATTAAGCTCCTTTCTCCAAAATGCGTGCTTATGGATTCGATGAAAAACTGCTTCATTGGATTAGAACCGGACCGCTCAATTCAAGTTGTTTTGGACGGTTTCAAGTCCAAAATACATCAGATAAATGCTGGCGTTCCCCAGGGCTCTGTATTGTCTCCAGCTTTCTTTCTCGTTTTTATTAATGATCTCTTACCCTATACTTGAGTACAATCGCCATATCTGGTCTGGTGCGCCTTAAACTACCTTGCTAAATAGAATTCAAAACCGCGCAATAAAACTTATCGGTGACGCAAATATAGCGAAATCAATAGATTCGCTTGAACACCGCAGGAACTTTTCCTGCATGCCACTGTTTTATCGTTTATTCCACCAGCGTGGCTCAAGAGAAATAGCCAGCTGCATGCCAACTCTCCTTGAATTTAACCGCAATACTCGTGGTGCTCTAAATGCTCATCAGTTTACCCTCAAGGCCATCTGCGGACGTACAGTTAAGTGCATGGATTCGTTTTTCAGCCGTACAACAAGTATGTGGAATGCTCTGCCAAGCTCTGTCTTCCCACATTACTATGATCCACAGACATTCAAAACACAAGCTCATACTTATCTCCTCTTTTTACCTCCTGTTCCTTAACGACCGCGCTGTGCCAAGCATATAGCAGAGCATTACAAGGGTGCGAACCCCGAGAGAATTATCAAGAACTCCACGTGAAACCACTGATTTTATGAAATTTGCAACCTTTGAATTTTAATAAGTCTATCGGCTCGATAATACGAACGAATCCGGTACAATTCACTGTCGACTTGTTGGCCATCAAGAAAGACGTCAACTTACTAGTTCCTGAAGGACAGAATTTTTCAATGGAGGTTCCGAGGATTTTATTTTTATTGCAAGCCCGAAGGGCGAAGCTTATATTCAGAGGACATGGAAATTTTTCAGCGAAATTGTGTACATTTGTACGGATGTACGTGTGTACGTTTAAACGTTTGTTTGTCGTTTCGTATATCTCGGCTTCTACCAGTCAAAATTTGATGGGACTTGTTTTAAAGAAACTGGTTAGCGCTCGGCTTGCGATAGCGTAATTTTTTCATTCATAATGGTTACTACCCCGGAGAAAACTAAAAAAAACTCAATCTACGCATCGCTACCGATTTTTGTGAGCCTGAACGTTTGCAAAGTAAAAAGTGTTTTTTTTTAGTATGTTACAGAAATCACTGAAATTACTGAATGGCATATCGCTTATGAATAAAAGACTTACATTTTACGTTGCATACTATTAGGCTTCTGAGATAAATTAGTCTTTAGGGTTTAGAGTGAATTACAACTAAATATATATAGTAGTGGAAAGTTTTTGGTAGGACTCGTATATCTCGGCTTCTACCGTGTTTTTTTTTTTAAAGAGAGTTTTTTTTATATATTTCCGTGGCACAAGTCATTCAGGTAGTCTTCCTTTTGCAGTTTAAATATCAAAAAAAGAAAATTTTTTTTCGTCATGTAATTTTAAACCTTGGACCATTTTCGAAAGTCATTGATAAAATTTTAGTCTGGCTGATTCAGTATCAACATCATAATTGACTCTACAATGGGATCTTTCTCTGGCCTAGCAAAAAATCTGTCACCCGCTCCGAATTCTAGTCATCCTTCTACCACGTGCTTAGCATTCCTGATTGTATGGTCCCATCAATCCTACCGCAAAGCACTTGTCCTGACCACCGGAGCCTACCAAGCTTTATTCACTTCACGATGTCGGTAACGCTCGTAGTTCTCATTATTTTAGAGTCTCCGGATTCCTCTAATATGGGGCCAACAATTCTCTGTAAGACTTTCCTATCGAGTGCGGCTTATAGGTTAAATTGATTTTTGCTAATAACGAAGCCTCGGACCCGTTAAGGATGCAATATTCAATATTCTGAAGAAAGTGAAAAACTGAATAGTACGAGGTTTATAACGAAACAGTATTACAAAACCTGTCGAGATGTTAAGACCAGTTGTGAAGCCATGCATGCTGATGGTAAATATTACAAAGTACACGAGCACTTTGTTCAACATTGAAATGTAATCCAACAAAAGGGTTAAACATCATTGTATCCTATGTGAAAGGTAGGTATACAATAGTCAGTGACTGTCCAACAGGACAGCAGGACAAAAAAAAAAAGAATTCATTCGCTTAAATTCTGCAAACTGCAAAGTTGCAATTGCCATAAAAATGCAGCTCACATGTGACAACGATTTGTACTCAGACCCCTTTTATGGGCTCAATCGCAGCGCGGCGCACGCACAGTCCTCAATCTGGATGCGTTCTTTTGTTTCCACCGAGAACTGTTTAGGTCTGTTCGGTTTCCTTTGCCATGTCTCTCAGTAGTGGCATTGCCGCGCGACATCTTCTTGTTTCCATTTGAGGCAAATTTATTGATGATGATTTATTCCAAATAACGTAATAAAGTATTACGCGTAGCATGCATCGAAAAATGTGCTCCTATAGCACCTACTATCCAGTATCCAGCGAAGACGTTGGCCGCTTCTGGTGTACGGGTTTGTGTAGCACGTAAACATATTCAAGACGTATTTCATGGTTTTGTCCGTATTTCATGCCCTGCCCTGCGGAAAATGAAAAATGTCCAAATACATGCGACAATCGACAATGACGTGTGATGTGTGATGCTGTGCGCGGATGGCGGGAGGATAACTCCCAGACAGTTCAGAAATTCTTTTCAGTATTATGTGGTACATGCTCCTAATTCTAGAATTGTTGACTTTCTTCTGTTTGTTTGCTAAGTTATGTAATTTATTCATTTTGGGTAGACGCAGTTTTTCTTTTAATATATTACCCTAAAATAACATAGACCAACTTTACAGCTCCATTTCGCAAGGTTGGCAACAATATGACTCCAGTCAATTATTATATTCTCAATGCGCGTGATGTGCATGCGTTCTTCAGGCATGGTGTTGTGGTTAATGAAATACCTGACGACTTTTCTTCCGTGGTGCCCACTTAAAATGTAAGTGAAGAGTGCGGTGTGGTTTCCTTGCTTGTGGTGAACATAATTAATTCGCAATAAAAATTACGCTAAACGATAATATATCATCAACCGCTGAGATGTTGACACTTTTTGCGGTTAATATGCCAACCTCGGCAGCGAGTTGCTGTCGAGAGATTGTGCTCCAGCATTCTTACTTGTCGTTGGCAGCTGAGAGTTATTTTCCAACCGCAAATTGGTACGCCCAATGAATTTTCACTGTTACCCATTTGAATCGATAAGAAGGAGAACTTATTACAAGTGGTTTTACGTGTGCTCCTTTTATTAGAAGCACTCGATCTTGAGAAACGGTGCGGTTACTAACGCATATGTGATTGCAATACAGAAAGTAACAGTAACATGCAATTTCATACCACATTTTCTTCATTCTATGGAAATTTTGAAAAAATTGTCGTAAGATAGTTCCAGTTACTGTTCATATTGTTGTGCGTTGGGTAATGGCTGTAGTTGTTTGCAAGTCATCGTGGTGCCAATTATTATATTCGTAACAAATGAAATTTGATTTTAATGAAATGATGAAGATGATGATCTAAACACTCTTAACTTCTCGCAACCTTCACTAATAATATATTCAATATACTAATTGCGTTTGTCACCCTCACTTACCCACGCACACAAGCAACATTTTTATTTAGTAATTCACAAAATTTATAAACCATAACGGCAACAACTCTTTCAGCGATATTCAAACTTTTGACAATTGACCTTAAATCAAATAATACGTAATAATAATTGTTAATTAATAAACGGGACAAGTTATTATTCTCGGGTCAGACATTCGCGAAAAAAAAATTCTTTTAGTGTTTTCTGGGATTCGAACCTTGAACTCCTGCTCAGAAGTCCGTGCACTAACCACTGAGGCACGGCGCCCAATATTCCATGATTATTGTATTTACTTTGTTTTGCTCTCATTTATGTGCAGCCCCAGATTTCGTACCGCCTGCTCGATCTGGATGAAAGGTTCCTGTACAGCTCTCCGGTTTCTACCAACGATGTCAATGTCATCTGCGTAAGCCAGTATATGAATGGACTAATAGAGGATTGTTCCTATCGCCGTTACGTGAGAGTCTCGGATCACTTTCTCCAACGCCAGGTTGAAGAGGACGCAGGCCAGGCCATCTTCTTGTCGGAGCCCGTTATAGATGTTGAATGGGCTTGATAGTGATCCGCATGTTTTTACTTGGCTTATAACATTGGTCATGGTCATCCTACATTGTCGTGTCAGTTTATTTGGGAAGCCGAGTTCTCTCATGGCTTTATAAAGTTCCACTCCGGCTATGCTATCATAGGCGGCTTTAAAGTCTATAAAAAGATGGTGTAGTGAGTTTTGAAACTCTAGACATTTTTCCATCACCTGCCAAAGGGTGCAAATCTGATCAGTTGTTGATTTGCCTGGGATGAAGACACACTGGTTTGAACCAATGATGAATTTAGCGTATGGGGCTATCCTGTCTTGAAAGGTAGATGAGAAAATCTCCCTTCTTATGTATGGGGCACAGGGTGCCTCTTCGCCAGTCTTCTGGCAAAGCTTCTTCCGTCCATACTTTCACTATTATTTCATAAGTTGCTTGGTGTAAAGTCGTTCATTGGTGGATCCCACAATTCCTCAGTTAGCTGGCCAGAAATTGCACTTCCCATCGCTCTAAGATGCCATTGAGATCGGTGATCAGATTACCCTCTTTGTCTTTGCAGTATGTGCAACGTGGTGTTTATTGCGTCATACCGCAGACTCTTTGGTAGAACTTCCGCTCCTGGTGCGTTCCTCGCTCTCTGTACTGTTCTAGTTCGCGAACGAGATTCTTCTTCCAGGCTGCTTCCTTTCGCCGGTGATCTGTTTTTTCATATATTCTAAGTTCTTCATATTCATCTTCGAGTGCCTGCGTTATATGAGGCTATTGCATTGTTCGGAACGCAACATTCTTATATTCAGTCGCAAGCTTACATTCGTAACAGTCGTTCTGATCTCTTTCTAAGATGGAGTCAGCAGTATTAGTGACAGTATTCTGAAGGCCTGTCCATTAATCTTCTACGCCCGACCGTTCATTTACTGATTTAAAGCCGACAACGGTGGGTTTCATTCTTTTGCTGACTAGAAACCCTACCCCGACCACATGATGACTTGCATGAAAGCTGTAATATAGGTCATATTTTGATTTTTTAAAGACACCATTCTTCGTCCACCGGATCTCCTGAATTGCTGTTATGTCAGCATTATAATTACACAGGTTATCAGCTAGCTGGTGTACAGCTCGAGCTCTACACATTGAGCGTACGTTCCACGAGAAAATTCTTAAATCGTTTAGCCGTTTTCGTTGCCGTGGTCGTGGCTGATTTTGGGTTCCGTAATAATAATTTTTTACGGGCGAGGTTATTAGGCTCGCCCAATCATTTAGCTTTTCCTGTATTTGGAGGGAAATTACCGGTGGCGGAATTACGCGTGGAGGTTTGATCGCACTTCAACCAGTCGGAGATAGTTACGGCCACCTGCAATTCTAGAGCATTCGGCGTTATTCGCCCTATTCTGCTAATGGCTGACCGCATTCTGGCATCGTTTATTTCGCCCGTACTAGTCATGAATTGATTGGTGTAGAGCTGCTCTCATCTGATCCAGAGGCATACATTTTTTTCCGATTTTTCACTGTATTCATGGTGGCGGCAGAAATATTGCGAAAACAATGCAGTCATCGGTCAATTGTGGATCCTCTAATTCCTCAATTAGCTGGCCATTTAGCAAATCATGAAGGTGCTCCACTCCAAGATACAGTTGAGAACGACCATCAGATTACACTTATTGTACATAATATATTAAATAAAACAATAAACATTTTAGCAAAAATCATCTACTCATCTATAAAAACATCACAATCCAATATTACAACAAAAAGTGAGAGTTCGAGCTAACTACCGAATTCAACACCAAGCACCATCACGACGAGATAATATTGTTGCGTGCCATTTTCAATACTCGCAATTTAGAATAAATAATATCCCAGTCCAAATAGGCTCCAACAATATAACGAACATTTTGCTCGGTGTCATCGTATCCAGTGCGTCCATGCAAGAGACGAATATTGTTGAATGTCAAGACATCGCCAGGCTTAGTCTTAAAGGCGAATGCTTCCTCCTTGGTCAATTGGACAAACTTCGAATATGCTTCGTACCATGGAATCACCTGTTCAAGATCGACTGAGAAGTGACTGTCTCTCTGTGGTATACTGTGATTAATTCTTGTGTAGTTCCCATTCGAATCTAAACTATTTGGAGTAGATAGTGGGTTAAAAAAAAGTCCGACTAAAACTACACTACACAAATCACCAAATAACTGGCGCCCGCCAAATATTGTAGAATGATTTCCCATCTTCGCTACCAATGTCGCTCCAATCGACTACGATCTCAGATAAAATTCTAAAAAAATCCGGAAATTCATCCTTCAAGCGATCGGCTACATGGAATGCATCCAACAGGAGATTGCTTCCACCTTCTGATTGGGATTGCACCATGCAGTGCAGAATGTTAACGCTCGGCTTATACTCATAGTACGGCAGGTCGGTGTGCAATGGCAGCGGATCCGACAAATAAGCATAGTTCTTTGCTCCTGGTTTCGACTGGACGATGAACTCCTCGCTGGCGGCGTCAAATAAACGAAAAGTAAAAGTGCGTTAATAGTGGTGAGCATCGACGTGATCAAGAAGATCAACATAGCGTCCGTTGGCGTATTGCGTGCAGTTAGCTAATCATAAATTACACGTGTTATCGGCATTTTAATTGGTCTATTAATATAGTGGCCAAGAGGATTACACCAATCGATTTTATAATAAGTTATGAACTATCATCGGATATAATTAAACTTATCAACATTATACAGTTTATGATTTTTTATGTAAACCTATGGCTAGAGGCGCATCAGCGTTGAGTGAATCTTTGAGTATCGTACATACATACCCGTATGTTGTTTTTCTAATAAAACCAACCCGATCTGCCAGTTGGCGAACCACACCTATGTCCAAAGGCGAATCATTAATTATTGCAACTCCATGGATGGCTAACGCTTCGAGCCACGACTTTAATGCTGCGTGCAGGAAGAAGAAGCAAAATTCAAATGAGTTTGAAACTTATTCGCTCAGATAAAAGCTATCCGCCTGCAGAGGTACGTACCTTTATCGTTGTTGATCACCTCATCGAAGGCGAACGTTTGTGCTATTTTTGGGAAATCTTCACCTTTCCAGTGGATTGGCTTTGGCCGATAGATCTCGGTCAGGTATTTGCTTCTTCTGGCTGCATTGAATTCCCGTTCTTTAAGCCAATTGAGCTCGTATGCTGATATGTGGCTGTCGTTCCATTCAATGTTTATTGCATTTTTCTGCTTATCTATCTGGGAGCGCATGTGAGTCAACAACAAACAAACAACATTACTGTCAGATCAAAACAAAGCAAATCTTTTGAATACAAACTGATATGTGTTGGACTTTCACTTTTGTGTCGAACCTGTCCCAGTTAATGCTGCGACTCTGTGAACTCTGATGGAAGCAAGCGGAACAGCGACAATTGTCGCGTAACCAAACATTGGGAAATTTCATCGGGTTGCTGTTGTTGTTGTTGGTTTTGTTGTTGTCCTGAACAATGACATAATTTTCGTTTTCCACCTGTACGCTAATGAGCCCGCGCCGCCCGAGGCACTGCATTTGAGCCGTCAGTCGCTTCACAAATAGTACTTTCTGCCAGAACATATTTTCTTGCCCACCGCAACGCGATCACTTAGCACTTCAGTCGTCGTTAATGAGCAATGAGCAACTGAAGCGAAATACAAAAGCTGTGCTTGGTTGCATTATTAGCAGCGATGCAAACTGGACTTTGCTCCAGAGTGGGATTGATGAATGATTTATGTGTTATGTACTCGTACCGTAGTTTAACGCAAGGCAATTTCGCTGGCGGACGAGCCTCCGATCGTTGACCATTCACTCATCGATACTCTGCCGCCCTAGCCTCACACCACGGTCGAGTACATAATACAACTCGGAACCAATGTATCCATCCACCTATCGCACTGATCGATGTGTGCAATGTGCAGCGATGGTATTATCGGTCGATCGTTATCGTTGTATTTTGATTTGGTTCATTTTGTTTGCTGCAATGCACACGTATTTCATTTGATTTATTGTTCAGTTGAATGTTTCTGATTACGGCTTATGCAAATATGTGTTGTCTGGCCAAATATTGTGATAAATTTTTAATACACTTCCTAAAGCTTAATTTTATTCAAACTTTGCACACTTGTGTAGCAATTATCGAATTTGTTTTTTTTTAAATCAATTATTTATTCCATAAATAAAGGTTCCTCTATTGGGGTTGGTAAGAAAATTAAAAAAACAAAAGAGCTATACTCTAATAACTTATTATGTAACATTTTTTTATTTAATCATCATCATGAGGAAGGACGATTCCGGAGACATCGTAAAGAGAATTAAGCTCGGGAGGCTCCGGTGGGCTGGAGACCTAGCTCGCATGAGCGAAGATGATCCTGCTCGGCAAGTCCTTTGCAGTAGGATTTATGGAGCAGGACAGCGAGGGCGGCCAAGCCTACGCTGGAAGGATGGCGTAGACCATGACGCTCAGAGGTTAGGGATGTCAAACTGGATGACATTGGCTCGAAATCGGGGACGGTGGAGAGATTTTTTACGGGAGGCCAAGACCATACACCGGTTGTAGAGCCAAATATGATGATGATGATACCCAACTAAGCAGCATGACTGCCCACTGGCCAGTGGCCTGTGCCGATAGCCGCAACTCTGACAATATCTTTCCGGGTTCTAGATAACAACTCGGTGCTGTAGGATGGCGACATCAATCTTGATATGGCGCAGTTCGACAGACTGCTCCACCTGAGCTGTGACTTAGTATTAAAAAAGGAGAGAATTTGTTCCTTGAGTGAGACCATTTGACAGCTAACCCTCTCCATAGAGCGACGCCAATGTTAGCCAATTACCTCTCATTATACTCCATACTATGGTGACGGCCAGGAACTGGCTGATGGAGGCCAATTCTTTTTGATACTGTTGTATGTCTTTCGCACTTTCGAGTTTATAGTGCGGTCTCATAAATGGCCCTTATGGCAGATTGGCTACAATCGCTTATGCCAACCATTCCGATTTGTGCGTTACTGAGCCCTGCAGGCCTCCATAATAGCTAGAATCTCTGCCTGAAAGATACCAGCTGAATCGGGTAGCTTGTATGACCTTGAAAGAATTAGATCATCCGAAATAATACCTGCACCGACTCCATCCTTCATCTTGTATCCGTCAGCAAATATTATTGCGTCAAATTGTCTCTTTTTTGGAGTTTCCCCTGGCAGGATTTGAAGCTAAGTTTTGATATGCAGTAGTCAGCAGAAGCTTGTATCATGCCTTCAGGTACTGTCTGCAGTATATTAGAGTGCCGGTTTGGTCTAGTAACAAACTGTACTGCACTGCCCGTCGCAACATATTTGATAAATATATCAGGAAGACAAAGGTAAAATATGGTGTTAAGGGCCTCGGTCGGACATGACCGTAGAGCTCCTGTGCTGCCGACTGCTGCTGACCGCTGTATCTGCTGAGTTTAGTGGCGTTATACTTCTTTTTCAAAGCTGGCCATCAGACCAGCTCTCCATAGGTAAGAATTGGCCGTACAATGGCTGTGTACAGCCACATAGCCATCTTTGCTTGAAGATCTCATTTTCTGCCGATGGTTTTAGAGGGCCACGCACGCTTTCTTAGCCCTGTTCTCTATGTTAGCCTTCCAGCTAAGCTTCTTATCCGAGATATTTGGCGCATCTGCGTACGCAACTACTATCTATTTATCCTCTTTAAATTAAAGTACCATATTGTTAAATACCATCAGCCACAGTAAGGGAAAGATGACCCCTCCTTGGTGAATGCCTCTGTTGACTTGACTGTTGGTAATGTTACAGCTGCCAATGTTGGCATGTATAATCCTGCTACCGAGCATGGATATAATGTATTACGTAAGGAATGATTCCAGTTCTGACCGGGTCAGAGCTTCCTTAATGGCTTCAATGTGAACATTTTTGAACATTCTATATTTAAAAAGGTAGCTAGCGTAAACTGCTTGTAATAAATCGAGTGCTCAATCGTTCGCACTACCTAAGTGTGGTTTCCGTGGACCTGCCCTTGAGATATTCGTGTTAAGATCTCGTTGCTTGTGTGACTTTAAATCGTTGCCTGATATGATGATCTAGAATTCGTTCCAGAGCTTTTATCAAGAACGGCGAGAGACTGAGAGGTCTTAAATCCTTTGATAATTCGTGGCCTCTTCTGCCTGCTTTGAGTATCCAGCTTCGGGGGACATGGGGACATAATTGAGTAGGAGATAGCTTCTTAAAATCCTCAGTAGCTAGGAATTCGACAGCTCCAGTGACTTGTGTAGCATATTCGGCCAGAACAGGAGAAATTTACCCAATAGGCCAAAAAACTTCTTAAGCCCAGGAAACCTTTTTCCGGGTTATGTTGTTATCCACTACATCACGAGAGACCGGATGCTCATCATGCAACCTCTATAAATTATCCACCCATTGATAACTGCGAATGGGGAAGTATGTAAAGGGTTATCCATTTTGCGGTTTCAAAAGTAAACGTAAATAAAACACATATAAAATATTTTTTATCATGATATTTCTTTTTTATTATAAAGTTTGAACGTTGACATTATGTGCGAAACACTACATCATTTAAATGACCACCACGCAAATTGTTGCAAGCATCAATTCTTTTGAGGTAATTTTTGACCACTTTTTGACACATATTGGGCGGTATCTCAGCCATAACTTGACGAATATTGGTTTTTAAGTGCTCAAGAGTTAAAGGTTTATCTGCATAAAACACGGTCTTTCGCGTAGCCCCACAAAAAAAATTCAAGCGGTGTCAAATCGCATGATCTTGGTGGCCAGTTGATATCGCCACGACGAGAAATTACGCGGCCAGGAAATGTCTCTTGCAATAAAGCCATATTCGCTCGAGTTGTGTGGCATGTGGCACCGTCTTGTTGAAACCACATATTTTCTAAGTCGTATTCTTCAATAGCAGGCAAAAAAAGTCGGTTAGCATATGACCGCATAAACCTCCGAATTGACGGTGACAGTCGTTCCATTGTCGTTTTCGAAGAAGTAAGGTCCAATCACACCTCCGGACCAAAGAGCGCACCAAGCAGTGACTTTTTGTGGATTTAATGGCCTCTCTTCAATTACTTGAGGATTCTCAGAACGCCAAATACGAAAATTTTGTTTGTTAACATACCCACCGAGTGAGAAATGTGCTTCGTCGCTGAAGAATATTTTGTTCGAAAAATCGCCGTCCACCGCCTGTTGTTCAAGCACCCATTCGACGTATCTACGACGTTGTGAATGGTCAGCTGGCTTCAGTTGTTGTGTGAGCTGGATTTTATATGGATGTAGGTGTAGATCCAAATGCAAAATACGCCATAATGTGCCGTAAGACAGTCCTAATTCCTGAGAACGACGAGGAATCGACACATTCGGATCTTCGGCAACACTTTCACTTACAGCAGCGATATTTTCAGTGGTACGAGCGAAACGATGATGCACAGGCCTTACAATATCTGTAGCCGATCCAGTCTCTTCTAATTTCTTCACAATTTTGCCAATTGCTTGCGTAGTTGGACGATTATGTAAACCATAATCTCCTTTTAAAGCACGATATGTGGCTGTGGCAGAATCACCATTTTTGTAGTAGGTTTTTACAATTTTCAAGCGTTGTGCGATAGTTAAGCGATCCATTTTCGTAAATGTCAGACTTTCAACTGAAAAAAAAAATTGTTTTAACAACTTAGTTTGGTCCAACATTGGACCCTCAATTCAAATAGTGAAATACGCACACGGTTGCTCAAAGCCAAAAAAGCCTACTATAATCTGTCAAGACTCTTCAAATCCAGGAATTTAACCATGACATCGAAGCTGCTGGTATATAAGGCAATTGTCATACCAGTACTTACATATAGATCCGAGACTTGGGTGCTTAGCAAAAAGCATTCTGACCTCTTAGCCGCGTTCGAGAGAAAATTCTTACGGAGAATTGTTGGCCCCGTATGTGAGGAAGGACGATTCCGGAGTCTCTATAATGATGAGATCTACGCACGTTACCGCGATGTCGACATCGCGCCGGTGGGCAGGATACCTAGCTGGCATGAGCGAAAATTATCCTGCTCGGAATGTCCTTTGCGGTAGGATTTATGGAACACGACAGCGAGGCCGGCCAAGCATACGCTGGAAGGATGGCGTAGACCAGGACGCCCAGAGTTTAGGGATGTCAAACTGGATGGTGGGGAGATTTCTTGCGGGAGGCCAGGACCGGAAACCGGTTGTCGATCCAAATATGATGATGATGATGCGTCAATGAAAAGCTTCATTGAAATGACTACATATTCTACGTCGCAAAAATGCCCTCTGATCTAGCTACTATATTTAAGGGATTCATTCGCCCCAAACTTGAGTATAACTTTAATGTCTGGTCAGACGCACCTAAGACCACCTGAAATCTGCTTGACAGAATACAGAACAGTGAGATAAAACTTATCAGTGACGCAAACATAGCAACATCAATAGATTCGCTTGAACACCGCAGGAACGTTTCCTATTTTTCACTGTTCTATCGCTTCTTCCACAAGCGGTTCTCATGAGAAATAGCCAGTTACATGCCAACTCTCCTTGAATTCAACCGCTCTTAATGGAAATCTAAATAAAAAGCTTTACCATATTCTATATTTCCGCAGCATTATGATCCACAAGGATGCAAAATCGACATCTCCTCTTTCTTTCCATGATACCTTAGTGCCCACGCTGTGCCTAGCATCATAAGAGTTTTAACCCGTTGAGCGTGTGCCGATGCAATTAAAAAAATAAAAATTTACCAGTAGGTGACTTGAATATCCCAAATAGCTGCTAGAGTAGATCTTCGTAATCACAACCAATAAAGATGTCTTTGAGTTAAAAAAAACTTTGGGTTTTTGTTCGGACTTTTGAGATTTGTTCTTATCACTCAGTATATCAAATACCCTTTTCATTCACGTCATTGCAACTATAATTTCTTGCTCCAAAAAACGTACATCATTCTCCATTTTATTTGCATCAATTCTTAATTGATCGCGTTACGATTGACTTCAGAGATAAGTTCGTTCCACTCCTTGGCATTCCATCAGTGGTTCCAGTGATAACAAAAGAATCGTTGGAATAAGAGCATAGGTATTTGATAGCTTTTGTAGGGGGTAAGAGTAAAGAACGTCGTTCTGTTTCTATATTGAACTACTTGTCTTTATTCTGCAAAAGAGTTGTTAAGAAATCATTTGGCATACAATTCATTTCATCCTAAAAAATCCAATAAGCAAAAATGCTTTAAATTCCAAAATTGTATCTGATTCTCAAATGGCAAACACTGTGGCTTTACTAGATGGAGGTATAAATACAGTCGCAATATCCCCATGTGGCACCATCACCTTTATTCAACTTTTTACGAAGTTAAACTTGCATCACAAAATAGAATCCTTTCCGGAGTTGTTATAAAAACATCAAAGAATAAGGAATTCCATTGTTGGTAAAGTTCTTTTAACAACTTAATGGCTCAATTTTACCCCAAACCACCATACCCTGTGCCAATTTATACAAAAATATGTGTGCGTTTTCTGTATGTAAATACAGAATATCTTTCAATATCTTCTTGCTTCGAAGGTTGCTTTTCCCATTTATTCCAATAAGAGAAGTTTCCTTTCACACAAATCTAAAGGTAATTGCACAGGATTGATGTAAATGCCGGTATAACTCTCTGCTCAACTGCTAAGTGTCAAATGCCAAAAATGTCAAGTTTAGCCAATTTGCTAAAGTTTTGTCAATCACTTTTCGAACGATTTGTCACAACATCAACAATGAAAAAAATTTCAATATTTGCAAGGATTTTCACTTTTTATTACGATGACGATAAAGATTGTCGTGTCGCGAGGACGCAATGTCTGCCGATGGGATTGGTGTGATGTGCGGTGCGGTGCGGTGCTTGAAATTCCAATTTATAAACTTTGAAATTTTTTTGGATAGGAATTTACCTTTTTCCCTTTTCGATTGCTTTTTCTATTTTTATTGTTATATTAGGTATTTACCTTAAAAGAGGTAGTTGCATTTAGTCCCTAAGTATTATATGGATGTAGATAAACATTAAATCCCTCCTTCCTTTTTACCTTTCAACTTTAAAGTAAATGTAATAAAAATGTCTGTTGCACAGTGCGTGCGTGTTCGAGTTTGTGTGTTCAACATATATTCGACACTTGAGTGCAAGTGAATCCTCAAGGATTTGATGTCCCTTTTTTCAGTCTCCACTGATTCCAGCATCGACGGAACTTCTACATCCGGTACTTGAGTTGAAGCTTAGCAGTAGGAGCCAGTGCAAGTCCCTTTAGTAGTTTAAGCCCTTAGTCTGTGTGTGTTTCTGGCTTTGTGTGTATATTTTGTACTTTCGAGTACATGCATAATATTTGCAAAGTTTTCGTTTCTTTACTTAGCGTCCCTTTTTTTCAGCGGTTTAACTTTATTCCTCCTTGGAACAAATCTCCAATACTCTATCTTTAGTTTGTCTGTGTAACTTGTGTAACATTGGATTGGTGAGGAAGAGTCAAAGAGTTTTGCTTGTTTTAAACTTTAGCTCTTAATAAAAACAAAAAAGTTATTGTACTGCAAAATTGTAAGGGTAACAACAACGATGCGACTTTATATTTTTATGGCATGTCAAAGCGTTGTTTCCCAAAACGATTTTCCATTATTACTTAAGGTCTGTTATTCTCCTATTCATTATCATGAATTACTTAAAGTTTGTACTACCGAATTTAATTCCCTTAGATTTAGATCTTCATCACTTATACATATGTCCAAGTATCAATTAATCTAATTTTTTTTAAGACCATACTCGGACTAGATAATCATCGCACCTTTCAAAATTTAACAATATTGTTACAAAAAGTAGTTAGTAGTAGATGTCGCCATGGTGTATAAAAGGAAGTATGCGTTTCCCGATCGATAATTGCATACTCTTAGGCTGTAAGATTTATTAGATTATTTTAAATATAACCGAATGTATGTTTAAATCATTATGTACTGGCACAGACACCTATATTTATCAAGACCCAGTAATGTTTTTGTCAATGTGTGTATTGAATTTATTCCATTGAATTTCAATAGGCCGACCGTATAAGTGTATTAGTAAATCAAACATTACTGGGTCTTGATAAATATAGGTGTCTGTGGTACAAAAATGTAATCAAGCCCGTTTGTCCGATTTGCCCGGTTTTTGTGTAAGCACATGATTGCACATTTAGTTTATTTTTAGAAGATGAGAAGATGAGTACCGTTAGTTGTAAATAAGGGAAGTTGCCACAATTTTCTGGATAGTAGATAGTAAATAGTACGGCGTTGCCTTAAGAATTCATTCATTGTTTGGAGTTCAACCAGTCAAGTTCAAAAAGTTCTTGCAAAGAAACACTGTTACCACGTAAGGGAACTATAATGAATAACAAGTGTTTTTGTGTACATTGGGGATCTGCATTGCGATTGATCGGGAAACTAATGACTGCTCAAAAGCTGGCTTAAACCAGTAACGCAACAATCAAGTTCGTGATGTAATGCTTGCTTTACCTCCTAGTGGTGGTCCCCGGGCAACTATGTGTAGAAATCCTCATATATGTAGGCTAAAATTGCAAGTCCAAATGGTCTAGAGTTTCTAGTCTAGGTAACGTGGGTTTGCAACCTGCGGTACCGCTACTGAAACCGACACAATGCCTCGGATAAGTAATGATCGAATAATGACGACTTTTGGCTAAGATTGGTTTCTGGATTGTGAGGACGCTCTTTGACTCAGGGAGTTAAGGACTTCAAAATACCAGCTTTTTTCAATTGGAACGTGAGTTTCTTCGATATAATATGGACATACTGGGAGTGAGTGAAGTAAGATGGTTCGACGCGGCAGAGTATCAATCCCCAACGTATAACACTGTGCTACTTTACTCCGGCAAAGACTCTGGCATTCCTCGTGAATATGGATAGGGGTTGCTGCTAACGGCAACAGCGCGCAGAGGCCTAATTTCCTGGCACTCACATGGTGATAAAATCTTATCGGTCAGATTTCGGACTAGAGTACGGCGCGTCACGATCATACAGTTTTACGCCCTAACGAACCCTTCGACTGAGGATGAAAAGGACAACTTCTACTATCAGCTAAGCGCGGTATTCAACGCAACGCCGAACGGAGATATCGTCATTGTGATACGGAACTTGAATTCCAAGGTAGGACACGACAATGAGGGACTCAAGCATGTGAATGGGAAGCACGGTTTCGGCGAACGAAATGACAATGGTGAAAGATTTGTTGATTTCTGCAACACCAATCACCTTGTCATAGGAGGCACCATGTTTGAGCATAAGACCTGCCACAAAGTCAGCTGGGTGTCAACTGACAGGCAATCATCATCCAACCAAATCGATCATGTGGCGATCAGCCGAAGTTTTAGGAGCTGTCTTTAAGACGTCCGAAACGGACGAGGAGCTGACCGGGTGTGGTACCGCCAGGTTGAAGAGGACGCAGGCCAGTAAATCCCCTTGTCGGAGCGCATTATAGATGTTGAATGGGCTTGATAGTGATCCGGATATTTTAACTTCGCTTATAACATTGGTCATGGTCAACCTACATAGTCTTGTCAGTTTATTTGGGATGCCGAATTCTCTCATGGCCTTTTAAAGTTCTACTCTGATTATGCTATCATAGGCGGCTTTAAAGTCTATAAAAATATGGTGTAGTGAGTTTTGAAACTCTAGACACTTTTCCATCACCTGCCTAAGGGTGTAAATCTTCCTCTCCATATAAGCTTTAATTATGCCAAATCTAATACTTCTCCGTGCGCGAAATATGCTTAAAAAGGGATACAAAGTTTTCAATTTACGTATTAATATATAGGCGCGACAGACCGTAGCAGTGCAAGTCCTAGCTTCTGGCGACCATTCATGTTGTGCGTCTTATATTTTTGTACACAAATAGAATAGACCTACAATTTAAGGCCGTATCCGAAAGACGTGTTGAGAAACTGATTAACATTCGTTCATATTCACGAGAGGTAGGACCGTAAAAAATACTTTTCGTGTTTCTGAGCTTCAATCCTCGAGCATCCTACTCAGAATTACAACGCACTAACCATACAATTATCTTAAAGGCAAACTTATTTGTCTGTAGGACGTAGGTTGTGTGGGATTTCTCTTTCACATCTTTGATATAAGCATCACCCTTCTCCATCCTATTGGTATGTACCCGAAGAGTGTTATGCTGTTTCTAAATATACTTACGAAGTCTTGAAGAGGGTACCTATTTCAGAACTTACATAATTGCCAGAATGACAGCCGATTTGAAGAGTTGGAAGCTTATAACTGCTATTCTAATTTTAAAAACTTTTATTTAACTTGACTTGACCCCTTTTTATCTGTATTTTTGACGACCAATTTGAGGTCCTTTTTAACAAACTTCCTCACGACCTAGAGAGCTGAAATTTTGTGAGTGCGTAAGTACAAAATAAAATTTTTGATATTCCACGTATGATGCGTGTTACGTTCGCGTGTAAAACGTGTGATGGTTTGAAATCTCGCCATTTTCTCGTTTTTTGAGGTCTTTTTTAACCACCTTTCGCATGACGTATAGGCCTGAAATTTTATGAGCGACTCATTCTGATATCCCGCTTTTGTCGCGTGTGGCGCGTGTGAAGCTTGGAAAAAAGAAAATTCTTGAAATGCCCCGACCACAAAAACAGATATTTTGGCGATTATTACCAAATAATTAACGACTGTGTGGCGTGTTTCGATGTATACATAAAAAAGTGTCGCGTGTGGCGCGTGAGATGTGTTTTTTTTTACTTTTTTGAGGTCCTTTTTAACCAACTTTTTCACGACCTAGAGAGCTGAAAATTTGTAAGTTTATAAGTCCGATATAGCATTCTTTCCGAGTATGACACATGTCGCGTGTCGCGTGTGGCGCGTGTGATGGGTTTACATTTTTGTATTTTTTCAACTTTTTTACCCGAAATCTGAAATTTTTGAGTACCTAAGTGTAAAATAGATTTTTGATATTCCACGTATGATGAGTGTCACGTTTCGCGTATAGACGTATATGCCTGAAATTTTGTGAGTTTCTAAGTCCGAAATAGTATTTTTTCCCGAGTACGACACGTGTAGAGTGTCGCTTATCGCGTGTGGCGCGTGTGATTGGTTGAATTTTTTTTTCCCGAATTTTTAACCACCTTCCACACGACCTAGAGAGTTACAATTTTGTGAATATCTTAGTCCAAAATAGCATTTTTTATATTCCACGTATGATGGGTGTCATATTTCGCGTGTGTAACCACCTTTCGCACGACCTGAGCGGCTCAATATCAAGGGCCCATTTTGATATCCCGCATTTGACGCGTGTGGCGCGTGTGAAGCGCGGAAAAAACAAAATTCTTTGATATAGCCCCGACCTCAAAAACATATATTTTAGCGATTATTACAAAATAATAAACGATTGTATGGCGTGTTTCGATGTATATATAAAAATTGGTGCCCGAAAAATTAAGTTTTTTTACATTTCCTTGTTATTTAATGTATTTCTGATACTTTCTCAAAAAATACATATTTTTCGTTTATTTTTTTTTTTAATTGTGCGATTGGAAATCGCTCATACCCAGGAATTTACGGTGACGTGCACTGCCCAAACAGCGATAATTCATCAACTGGTATTAGAGAAAGATTTTGTTTCCTTTGAGCGGATCTCAACTACAAAAGAATGCTTTATGCCTTACCTTGGGGAAATATACTTTCTGGATGTGCTGATAAAATGTGACATTGTTACATAGTTCTGGATTGATGAATGATTCTGGGTGATGAATGACTTCATGTAAAAATGGATTTAGAGACTTTGTTTTTATAACAACCGTCAGAATGCTTGAATAGTTATCTGGAATTTTATTATTAAGGCAATTCCTTGATTATTTTAATATAAAGTTGGGTTATGCCTGTACTAAGGATAGCAGTATTTTCCTATTCTTTAAATGGTCGGTGCACCGTGATGGTAATGCTACATTTCAAATAAGCTTATAAGCTGCCATCCACCATCCACCATACCATTACAATTAAAGCACTTCTCGAATCAATGTCCTTTTTTTTAATTTTTTACTTTGATTAATACAAAGAAACTTTATTTTCAAGTTATCCTCAAGCATATAAACACCTTAATCTAACTATATCCTTTTTCAGGTCAATATTCCTGCAAAGTGGAAAAACCCTCTTTATTATAAATTTCACCCTCGACACATAAAAAAATTCTTATCTGGCATTGCGATATCTTTATTAAAAATAACAATGAATATATTTTTTTCATTCCCCCATTAGTCGTAACTGCGCTCGAAATTCTCAAGAGGGCTGTAAAAATTTCTGAAGAACTAATTTCGATTTACTGTTCGCGATCAGCAATTTGAATGCTATATAAAAATAACCCAAACGATACAGCAATATGCCTTTCTGTTTCACATTCTCAGTACGTGCAGAGGCCGTCATATAGGCACTCACTGTGTAGTGGGTATTGGTGTATTACTTAAGGGTACTTAATAAGTTTCACTACCAAAGGGATAAGGTAAATTGATAAAATTCCGCACCATCTCTCTCTGTCTCTTACTCCAAACAGAATCGTGATGCCGATGCGGCATACGGCTGTGCACTTCGATTTTTCAAAAGTTTCCAAAGCTTTCGCTTAGTAAGGGGTGGACATCAAGTTTTACAGAATGGAAAAATCCATAATATAGCAAATAGGTTTCAGAAGTGTTTTCAATTTCCGTTCGTTCGGCAAATGTGCTTCATTGGTTTAATAAGTGCGTACCTCGACAGAATAAAATTGCAAAACAGTCAAATTGACGCAAAACATAAATCAAAACGAATTTCCCGGAGTATATCACCAATGCTGGAACAACTTTTCCTTTAACTCAATTAAAATTCATTCGTTACGCTCGTGATACAATACCAACACACATTCAAATACAGAAAGAGAGAGAGAGAGAGAAGAGAAAACTTTTTTTTTTTTAAAAAAAAACCTCAATATTCCGATTATCCTGGTCGGAAAGGGAAATTTCAGCACCCACCCGGCTTACCATTATGAAAGCATTCGAGTCACCATCATCTTAAAGCGTACAAAATTCATACGACAGTAACGATGATGCTTGGAGCTGGTAGCAAGCTCCTTGAATGGAAATGATATGCTGACTACTGAAACATGGACGGCCGGCGACCAGCGACCTGCCACCGCCTTAGTGTATGGTTCGCGCGCTCTGTTTCTGCCAAAGAGGGTAGAGGGTAGTTTGCTGTGTATATATTCCACGGTGGATTTTCTAATTAGTATTAATGGGGGCGTGTTTTGATTACACTTACAGCCGCGTAAAAGTCTTGTCGCGCTCCAGCGCGGAGCTGCTCCACTGTAAGGCTGTAAGGCTTAATTAGTGAGTGAGCAGAATTAAAATCTGATTTATTCGCGTATTTTAATTTTGTAGTTTTTACCCAGGACATGATTTGCCGTTGTTGTTTTACCATTGCAACGGAAGTTATTAGTTTGTAATTTTATTATTCATCCCAAATTATTTATCGTCTTTTTCCATTTAATATTTATGTGAATTTTCAATCCTAATTTGTAAATAGTGTAAGGGTGATATTGGTGTATAGGCCCCAATATAATCCTTGTTAATGCGACTATGTATTTAGAATGATGCGCTTATATATTAATTATGAACTGGTTCATTATCTTATACCAATCACTACTAATTCTATTAAATTTCATTATGCAGAGTGCTTTGTTCTGGTGGTGGTCGATTGAGTCGGGAATACGGAATAAATAAATAAATGTCTATGTCAATTACCCCCTCAAAGGGGTGAAATAAAGTGATCAGAGACACTGGTTTTACAATCAAAATTAACATAATTGGTAACAAACAAGTCCTTATCGTTGAGCCCATATCCATCCAATGGTAGACTTTTTTCATTAATTTCAAGAGATGATGGTTACCAAATGCTAGATGGAGTAGTTCAATCTTCAGTTTGGCTCTGTTATCGAAAAAGAGCAGCAAGCACTTAAGGTATCAAAAATAATAGTAATCTTGTCTTCATAGTCAATTCAAAATCACAGATCCATTACCTTTAATTGATCGATTGTTGTGGCAGCTACATAGATTGTGTCACAATTCAGTTGGAACCACATCTCCTCCAGATCAGTTGCATGCCAATTTTAAGCCAAAAAATAACTGACGGTAATGCACACACAATTACAATTTTTGTAGAAGTAGGTCCCAAGGATACCTCCGGTATGCATGACCCTTTTCTAGATGCACCGACCTTTTCTCAATCATTACCACTCTTCTCAAACCAAAAACTATTTGCTTATTAACATTAACTCTGCTAGAAATAAGCCTCATTACTGAACAAAATTTATTTGTAAATTGGTGGTCTAAAATTGGCCTGACAGTATACACTATAACACTATGTCATAGTTAGCCGTAGCGGACATTCGTCAGAAATTATTTTTAAATAATTTATGCCATTTATTATATAAAAAACGAGATTAAATATATCTCAATTAATTGCCGTCGTATTTAAATGCTGTGGTCCAAAAAACACCCTTTACTAATCAAAGTCCAAGCTAAATTTAACCTAATGGAAGCTCATGCGTAGTGTATGCGACAAGATGTTTAAAGCCACGCTTGGTTTAGTTGATGGTCAAAATTTATGGATCAAGCTTAAGAGGACACACACTTTTGATTCTTACTGTGGATTGCTTTTAAAGTAAAGAAGTACAAAAGCAAAAGCATGGCTTCTGTACAGTGCCGAGAAGCATAGAGAATTTCACACGACTTCCCCGTGAACTACAGTAACCTCCAGCTCTGGTTATTTCAGAAGTCATCTTGACAGATCCGCTCACTAAGGAGCGATCTCGAAGTTTGACAGAAATGAAGTCACAATTCAGGTACGGTTCATTGACCATCTGAAAGCGTCAACAAGAGACAATAGAATGTGCGACTGTTTTAAGAAATAAGCCTATGCCGGTCGAGCGTATTGATTTGGAGAGAGACTAATCCACAATTTTTTGTTGTCTTCAGAAGCAGCCACCCCGTTTAAGCCGCGTTTAAGACAAAAATAGCTGTGAATAATGTTTGGCAATTTGTTTAATTTGAGACTCTATGAAAACGAGATGTTTAATCGCAGAAGCTCCGGTTTGCAAGACATTAGCGAAGAGATTAGACAGAGAACCCCGCAAGGTGGAGTCCTTTCCCCAATTCTATGCAAATTAGTGGTGAATGAGCTGCTTGTATCCCTTAGAAGGCAGGGCAGCAGAGTGATCAATTATGCTGATGAAGTTGCTATCAGATCAGCTTGTTTATGCACGAGAGGAGCACTTCGTAAAACTCCGCCGCACTTAACATTCTGTGAAACTATGCACCACTAGACTATTCAGTAGACAAATAGCCGCCAGCGCGACTATTCGCCTTAATGCAATCTTTCAGTGGACCGGAAATGAAATCGGTCACTCTTCTATCCGGAATATAGTTAGGATTCTACCAGGCAACATAGACTACACCATTCCGCAAATGCAATTCAACAAACGCTTCCAAGTCACCATCCCCCCACTGATCATTCTGAGAAGAGGGAGCTAAATTGGAAAATGATGACATTCACTTTTATACAGACAGGTCAAAAAACTGATGACGGATTGGTGGAGGCATTTTCTCAAAAGCGCTAAATCTTAGTCTCTTTTTCCGTCTTCCTAATCACTGTAGTGTTTTCCAGGCTGAAATCATGACGATTATGAGGTCTTGTCTTGGCTGAAGATAATTGTTATATCCGCTAAGGCTATCAAGGCCAAGCGGCGCTGAAATCCATGGAATCTGTCATTACGAACTCTATTCTAGCCCATAACTGCCGATCATGGTTCACGGAGATGGCAGAGCAGTTCAATATGAACATGTGCTCGTTGCCCGGTCTTGGTTTGGCTGAAGAGAAATGTTATATGCGCTAAGGATATCGGCGTTTTTTTGAATAGCCAAGCGGCGCTGAAATCCCTAGAATCTTTCTCTACGAACTCTATTCTAGCTCATAACTGCCGATCATCTCTCACGGAGATGGCGGAGCAGTATAATATTCACCTATGCTAGGTGCCGGGGCATAGAGACATTCCAGGAATTTGCAGAGCTCGCCAAACACGGAACAACACAACCCATGCTACCAGAAAAAAGGTCTCTAGGCATGCCAATTGTAAACGCATGTTAAAGAGGGATGCTAACGAAAAAACAAAACGTAGGCGGTCAAACGGAATTACTTGTCTAGCGACAAAACAAATCTGGCCAAAGCTGGATCCGAAACGCTCCAAGTGTTTAATCTCTCAAAAAAGATTTCACATCGGTGATATTATAGATGTCATCACGGAACACTGTCTCATAGGAAAACATGAAGAAAGGCTTCTCGAACGAAGTTTCATGGACGAGGAGGAGCAGCAGACCATTCTCCACCTCTTCCAAAAACGTAAGCTTCATATGAGAGCTTTAGTGATATAAAAGATACGGACATTAGTAGTTTTTTGCGTTTCTTACGAAGCTCCAACTGGTTCAACGAGTATGTGAGAAAATCTTTCTAGATCCACGTGGTATCACAATGGACCATTACTGGTCTAAGTGTGTTGGCCTTTCGACCGACAGCCACTTTAACCAAACCTTACCTAATCTAACATTGGGTCAAAGTATACGCTGAAGAATATAGCTTGATCAACTAACAGACATACGTATATGTTGGCATGATGAAGCATTATAAGGAACTTAATAAGTGTGGATTTATTTTTAGCTTGGAGCAGACTTCACCCGGTATCTCTCTATCAAAAAGAGTCCAAGAGTTATAGGGTGTAAAGTAATTTAATATCAAAATCTCGTTTCCTCCCCTAAAATACAACTTACCACGCAGGGGGAGAATAAACCAAGGTTTCACAACTTTAAGTATTTGTCGAGTATTCAGGTATAGGTTGTAAAGTGTTTCAGCAATCAGAGAAACACAATTTAATTAATTAAAAACCGACTTTCGTCTCAATCAAGAATTTCCAATATTTAAAATGAAAACGACCAACACACCCTTATTTGGAATTCCTGGAGACTATTTTTATTTCCAATACATATGCTTATCAGCTTTATCCGTTTAATATTACACATTACTCTCATATATTACTGCGACGGTTGTTAATTTTACTTTTACGATAAATTAATAATTTTCAAATATTTACACATTTCTTATATATTATGTTTATTCATAAAATACTACATATTACATAAATCTAAATTGAAATGTTAATATAAATAAATCTATTTCAGAATTACAAATATAAATCTGTACTACTTGGTAAGTACTATTATACCTTAACAACTAATTTTTTTTTTTAATATAGTTTCTTAAGTAAATTTCGTATTCATGTGCAATAAATAAATTTTAATTCAATTCTATTATTTTATCAGTTATTTGTTAGATATGTAGGTACTAATATAATTATTATTATTTTTATACATAATTAATAAAACAAATCATTGCATCAATTTGTACAAAATACAAACAATAATGAAATGAATTTAAATCAAAATTATCACTCAGCTTTATTGATATTACATACATATTTGGTTTTACTTACTACATAGTATTATTAAGTAAATTTATTGTTGCGGAAACGGCGTCTGTCAGAAGGAGGGCTTCTTATGCTGATGATGATGGTAGTGATAAAAAACCTTGCATAATATTAGTATGTTATATTATTAATCATTAAAATTATAACATTATAATTCACTTAAATACACCCAAGTACATTCTATGTGTGTGTTAGTACTCGTTCACAATTGGTTTAAATTCGATTTAACTGCAAGCGTCGCGGCAGGAAGTATTTTGATTCGTTATACAGTTACATACATATATATACGAGTATATCTCTATATTTTGTCTTATTTGCTTATACCATACCAGGTAAATATAAGCTCAAGAATTCTAGCTGTATAGTAAATAAATAATAATACATAGATACGTTATATATAATTTATATTGTATTTCGGTAAAACGTTTTGCGGGATGAACTGTGTTGAAAATTACTTTGCATTAAATTAGATGTACAGTTTGGTGGTGAGTTTTTCTTAACAGCAATTGTTGCAAAAGAAGTAACTTCAGCCCTTATTTTCAATGGCAAGACAGCTCAATGTAAATGTGTATCGATTATGCCTAAAATTAGGACACAATAATGTAATTTTTATAGAGATAGCAATTCGACAAACAAATAGGCAACCCTAATTGGCCAATCATTTTACTTGCAGACAGAACATTGTTGTACCAGTAGAAGGTACAACACAACGACGCAGAAGTCCTTAATAAAACGGTCTGCTAAATTTCTGAGTGTACCTCTAAAACTATGCATCTATGTTGTCAGGCCAGAAATACCGTCTGAGTTTCAGCAAAGAAAAAAATATACAGTAAGCTTTCTATAAGTGTGTTACCCCTAAGTGAGGTGTTGCATTACCATACATAAATAAATTTTTATAAATCTGATTAAACACAAGGTTTGGTAATTCTTTTGAAAAACGAAATGAACTTGGCAACGCAAATAGACCCTATTTTGTTTAGGTTGAATATTAAACAATTATTTAACTACCATGCGCTGATAAGAGCACTCTAAACATATCATTTATGATTGAGAAACGTAACTCCTCTTGTGCGCAAGTGGACACATACCTTAAACACTGACCTGATGGCAGATTTCGCAAGCGTGAGTTTTACTGTGTTACCGAAAAATGTATTTACTCTATTTTTGACCGACCGTTAATTTCGTATGGAAATTAAAAGCGTCAAGATAGTTTTTGGGTACACAGTAAAACTCAAGATTGCGGAATCTGACCTTTGTACAGCATAATATAATTGGAAGAATGTAACAGAGTGGAATTTAATGCTTCCAGGAACCAATGCTGTCTAAGCTAAACGCCAACCTGCAGCTATTATATATGAAGAGGTAAGAGGTAACAGGTGCGCTATCAACAAATGACCAGATATTCATTATCGCTACAAAATACTGCGAAACGATTCGGTTTTCTAAAGCTCTGCAAGAAATATTTCACCCTCTATGATCTGGCTACCATTTACAAGGGGTATATTCGCCCAATCTTCATCATATTTGGCTCTACAACCGGTGTCCAGTCCTGGCCTCCGGCAAAAAATCTCTACACCGGTCCCGATTTGGAGACGATATCTTCCAGTTTAGCATCCATTAAATCTGGGCGGTCTACGTCATCCTTCCAGCGTAGGCTTGGCCGGCCTCGCTGTCGTGTTCCATAAATTCTACCGAAAAGGACTTTCCGAGCAGGATCCTCTTCGCTCATGCGAGCTAAATGTCCTATCCACCTGAGCCTACTGAGCTTAATTCTCTTCACGATGTCGACATAGCGGTAACGCCCGTAGATCTTATCATTATAGAGTCTCCGGAATCGTCCTTTCTCACACACGGGGCCACAAATTCTCCGTAAGCATTTTCTCTCGAACGCGGCAAAGAGGTCAGAATGCTTTTTGCTAACCACCAAGTTTCGGATCCATATGTAAGTACTGGTATGACCATTGTCTTATACACCAGCAGCTTGGATGTTATGGTTAAATTCCTGGATTTGAAGAGTCTTGGCAGACTTAAGTAGGCTTTGTTGGCTTTGAGCAACCGTGCGCGTATTTCTGGTTACATGCTGTTATCGGCTGCTACAGTTGACCCGAGATAGTTAAAGGATTGCATTACTTCAATTGCGCGTTCTACTAGTTTTATTGAGGAACGACTGTTGGATCTTTTAATGTTGGATATTCTACTCTACTCTACTACTAGTCCTTCCAATTGTGAGCATAAATATAAAACGCACAACACAGATGGTCGGGAGAAGCTATGCCCTGAACCACAATGATCTGTTGGGCCGCAAACACCGCAATCTCAATAACTTCAACAGACTTCAACGGATTCGTAACGTTTATCAAGAGCCTACTGTTAAATAAGCTATCGGTTATTTACTTTCTTGGACACTTTTTGATTTATTCAGGTTGAATTAAATCAATGTGTAACTTCTTTACGGCTTTACGGTTACAAGGGGCTTAAGATTTTCTACATTGATAAGAGCAGCTTCTAAAATTTCTTTGCTATCGAATCCTAGCGCTGACTTAAAAAGCAAAATCAAAAGTTAGTAGATATATCTAAATGAAAGGTTATTATAAAGTTTATATAGAATTGTTTGTTGTAGATAGATTTAAAATTAAAACTTTATAAATAAGCCACAAGAAAAATGTTTGAAGAAATTTAGTTAGTAATTTCTTCATTCTTCTTCTTCGCTTGAGGGTTTGAAAATTGCATACAGATTGTCCGTCTGTCTGCCTGTGTGCACAGTTAGTACTAAAAATTTGTATTGAAAAGCCTTTTGACCAATTTGATTACATTGAGAAAATGTATTAACCTTTGTCCACTAGTAGAGGTTCTTATATGTATAAAGTGGTGTTGTATATATTTTTTTATAAATAACACACTCTCAGGGTTTTTACCCTTATAATGATTAGTACAGCGTGTGCGTTAGGAAATTAGGGAGAGAAAAAGATGAGATGTCTTTGCACTTGTGTCTTAACAGACTGAATACCATACAAATGCGCTAATAAAGAGTCGGGCAATTCATTCCACAAAATTATTGAGCGGTTAATGAAGTAATCTTTGAATCTTTGGAACAACGCTTGTGGAAAAAGCGGTAGAACAGGGACAGGCAGTTAACATTCCTATGATGTTCAAGCGATTCAATTGATTTCGCAATTTGTTCGTCACCAATCAGTTTTATTGCGCAGTTCTTAATTCTGTCTAGTAGATGCAATGTGGTCTTGGGGGCACCTGCTCAGACAATACAGTTTTATACAAGTTAAGGGCAAATGTATGCCTTGTAAGTTGTAGCCATGCCTGGGGGAGTGAAGTACATCTTGCACCATTTTAGAAAAACTAAACATTTTGCAGCATTCTAAGCGATGGTGAATATGTGGTCATTTCAACGAAGCTTGTTGTTGACGCACATACCGAGTATTGCAGTTTCTTCTTTCAGAAAGATGTGGCCAGCGAAAAAATGAATTGGATAAGAAGTGGCGGATAGAAGATCATTAATGAAAATAAGAAAGAGCGTCGGAGGCAAAACCGAGCCTTGTGGAATACCGGCGTTTATGCAGTGAACATTGAAAGTGAAACAACCCAATACGACCTGGATTGAACGGTCAGAAAGGTAGTAGTTACTAGGGCCAAATCGATTCCATAAGCATTCATTTTCGACAAAAGAGCTTGATGCGCGAAACACCAAATTTATGAATAGACTGGTTCCACTTTTTAGTGAAATAGGCCATCAGATCACTTGGAGAAAGTTGCCTTCGAAAACCATACTGCAGGTCGCTAAGCATTTCCTGTAATCAAGGTAGGTTGCATAAGATTACGATTAATCAGCAATTCCATGACCTTAACATGTAGGATACTAACGCTATCGGATGGTACTAGGAATGAGACGAAGGTTTGATAAAGGCTGTTTTTCAACTCATTGAGAAGACTCCAGAAGAATAAGATAAATGGAAAAGCGTGCACATTGGCAGTGTTAGCATTGAACAACACCCTTTCAAAACAATTGCGAGAATACTATCATGGTCTGTAGATTTATGAATGTTGAGATAACTCAATACTATAGCTACTTGACGAGCATGAAAGTAGATCTGTATCATAAAGGTTTCGACGGAAATATATGGCAACTGTATATCTACAATCTATAACTATTAGGCCATATAGCGTCATCATAATGACTGTGTGCTATGTGCTGTATTTTGTACGTAGTATAATCTATACTATATCAAATTAAATGCAAGAAAATAAGAGAGAACGATTTTAAGAGCGTTATCACTAATAAACACGGAACTAACCGAATCGAGTTTTGGCTGCCCATAGGAAAGACTAGTACTATGTGCTTATTGCTTATTTCTCTATGGTTATAAGCTATAGTTCACCCCCCACGGCGCGATCGTAAGAAGAAGGCGTGGGTTCATCTGTGCGGATATCAAAGCACCCGCGAACATCTTGTATCACATATACAGCATCTTATCATGTGCATTTAGAATTTAGTTGAGAAAAATTGCGGAGTTTCTTGTGGAGGCATCAGTATTCGAACTCGAGGTGTTCTTCGAATTGAACCCAAATTTAAATTCCATTAAATTTTTAAAAATATGACAAACCTCTCTTTTCTTTATTTAGCAAAAACCTTCTTTTACTTTCTTTAACAGAGTAAGAGGAAATATAGTAATCATGGAAATATTCGAACTCGGGATTATTGCAGATTCACCCATTACCGTGTCTTCTGAGTCAGAAAAAGCGAAAATAAAAAAATCGCTGTCTGTCTGTATGTCTGTATGTGTCCCCTCTACAGCCCAGACGGTTGAACTTTTCGGAATAAAAAATTCATATTTAAGCTTTTTACACAAATTGTGAGGTGCCAGATGATTTTGACGGATATCTGACAGCCGGAAGTGGCAGTTTACTTAACAAGTTTTTGCAAATAACTCAAAAAATATAGCACTTAGGAGAAATCTTTTAAGTGCAAGAGAAATTTAAACCAAAAAAATAAAAAAAAAATAAAAAAAATAAAATAAACAACTCATAAAAATTAAAATTTGTTTCCCATCCGAGATACACATGTATTTAAAATATAAAGAAAATCGCTCTAATTTTTAAAAAAAAATGTAATGGCACACCTCAGGCCTCAGGGCCCTTTTTATATAAAAATTACTATACAAATTTTACAGAAGATTTTGTCCATCAAAAAAAAAACATGTGCTTAAAATTTGATGAAATCGGGCTAATTCTTAATTTTTTTCCGGCCTCAATTTACAAAAAGTTTTTTCCATCGGAGATACACATGTATATAAAAATTTAAGAAAATCGGGTAAATTTTGTAAAATATTTGTATGGGAGCCCCCCGACCCTGAGGCCCGAGGGGCCCCAAATTTTAATAGAAAGTGTTGTCATCAGAGATATGTCAAGTGTGCTAAGTTTCAATAAAATCGGACCATGGGAAGTGTGTTAAAAATTGATCGCAAGATTCCACGACAAACAAACAAACAAACAACCACACGGGAACGCGAAGTTAATATAGATAATTTAAAAAAAAATAAATATACATTTACTGAAGATTCCGGCCCCGTCAGTAAAAGAAAGTCTTGTTGAGCGTCCACACCTCCATTTTTTTTTAAATAATAATAACAATAATTTTGCGAAAGATTCAAAAAAATGTCTCATCTTCTTTATTCAGGTATGTAATATATCACTCTTGATAACTAATTGCTATAGATGTGCAATATGTCACTATCGATAGCTATTTACTATAGCGTGCATGTCTGTTCAACAAATTAAAGTTTCTGTATGATTTGTTTCTAGTTAACATAACACACTTCTTTACGTTTGTGTGAGAAAAAGTATAAAAACTGCAACAGAAAACAATCCGTTTGAAGGTAAGCCTTCAGTAACTAATTCTCTAATGGAATTAGGCATTCAGCGATGCAAAATCAACACAAACTGACAGATGGACAGACTGGCCAATTACATTACATGATAATTTATATGATTTACATGGAACTTTTGGTGATGTGTTACAAGTGATGTCATATACCCGTAATTCATAGAAATTTCTCAATTTCTCAACCAAAAATTAAACGAAATGTTCTCAAAGAAATTTAAGCTTTAATGCTTCTACTTGGGAAATATAGGAATTTAAAACTGATGTACCTGTACCGTAAGACATATTTATCTGACACACATATAGCACATCAGCCAGTCGTGATATATCCCACTCGTACGATATCATCTCCGGCACAGGAGACACACGACACATGACATGGAAAACGACTAACCTCCCACATTTGTGAGATTTGTATATTATATCTCAGGCGTCGTATACATAGTATGTACGACATTATAGGCAGAGATAAATCATTTCCTCCTCCTCCTAACGATGACGATGACTATGACGATGATTACGGTGCTCAGGTAGTAGCATATCACAGAGACTGGCAATATGTAGAAATTTTCTACTTAGTTTACCCAGCAATTCTATGAAATGCCTAAGCTGTTACACTGTCGCACTGACGCACAGCCGAAAGAAGACGGGCTTTATAAATCAAAGTGACAGTTGGCCGTCGGTCAGGCCAAAACAACATGTTAACTGTCGCAATGTTGTGATTTACTATATCATGGTCATGGTCATTTATCCATAGCGATCGCCTGAGCGTGCCAGAGCTGCAATAAGGTGACAATGGTGGCAATATGGCAGCAACAATAACAACAACTTTTTTTATTAAAATTTAAAACAAAGTAAGTTTCAACGGTAAAGCGAGAACAAAGGAATAATTATTATTCGAGTACGTCGGCTATTATATACACAAAATTCTATTAATAAGTTACGTATGCTACACATACTCGTATATTATGTATTGTATATTATATACCTACTATATGTTATTATAAATTTACCACCCGTATACCAGCATTATTATAGCGCTATACCGAAAAATGTAAGGAGCTTGGCCAAACTGTACAATTTATACAAAAATCGAATTCTCTCCAAGTGAACAAAGTTAAAGTCCGTTCTGACATATTCCGCTTCCGGTTCGATTCAGCTGCATTTGCGTGCCCTCCGCTGGAAGCGTTTCATACGCAACGACCATTCGTCCTTCCATTCGAGAACCACCGAGCTCGGACCGATGGCCAGGTAACCGGGAGCGGCCTCAGAGTCGCGTCCCAAAATTAAATACGATCTATGGGGAAAGAATTTAAGTTTTTATTTTTTTTGGTTTTGTAGTTTTTTGGCTTTCCAATTTAGCAACAGTTTTTTGTGCAAATGTATTGCAGGTGGGTGGTGGATGACTACTTCACCAGTCGTTACTTACTTGTTTAGCTTTATTTTAGGACACTGACATTCGAGATTTTTCCGTGGCACCAGCCATACCATTGGTCCACGTCCCAGCAGTGAACTCGTCGTTCCCGACATGGAATTTCGTTTAAATATCGTTTGAATATTTATTTCGTATTTGAAAATTTCGTTTTGCCTTTCGATGGAGTACTGTTCGGTGTTGATGTCCAGCGAAGCGCGGTCGTGGCCAATTACTTTGGCCATGATAGCTGCAATGTGAAATGGAATGCAAAAGATATGTTATTTCAATCTGCTCTGCTGTGTTTTTTTTTGTCGTCGTTGCTACTGCAGATTAATTTCATTTGGAAGGTAGGTAGGTAGTTTTGTGTACATACCGTAGTCCTCTATGCAGAATTTATTTAAATTTAGTTTTTTCGGACTGGTCTTGCATTTGCCGCAGTCTAGAAAATAAAATGGTGAAAATAAATGGTTCGATTATAGTTTCATAATTAATTCGGCCGTTTTGTTTAATAGTCTGATGGTCAACATACATTTTTTCATGTCATCTGCTTGAGTTGATTCCTTGTAATCTGGCGCAGAACTTTCCGCTTGTACCATGTTAATAACTGTTGGAATTTCTGTGTGGGTATAAATGACGATTAACTTAGTCCGGTTTAAATGGACACAAAGTGGAGAAGGCACTTTGTCACTTACTTATACAGGGAGCGACGTGTGACCTTGTCTGTTGGTAACCACGTGCACAGCGATTGCATGTCAGACCAGTTACGCCTTCCTTGCATGGACACTGCCCACTTAGATGATTGCAAGTCTTACCAGTCGAGCCCACTGGATGGCAGTCACAACCTAAAAATAGCGAAACAGGAAAAGTTTTTTATTTCAATTGAATTTATCGTTGACATTTGCTTTGATAAATTGTCGAAGTGATTCAAGCGAAAGTGGTTAATTAGGCCGAAAGGAATTTTCTTTTCTAGAAAATCTCGTTCGTTCAGTTACGCACGAAGAGATTCTATTTATAAATAAGAAATCAAAACATTTAATCAATCATTCTTATTAATTATACCAATACGGGCTATGCAAATAATGAAAAATCGTACACTAAAAAAATACGTAATAATTATAGTTATATGGTCACAACATTATTTGCTGGGTTAAATTATACTCTTAAGTTAAGATAAAGAAAGAAAAACAACTATTATATTTGAAATAATAATATATCTTCTTCTCTCTCTTCTCTTAATCCTGAAAGAAATTTAAAGTTCTTTAAATTGTAAAAATTACTGAAGCAATTTAATTTTAATTAATTTTTTTATTAAGTCGACTAATATATGGCATTAATATCTGAAAGTGATTTCGGAAATATGGCCACCGTAGCTGTTCTTGACAAAGCGCATTGCGGACCCCAAATTTTGGGCCACTTTTTCTAGCACTGCTGGCCGTATGTCAAAAATAACACGAATGTTGTTCGCCTAAAATGAGTCAATTGTTTGTCAACAGAAACAAGTGACTTAACGTAACCCTACAGCAAATAATCAAGAAGTGTCAAATAAGTCAATAGTTGCCGTCGCCGTATGGCCTGTAGTGCTATCCTATTGAAACCACATCTCGTCCAGATCAATGTGGTCTATATTTTTAAACAAAAACGATATTTATTGACTGTAAAGCTCTGGCTTTATTTTTGAAGAAATAAGGTCCGATGATGCCACCAGTGTGTAGACCGCACTAAACGGTGCTTTTTTCTGTATATAGTAGAGTTTGTAGGATCTCTTGTGGATTGGTCTCACTCCAAATGTGGCAATTTTGTTTATTAACAAACCCTTTAAGCCAAAAACGAGCCTCATCGCTAATCACAATTTTGCGATAAAACAACGGGTCAGTTTCCAACTGGTTATGGAAAAATACTATCCATCCCGGCGGTCAGCCATAATGGGCAGAATAGGGCAAATAACATAGAATGCATCAGAATTGCAGGTGGCCGTAACTATCTCGGACTGGTGGAAGTGCGATCAAACCTCCACGTGGTGGCCACCGGTAATTTTCCTCCAATAGAAGAAGGTTAAGGTTGACGCGAGGACAGTAACCGCACCCCAAATAATCCTCGGATACACTGGCATTGAAAACAGCTAAACAATTTAAGAATTTTCTAATGGAACGTATACTCACTGTATAGAGATCGAGCTGCACAGCAGCTAGCCGACACCCTGTCCAAATATAATGCTGAAATAACAGCAATCCGGCAGATGCGGTGGACAAGGAATGGTGGCTTACAAAAATCTGAATATGACATATATTACAGCTGTCATGCAAGACATCATGTGCTCGGGGTGGGGTTTCCAGTCAGCAAATGAATGAAACCCACCGCTATCGGCTTTGAAGCAGTAAATGAACGGCTATGACCCCTTAGCGTGCGGGCAGACCAGATAGACCGCGCGTTGATTGACCGCCGCCACGTTGGGAGTGATCCGAGACTCTGACGTAACGGCGAGAGGAAAATTTTTCGAAAAGCCCATTCAGCTACTGGCTTACCCAGACCACATTGACATCGTTGGTAGAAACCTAAGAGATGTACAGGAAGCTTTCACCCAAAACAAGCGGGCGGCACGAAATCTGGGTGGCCAGTGGCCACGTCTGCGATTACAAGATCCAACATTGTTCCTCCAAGTAAAATAGTGTGGCGCGAATTTGAAGTAGTGCAATACTTAAACTAACTCGGGTCAGCTGTAGCAGCCGATAACAGAATGGAACCAGAAATACGCACACGGTTGCTTAAAGCCAAAAAAGCCTACTACCGTTTGTCAAGAGCTTTCAAATCCAGAGATTTAACGATAACATCCAAGCTGCTGGTGTATAAGACAATGGTAATACCAGTGCTTACATATGGACCCGAGACTTTGATGGTTAGCTAAATGCATTTTCTCGTCATCACCTCTAAGCCGCGTTCGAGAGAAAAGCCTTACGGAGGATTGTATGTAAGGAAGCGTTACCGCTATGTCGATATCAGGAAGAGAATTATGCTCGAGAGGCTCCAGTGGCAGGCTCGGAAAGTCCTCTGCGGTAGGATTTATAGAACACTAGCTGACCCGACAGACGTTGTCCTGTCCCACCTTCAATAAATTTGTTTGTGATCGTTTTGTGAACTTGTGAAAAGCTATTTGTTTTGCGATATCGCGTCACAGTATTAGCCACATCAGTATTAGCAGAAATACCCGGCGTTTCCCGGCTGTCCCATCCCACTGACCTCCCGCCCACTGACCTCCCACCCACTGACCTCCCGCCCTCTGATAGAGGGAAAACTACATTTTCGGGTCCAAATTTTGTCAACGAATTTCTTTTTATTTAAATACTATATGTTGTGAGTCCATTATCAAATGCATCAAATGCATAGTGAGTGACATTATCAAATGCATAGTTTACGATTCTATTGGAGTCAAACACAAAGACATTCATTTTTATATATATAGATGACAGCGAGGCCGGCCAAGGCTATGCTGGAGGGATGGCGTAGACGAGAACGCCCAGAGTTTAGGGATACCAAACTGGATAACATCGAGACCCGTGCAGAGATTTTTTGCAGGAGGCCAGGACCGAACCCCATTTGTAGAGCCAAATATTGTGACTGTCCGTCCCAGTTGATTTTTTTGAGTACTGAGATCGCTTACAACTCTTACAACGAGGCCGACGAGGCTGTATTTTTTATTATTTTCACGAATGACCAACAATTGTTACTATCTTTAAGACATTTTAGTATTTTTTGACTCAATTTTTGGTCGTAGGTGAATTTGAGGCACACTGCAATCATTTCGGGATCATTTGAAATTTATTCTGATTTCGTCTGTAGGATTTACTTCATGGGACGTGAGAAGCGAAGCCGGTCACCGAATCCTCTACTAAAAGTACGATTACGTTATTAACTTTTTCTGATAATGCTAAAAAATATGATGAGTTTTTAATCTAAATGATAGTGTAAACGTAACGTTAAGTGTAGTCGAAAGTAAGGTGTAAACACCATCCATTAAATTCAGTTTCGGTAAAATGTAGTATGAGAGGTAATGGAGATATTGATTGTCTCACAAAGATAAGGAAAAGAAAAATAATATCCGAAGCTATATTTTAAGGGTTACAGAGTTCTCTCGATAAGGTTTTCAAGTACAAAAAAAAAATGTTTCTGATGTTCATCTCAATTTTCATTAAAAAATAAAATTTCATAAAATTTCAGTTAGTGGCGCGGCGGTCCACTGTTTAAAATTTACCTTTTTATTTAACGTTTGCGTCTTTTTAATATAATCGCACTGCATTACTTTTCTAGCCGTCGTCCGGTATGTACCTAATTGCTAGTTAGCTTGTCAGAACTTTTATGTCATACTAATGGTGTTTTCTGGGCTGGAAACTGGGAAACTTCTTGTAGTGTTGATGCAATTAAGTATCATTTAATAAAATTTCTTTTGCAAAAAATAAAACCATCAGTTTACGTATTAATCGTACATAATACAAAATATTTATAATGATATGCATTCATTGGTATTCGAAGGGAACATAAATAACGCCAACTTTTCGAGAGGATGGGTTTTAAATGCGTTTGGTAGTTTTATAAAATTCTTTGCCCGCTTATCTTAAGCAACTAGGTAAGTGCAACGAAATCTTCACAACAACATAACCCGTTGGAAAATTCCGGATGAAGCTGAATCCCCTTCGTCTCATCAATGATTTCAAAGAGAAACTTGAGAAAAGTTCTACGCTTTTGAACTTTTGTATTTGCTTCAGCGATTAAGGTGGATTTCATACAAAACAAAAACTTTCCGCTTCGTTCCATCCCATTAAAGTGGTATACGAGTACACTTTGGAACTCTGCTAATGTGTAGTAAATGTAGCTGTTTTATTGGTTCTAAAATGATTTTTATGTTTTTCTACACAACCCCCGTGTGTAGAGGCATTTCTATCGCCTAAGATCAGAGAACTATTTTCGGATCGAGTTAAAAGATTCCGAAGAGTTTGTGGAGATGACATGACGCGACTTCAACGTTGGTGTCGTTTCTGTTTGCAGTAATTAATTAGCAGTGATACGCTAATGCATATTAAGTGAACAGCAAACGATGCTGCGAAGTATGGAATCTGAAAGTTAAAAGCGAATTAGATAAAGATTTTAAATAAATTAAGGAAGCATTATTTAAGATCTAAGAAATCTTTCCAAATCAGTGGCTAAAAGTTATTGTGTCATCATATTTTAGAGGAGTAGCGTGTTGGTTATCTCAATTTTACAACAATTTTAAATAACACAAAGTTTACTTTTAATGGTGTCCGTTTAAATTTAGGCAATTCTTAACAATCTTATAAAACTAACAGTATTTTCGTTTACATGGAATCAACAAGAAACGTATAGTATCACTTTCAAATGAGAATTCCAATCGCGTGCAATGTATTGAGTCAAATTCGATATATCGCAAACAAAATCAATAAAAACGAAAAAACTGAACAAAAAATCGTGACGCTATGTATCAAGCCATGATTACCTAATTCAGCTGCGAAGCTTGTTTTGCCAAATCCAAGTTTACTGCAAGCATTCCCAAGACGGACGATTTATTTTGCAATAATAGGTACATTCGTACGTCAGTGGACCATGCATTCTTTAATTTCAGCTTTCCAACAATTTAATGACTATGACCGCTTCAGTATTGACATTTTGATTGTCCCATAAAACCCCCAAAGACCGAGTTAACAAAGGTATTAAGGCGAAACAACTTCAATTAAAATTTTTTTTATTTAAAGAGGAATTACATATTAGGCATTAGACAAAATTGTAGCTTGCGTTTGGACTTTGCATCGAGAACCACTTAATTTTATTACATTAAATGACCCTTATAGGAGCAGTTGATATTAAGACAACAGTTTGAAGTGATGCTGAAAAAGTTGTATAGTTGTGTTATTACCTGGTTTAAGTATATGTTTACATTTTTTGGCAAACAATGAATGAAGAAAACAACCTTAATATATAAAATAGAGAATTCATATGTGTTGTGCCGAACAAACTCTTGAGCAGTCTAGACCAATTTCAACAAGACTTGATGTACATATTACTTAAGTGAGTAAAATGAAGCTTCTCAGCAGCGAGAATCTTTGACCCACTCGGCTGGCTAGCCCCCACCGTTCTAATTGCAAAAATGGTCACCCAGAAGTTGTGGGTACTTGAACTTTCATGGGATGATGCGGTTCCGAGTTCAATATCACACCGATGGTTAACATATCGTCAGAACATGAAACAATTGGAGACAATCAAAATCGAACGCTCGTGTTCTTTACGCAGATAGCATAATCAAAATATCGATTCTGGCATCGAAGACGAAAGTTCGGCTCCTTTGAAGACTGTCAGTATATCTTGTTTGGAACACTGCTGGAGAGTGTTGCTCGTTTAACTCATGCACACCATTGCCACGTCGCTCAATCAGAAATTCGCATGGACTGACTCCCAAATTGTACTTGGATGGCTCCAGAGTGCACCCAATCGCTGGAAGACATTCGTCGCAACTTGTGTCTCGCAAGTTCTCGATTATTTGGAGCCTACGAGTTGGCATTTTATCGCATCTCGTTACAACCCTGCCGACTGCGCTTCACGGGGCGTGATCATCCACTGTATTGGAGTGGCCCTACATGGCTTCAAGAAACACACGATAAATGGCTACGCCAGCATATCAACAATCATATTCCCAACATCAAAGAACGCAACGTAAAATCGATGATCGCCACCCAAGTCTAAGTAAAGTCGAGTGACAACGATATGTATCAGCTGCGCACCTGACATTTAACACTCGGCCGGGTACTCCGTGTCACTATACTATGCAGATGTTTTATTCAAAACTCATGACTTCGCCAGCCACAACGACATGCCAGTTTTGTAACGGTGCCAGAATTGGATTGGTCTTTCCGATTTTGTGTAATGGTACAATGGGTTCACTTCGCCGATGACATTTCTCGATGCCAATCTGGAGAAAACCTTGTAAACAACCCGTTTGTAGACAAAGATGAGATTCTCCGTGTAGAAGGACACCTCAAGAATTCGAATTTACCATAAGGAGGAAAGCATCCTCTCATACTACCTAAAAATGACCACCTCACGCATTTAATCATTGCACAAGCTCTTCATACGACTCTTCACGGTGGCTTATCGCCGGAAACGTTATTGAATTATCAATCTCAAGGATCTAGTACGCGCTTATGTACACAAGTGTATCGTTTGCTTCCATTTTCGCTTAACTACTAGTCAACAACTAATGGCCGATCTCCCATCGCCTCGCGTGACGCCATCCAGATCGTTCTTGAACAGTGGAGTGGACTGCGCCGGCCCAATTCCGATAAAATTACCTCCGGGTTGCGGCGGACGATCAGCTAAAGGATACATCTGTCTATTTGTATGCCTATCCACGAAGACGCTTCATTTGGAGTTGGCATCCGACCTCAGCACCAACGCATTCATGACTGCCTTAAAAAGGTTTACCGCACGGAGAGGAAAAATTTAACATCTATACAGTGACTGTGCCACCAATTTCGTTAATTGGCATTTCTACATCAACACAGCACAAAAAATGTCAACCTGAGATCGCCGCCCTGCCAGCTGACGCAGGTACTACTTGTAGCTTCTACCCCTCCTGCTTCGCCACACTTCGGTGGTCTGTGAGATGCGGGAGTCAAATCAGTATAACATCATCTTCAGCGCATGATGGGTGAATCCTTGCTCACCGTCGAGAAGCTGACCACCCTATTATGCCAAATGGAATGTTTGAATTCGAGACCACTGTGCCCGATATCGGATGATCCTGATGACCGCACAGTGCTCACCCCAGGGCATTTTCTGATCAGAGAGTCACTGATCACCATACCAGAACCTCAGAACCTGGAGATGAACGCAAGCCACCTCAACCCCTATCAACAAACTCAGCGTATGTACCAACATTTTTGGAGAATCTGGTCTAATGAATACCTGGCACGCCTTCAACAACGTCCAAAATGGTTAAATATACAGGCTGTCGGTCAATTGGTGCTCCTGAAAGATGAGAGGTGCCATCCATCAAAGTGGTTGATGGTAAGAATCGTCCAAACCCTCCCGGGTTCTGATGGTCTCGTTCGAGCTGCAACCGTTAAACTCCAAGACAGCATAGTGAGACGTCCTGTAGTAAAATTATGCCTTCTGCCGATAAACGACAACTTCAAATGAGAGCTAGATGCTAATCCTTTAGGTGGGGCGGAACGGTTTGTACTATACATTGTACGTTCCACACACTGTCACTCTTCACATGACCATCGCTCACTATAGTTCTTCCGTGTTTTTTTTAGAAATAAAGCTTACATACTTTGCAGAATTTGCAATAGCTTTGTTATTTGTTAACCACTTAGGAAATAATTTCCTTAAAAACAAATTTCACGTTCGCCGCACTGCCTTCAAAACAACACGCCGTATCAACTGAGTGGCACCTGTTATATAAATTCACCTCGAATAACCTCATAATGGATCAAACCCTTATTTCCACTCCATCCAGAAACTTTAATGATAGCTCCTCTGCTTTTTCGTATAGCCGAAAAAAGAACCTATTGGGAATAATTTGGTGTCCTAATTAACAAGCAAAACATAACTTAATTCTGACATTTTGTAAATCTTTTTCATATTTTTGTGGCACAAACATCACAACATTGCCTAAATATCTTAACATCAACAATACTGTATTTATAGAAAGCATATTTTTCGACGACATGGAAATGATTTATTAATTGATATGGCGTTGCCCGTAAGCAACATCTGTTATATCGGGTTACCATGTTTAATATATGGCAACCACAATGTTACCATGTCTCTAAGTGAAATGTGTATGCGCACATCCCATGCACCCACCCAAATATATAGAACCGTACTTACGTTTGCATACTCTTCGATGATTGATTGGCTTTGTGGCATCCCTGTAGTATCCTTCTCGGCAATAGTGACAATAACGCCCAGTAGTTTCATGTTGACAGTTGTAACAGACACCGCCAGACACACGTCCAGACAATTTGTACAATTCCAAATTAAATCGGCAGCGACGGGCATGTCCGTTGCATGTGCACACTAAAATATAAAAATAAAAAAACAATAAAATACAGACATAGCATTAAGTAATTTTTCAAATTATTTCATTTTGTTTTAATGTGTTATCTATTTTTATTAAATGAGTAATACTCCATCTGCTCCCAATCCGAAGTTTAAAGGGATTCTCTGTGGGCATAAATTGCAATACCCACACAATGATAACTATCTGTTCTAATACAAGTGCAGCCATTAACTACTAGTAAGAGCACTCCATATATGGCTCTTATCGATAATTGCTCTCGCAGCAAACCTACGAGTTTTCCTTCGTGTGACCTTAATCACCCGTCATATACATAGATACGATGATGGAGAATTAAGGCCATATGAAACTTAGATACGAGTATCTGTATATACAATATATATAGTCATCTTGAATCGGTTCTGTTTGTGCCTTGGTTCTCTATCAATTTATTAATCTGCCAACACATCAGAAGGAATTCCCTTTTTTCGTGAAAAATACTCTAGACAATCGAGGTCTCGTTTATTATGAGGTATGATGGAGATGGTATCGCCTCGGCAACTCATCGTCAATTGAAAAGCAATAAACATTGAGGATATTTTATTTTACACCGGGTGTTCTTTTGTCCAATTTATGTTGGCAATCGAATTTAATGAGCTGGTTTCCTTTGTGGAATAGCTATTACGTTTTCTTCTTTCTTTCTTTCTTTCCTTTACTCCGCGGGGCTTCAACAAACGCCCGCCAACGAACTCGATTTATCGCCTGAGGTTTAAAGAGCCGCCACTCTGTCCTCTGGGATCTTGCTTCCTCTTCTATTGTCCTTTTCCATTTCTTGTAAAGACGGCCAACTCGATGGCTTCCTTGTGGATTCCATTCGAGCGCTAGTTTCGTAATAACATCCGCTGGCTTTCTCAAAGTGTGGCCAATCCAGCTCCATTTTCGTCGTCTGATGGTGATCGCGATTGCTTCCTGCTGCGTTACTCTCCGCAAGTCTTGATTGGTGATAATGTCCGGCCATCTCATTCTCAGTATCCTTCTTAAGCACTTGTTGACGAAGACTTGGAGACGCGTCGTAATTGACTCTGTGACTTTCCATGACAAACCCGATGGAGTACGGGTTACTACTTTCATCAACCAGTCGATGACAATTGTGAAAAGCAATGGTGAGAGGGTGCAACCTTGCTTGACTCCCGAGTAGATGTTGAAACGTGATCCAAGATGACCGTTATGAATGACGCAGCATGGTGAGTCGCGGTAGAGCTCCTTAATGATGTTAATGAGTTTTTCCGGAACACTATAGACAGACAAAATCTGCCACATCATGTTTCGGCCAACGCTATCAAAAGCGCGCTTAAAAGTTACAAAAACCATAAAGAGAGGAGAGCGATACTCAACTGACTGTTCAATGATTATACGCAGGGTGTTAATTTGATCACTACAAGAACGGTTTGGGCGAAATCCTGCTTGTTCATTTCGCCTCTAACGCATTCCGTAAGCGCCTAGCTATTATAGAGGAGATCACTTTGTTTATGGTGTTTAGCAGGGTAATTCCTCTCCACTTTCCGCAATTGCTCAAATCACCATTCTTGGGCAGTTTGACTATTAAGCCTTCTTTTAACGACGATGGAATGGATTCAGATTCACAGATATCTTAATATATCGCATGCAATGTTCGCGTAGTTAACTCGACGTCGGCTTGAGGGAGTTCTGCGTAGATGTTGTCACTCCTGCTGTTTTACCTGATTGCAGTGAACGAATTGTTGTCCTTATCTCATCCAACGAAGGAGTAGCGACGCTTATGTTAAGTAGCCTATTAGGGTGCATATGTGTATGTTGATGGACGTGCCTGGCGAAGTACAATTCAAAACATTCTTAAAATGTTCTGTCCAGCGGGTTAATTGTTGTTCCTCCGTCTATTGCCTTAACAGGGTAGTTGATGTGGTGTTTCTTATTGGCGAGCTTACGAGCGAGTAGGTAGACTGTGCTATATTGACTACTATCAGCGGCTTGTTGTGCTTGTGTTGCGATGTCGCTTAGCCATTCTCGTTTGTCGTTCCTAGCTGAACGTTTAACTTGCCGGTCCAGATTTCTATACTTCCGCGCTAATGCGCTTCGCTCGGTACCCGAGGCCGCTTTTAGCTCTGCTTTGATGGATTGGCGTTCACGAATGGTGTTCCATGTGCTATCTGATATACATTCTTTCCTAGTTTTGTCGGGATAACCTAAAATGGTTAAGGCTGCTTCCATATACGCATTTACTGTTTTCTCCCATTTAGACTCTAGGTTTTGGGGCTGTATTTCAGAGAGAGCCTGTTGTATGCGGGATACATATTGCAGTTTCACATCTGGGTCTTTCAGGGCTGCTATAGCTGGCTTTCTCGTTTTTTGACTTCGTGTGGATAAGTGCACTGCGAGCTTCAATCGCACACTGCCAACTACAAGATGATGATTAGGTTGCGATCAGAATATAGATCAGCCGATCAACCATTTGAATTGAAATTCCACAACTAAATGATCGTCTCCAAAATGTAAAATTCCATCCTACTTCCATCATTCAAATATACTCGTAGTATATTCTCGATATCTAGCCGTATCACCCTATAATTGCAAACGCTATTGAACATTCTTTCAAACGTTCCTGTTCCGATTCATTTATATCGCTATCAAACCCTTTCAACAACACAACGGCTGTATTATAGATTTGAAGATGAAGCCAACAATGCAAGGGAAAAAAATCCACGTAAAATGTGATAGCCTTGGCAGCATTCACTTTTCGAATGGGCTGATGAGAATATACAACACCAACAATACAGGAGGCAACCGCAAAAAAATAAAAAACAAAACCAAAAAAAGTTCAACTCAATTGAATGGGTAGACAGAAGCACAGTGAGCTCTGGCATTTTTTTCCACTACTTCCAGACACAGTACATATCGTACTTGTACATGAAATGAAACGAGAATTATTATCCCTTCCTGAAGTGGCGGATGTTCCACTCATCATACATCTCGACTATGTGGAATATATGCCAAAGCCAATGCAGGCAGGTAGGGACAACATTAACTTGCATATAGTTCGATTACACACAAGGAGTTGAGAGCTATGCGATGAGAGCAGAGTATGCCTGTATTTTTCCTCCCGATAAATGGGCTACATGGTCTTTGGCACTGTCGACACTAAGTGATTTGAAGTTCCTATCCTATAAGAGCATTACTTTACTACTTGCCATGGTAAATAGTTAATGCCACTCACTCTATGCAGATGATTTAGCCACTCAGTCAATGCACCAAAATATCCTTTGCCAAAATGGCAAAACTAGCTCGGCTTATCAATTTTAATGTCGAACAGGTGATCCATTTTTGTTCATTTTCAATGCAAACATAAACTCTGAATATCTCTGCAGCAAAAAATGTTATTTCGTGAGGAGTATAAAAGAGTATCCGTATCAATAAAATTGAATCTATGGCGTTGCAAACTTTTTTCACTTTTATTTAAGTCAAAAATGATTCCGCTGAATTTGTTGAAATGCTTTCGGATAGTATCCGAGAGGATTTGGACGTCAGGGAATAATATTAAAATAATCGACATGGATGCCTAAAATAAACTGGGGGTTTTTCAATATGGACATAACAATTTTGTGTTTAAATAACATACAACATAATTGAGATATCGAATTGAAATTTACCTCATGCATAGTACATAGTATAGGTTTAAGTATAGAATGCAATCTCCCTTCATATGTTTATTTTTCGCGTTTCATCCTCTCAATTCATCTTATGCCTTGAGCTCTTCGGGTACTTTATTTCCGTTGCTTTTTTCTGCTTTTCTAAAATATATATTGTATTATAAGTGTAATTACTCGTACCACCCCCATAATGAATAATAGTATGTCCTTAGTGGCAGAATTTCTCAACTCCGCTGATGTCGAGCATACTTCCTTATGAAAAATGAGTCGCCTTAACCAAAGTAATGCTGGGCATTCACAAAGAATTAGCTCCAATGACTCATCATCCTCCTGCCGAAACGGTACTGACCATAATGTCGGGGACTGTGCAGAACATATTCCTTTCAGGAATTGAGGCAAAAACCCCCAGGTATGCCACATAGTCACCTGGTTTGTACACGTATGAAGCATAACATCGCATCTAGCAGCCGTCTTCCTGATGAAGATATGCAATTGTGAAAGCCATACAACAGCTTCTAATGCAGTCGTAGGGCAGCTGCGCTTGACACCCGTTATACCAAGACAGGCAATTCTTTGTAGCTCCTGAAGCTTTGTTGCCATTGTCCGTTCAAGAACTTTCGACCACCAAACGATGGCCGTGTACGTCATAATAGGTCTCACCATCATTATGTACATCCATGGTACCATTTTAGTATTTAGACCCGAAGTTCGGCCGTAGGGGCGTCTACTGGCCGACAAGGCCCTAGTGATGCGTTTGATAGCGGACTTGATATGAGAATTCCAGTTTAGCCGTTTATCAAGACTCAAAGACTAGTGACCATAGAAAGGAGTAAGCACTTCTTCTTGGGGACTGCAGTTACAGACACTCATATCTCGACTTACCAGCATAGCCCTTATCCAATGATTTGTCGAGTCTTCGGTACCCCCTACTCCTTAATGCTCTTGCAATAGACTCGTAGCCAGTGTTATCGAAAGCGCCATCAATGTCGAGGAAGGCACACAGGGCCAATTCTTTGGAATGGAAATTTCCTTCTATCTTCTTTACAAGATAGTGCATTGCCTTTCCTGTACGCAAACTGTCTTGAGTGCAGAGTGGTAGACAATTCAAACCGGCCTCTAATATGAACATCAATAAGTCTCTCCATGGGTTTTGCGGACAAATGATGTTAGACTTATAGGTCTGTATGATTTCGGCAGCTCACTAGGCCTATTACCTGGTAAATATCTTTTACCTGTAAGATAGTAGGAAAGTATCACCTGTTATAGCTAGCTCTTAATAAGGTAATCCTACCCGGCAGGTTGCTTGCCGGTATAGATATAGCACTCAAGTGCCCTAATCCAGCTATTTAGCTTTTCATCATCTATTGCACAAATGAAAAGAAGAGGACTAAAAACACTACCTTGTCTGACACCTAAATACGTTTTGAGTTTCTCCAACCCAGTAATAGTTCTGACAATGTGGTAGGTCTCTTTATGAATGCTTTTGATCAAATGACTTTTGCTTGTCTGTGGAGCTTGCGAATTCTTATAAAGGCTTGACTCTGTTCTACACGGCTCTAACATTCTTAAAAGATTTTTAAATTAATAAAACAATTACATGATACAGTTGTAAAATACGAGAACGTCGTTATATTGATAAAAAGTTATATAACTTGAAAACTTCCAAATTATACCAAAAAAAACTCGGAAAATAAAGGAATTTGAACACGAATTTGAGCAATATCCTGAGGAGTAAAATCATGAGATTTAAATTTTTAAATATTCTGAAGAAATTAGAGTTAAAAAAAGCTCCAACCAGAAATCGGTTTATCATCATAAATTCCTTTTTAAGATGTCAAGGGAATTTTGACCTCAAGCATTGCGAAGCAAAAAAAAATCCAATTCTTTAAAGTAAACTTATCGGTGTTAGCCGATCTTGTTTGCGTTTTGTCCAATTCTGTAGAGCATAACCCAGACGGTAGTTGCCGAAACTAGTCGTAGAAATGCAAACACTTTGGATAAAGAAAAAAGGAATGCATGCTATGATAGGCAAATTGATGAACAAACAAATATGAGAATGAAAGGACAAGTCAAAGATTCAATCCATTTCAATCGGTTCTTTTAAAAAATGTCATGCATAATTCTTTTTGGGATCACGAAGAGAAAGGGATGAGTTCCAATTCGAAAATAAAACTAGAAATCGTACAAGGAGACTGGAAAAAATATTAACCCCTCTCCTTTGTGTATTGAAATGCAATTAAAATTGATTCATGCAAAAAAAAAATCATATAAAAGAGGACTCCTCCATATGTATACATCACCAGGTGCTAAGTTTGAATTTTTCAGCTTGTCCTTGCCATCTCCATGAATACAATAACGCGAACGCAAATACGTACGAATAAAATTCCATTGAAAAATGCAATTTGAACGAAGGACATCAGCTTTATACGCGCAGAATATTTTGTAATGTCATGCGTTTTTCACAGGATAATAAGTGAATGCATTGAGCGAAACGCAAACGACGTTGTGATTTCATTTTGTTGTCTCTGCTCGCTATACAAACTAGGATTTAATGATGCTGCTCCAGCTCAAGCTGTGTGCAGTGCAGTTAAGTATTTGAATTATGTCAAAATTCCTTTTGTTGTATTGTGGTCTGTTTGATGTGTGCACTGTGGCATTGATCGTTGGATGAGGGCGAAATGCAACCAAACAGAGACACAATCAACACAATAACAACAGCACATGGAAAACAAGCAAAGATCCTCGCATCAACGCGTCTGGAAATTGCATTACGCTAAGTGCAACTAACGGGCGGGCGGACGGGATGTTCTGACATTTTGCAATAACAAATGATTTTTATTGCACCTTGTGGGTTTCCGAGTCTATTTCCATTATGCTCCATGAGGACGATTGAGCAAATGGGTTTCACAGTTTTACAGCCTTAGTGCGATTCGCACTACATTCCCAAACGACGACTATACCAGTCATTCTTGTTGCATGCCTCGTCATCATCATCATCATTACTAGCTTCGTATCATAGACAGTTGGCACAATGGTGGAATTGAAAATAGCACATCGGAGAATTCGTGGTTCACGTTCTATTACTCGTATTGGCTATTGATTTGCCCAGCTATCCAGAAATCAGCGGGCGTCGGAGAAAGTGCACCATTTGGCACGGATTGTGATGGCAAAGTCACCGCTTCTGTCCATCGTCATCGTCATCGTCGTCGTCCGTATCAAACGTCGGCAGCTCGAAACTCTGAAGGCGTCCAAGGCGATTGTAATTCATTTCGATTTTATTATTGCAATTTTAATGATACAGCTATCCGGCTATTTGACCATTGTGTTGTGATACCAGAATCGATAAAGGAGGCCCGCACGAGACCACCAAATGAAATGTGCACCATATTTTGCAATTATTGCCAATATAAGATGACATTAAGTATTCGGTATAGCGCGATTAGTTATCGGCAATGAAAGCCCAATGAACTTCTAGTTCCTTTTGGCTGTGTGGCCTATTTGACTCTCGCTCGAGCACTTTATATGACTTCCAATTAGTTGGCTGGCAAGCTGAAAATATTATTTATTTGCTGACATATTGTGTGATTATTTATTAGTTGGGGGCATAAACACTACTACTACTGCTACAGCAACTAACTGCTGCTGTATCATACACACTGGAGGTTAGATCATAAATTATCGCCAGCGGTCTTACTTGTACGTTGCTTAATGGCTTCTGATAAATACCGCAAAATAGCACATCTTAATGTAAGGATTACGTTGCATGTTGAAGGCTTTATTACTTACTTAGAGATTACAAGAAGGCAAACGTATTTATTGTCTACTCATAAATTTGCTTCTTATAGAAAATTAGTTGTTATACAATTAACAGCAGCTGTAGTGGTATCATCATCATATTTGTCTCTACAACCGGGGTCCGGTCCTGGCCTCCCGGATGTAGTGGTATATCACTTATAAAATCCATTCTCAATAAAGTAATTTTCATTAGGAAAAGCAAAAACCATGTATCAGAAGATACTGTACTGATGCTCTGAGTGCAAATATTAAAGCCAAGCTTTTCAGTTCGCCATATGGATAGCTGTAGTTTCATCTAAGGACTGAATTAACTCAAAGGATTTTAGTTTCATGTGTTACCTTATCACTTGTTGTGATGAATTCGACTTCGATAAATGGGTTCATCAATTCAGAAGTAAATAAAACGGGTATTTTGTATTATTTTGGTACAAAATTTTCTTAAAGTGAAACTGAAACTGAATGTTTATTGAACGGTTAACTTCTTCTCCTTACGAAAGAATTCAACCAGTTGAATTGATTTGTAGAATAATACAATACTGAGGCAATGAGGCCTTCAGTTGAATAGGGGGAATAACACAAAATGCATCAGAATTGCAAGTGCCTGTAACTATCTCTGACTGGTGGAAGTGCGATAAAACCTCCACGTGGTGGCCGCAGGTAATTTTCCTCCAATAGAGGAAAATCTGAAGATCGGGCCAGTCCCTTCAAAGTAAGGTTAGCGCGAGACCAATAACCGTAAAATAAACTTTATTACGGAACCCAAAATCAGCCTCGGATACACTGATGAACGATGATGACCAGGGCAACGAAAACGGCTAAACGATTTAAGAATTTTCTCATGGAACGTACGCTCACTGTATAGAGCTCGAGCTACACAGCAACTGGCCGATATCCTGTCCAAATATAATGCTGACATAACAGCAATCTAGGAGATCAAGAAAGACAGCAGCCGCGAATCAGATATGAGTCAACGAGGCTGCCCTTTGCAATGAATAGACCAGAAACAACTACGATCAAGCGACAGGACTCGCCCTAAATGCAGGAATAGTAAGTCCTGTGGTTGTGATGTCGGGCATAGAAGAGAAATATGGACACGCCTTAAGAATACTTTTGTTAGTACTGCTGACTGAGCAATGCAACAATCTCATAGAACGCGGGCAAGCGAAGATTAATACCTATAAAGAGCTCAGAAAATATTAAAAAACAGTTCACCAGCGAAAGAAAGCAGCCTTGGAAGGAGAATCTCGTCCGTGAACTAGAACAGTACAGAGAGCAAGGACCGCACCAGGCGCGAAAGTTCTGCCAAGAAGTCCGCGGTATAACGCAATATACACCGCGTTGCACATACTGCAAAACAAAGATCGATCTGATCGCCGACCTCAAAGGCATCTTAAAGCGATGGGAAGAGCACTTTCATGAGTTACTATATGGCCAGCTAATTGGAGGCTCCACCAATAACCGAAGACCATACTGTGCTGCTGCCATAAAGCATAGACGAAGTTAGCAGAGCGATAAATCGGCTCAAAAATAATAAGGGCCCGAGATCTGCAGGGATCCCAGCGGAACTAACTAAATTAGGAGGCCCCACATTACACCAAGCAATTCATGAAATAATAGTGCAAGTACGGGAGGGAGAAGCTATGCCAGAAGACTGGCGAAGACCTGTACCCCATACATAAGAAGGGAGATATCAGAAAATGCAGCAATTATCGTGGTATAACGCTGTTGAGTACAGCGTATAACATTTTCTCTTCAATCCTTCAAGACAGTATAGCCCCTTACGCAAAAGTCATCATTAGTCCAATTGGTCCAGTGTGGCTTCATCGCAGACAAATCAACAACTGATCAAATTAACACAATTAGGCAGCTGACGAAAAAATGTCTAGAGTTTCAAAACTCACTACACCATCATTTTATAGACTTAAAAGCCGCCTATGATAGTATAGCCTGAGTAGAGCTTTATAAAGTCATGAGTCTCAAATAAACTGACCCGACTATGTAGGTAAACCATGGCAAATGTTATAAGCCAAGTAAAAATATCCGGATCACTATCAAGCCCATTCAACATCTATAACAGGCTCCGACAACCTGGCGTTGGAGAAAGTGAGACGAGACTCTGACGTAACGGTGAGAAGAACAATCCTCTACAAGTCCATTCAGACACTGGCTTACGCAGACGATATTGACATCGTTGGTAGAAACCGAAGAGCTGTACAGGAAGTTTTCATCCAGATCGAGCAGGCGGTAAGAAATCTGGGGCTGCACATAAATGAGAGCAAAACAAAGTAGATGGTGGCCACGTCTGCGAGTAGAAGATCCAACATTGGTCCCTCAGTTCAAATAGTGGAGTGCGAATTTGAAGTAGTGCAATCCTTTTACTATCTCGGATCAACTGTAGCAGCCGATAACAGCATGGTACCAGAAATACGCGCACGGTTTCTTAAAGCTAACAAAGCCGTCTATTGTCTGCCAAGACTCTTCAAATCCAGGAACTTAACCATAACATCCAAGCTGCTGGTATATAAGACATTGGTCATACTAGAACTAACGTATGAATCCGAAACTTGAGTGCTTAGCAAAAAGCATTCTGACCGCGTTCGAGAGAATATGGAGAATGGATGGCCCCGTATGTGAGGAAGGACGATTCCGGAGACTTTATAATGTTGAGATCTACGAGCGTTACCGGGATGTCGGCATCGTGCAGGTTTTCTTAAATTTAAAATAACTACAATTACTAAAAAATTTAGACAACTAGTGACACTTTATATATCAAAATATCTGGGAAAAAGTCCTTTTTAACACTTGACACTTGATCATCATAATAACTGCAACATAACCGCTACTTTTATCTTCAAAAGACGACACTGAGTGTTGGGTGTTTTACTTTTTTTTTTTAACTAAATGTTGGTCGTATTCTCTGTTACTTTTTTGTTCTTACATTGAGACTTTCATGTTGGTGCTTGGGGGCCAGTCAGAAATTCCTTTTATTTATACCAGACTAACCAATGACAATGAACTGACGCGGCATGAAAAGGATTACATGAGCACAAGTGCACCATATGAAAACGCTTACAAGAAAATCTCTATGAGAGGATAAAAACTCCAACAAAAATAATTCAAAGTTTTCAATGTAAGTCCCTGTACAAAATATCCGACACGCGCCACCTAGATAACAAAAATAGTTTGCAACTTTTCATTCTGTCAACAAGGACTGATGAATGTTTGTTGAGGATACAAAAGTCAATTAAAAATATTTTAGAACCTCTTAAAATCCCTTTTAAATCCCATGGTAAAGATGGTTGAGTAATGCTATTTTACATTCTTTAGAATTTAGATATGAGCGGTGATATTAGGTAAATGTAATGTAATTACAACATAATAGTGCAACATGTAAAGTTCTTAGAAGAGATTATGTTTTCCCCCTGAGACAGATGGGATGCCGCTTTTAAAAGGACTTATGGCCTTACGGCTTTGAGATAGAAAATAAATATTTTTTTACATTTTGGGTAGGTTAAGAAATTGTACGAGTATGTGCAGGGTACGAATATGTGCAGGGTACGGGTATGTGCAGGGTATGAGTATGTGCAGGGTACTTAAATACCCTAAGCTACAACTTAAAGACATAGAGGTAACAATCTATTTCATATTCTAACTATTCAGTTTCGATCTATAACCGTGAATTTGACATTATGCTCCAAAAAGCGAAATACGGGAAATACCATCCGTCCTACCTAAATAGCCAAAATGAATGATTTAAAGTTAAACATCAGGCCGCAGAGGACAGTTCAAGCAGAAAAACGAAAATAAAGCGGGTGACAAGTTTACATCAATGCTTTAGTAAGTTGGATCTGGTAAGCGAGCGAGTTCTCCTTAGAGTAGTCGTCTAATGTTCAATTCAAAGTTGAGATTCTATGGTTAAGGAGATTATTTTGAGCAACAACAGTAACATTCCAGACTAAACAGGCAATAGGTCTAGTGAGATGCCTAAATCTTACAGACCAATAAGTCTAACATCATTTGTCCTCAAAATAACGGAGAGTCTCATTGATGTTTACATCAGAGCTCGGCTAGATATGTCTCGCCCTCATCCCTTAAGTCATTCGCATACAGGAAAGATAAAAGCACAGAGAGCGCCCATCGCTATCTAGTTAAAAATATAGAAGGGGCTCCTTGCTCCAAGGAAATAGCTCTGTGTGCTTTCCTTGAGATTGAGAGTGCGTTTGATAGCACAGCGGCTGAACTTGGGGTCTTAATCCTAAAATGATCCATTGGATATATACCATGATGGTGAGACTAATTATCACGTATGCGGCCATCATATGGTGGCCGAAAGTTCTTGAAAGGACAACGGTAATTTAGCTTCAGAAGCTACAGAGAATTGCCTGTCGATGTATAACGGCCCTATGACTGCATTAGACGCTGTTGTAGGGCTTTCACCCATGACAATCTTCATTAGGAAGAAGGCCGCTAGATGCGTAATCAAGCTGCAACTAGAATACGGGTGACTACGTGTAACACCTGAATATTCTAGACTCAATTGCTAAAAGAGTCATGTTTTTCACTGTAGGGAGTACTGTTTCAGTAGGTTATTTAAGGTAAAAATACTGGACCGAGCAATCTAGTCTAATGGTGCTCCACCACTGGACAATAAAGGCCTGTTCTGGTACACAGACACGAATCGATCGATGGATTCTGGAGTTGGCGCTGGGATATTCGGACCCAACACCAAAGTCTCAATACCAATGGGTAAGAATCGCACACAGTCCACAGTCCAAGCGGAATTCCATGTCATTGAGGTCTGCGCTAGGATAAATATATGTAAGGGTATTATAGGCGGTACGATTTATATCTTTTCAGAAAGTCAGGCATCAGTTAAATGCTGCTACGATACACTGCAATCCCTGGCAAGGCTCTACAGGGTAAAACTCGGTATGGACACTGGTATGGACCAATGATGACTTTAGCGTATGGGGCTATCCTGTCTTGAAGGATAGAAGAGAAAACCTTATACGCGCTACTCAACAACGTTATACCACGATAATTATGCCTCTTCGCCAGTCTTCTGGAATCGCTTCTTCCTCCCATACTTGCAATATTAATTCATGAATTGCTTGGAGTAATGTGGGGTCTCCTATTTTTATCAGTTCCGCTGGGATCCCATCAGATCCCGGGGCGTTATTGATCCGATTTATCGCCCCGCTAACTTCGTCTATGCTTGGTGGTGGCAGCATAGTATGGTCGTTGGTTATCGGTCGAGCCTCCAATTCCTCAGTTAGCTGGCCATTTAGCAACTCATGAAAGTGCTCTTCCCATCGCTATAAAATGCCTTTAAGATCGGCGATCAGATTACGCTCTTTGTCTGTGCAGTATGTGCAACGCGGTGTATATTGCGTCATACCGCGGACTCTTTGGTAGAACTTTCGCGCATGGTGCGGTCCTTGCTCTCTGTACTGTTCTATTTCACGAACGAGATTCTTCTCCCAGGCTACTTTCTTTCGTTGTTTTTTCATATCTTTTAAGCTCTTTATATTCATCTTCGCATACACGCGTTCTATGAGATTGTTGCATGCTTACGTTCAGTCGCTAGCTTACATTCGTCATCGAACCAGTCGTTCCTATCTCTACGACTACTGCCTAAGATGGAGTCAGCAGTACTAATGACACTATTCTTAAGGCGTGTCCATTTCTCTTCTACGCCCGACATCTCAGCCCAAGGACTTACTCTCCCTGCATTTAGGTCGAAGGTTCGTTGCGAAGGGCAGCAGTGTTGACTCAAATCTTATTCGCGGATGCTGAAATTCTTGATAATGCAATCCGCACTCGGAGCACCATACCAACAAGATAGTGGTCCGAGTCGCCGTTGGCACCTCGGTACGTTCGTACCACCATCAGGTTCGGGTTGGGGCTGTGGTCTATCATAACGTGGTCTATCTGGTTGCGACTGGGTTCAGCAGGAGCCTGGTACCCAGGTGGCTTTGCGGATATTTTTACGCGAAAACCTTGTACTCGCAACCTTGCTTGTTGCCATCTCTATGACTCCCTGACCATTGCCTTTATTTTTCTTGTGTAAGCTATAGGTACTGCCTGAATACTGCCTACTTATTTTAGCATTCATATCTCCCTGAATGATTCTTACGCCATACTGAGGGCAGGCATGGGTTCCCTTTCGACTGATTCAAAGAATTCTTCTTTTACATAATCTGGGGAATCCTATGTAGGCGCGTTAACGTTTATGGGACTTATGTTTTTAAATCGGCGTCTCATGCAAAGGGTGCATAGCCGTTCATTTATTGCTTTAAAGCTGATAACGGTGTGTTTCATTCTTTTGCTGACTAGGAACCCCACCCCGAGCACATGATATCTGGTATGACAGCTGTAATTAATGACATATTCTGATTTTTGTAAGACACCATTCCCCGTCCACCGCATCTCCTGGATTGCTTTAATGTCAGCCTTATATTTAGACAGGGTATCGGCCAGCTGCCGTGCAGATTTTGCTCTATACAGTGAGCGTACGTTCCATTAAATCATTAAGCCGTTTTCGTTGTCGTGATCGTCGCCGCTTATCAGTGTATCCGAGGCTGTTTTTGGGTTCCGTAATATGGTTTTTTACGGGCGAGGTTATTGGTCTCGCGCCAACCTTATTTGGAAGGGACTGACCCGATCATTCAGCTTTTCCTGCAATGGTGTAAAATTACCGGCAGCCACCACGTGGATGTTTAATCGCACCAATTCCACCAGTCAGAGATAGTTACCTGCCACCTGCAATTCTAGAGCATTCTGTGTTATTCGCCCTATTCTGCTAATGGCTGATGTTAATCATCACTAACTGGAATTTTTTGATGCATTTACAAAATGCATATTGGACAGTTTTATAAAAAGACTGCAATGAATTACTGATTTGTTAATTTAACTTGTTCAAGATTTTTTTTATTTTGTGGTTCAACCTACTCAAAATTGCATTTACTTGTCTGTTATGTTATGTTTGTTAAATAAAATGGAAAATATAGTTGTTTTTCATTTTATTATTTTTAAAGACCGAATAGAATGTATAAAGAGTTCAGTGCGCCGCCCCCTTTTTCCATTAAATGCCATTTTAGTGCAACTTTTTCCAATGCAGCCGTATTTAAAACAGCTTGCTGTATGAAAATACAGCTTATTTACGCTGAAAGATATTAATTTCCCAGCGATAAGCTTGCTCTGAATCATCCCTCGCATAAAAAATCTTTGCACTGATCCGGACGATTTCATCCAGGTTGGCTTAGAATGTTGTCTCGTTAGTTGGTACAACAATATACAAGTTTGCTACCAGGAAATGTCCAAAGTCATCCACGTTGTGGACCCTTTCCTCTTCCTCGTCCTACTTATAATTAATATAGAAAACTAAAATGAAATGTAAATACAATTTACTCAATATCTCATGCAAGCAGTATTGACAGCATTACATAAAAATACACTAATGGACCTATGCAGAACAACCAGATAAAACAGACCCACAGAGTAATCGACACAACGATAACTTTATGGCTTTTTCTGTGCCGGACCGACTGAAAAACCCGTGGTCTATTGGTGGAATAGTGCAGCTCACTTGAATATTCATTTAGCCTTTTCGCACCTTTGAAAAAAACTCACGCTGTGTGCTGTGCGAAATACCATACTAATAAAATCCGATTCTCATTTCATCACAAGGACAGTGGTATACGAAACCTCTCCACGAAAACAAAGTAACAAACTACTCCAGCATTCTTCTATAATTTGATTTATTTTCTAGCAGCAGTTTAGTTTTTTTTTGCCAACAATAAATCAGAATGACTTATACTCCTAATTTCTAAGAAATTACAACAATAACAAACGCATAAATACACTCGCATATTATTTACCAAAAACGACGAGTACTATTTACTTTAGTATTCCTCACAGTTGGAAGAAGTGTTTATCTGGTTGGAGCAACGTTTCGTTTGTATCTCTCGCAATTACAAGTGTACATCGTTTGGAGCGACCATAACCATCACAAATGGTGAATGCTCCCTCCGACGATAATATTTTAATGTGATGACTTTTTGATGATCTATCGTGGCAAACGTGGGCATTGGCAATTTGTACGCTTATGATATGTATTTCCTTTTAACCAAGAAATTCTAAGCGGCAGCCAGATAGGCAGCACACCACAACAGTGCGGTCGATCGATCGATGTAATTCATCCGGGCAAATTTACAAAACCTCGGCCTTGCAACGTATCCACGGCTAAGCCTCACGATAAAACTGAATGCGCGGCGGATGATGATGTATTACCATAGCTACGCTCTAAGGAGCATGCACATTGCAGATCGTTGCGTCGCTTGTTTAGCTGCTGGAAGCATGGTGTGCTTGTTTTACAACTACAAGAGTCATTACAGCTAAAGTGCTTGCCAGCGCTAGTTTTTGTTGATGGAGATTTCTGGCTGTTTTCTTTTTTTTTTTTTTGAATTTCATGAAGGAAACGGGCGACATTTAAGAAAAAGAAGAAAGAACGAAGAGAAACTATCAATAGAGACAGCCAGTATGTAGGTTTTTGACGATTACAGCCAGCCAAACCCCGTCGAACGCCCAATAAGTAATCAGAGATTAACAAATCGTGCCATTTTCTCCGACATTTCTGAGCTGATAGCAGGCGACGCACGCCAGCCACATCATCAACCGAAGCTCATAAGCATACAAGTTAACATCACACTGGAGCGATTGTCGAAATCGAATTTCACTTTACGTTCATGTGTCTCATGATAAGCGTTGTTGTGTGTGTGTGTGGCACAACCGGCGCAAGAGATGGCATCGTAAGTGAAGGAACAGCTAAAATAGCGTCACCCATCAAGGATGGGATTACAAGTTATAAGTATGAGCAACAAGCAAGTGTAGTGTTAGTGGTAGCGAGCCGGATGGCAGCCAAAGTGAAGTAAAGGAATGAAACCAATGGAGTGGCAGTGGCACTCTGACAATGTCTCAATCTCAATCTCGATCTTCTTCATCCTACACACGACACCAAAAAACAAAAATCTGAAATACACGGATAATTATTTTTAAGTGCGTACGATAATTCAGATGGGGGATATTTAAAGTTATTGCTAGCGGGAGTTGTTGTTGGTGCCTGCCGCAGCACGCATCCCACAAGAGGATCAGTCGACCCATTCAGTTCAATCAGTTCAAGGCACAGTGTATACACTGGAACTCAATGCCAAATGAGTATTATACACTGCAGTGGGGCTAAGTGCGCCCTCTGCACTATCGTCCCGCGGAATGACAAGCGCACGCCGACACCTCTTGGAAACTAAATCTGGAAGATATTCTCATTTTATGCGTTTTTAAGTCTTTATTCGTCGGAGTTTGTTTTTATTTGCTTTTCGCTATGAAACTAAGGAGAACAAGTGCACTGAGTCGTCTGTCTGATGGTGCTGGAGGTGTTTGGTGTTGTTGCTTGTGCAGTTTGCGCCGACACAAACAAATAATATATGAGCCAAGCTAATCACGGACAATAAAAAGGCGACGTTTGTGTGTGGCGACTATCTGCATTTGACGCCAAGGCGGCTCCTTTCGAGCCTTCGCACTTTCCTATCGTGATGTGTTCGGTGAGCGATTTACAAACTTTCGAGCAAATAAATGACCAAGTACACAACGCGCTATGAAGAAAAATGTTAACATTCCTCCGAGTTGTCAAACAAATGGCCAACAATATAAATTTGTCATTTTATTATATTTTGATTTCTCCCCCCTTCCGACCAACATCAATTCCACAGCAAGCTGTACGTACAAACTAACTACATTTCCGATGATTTCTTGAAATGTCGACCGAAACACCGACGCACGTCGCGGTATAAGCATGTGGCGGCAAACGATATACGACTGACAATTTGTTGACGAGAACGACAACGTGCGGATTTTGCCAGCGAGGAACATTTGTACACTCGCATGTACGCACATGAAACGTCTGTCGCCTGGAAAACGTAGACTGCTCGTATATGGAATTGGCAATTGCAAGGGCGGATATGATCATCAGATGGATGCAGGGAATTGCTCAACTGATTCTTCTATTAAGAAATGCACCCGTCGTCGTCTGAACGAATGACGATGACGACTGTATGACTTACTGTTGTACTTGTTGGTGGGCGGGAAAATGATTTAATCCAAAAATCAGTGCTGATCTAGCATTAGTCTATTTACAGATATTGCTGCAATTTGTCCGCAATCAACATAGGAAACCGGCGACTTTTTCTTCTACATCTGTTTTTATTTATTATGGGCCTGGATTTTCATTGTCAATCGTACTGTCAAAAAAGGATAATCGTTACATAAAAGAAATTCCTTTCGTCCTAATGAAATATATTCTCCACATTTGTACAACGATTTTTATCTTAGGGTGGTGGTAGGTGGAGCATGTGATCTCTCGATTAACGGACATCAGATAGGAAGTCGATAAGTTTTGTATTTGGGCAGCTGGATGTCAAAAAATGGTGGTGCTGACTCGGATGTGTGCTCTCGTATAAACAAGGCTAAATAATATCTGGAACTCCTGGCAAATCTCCTGGAATCTGAAGCTAACGATCTTCAGATCTAACTTTCTCTCAGTACTCTTGTATGGCTGCGAAACATGGAAAGTCACAGAGTCAATTGAGGTGTGCCTCCAAGTCTTCATCAACAAGTGCTTAAGGAGGATACTGAGAATAAGGTGGCCAGACATTATCACCAATCAATACTTGTGGAGAGTAATGCAGCAGGAAGCAATCGCGATCACCATCAGACGACGAAAAAGGAGTTGGATTGGCCACACTTTGAGAAAGCCAGCGGACCATATTATGAAACTAGCGCTCGACCGAGATCCACATGGAAGCCGCAGGGAAGAAGCTAATCTCTTAGCTTCACATTTTGCTTGTGCGTCCACCCTTCCAGTATCTAACCAAAGCCCACCAATTTCAGTTATGTCTCAAATCTATTTCCGGTCACGGATTATTTCAAAGATTCTTAAAGAACTTGATCCTAACAAAGCAACTGGACCCTACGGTATTTCGCCATTTATTTGGAAAAAAGCTGTCATAATACTCTGGCGAAATTGCTTAATGCTGAAGACAGGTGTTTTCCCTCTATTTGGAAAGTGGTGAATATTTAGCCCATTCCGAAAAAAGGTGATAAATCTGCACCGTCCTATTGCTTTGATATCGGTTCTATTGAAGGTAATCGAATCTATTATCTATCTATCTATCAAACCAATAAGCTATCTGGATACGTATGCTCATACGTACTATATCGTTTTCGTAAAAACCGCTCTTCATGACTCATTCTTTGGGGGGAAGCATTAAAAATCTAGCTGAATCAAGTGTCTTATCCTTGGATATTTCAAAGTCTTTTGATAGAGAACGGCATGATTTTCTTATAAATAAGATACTTTTACTCAACTTACACTCCTCTCTCATTGTGTGGATTGAGGATTATTTATGGAACCGTAAAATAAAAGTTGTATCGAATGGTATCTCCTCAGCTTCGCATGGAATTAATGCTGGCATGCCACAAGGTGCATACTTATCGCCTACGTTCTTCTTAATATATATCAATGGCCTATTGTCTTCTACAACCTGAGATATATACATTCATTTGCTGATGATACAACGCTATTGGCTTTCATTGTAAAAAACACGAATGCAACTCTTGCTTCATTGGTTCGCGAGATTTAATGACTGCGGCTATTTTGCAGATTATTCGAGTCAGATGTTTGGGGCAGATCAAATAATAATCCGAATAAATTGGAAGCTTGCCTTTTTTCTCAGAAGGCAGTTCAACATTACGTGGCACAAATAATTAATGGTTGCCCCATTGCGAGATCTGATTTACTTAGGATGTTAGGATTGAAACTTTCAAGTGAACTTTCTTGAAAGGAACACATATATGGAATTTCAAAATAAAGAAAGCGAGATTTGTAACTTCTCTGAAGTATTAAGATTTTAAGATAGTAAAGAGCTTCTCAGCTCGCCATATGGATAGCTGTAATTCAGTCTAAATACTGAATTATCTTAAAAGCCCAATAGCAACCATTTAATTCATAAAATTCGTGACAATTTTTTTGGGGAATTTTTTTTCTGTGAAAAAAATTTTTTTTTTCTTATTTTCTGGGAAACTTTTTATTTCTCCAAAAAAACACTTTTTAAAAAACTTTCTTTAGTTTTCTGAAAAAAAAACCAATTTTTATTCAAAAGAAACTTTTTTGTTTTTAAACTATTCTCCAATAAATTCTGGCTGGTAGAAGCCGAGATATACGAGTTCCTACCAAAAACTTTCCACTACTAAAGACACACGAGCTAATGTATTTTGCTATACGAGTGACTACACCCACCCGTGTACGTATATTTAGTTGTAATTAAGTGTTAAGACTAATTTATCTTAGAAGCCTAATAGTATGCACGGTTAAATGTACGTCTTTTATTCATTAGCGATAAATCATTCAGTCATAAGCGATTTCTGAAATAGACTGAAAAAACAACATTTCACTTTGCAAAGGTTTAGGCTTAAAAAATCGATAGCGATGTGTAGATTGAGTATTTTTTTCAGTTTTCTTAGGGATAGTAACCCCTATGAATGAAAAAGTTACGCCATCGCAAGCCGAGTGCTAACTTATTGTTTTCCAACCAGTCCCATCAAATCTTGACTGGTAGCAGCCGAGATATACGACACGGCAAACAAACGTACAAATGTACACACGTTCGCTGATAAAAAATTCATATACTCTGAATATAAGCTTCGCAATTAGACATATGTTAAACCAATTTTGGAATTTATTTTTCATGTATGGTGTGAGGCTCCAATATCGCATTTGCATTATCTTGATAGAATTCAGAATAGAGTTGTCCGTATGATAAACGACTTCGTCTCTTAATTCTTCGGAGCATAGTGTAGGAGCTTTACATTTTCTACAAAGTTACTACGGTAGATGCTCTCAGGAAATCCGTTTTCTAGTTCCAGGTCTTTTTTTCAGCAACGTAACCACTCGTTTTAGTTCTAATCAACATAGATTTGCCTTAAAACTTTTTTTATTGCAGAAGCCAACATTTCAAATCCTCCTTTTTTCCTAGAAGAACTTCGATGTGGAATCACACTTCGATCCTGAATCATTAAATATACAGGCTTTCAATATTGACGACAATAAGTTAATAAAGGTCCGTATTGTACAATAAATGATACAATAATTTCGAAGGCTAACTTACGTCTTTATTGCAATTTGTAATATTTTCTTGGTCAAAGTGTTTTGCAGCTTTCCCTGACAATGATCCATTGATTAAAGCATTAGGAGTCGCGCAGTTACAGTTCCGCGATCGTTTTTCCGTATTGTATCAGAGAGAATTCTGAGAAAATAAATTGAAACCGGATACAAACGTGAGGAATGTGATATATTGTAAATAACATTACTTCGATTTTTTATTTTATATTTTAATGAATGGCTTAGCCCATCTTATTGCCGTGGCTCAAGTCATTTAGGGAGTTCATGGGAGAACTATAAAAAAAACTATGTCATAGAAACTTTGGAGATTTCTTATAAGTAACGCTTCATAATTGCCCAACAAAATGAAATATTTTTTTTTGTATATTGAAAACAACTGATTAGTAATTAATACTCAGCGTGCATACTGGAAGTTTTATCTTTCCCCAGAATTGTGCCAAAGGGTCAAACAATTCCATCGCTGGCGAATAATTTGGCTGAAAATGGATTTCTTGAAGATGTAAAGCTTACGGGTAGACTTCGAAGTGGAAAATCGCTGGAAAATATTGAAAGTGTGAGACAGAGCGTCGCAGGAAATCCGAAAACATCAACGAGAAGGCGTTCTGGTCAGTTGGAGCTTTCTGGCCGTACTCTTCGGCGGATTTTGAAACAAGATATGCACCTCTTCCCATACAAAATTCAGCTAGTCCAAGTACTAAATTCTGGGGAGTACGCATTGCGATTGGAATACGATAGAGCAGTTTTAAATCTCGTTCAGCAGGATGAGAACATTTTGCTAATTTTAATTAAGTACATTTCTACCTGAGTCAATAAAAAAACGGCAGATTATGGGGTTTACAAAATTCCCAAAATGTTCATCAAAGACCATTACATCGAATGCGAGTAACTGTTTGGTATTGCATTACCGTATGCATGACGGCCCATTTTCTTTCAAAAATGATCGAGGTGCAAGCCTAACAGTTAACGGAGAACGTTACAGGGGAATGCTCCATAATTTTTAAATTCTCTATATTAACTTCACTTGCCCGTGGCTGGCTGACTGGCTGGCTGGCTGGCTGGCCAAATCTTGTGATCAATTTTTTACCCAGTTCCTACAGCCCGATTTTATTGAAATTTTGCACACATGTATCTCTCCCATGACAACACTTTCTATTAAAATTTGTCGGCGTCGGGGGGCTCCCATACAAATACTTTACAAACTTTACACGATTTTCTTTAAATTTTGTACACATGTGTGTCTTCGATGGAAAACACTTTTTGTAAAAATTTGGAGCGATCGGCCCCTTGGGGACCCCAATATACAATTTTTAACTATCGCATCAGATCACGGCAAAGTCTGAGCTCTGTGCTTTGTGAGCAGCGCTGTTCGCTGCCGTTGCGGCATTTGGTGGATGATTTTCCCACAAAACGAGCACGCAGTGTATGTGTGTGTGTGTGTGGGTATCCCCGATTAGAGAATTTACAAGAAAAATTTTAATTTTTATGGGTTGTTTTTTTTATTTCCGTATTTACCAGCAAACATCAATATATTGTTTCAGCAGGATGGTACAGCTCGTGCAACAGATTGAACCCAAGAAATATCACAAACATTGTTAGGTGTCATTTCTATAACATCATTTGACTTATTTTAAGAATCGCCTTAAGGAATTCACCTAAGATTACTTTTCTTCTATAAAGATTTTATGACACCTACTTATCGATCTGCTGGTGTTAAAAAGTTAATTCCTTCTAAGTTAGCGGATTAACGGTCGGAAAATATTTATTCGAGACTAATAGCGCCCCCAACCCTCCCCATTAACACCGACACGACAAAACAAAAACCTCGCACCCCACGGATTCCCCTCCACAACAACATCATTTTTGTATATTAAGTTTAAGAATAAAATAAAAGAATTAATATCAGACTTATGGTTTGCATTTTGCAGCTCAATTAGATAAAGTTAATAGCAACTAAAAGAGCTAAATTAGAATTCGATTAACTGAAATATCGATGTGTCTATCAGTGGATACTCAAATTACGATCCACCGCTCATTTAATCGTTTTATGCACAAATATGTTAGATACTAAGATAAATTAACATTTTAATAGAGGTTGCATTTTATCGAAGACATAATGGGAAAGATTCTTGGTTTTATAAAAGTAACACGGTTTGAATATTGCATAGTAACCTGTTTAGCAGATTAACAGGAAAATGATGATCATTCTTATCTTAAATTAATTATTTCGCAGAACATGGAGAGGCTTTTAGTAGATAATGAAGTCGTTTAACTCAATTAGAAACAAATTGTACAGTGGAGCTTCAATAAGAAGAATCTTTTGAGAAAGAAATACTTCGGGCTGTCAGATCTTATTTCAATTTATAAAGTCTTAAGTTATAAAACGTTGTATTCACTTTTTCACAATTTTTTTTATTAAAAAAAATTGGTATTCCTGATAAGTTGACCAATGTCTGCAAAGTTTGGGCTAGTCTGGTATTAAACTCAAACCAATGTACTTTACAAACAAAGAGTCCTGGCGTCTGGGACAACATGCGTCATTTTGGATGTGGATCACCAACAACGACATCCACTTGAAAATCAAGTGAAAGATCACTTTTGTCAATGAATGCCATTACACTCTCAGCAGGATATTGAAAAGTAAATGACCATTTGTAGAAGTTCTAAATTAAATCTTAAAGCGTAGTTATAGCCGCAGAAATACGGACGTTATTAAGAAGCTTTGAGAACATCTTGATACATGCTCACATTGTCAAATTAGCAGCGGCTTTGTTGCTAATGCCGTATTAGCAAGTAGAAGTAAATTAAAAAGGTGGACAGGAACGGACGAATAAGCATTTGTTGGAAGTATACGTTATAGAGAACAACTAAAGACAACTTTAATGTATCACAAGTGCTAATGGCAAGAAGACTACTGACGTAGCTTCTGCCTATAGGATTGTCGCGCCTTGTTTACACGAGAGCACACATCCGAGTGAGCACCACCATTTTCTGACATCCAGCTGCCCAAATAACAAAACTTATCGACTTCCTCTATCTGATGTCCGTCAATCGGGAGATTACATGTTCCACTAGCGTTAAAGCGAAGTAGTTTTGTTTTTGAGACGTTAATTTTTATACCAACTTTGTTAGCGTGGAGTTCCAGTGAACTTAATTTTCGCTCCATGTCACCTAGCGATTTTGATAGGAGACATATATCATCGGCATAGTCTAGGTCTTTCAGGCGGTGAAAAACATTCCGTGGCAAAGCCGATGGAGTACGGGTTACTATTTTCATCACCCAGTCAATGACAATTGTGAAAAGCAATGGTGAGATGGTGCACCTTGCTTGACTCCCGAGTAGATGTTGAAAGGTGAGCCAAGATGACCGTTATGAATGACGCGGCATGTTGAGTCACGGTACAGCTCCTTAATGATGCTGATGATTTTTTCCGGAACGCCATAACTAGACAAACTCTGCCACATCATGTTTCGGCCTTCGCTATCAAAAGCGCTTTTAAAATCTTCAAAAACCATATACAGAGGAGAGCGATACTCAATTGATTCTTCAATGATTATACGCAGGGTGTTTATTTGGTCAGTACAAGAATGGTTTGGGCGAAATCCTGCTTGTTCATTTCTCAAGATTGGCTCTAACGCATTCTGTAAGCGCCTAGCTATTATAGAGGAGATCACTTTGTTTATGGTGTTTAGCAGGGTTATTCCTCTCCAGTTTTCGCAATTGCTCAAGTCACCTTTCTTGGGGAGTTTAAGCCTTCTTTTAACGACGATGGAATGGATTCAGATTTCCAGATATCTTGATATATCGCATGCAATGTTCGCGTAGTTAACTCGACGTCGGCTTGGAGGAGTTCTACGTAGGTATTGTCGTTGCCTGGTGCTTTACCTGATTGCAGTGAGCGAATTGTTGTCCTCATCTCATCAAACGAAGTAGTAGCGACGCTGATGTTAAGTAGCCTATTAGGGTGCGTATGTGGGTTGATGGACGTGCCCGGCGAAGTACAATTCAAAACATTCTTAAAATGCTCTGTCCAGCGGGTTAATTGTGGTTCCTCCATACGGTTCAAAGAGCCATCTATTGCCTTAACAGGGTAGTTGATGTGGTGTTTCTTGTTGGCGAGCTTACGAGCGAATTGGTAGACTGTGCTAGGAAGGAAACTCGACGCTGAATGAGGAGTTGAAGCTTAGTCTGGGGATGGAGTAGTTAGTAGGTGATTGCATATACCTTCAGGTACTGTCTGCAGTATATTACAGTGCCCGTATGGTCTAGTAACAAGCCATACAGATTGTCTGAATCGTACTGCACTGCACGTCGCCAAATAATTGATAAATATGTCAGGAGGTAATAGGTGGAATATGTTGTTAAGGGGCTCGGTCAGACACGACCGTAGAGCTTCTGTGATGCCGACTGACTGCTGCTGATCGCTGTAAGTAAGAAGTAAGATAAGTTTGGTGGCGTTATACTTCTCCTTCATCGCTGGCCACCAGACCAGCGATCCATAGGTAAGAATTGGCCGTACAACAGCTTATTTCCTGCCGATGGTTTTACTGCTGCCATAGAGAGCCACACACGCTTTCTTAGCCCTGTTTTCTATGTTAGCCTTCCAGCTGAGCCTTCCTATACGCGATTACTTCGAGATATTTGGCAATTAGTGTAAGGCTGAGACTTTTCCCATGGAGTTTTGGAAGGATAAAGGCCGGTATTTTGGATTTAGTGGTGAACAGTAACATTTCAGTCTTCCCAGGGTTGACTTCAAGGCAACAGCTTGTTGCCCAGGAGCTGACTTTACCTAGTGCCCTTTCAATTACCGCACTACTAACGGAAAGGTGTCTGATAGGAGTACACCACGTCATCTGCGTACGCAACTACCTTTGTTGAGAATGCCTTCGTTATAACTGAAACTGTGTATGAAATTGTTTCAACGGTTTGCAGCCAAATGGTTACGATGGACTGATCGAATCACAGAAATTTTAAAATTATTGGTATTCGTCTGGTAATGGTTAAAATATTTAAAAAAAAATGTTTAAAAGTTCAATTTAAGGAAGCTCTACTGTAACAGACTAAAATTACAGACTCTGAAATTAGCTAAACGAAATAATTTTGAGCGAACATTAAACGTTCAGCCGGCAAATTGGAAATGGAATCTACCTTCTGACAACTTTCTGACATACATACAAATAGTTGTTCATGCGTCATCAATTTCCAGATTTAGATAAACTGTTAAGTACCTACGCGTGCGCCGGTAACACAATTTTCTCAGACGTACATGCTGCGCTATAAGTTCCACAAGCAGTCAAAGCTATTTTCTGCACAGTATTCGCCGTTATATAAGAGTTTCAGAAAATCCAAGTGAACGTGCGCAAAAGATTTCAAGTCATTCCTTCAATTAGCATTATAGCACCCATCAGGCAGATACGTGAGCTCACGAGTAAACATTTTCCATTTCCGCTCAGCGGCTCTAAGCACACGTATGTAAACGTAGATGTAAACGCTTAGAAACGTCATGGTGCCTACACGTACAAGGAGGTTGACTTGTGCAAATGCAAATGAGTTAACACAATTATTTCTATTTATTTCTATTGCTGTTTATTTGCATATAACAATCATATGAATAATTTAGCGATAAATAATGGTGCTGCCTTAGGGTAATTTTTTTTAACCAATGTTGATTGATGTTAATGCTAACTTTTGAAATAATTTACTTTCAATCGTTGTTTTAAGACAGCTAGACAGCTAGACTGGTGGTCGCCAGTTTACCTTGATGGCCGTAATAGGTCGGCTCTATTAGATTTAGATGCTATTTGTTTACAACATATCTTCTATTTAGAAATGTATCTATTATAAATGGAGCAGCGAACCTTGTATGTCCGAGAGCTTTCCTTCTTGTTGGTATCACGCTCTTTTCACAACCCCCTTTCAAGTTTACTTGGTACTTAGTTACACAACGTTGTGTCAGCACTAATGAGGCTCTTTTTTTTATAATTACATACGTCCAGGGACTAGATTGTAATATTTTACTAACATTACGAAATGTTTTTCAATAAAAAAAAACACATACGCTCAAGCACGTCGGTATATCGTTCACCCTTCAGTCACATTATTATATATATAACGGACACGTCAGTCCAAAAGACCTCAGACCCATTAGCCTTTTGTCATTCCTTTTAAAAACATTAGAAAGACTGATCGAAATCCACCTTCGTACTAGTATTGACAAAAGACTTCTGTCCGTCGATCAACACGCGTACTGCAAGAGCAAATCTATAGAAACAGTTCTGCATACGCCAGTACGTTCCATTGAAAACGCTCTTCATCACAAGGAATACTCAATGGTGGTTTTCCGGGACATAGAAGGCGCTTTTAACAACGTCAAAACATCTGCGATCACGGATGCGCTGTCGAATTTGGGGGTTAACGACTCACTGGCTGTCATCTGCCAAAAGATTTGTCAGCAGAGGCACCCCGCAAGGAGGTGTCCTTTCCCCACTTCTTTGGAACCTGGCGGTGAATGAGCTGCAGGTTCGCCTGAGGGGGGAGGGATGCGGAGTGATCGCATATGTGGAAGTCGTTGCCATAGCCGTCTCAGGAAAGCACCCACACACCTTGATAGAACTTCTGAAGAATGCTCTTAATAAGCTAATAAGCTGGGCAGATCATTGTGGTCTAGGGGTAAACCCCAAGTAGAAAAACCCACTTGTCAACCCTCCGTCCATCAAGGGCACAAGCTTGACTTTCTCCGATAAGGCCAAATATCTTGGTCTTATTCTGGATAGGGAGCTGAGCTGGAAACCCAACATACAAGAAAGAGTCCCAAAAGCCACAGTGGCACTCTTCTCAAGCAAAAAGCCATAGAAATTAAATGGGGTCTCCAACCGCATATTACTCATTGGCTGTACACAGCAGTAGTCAGACCTATTCTGCTATATGGTGTGGCTGTTTGGTGGACCGCATTAGATAAAGCGATCAATCGCGACAAACTAAGCAGAGTGCAAAGATCAGCTTGTCTTTGTGTGAGCGGAGTGCTTCGTACAACTCCCTCTGCTGCACTGGACATTCTGCGCAACCTTGCCCCACTCGAGTCAGGACTCCACTTGTTAACTTCGATTATACAATTCCGCAGCTCCACTTCAACAAAAACTTTCAGGTTACCATCCCCTCCAGGTCTTCTTGGGAGGTAGGTATCTAAATATATGGGAAATGAAGGAATTCATTTCTACACAGACGGGTGGAAAACTGATGAAGGGGTTCGCGGAGGTGTCTTTTCAAAATGACTAAATCTAAGTTTCTCTTTCCGTCTTCCTGATCACTGTAGTGTTTTCCATGCGGAAATCATGGCTCCTAAGGAAGTCCTGTCTTGGCTGAAGAGTAATGTCATATCTGTTAAGGATATCGACATTTTCTCGATAGCCAGGCTGCCGGGCCCGGAATTGTCGATCGTCCTTTTTCAACGATCTCAACGAACTGAACCAAATTGACATTAATAGTCTATTACGCTTCATACGAAGCTCCAACTGGTTCAACGAGTAGGCCTGGGATTGTCTAGATCCTTGTGGTATCACAACTGTCTAAGTGCGTCGGTCTTGACTGACGGCCACTTCAACCTAACCTAACCTATATAACGGCCATTTTTATGCGACTATGATTTCATATGCACCTTACAAATTTATTTAAAAAACTACTTCCATACGAAGACTTTTCGCTTGCAACAGAGACATTTTTCGTACCGTGCTGAACGATTCAGTCTCTCCGCCCCACTCTGTACCACAGTTGGAATCCTTACTGCTTAGGAAGTGTGTGATTCAAATCTACTTCAGTATTTCCGATGGATAACTCAATGCAATAAATCGATCCAATTCTTCACTGCTGCACAATTTCGCATTGGCCTTAAACACTGAATTTACAACCACAACAAGGACTTGAAATACCAAACATAAATTACTGAAAATTCCAACAGCATCACTTCTCACAGATATGTGAACATGTGAACGAACGCACACTGCAACTATCAAATATATTCCATTTAAGCCCATAACGCTTAGTGGCTTTGTTCTCATCGGCTCGTATTAAAGTTAATTGGGAAACTTTTCATGTTGCCGTTTCCTCTTGCAGTCATTAGTTCTTAGGAACTTAGTGCACTGACTGATCACGACAGGAAGAATAATAAACCTGGAACCTGGATGTTTTGAGTTTGAAACATGCGAAGCCATCTTACAGTACAGAGATGCAGACCCATCTGAACTTAAGGGAGTAGTGAATTATTTCTCGCTTTCAATCTCTCCAACTACAAGCGTAAAATGCTAGCAGTAAAATTGCATAGTTTATTGGGGTTTTGGATGAATTTTAGCATGTGGCATGTTATTGTGTGGTGGTGCCTGATGGCATCCTCTGGGTGTACTATGTGCTCTTTACCTGATGCACAACAACAATAATTGCACGTGATCCTAACATAAAGTTTAGATTCTATTATTCCCAATGCGTGCATTTCTCGGTGGCATCGCCCGTTGTCGTTCGCTCTGCACTCGAATGTGCAATAAATTGAAATATTTATGTTTCTAGGTTAACAGCTGCACGCCGGTGAGGATATACGACGAATACGAGTGCAATTCCTTTTAATGGGAATATCTTTTTTATTTTTTCAAACCAATGTGCGGGCTCGATGTCGTCTGGACTTCTTATGCGTTTGCGTGAGCGTGAGCGTGAGCTTGTGCACCATAATACACTCGCTTGGTTTGCACAACAAAGATTATTTTTTATAAGGATTACGGCGATAACTATTTAAGCTTTAACATATGTGGTATTAATATTTAATTAAAGCTCTTTGATTTGAGTCCGCATGAATGCATATAGGAGTAGCTCTGATCTGCTCTGCTCGTATATAAATGCGCGCGCTTTTTCAAGGATTAAGAAAATTTATTTGAACATCGTTCTGGTGAATTTATTCCGATTGCATTGTTGCAATGCTCTTGGTTTGTTTCATAGAATTAAAAATTGATGGACAAAATGAATTTCATGCATGTATTTGTTGAATAATAACTAAGAATCAGTTGAAAGCTAAAATAAACAACAGTCCAGTTTGCACACTTGAATAGACAACTCTTCAACTCTTACATCAAACTACATGTGTTCTACAAGTCTTCAGCAAAACAAGTAAAGAAATTCCTTACGAAAAGAAAGAACTTTCCTAATTGTCACTGCTGTCTTACCGCTATTTCCATTAGGGGTACTCAAGTAGCCTCTTCTTCAATTCAACCGATATAGACGAAGCGTTTTGAATGATCAGGCCACCACACAACAACAAAACAAGAGATGTTTAGCGGCGCTGCAAAAATAGGTGAGAGCGGCTCGTGAGCAAAAGATTCCGACTTTTCAACGGAAAAAGAAAGATCAAGAAAAGTGAACGATCGAAGATATTTCCATTGACGCTATTTAAGAATTAATACTCGTAAGTTTTGCTAAAATGCAAATCTTAGAACTAAAAAACCCGACGGGAAACCTTGAAAGTGCTGAAAACAATAATTAAAGACCACTTCTGCAGACTATTAAGCGAAACTGAAGATCATTATCCCACTGTCAGATAAAATGAACCATTCAACCTAAACGATGACAGCCAAAATTTTCACATTTGAGGGTCGAAACATCCAAACATCTCCCGGTCTGGACGGTCTTTCGACCTTCACACTGTTTGCCCAATATACAAGATAGGAGACCCACTAAGCGACGCCAACCATAGAGGAACTAGTTCACTCAACATATCAGATAACATCAATTTTTTAGCCTAAATCTTATGGACATATAAATCCTATAAGACATTAGAGGCTGGCTAGAATTGTGTATCTCTCTGCACTAACATCAGTTTGTATTAAGAAAAGGTAAGAGCACAGAAGGCTCCCTTAACCATAATGTGAAAAAGGTAGAAAGAAATTTTTAAGGGTTTTTGCTATAAAATTTGATAACGACAACAGAAGTCAAACGAAAGATAACTATTGTCAATCCTTGTTTACTTGGGCTAAGAAGGCAATTGAGTAAAAAATCACTTTCTCGTACAATTAAGAAAAGCCTCACAGACCCGTTCTATAGCATTAAAGCATTGGCTCTATCGAAGGCGGATGAAGATATCATTAATCGGTCCTTCACACATTTCAGATGGCTACGACCTGTCTAAAGCGAATTTACATTAATGCAAACGATTCCAAGGGGACAGCGAGGTAGAGGAATGCCTCGCCTAATATAATAATAATAATCGACGCGACAGACCGTTGTGATCCTAGGCCTAGCTTCTCTCGACCATTTGCGTTGCGCACGTATATTTTTGGACACAAATGGAAGCGACCTACAATTTAAGGCCGGATCCGAACGGCGAATTGAGAAGCTATCCGTGACAAGTTATTACTCTCGGACATTTGTCAGGCATTCGCGAGAGGTGGGGCACTGTGAAAAATACTTGTTGGTGTTACTGGGATTCGAATCACGAACCACCTGCTCAGTAGCCACGCGCGTTTCCACTGAGCCACGGCACCCACACACCTCGCCTAATATGGCACGCACAAATACAGGATGAGCAGCAAAGGATATGTGTATGCATTTAGAGATAGATGGCTTATTGAAAAGGCTGGTTAGTTGAGAACCAGATTCACACTGAACTAAAGGGCCAGCGAAAGAAAGAAAAATCAGGCGAACAGATCTATTTGCTTTCACTACCCTCTTTTTCTAAATAGTACCCCTCCTATTATTACCACTAATCAAACAGCAAAGGTTCTGGTAAAAGACTTTGACCTTTTTTTGGCCAAAGGCGGGAAACTTTACAAAATTGTATATAGCCAGTCGGACAAGCTCTTCCGGAACAAGTCAGATCCGGATAAATTAAAAAAAAAATGGAGGTGGGGCCACAACACGACTTTCTTTTACGGATGGATGGCCGAAATCTTCAGTAAATGTATAAATTACATTTTTTAGATTTTTTATTAAATTTTCTATATTAACTTCGCGTGCCCGTGTGCTTGTGTCTGTTTGTTAGTCAGTCTGTTTGTCGTGGAATCTTGCGATAAATTAATCCCACTTTCCAAAGCCCGATTTTATTGCAATTTTGCAGACATGTGCAGTTCCGGAGACAACACTTTCTATTATTATTAAATTGAAATTTGGGCCCTGTGACCCAAGGGGTGCCCACATAATTGTTTTAAAAATAATCCGATTTTCTTCGAATTTTATAGACATGTGTATATCCGATGAATACAATTTTTTGTAAAATTTTTATAATTTTTTAAAAATTAGACCGGTTTTCTTCAAATTTTAAACACCAGTGTATCACTGATGAAAAATTTTTTTTGTAAATTTTTTGGAGTGATCGGGTCCTGAGGCCCGAGGGGTGCCCATGTAATTTTTTTTTTAAAATTAGCTCGATTTTATTCAAATGTGTATCACTGATGGACAAAATTTTTTGTAACATTGTTGGAGTCAACGGGCCCTGTGGGCCGAGGGGTGCCCATATAATTTTTTTTTAAATTTACCCAATTTTCTTCAAATTTTAAACACATGTGTATTTATGATGGCCAACATTTTTTGTAAACTTTTTGGAGTGAACGGAGTAAACGGGCTCTGAGGTGCCCATATTAATTTTTTAAAAACAAACCCGATTTTCTTCAAATTTGAAACACATGTGTATCACTGATGGGAAATTTTTTTTAATTTTTTTGTAGTGATCGGGTCCTGAGGGCCGAGGGGTGCCCATGTAAAGTTCTTAAAAGTTTTTTTTTATTTCTTTTGCTCTTAACTTTTTGAGATATTTGCAAAAACTCGATTTCCGATTACTACCAGACACCAAAATACTCGTAGATCATATTATATTGTTGTTTTTTATTATTAAAATTAATTAATTTCAATAAACATTACATATTTTGCCTGAGTATTTAATTTACTTTTTCTTGTTCACCATTATACGAGTATTTCAATGGATTTTGGCATTTTGTTTTCAAATAAATACAACTACAGAAACATATTGAAATATTTCTCTGCATCTGCGTCTCTTAGTTGACACAAAGTAACCGCACATAAATGTAGTACAAGTAAACAACAACCTCCAATATTCTTATCAATATGAGTAAATTCCTGAATGGTAACTTCTAGTTCTTCCCCTCTATTAAATTTCTTATTGTTCTCCGCAATTCCGATACACATCACATTCGTTACGACATTACATTAACTATTAGCAGTAGTGCATGTATAGATACTTCCAAAAACGTTAACAACACAGCAAACAAGACGCATGAAAAATGACGACACAGCATAAATTAAAGGAAATGACGTGAAAAGTTTCAACAAACTCAGGACTCGCAGATGATGGATGAGTCTCGTCATAAAGTCCTTCTCTTTACCGCAGAGCGGGAAAACGCAGTCAGTCATCAGCTTCGTCATACTGTCGGCTTATAATCCGCCCACTCAATGCGGCTGTGAGTGAGTTGATGTTGGCAACAGGAGCACAACATCAAAACACGGTAACATTTCATCAAATGATGATGAATTATGTGGCACACACGCACTCATATTCGCATATTCGCACATCCTGACGAAATGGTAATCATGGAAAATGCACAAATGTTCCATCGACTGACTGACTAGTACTGACGACGACGACGATTGACGTTCCGAAGACAAATTCATGTGTGCTGTCATCGTAGATACATACTCGTAGAGGATTCCTTTGTGTGTAATAATTAATTAAAATGCCTTACAACAGCGCTTGAAGGGATCAGGTGCGTCGGCAATACTCGTAGTACAACAATAATAAATATTTATTTGATCGCCTTTCCTAAAACGTGTGTCACAATCAATCACTCCGAAGTAAATGTGCTCTCAGCCCCTGCCCCGGATGGCCACTCCAATTAATAGTCGTTCGTCGTTCGTCGTTCGTCGCACGTCGTAACTAGTAAGCATAGAGATATAAAATTTAAATGTTTACCCAGATAATACCTTTTTTGTTGAACAACTCATAAATTAGCCTTTATTAGCGACCAACCTCCTTCCTTATACATTTCTTCATTTATGGGAAACGTCAGCAAACATCTTGGTGGCACACACACACGGTTGAAAAATCAAAGAAATAGGTTCGCGGTTGGTCGTAACTAAAGCGAAGGTGGGTGAGGCTGAGAGTTTATCTTTTGACGACCACTGCAAACAAATTAACATCATCATTTTGCGATTAAATAGAAGAAAAAAAAGATATCAGAAAATTATTGCTCTTTTGTGAAGCAAATACATATCTCCAAGTATTTGTGGTGTCCACGGTTTGTGCTCACAACTTGCAGTTACAGTGTAGGATGTAATGATAGCAGCAACACAGAGACGACCAACGCCTACACGAAAACTTAAGCCTTAACTGAAGATTAAATTTATCGACCGTAGTGAAATTCGCTCAAGTGTATCAGCGGGAACAACGCGATAGATGCAGGGTCGTTCGGGCCCTGGGCAACTTTGTTTTTCAATTATTTACAGATTTTGTTGGGGAAATGCCAGTAGATTAATTAATTGAGATTACTCCTGTATATTGTTGACCCCTTCTTGGTAAATGATAAATTATACTAAATATGAAAAGATGGGATTTTTATGAATTTTTTGTATGGGAAAATATATCCCAAACTGCCTATTTTGTACTGCTTCTATCCTCGTTGTATGTGAAGTTAAATTTTTGTGAGACGGTACTATTTGATACAAATCCTTTCCATTCAGAAATTTTAATCCTTAATCAATGAATCCTTATTTGATCTTTTAAATTTCAGTCAGTCTCAGTCTTAGACAAACTTTATTAATGTTGTGACATTAGGATTGGAAATAAAAAGGTAAGAAGATATGCAAGAACTATTTACCGGCGAAAGAAAGCAGCCTGAGAGAAGAATATTTTCTGTAAAGTAAAACAGCACAGAGCGAGTACGGCACTGGGCGTAAATATATATCAAAGAATCCACAACATATACTGTATTATACATACCACCCAGACAAAGAAGGTAATCGGTTCACCGATCTTAAAGGCATCTTGGAGCGATCGAAAGAGCACTTTCATAGGTTGTTAAATGGCCAGATAACTGATGTATTGGAGGCCCCATTAATGACTACACTATGCTGCCACCAACAAACGAAGAAGTAATTAGCAGAACGATAACTTGGCTCACAACCTCTAATCCCAGCGGACCTCGCTCTAGACCAGGCAATTAATGAAATAATGTGAGGAATAAATGATACCAGAAGACTTCAGAAGACCATAGGTAGCATCTTCTGAAGTCTTCTGGTATCATTATACATAATAAAGAAAACATCAAATGGAGATAACGTTGTTGAGTACCGCATATGCAATTTTCTCCTCTAGCATATAAAACAAACACCAAGATATCTCAATATGCTGAAGTCATCATTACCACATACCATTGTGGCTTCATCCCAGATCATCATCAGATCGTCGTGAAGAAATGTCTAGAATTTCAAAACTCACTAAACCATATCTGTATAGACTCTTAAGCCTTATATGACAGCATGCTAGAGTAGATCTTTATGAATCCACGAGAGAATTCGGCTTTCCAAACGACTTTGTAGGCGACAATGACCAATATCTTAAGCCGTATTAGAATATCCAGATCACTATCAATGCCATTCAACGCCTATAACGTGCTCTGACAAAGGGACAAAGTGGCCTGCGTCCTGTTCAACCTGATGTTGGAGAATATGATTCAAGACCCTGATGTAACGACGTATATAGGTCTATAAGTCTATTCTGATACTGGCTTATGCAGGCGACATTGATGTTTTTTTCAAAAATCGTATACTTCTACAAGGAGAAGAAATACGTACACGTTTGCCAATGCAGCCTTTTTAAGGCTGTCAAGACTGCAAAATCATACGGATCCGAAACTTGAATGACTAGCATAAAGTACTCTGGTCTCGAAACCGTATTGGAGAGAAAAGCCTTACGAGAATTTTTTGACCCGAGCGTTACCGTGAGAATTAAGCTCGGTAACTTCTGGTGAGCAGGATACATAGCTTACATTAGTATAGAGGATCTAGTTCGAAAGTTTTTCCTGGAAGAATTTTTTGGACACAACAGCGAGGCAGGCTAATTCTACGCTGGAATTTAAGAGTTGATACATGACATCGGCCTGAAATCCACCAATATTTTGAGTTTTCGTCATCCCGTAAGACATTTCTAAGCTCTTGTCATTATTGTTATAGTTATCCTTTCTGCAAAAGCTTGATCCTCTCTGATGTCCTATTCCCAAAAATATATTGGAAAATTGGATCAAGACAACCGAAAACTTCCGAGCTAACCAGAATCTTGCTTAGTTTCCTGAATATAAAAATTTAAAATTTTTTGATTTTAGTAGGTTTCATTCGTTTGATGCAGTAATCAGCTGATACAATTGACCTGAGGTAATTTTGTGGTTCAAGCTCTTAATTATACGACCTCCGTACGCCGACCCGGCCACCATATTCTATATTTAGCCTGATTTAATTTTGACTGCATGGTGTTTTACCGATGAAAGTTATAATATTCGACGCGACAGACCATTGCGGTCCAAGGCCTAGCTTCTCGCAAAACCATGTGTGTTGAGCATGTATATATTATATATATATATATTATAATATAGTCTGGCAATACTATTAAAATCCAGGAATTTAACCATAACATCCAAGACGCTGGTACATAAAACAATGGTCATACCAGTACTTACATTGTTGGCCCCGTATGTATGGAAGGACGATTCCGGAGACTCTATAATGATGATATCTAACGAGCGTTACCGCGATGTGACATCGTGAAGAAAATTACGATCGGTAGGCGAGGCCGGCCTAGCCTACTCTGAAAGGATGGTGTAGCCCAGGACGCACAGAGTTTAGGGATGCAAAACTGGATAATATCGTCTTAAAATCGGGACCGGTAGAGAGACTTTTTGCGGAAGCCAGGACCGGACCCCGGTTCTAGAGCAAAATATGATGATGATGATTCTATAGATATTGGCCTATAGAATGATGCTTCTTGAGGTGGTTTTCCTGGTTTGGCTATCATGTTAACTTCAGCTACTTTCCATAACCGTGAAACGTATTTTAATTTGAATTGAGCGTTGATAACGCATGAATGTTTAGAGATTGCTTTTTTTGGGAGGTGCTTAAAAATTTGACCTGTTATCAATTTAAATCTTGGCACTTATTTCACATTTAAAGTTTTTATTTCCATTCTTACTTCAAATGACGATGTGGTACATATTTCTCCATGTTCTGCTGCTAGTTTTCACTAAGCAAAGCAAATCATCATGCTCCCCTGGATTTTGTTGGAAAATTTTATCCAGATACTCGTAAATATTTGAGTTTTTGATTGTTACTTGAAGCCCACTATCCATTCTGTTGTTTGATTGGAGAAATGTGAATTTAATTTAATTTCTTTGTGGCTTTCCAGGCCGAGTACCCCATATTTTTGTTATTGCTCAGATTTCGTAAGAAGGAATTAATTTCAGAATCTTTAAGTTCCATACTCGTTCGTCTAGCTTGCTTTGCCAGATTATAAAATTTATTTTTACTCTGAGGAGCTCTGGTTTGGTGTCATTTCTTTCTCGCTCTCCGCTTTTCGGTAATTGATTCTCTAACTTTGAGAGGATAGTATAGTTACTAGTTACCCTTTAATATTTTTTTTAATAATTGCCGTGTTTTCCAATGCTGATATTTGGATATCTTTCATAAACTGCTCAAGCTCTAAGTCATGATCGTATTGATGCAGGTGTTTCAATTTTCTATTCAGAACTTGATTTAAAGCGTACCCAGTCCGTGGGTTTACAAATAAGAGCATAATTACTTATATTGTGAATAATGTCAGTAGTATTTAAAGCGTACCCAGTCCGTGTGTTCACAAATGAGAGCTGAACTACTTACCTTCTGAATAATGTCAGTGAGATAGGTGAATGGCTCGAGCTTAAATGATAACTTTCTTCAATTTGCAGAGAGTTACTTGAGATATTTCTAACTATGAAGAAGTTACTAAGATCGGAGATTTTTTGCGAATCACTCGGCCAGTAAGTAGGCTTTCCTGTAGCTAAGCCATCGTACACTTTCTCATTTATTGCGTTGAGATTTTCCTTTTCTTGGTTGTCGTTAACCTTTATCCCCAATATCTGTTTTTCGTTTTGTCCCAATTGATATAAAAGTTCTGAATATTCGTTTTATTATCGAATATTTAGGTGGGCAGTAAATACTAGCAACAACTATAACTATAGCTGAGCTGTTGATTTTATTTATTTTTGTATTTGTATTGTATTGTGTTTGTTGATTGTAATTAATTGTCCCGAGCAAAGTTACACGAATGCTAAAGAGAATGCAGCACAGTCCATCTCTTGCTGAGCTTGTTGTATAAATGGTGATTGGAATAATCTGGATTAAAAATTCTCTAATGGCTTTGACTACGCAGTCATAGGTAGCCTTAAAGACATTAATTTGTTCCTTAACTTTTAGAGAGATGTCCGATGTCTTCGATAATTCTAGCGTAGCATCTATTTCCCGACAAGGAATAACATTATACCCAATTACCGTCAAATTGTCAAGTCCCTGAAATAAACAACAACATCATCCCCAGACATGGTACGTACATTGTCTCAACAAATTTAATCACGTAGAATACTTTATGTAGCTAAGTCAAAAGTTTCCATCACCTTTCCAACTTTGCGGAAAATTAAAATCGTCTTTGAACTATTGGAAAAGTTTTTACTTAAAAAAAAACGACATCACTAAGTTCAGAAAAAGAAATAATGCTCAGTATCAATGTGCTCGCTCGTCCTCCTCCCGTTTGTAGCTAGCTTCAACTTCTGGCTCGCCGCGCTTCGTGCAAAAGACTTTTGTTGCACACAAACAGAGAGTGAGAGAGAGAGAGAGAGAGAGAAGAAACAACGGAAAGAAACTTTTTCTTCTCATTTCATGGAAAACCTTAAAACGACAACAACTCCCGCTAAATTAATAGAATTAAAGGAATACACACGCGCACACCACTCACTTGTACGGACGGACGACAGGCACAACGATGCGGAAATAGCAAAGATGCAGCTGAAACTATAGAGGAAAAAGAATCTCAATCAAACTAAAACCAAGGTAGAAGAAGGAAGGAACCACGATCATAGTTATTTCTCATCAGCGCAAAGTAGCAGAAGGCCTGTGGCATAAGCGTACAAACAGCCGCCGACAGTCGAGTACCGTCGACAACAAGCAAACCATCCAGAAACTTATAATACCAAATGATTTACCACCACAGACCGCGTCGCATATACATATGAAGAAGGTACACATAGCCTTTTTGTACCTTCTTCAGCAGGGCAAGGAACCGTTTAAAAGAAATGCCATCAGCCAGCCATTGCCATAACGCCCACAGGTCTATGTCCATACAGAAGCAGTCGTGTCTTGTGACTCTTGCGGCTCTTTGTGTGTGTTTTTTTTACAGCTATGCTATAGCAAAAGATAGTTTGTGTGTTTGTTGTAGCTACGACCGTACGTACCCTCGGATCCCGTTGTACTCGCGGCCGCCACTTTAGCTTAAATCATATTCAGTTTCAGATATTGCATGAAATAAATCATTTCCAGGGTACGTTTGTGTCTCGATATAAATATTTTACCGGCTGCTGCTCAAACAATATGCACAAAGCTATATTGGATAGGACCAAGACTGTAAGTGGAATATATGGGGCAATTCTGAGCTGAACTTTTAAAAAAAGAGAAGTTTAACGGAGGTGCAGTACGAGCATGAAGCAGCACATCAACTCGCCAACCAACCAGCCAGCCAGAAACCTTAAACAACAATGCACAAACACACAACCACAAACTGATGGGATAATATCGAGGAAATTTCTCTCAGGCTGCTTTTTATGTGAAGACTGAAGATATTCATATTTGCCAAGGGAAATGATGAATACTCCTGTATAAAGAGCTATTCACTATAGCCCATTTGGTATGTTTAGAAATCTTTTGCCTTGGAGCAGAAGGTGTTAAAAGGTATTTCATAGAACTTTTAGAATGTCTTAGGAAGTTTCCAATCAGTATCGGTGAAATAGATTTTAAAATTAATTGAAAGAATCTGTAAATCTCTGACTATAAAGACGTACGGAACTTGGTGCGAGAAATCGATCACAGACTTACGGTAACGGCTATTCGCAGGTAATCATCTTTTTTTGGGTGCTGTAATGCGAGTCTGGCCAAAACCCAACTTTTCCAATCAAGACAACTTCTATTTATCTGGCTGCATTACATGGCTAAATTTCGGCTCGCGAGGAGAAAAGGTGGAAAAACTTTGTGTCTTATGTGCAATGAATTCCGAGGTCCGAAGAAGCGAAATAAAATTCCTAAAATATGGTTTAAGTAGTCAGCAGACATTATTGTCATCTTTTAGTTAAGAAGCTGTTAATACTACCGAAGCTAGTTTTGTGATCATTTGGAACATTGACCGTGCTAAACGTACTTACACTGAAGGAGAATTTATTAAAAAGAAATGAGGCAATCTTAGATCCGTTAAATACAAGTCTCATTAAAAATGATCCAACGTCACAACATACAATCGAGTGGCGTATTACGGAAATCAGTAAATATTGCAAACAGCGACAGAAGAAGAGGTAACAATTAGTGTAACTTTTTGGACAACCCAAAGTTAGCTGTATTTATCCGGTACGTTTCTGCATCTTTAGTTGTAAACGAACAGTTATTGGATTTGGTAGTTCTTAAAAGTTCTTACTTCTGAAATCGATATCAATAATTCACTTGATAATATATTGTCAGATACTGGTATACAAATTAACAAATTGGTAAGCGTAGCAACAGACGGTGCACCAGCAATGATAGCCAGAAATATCGGGTGTTTCAACAGGTGCGCTTCAACTTTTCTCCGATAGGAACGGCGAACGACGCCATATTTTTTATTGTTCTTTTGTCATTTAGAAACTTCATTAGTATACATTTCATCATGGAATGCTACACATGTCAACAGCGATTTCAAATCGTGCAAATTTTTTATCAAAATAATCGTTCTGTTGCCACTACTTTAAGAGCATTACGGCCATTTTACGGTCCATTTAACAAGCCAGCCCGTTCGACAATCGACCGTATAGTAAAGATCTTGGCCTACATCCGTATAAGATCAAGCTGACACAACAACTAAAGCCATTTGACCATTTGAAGCGACGCCGATTCGTGAATTGGGCTCAAGAGCAAATCGAAAATGATGCAGATTTTCATCGAAAAATCATCTTCAGCGATGAGGCTCACTTCGTAAAACGTGCACGCGGTGGTCATGCAAAAGAAATCGAGTTTCATACATAAATTTATCATATGTATATGTTCAAATTCGTTAATAAAAAAAAAAGTTAGTTCAAAAGTCGAACAGTTTGTGTTTTATTCAACAAAAAAGTTGAAGTGCTCTTTTTGAAAAACCCTATATAAGCCTTATTGGCGTATTAAAAAAAGATCCAAGAATACCAGAATTTTTACCACTTCATTGCAGAGTTCATCGTGAACATTTAGTTACAAAATATATTAAATACGAAAACGTTATGAAAACTGTACTGCAAAATAATTGTGAACTACATTCAAAGGAATCCAAAAACCAATCGCTATTTCAAGAACTTTCTTGAACAGTTGGACCTTAAGGATCATTTTATTTCCTATCCTATCCTAAGCCTCTTTGTTGATTTAAAAAGAAAAAAAAAAAACAGCCCATAAAAATTAAAACTTTTCTTGTAAATTCTCTAATCGGAGATCATGTTTATAAAATTTGAAGAAAATCGGGAACATTTTTAAAAAAATTGGTATAGGAGTCCTCTGAAAATTTTGAATGAAATCGGGAAATTGGAATGTGGGTTAAAAATTGATCACAAGACTCTACCAGCCAGCCTGTCAGCCAGCCAGTCAGCCACGGGCACGCGGAGTTCATATAGAGAATTTAAGAAATAAACAGATGCATTTTATGAAACGCGCTAACTGGTGGTACTGAAAAAAGTGAGAACGTAAGTTGTAGTTGTAAGACACAAAAAAATTGTATATGTATTAGTCTCTATCGTTGATTACCAATAAATACATCTAATTTTGTTAGTTTATAAGCATGTACCGGTCGATCAGCAAAACAGTTGGGATTTCTTTTGGTCAAAACCCTCTATAGACATATAGTCAGCTCGTGAGCACTAAAGCGTCCAGTACATAAATTTTTAAAACTTTACGGTAGGTTCAACTTGACAGTAGAAACAAATTAGCCATGTTTGTGCTTTTTACACATATGTACTTTGCGTCCAGATGTGTTTGTTTGTTGTGGCAGACAACCAAATCATGGATCAATTTAACAATTCAACAGTAAACAGTGGATTGATTGTATTTTCTTTAATAAGATCTACAATTCTGTAGTAGTAGTGATAGTATAGTAATAGTGATAGAATTCCAGAACGTCATCAAGTTGCAAATATCATTAACTAGCGGAAATACCCGGTGTTTCCCGGCTGCCCTATCCCGCTGAGCCCCGCCAAACTAACAACCCGCGTAAAAAGTAAATGACAAAAAAATGTTATTGTGGGATATCCATAAGAGATAGACATATACCATGGCGGAGTTTTCTGTATACCTTTTCAATGTGTACAATACTTAGTACATTATTTTGATAAATCTCGTAGGGTTCAGCCTGCGTTTGCAATGTAAGCGGAAAAAATGTAATTATTTACGACATCACATTAGAAACCTCATAAATAACAGTATTTCTCCACTATTTAATGGATGTTATTATACAAATAAACCTTCCTCTTCAATCACTCTATCTATTAAACCGCATCAAAATCCGTTGCGTAGTTTTAAAGATCTAAGCATACATAGGGATATAGGGACAGAGAAAGCGACTTTGTTTTATACTATGTAGTGATGATAACCTCCCCCATCATGCATCCATCTGGTACACAGACGGATCTAAAACAGACACAGGAACAGGAGCAGGAGTATTCGGACCCAGAACCACACTGCGAATACCCCTAGGTAACTCACCAACCATTTTCCAGTAATAAACAATTGCACTTGAAGACTACATCTTGGAATGCACTTAAAGAAAAAATAAAAGAACTGAGATTTACTTGATCTTAGGTAGCCAGGCCGCAGTACTTGCACTAAAAGGCAACGTGGAGCTGCTACGGACACTTAAAACATTTGGCCAAAACCGATAAAATGACCCTTATGTGGTCCCCTGGGCACTCAGGCATTGCAGGGAACGAGACAGCAGATCTTTGCGCAAGGGAAGGCGCAGAAGGTACTTTCACTGGGCCGGAACCAAGCATTGCCTCAAAAACAAAATTAAAGAGTGGGCTAACAATACAATCGAAGCTGAATGGGTATCGTCGACATGTGTGATGCTCTCACAAGGAAAAGACTTAAGCACCTCAAGGCTCACACAGTCCCAGGACAGAATGTCATTTCTATCGAACTGTCAGACGTAATGGCATTTATAAAGGAACTATGCATCTGGGATGCATAATAGATCTCTAGGTCGCAGTGCACCAGGCTTTTCAGCCCACCAAACAATAAAAATAATAAAATCAGTATTATGATCGGATTTAATCCGACAAAAACAAGTAACACCATCCTTCTGCGTTCAATAGAAAAAGGATTTATTTCGCTCACTTTTCCTCATGATCTTTTGTATTCATTAAAATACCGAGTAATATGCCGGCAGCATTGCCTATGTCATAGCCATGCGTATGTCGTATCGATAAACAAGCTATTGGTTGATCAATGCTTGATCCAAGCTTAACTTATGCGTACTATAGTATAGTCAGGCGGGAGGGCGCCGTAGCTCAGTGTGGATAAGAGCATGGACTTCTGAGCATGGGGTTCATGGTTCGAATCCCAGTAACACCAAAATGTATTTTTCACGGTGTCCCACCTCTCTCGAAAGTCTGACAAACGTCCGAGAGTAATAACTTGTCACGGAAAGCTTCTCAATTTTCCGTTCGGATCCGGAATTAAATTGTAGGTCCCAGGCATTTTTGTTCAAAAATATACAAGCTCAACACAAATGGTTGCGAGAAGATAGGCCTTGGACCGCAATGGTCTGTCGCGCTGAATAAGATTTCACTTACTTAGCTTATGTTTTAGTGAATTGATAACGTATTTCTATCTTTTAATTGGCACGTCACATTTTTCCAATAAAGTTTATCGACAATGAGTGGAGTTAGCTTGCCATTTAAACGTGAAAATCGACGCTCCAACAAAGTTTGAAAATCATTCAAATTTTGTAACGATGTTTACGTGCGCTAACTTCAATTGCCGCTACTGATTTTTACCTACAAATCATTGTCAGCGAAAAAGCTTATTTCTGAGTTACCGGCTTCGTTAAAAAGCAAAAGTCGGACAAGATATCAATCAGTCACTCAGAAAAATTGACTGTTTGGTACGAGTTTCTTGCTGGAGGGTTCAATTGGCCCTTACTTCTTTAATGATGCTGGCAATGCAGTTTCAGTAAATGTAGATTGCTACTGAACCATCTTGACTGGCGGTTTTTTGGGATAATTTATTGGTTACAGTTTATAGGCGTAGGTTGTTTGAACAAGACGCCACCATGCCATAAGCTGCTCAAATAATCAATTTTATGAAATCAATGTTCCGTGATCGTGTTATCTCCAGTAATAGACTAGTCAATTGGGCGCCTATTTCGTGTTATTTGACGCCTTTCTTCTTAAGGATTATGTAAAGTTCCTGGTCTATGTCAATAATCCAGAGACTTTATACAACCACAGGATCAACATCGTGTTATCTCCAGTCATGGACTTATCAATTCGGCGTTTAGTTCGTGTGATTTGAGGCCTTTTTTCTTAAGGGTTATGTAAATCGCTTGGTCATTGTCCATAATCCAGAGACTTTATACAACCGCAGGACCAACATCGAACTCGAAACTGCGGGCACATCACCCGATTTATGAAAAGAGAGATGACTAAATTTTAATGAATGGCTAGAGGCAGGCAATTGAATACCGGACTCCTTTTCTCTCTTAATTACCTTACTTACAGAATTAAGCGGGGAAAATGAGTTGTAAGCTGTAAGAAATAAGAGAAGTATTAACAAAAACACTTTTATGTTCAAATAAATTTATGTAAAGTGTTGAATCTTTAACGCCAATTGACGACTGGTTAAGTTAAACTCTGATTATTTGGTGTAAGTTAAACACATTTTCCTTTAAATCATTAGTTTACCTCTTATCGAAGTTTATACTCCTACTACATTTCCATTGTAAAAGCGGGCAAAGAAGTGAATATCCTCACAATTTCAATAATGACTTCAACATTATGGTATTATCCTTTTCTATAGAATAGGGAAATACTCTATAAGTGTTTCTTAATAATGTGATAGCCCGAAAAATTTTCTTTTCTCCAGTCATAGAGCATCATTTGCTTTTTCCATACTTCCACACCCGGTTCAAGTTCAACAAATAGCTTATCGTTTAGTAAGAACATTTCACATATTGCTTCGTGTTGCCTTTCAGATTGGCAAGCAGATAACCCTCTTTCCTTTGCAGTTGATATGCAAGGCAGCTTATACCACGGTTTACCACTGACTCTTCAGTAGAAATTGAACGCCTGGTGTGGTCCTCGCTCTCTCTGCACTATTCCAGTTTTACAGACGAGAATTTTCTTCTTTCCTTTGTCTGTGTTTTCTTCTGTTTAGGTAACTTGATGCTGTAAGCTGATTTTTTTAATTCTGCTTCTTAAAACTGACTGGATAAAAATCAACTTCAAGCTTCAGCTCGTCTTTAAAGAACTAAAATCTCGTAAAGGTTTTTTTTTTTTTTTGTTATTTAGGAGAGAGAGGGGTTTTTAAGTAAAAAATTAATTTAAGTAAATTTTTTCATACCTAAAGTGCAGGTAATAGAAAAATATTTCGATAATTAAGTTGTAGAGGTGGCGTATCTTATATTGTCAAGTAAACACTGGGTCTGTTTTCGAGGTGAAGAAGCTCTTCACGACATTAACATTATCAGCCATCAGTTCATGCAAAATCGAAAAGCTTTAAGATCTTCTTGCCTACGAAATACGCCTGGTTATTCTCCTCTAATCAATTTGTTAAAATTGCCGGCATGACAATGACGAAATGGAAAAAAAAGAATAAACGACCGATTTCTTACTCCATCCCAAAATCTGGCCCTGAAATTGGACTCAAGCTAACTTCCTTCGTAAATCTAAACAATCTCAAAAACCCATCTTCTCCTCTTTCACCCAATCAATCTCCCCATAATGTATATCAAAACCAACCTCTAACTAACATCCTCGGTAAACCTAAACCAACTCCAAAACCCATCAGATCCGCTCTCATTCCAACTAAACAGCCTCACCATCATGTATCTGCACCCAAACGTGTCTCATTTGAATTAACCCCAACCTCCAGCACTGTCTCCTCTCAACTACCCCCGACATATTGCCCAACCAGCAATTATTTCCAAAACTTTGACTTTTAAACTGGAGCTAAGTACCCCATTTTTAATAGCTCCCATATTCTTAATCCCACATCTAATGAATAATCCAAGCCTTCAACCAAACCTGCTTCCAATACACCTTCCTTCTCAAACAATGCATCTAATATCCCATTTCTTGATCCCCTTCTGACTCACACGGTTAAACTAACTCACCAAACTAGGCTTAGAGAAAAAAATGTATACAAGAATATACGACTCTTTCTTGCTTATCTGCATGACAAATCTGACTCTGTGTGCTATGAAGGTAAAATAAAAACAAGTGTCATAGTTTTCATTCAGCAGGAAGTTCTCCCTATAGATCTAACCAGCCTCAGTAACATTTACATCAGGTACCACAAGATTATCGATATGTCACCCCAAAAAGTGGCGGACGACCTTGGCGCTCTCGGTAACTATGCACGTTCTAAAAGAATCTCACACCTCAAACGGAGCCGTGTTGACCAAAGTAAATTTTTTTGTCCCTAATTTACCACCATTGACAGCACTTCAACCACCATCCCTTACATGCACCTCATCATAACTTTCCTCTCATCTTCTACTACTAGAACGTAAGAGGCCTACGCTCGAAACCCGTGATGTTCTGCGCAAATCTCATGCCCTCCCATTCGATATATATGCCATGACTGAAACCAATATAATCCCGGACATAATGAACCAGGAAGTATTCCCTCCTACATTTAATGTTTTTCGAGAGGACGATCTTACCCGCCCTACGATAGCCTCTCCCTGTCAAAGCGTCTTGCTAGTCATCTACAACGACCTCGGCTGGTCTCTCATCGCTATTTCTTCGTCCTCTAAACTCGATTTCGTTTCAATGAAAATAACCCGTAGATTACTATACATTATGTGTTGTTATATTCAACCGGCCCAACTTATCGAATCCTTCCAACTTACTATCGACGCTATTGACCTATTGATCCTAATTTTCGGCGATTTTAATTTGCCTCAACTGCATTGGACTCCATCGGATGATTAATCCTTTTTCATAGCTTCACATCCCAACTCAACTAAGGAATGTCTCTTCATAGATCGGCTTACAGACTCAAGTCTATGGCCAAGTTAGTGGCCTCCCTAACTACATGGTTAGGCAATTAGATCTTATCTTCACAACTGATCCCATTAACTCTTCTGTGTCGCTTTCTCATCTATCTCTATTAAATAATAATATTCGGCGCAACAGACCATTGCGGTCCAAGGCCTAACTTCTCGCGATCATTTGTGCTGCGCATATTAATTTTTGGACACAAATGGAAGGGACCTACAATTTAAGGCCGGATCCGAACGGCGAATTGAGATGCTTTCCGTGAAAAGGTATTACTCTCGGAACGTTTGTCACCCATTCGCGAGAGGTGGGACACCGTAAAAAATACTTTTGGTGTTGCTGCGATTCGAACCTGAACCTCCTGCTCAGCAGCCATGTGCACTTCCACTGAGCCACGGCGCCCACATCTATCTCTATTGACTATTGATAATTTTAAACCCCTCTTCTTCTTTCTATTTTCCACAACTCTCCACTACAGTCACCTCATCCCACAGTTTCCTCTTCCTACGACTTTAATAAAGCTAATTTCCGCAAAATTAATGACTATCTTAGCAGGTCTTCCTTTAGGTTTGACAATCTATCTTTAAATGATGCCATCTCCACTTTTTACAAAGAATTATTTAACTCTATTTCTCCTTATGTCCCCTTCTAGCGCCATAAAACCTCATCTACATCTCCTCCTTGGTATACTTGGTCGAATACTTCGCTCCTTACAAAATAAGAGAAAAAAGTTATAAGCGTCTTACCTTCGTACTTATTCTTTTTCTGACTATTCCAACTATCTCGTTACTTACTTGCAATTCACACAGCTTTATAACTCTCTCTACCAGCGCTATCTTAATACTGTGCAAGCCAAACTCACAAACGACCCTAAGTCTTTTTTTTTTCAATTCGTCAACTATAAAAGGAAGTTTTCAATTATGTTAGATTTAGGTTTTAGCTTGTAATAAGCCGAATAAATGGTGCCAACTGCCCCTACCAAAAATTAAAAATTGAATGAAGCAAATTACAAGTACCTACTCTATACTGGAACTTCTTGATACCAAACAAGACATATGCGTCTTTTACATTTTATCGAGTTGTCTAAAGATTCATTTTTTCAAATTTGCTGGCCAAACACAACAAAGGTTGATAAGGTTCTTGCCAAAAAATTATGAAATATTTATTTCCCAATGGCACTTACATAAATCAATGTTAAGTGAAGCGTAATAATTTCCCAATTATGTACTCGATGAGCGTATAAAATCCAAATTAATTGCAAAGGAAAAACAATAAACCCAACTCCTCATGAATTTCCAACGATAATGTGATTTTTCATAAAGTTCTACGTCCTCTCGTTGTCGATGTGTTGTTACTTCCTATATAAGGAAAACAGAAGACACAATCGACTTCAATTTGTTACTCAATAAATATTGATGCGACGTCCATGTCTACCTATACTTCTCCTGCTCCTGCCACAGTGGCAATCAATACTTTGTTTTTGCTAGTGCTTGTTAGGCGGATAGTAGACACAACCACAATCTCCAAGCGCACACGTAACCGCACCATCCTCTGCCACAAGCAATCTCAAAGAATTTATCAAAAATGTGCGAGCAAAAGCTAAGACATTTTTTGAAAACCACACTCACACCTTTCATATCGTACCTATCCTTCGTGTAATACAATTGCCCCCTAAGGCATATAACCTGTGGGATGTGTGGGTTGTGGGATATTCTATCCATACTTGAACAAACTCGATACTGATACGGAAACTAACAAACGGGAAATGAAAACAAGGCAACAAAAACAAAAAAAGCTTGTTGTGTACGTCTGCACTTATTCATAGTGTTTTGCTTAACAGACAGTATGTATATAGAACAGACACGCACACAAGAGCACATGCGATACTTTGAAAAGCAAGTCCTTTTTTTCGAATCTTATCCGATCGGAAAACCCAATACATACCAGTAACAAAACAACAGCAACGGTTTCAAAAATGAAAATAAAATGTAAAAGTCGTGTTTGGATTTATTCATGTTATTCAAATCCATTTCTTGTGTTCACAGGATAACACCATCGCGCCTGCTAAATCCTGGTTTGTTTGCCAATTGCATAATAGGTAGCAAACGCTCACCGCCGCTCATCGTTGTCGTACATCAACCATAGGAAAAGGTAAAATGTTGTTCCTGCGTGAAACCTTTCATCTTGTTGCACGAATTTTCATGTTCAACTTTTTGCACGCGCTTTCACTGTAGATCCTTCTGTGGACTCCCCCAGCCCGCCCGCAGCTATTATTTCATCTCGTGTGCGAGAAGAATTTTCTCAGCCCATAAGGCAAAGAAAATTTAAATTCTCTTCAATGCAATGAGCTTTACAAACGAGCTTAAAGGATCAGCAGCATGCAGCAATAATGGAAAAGGAATTTTCTTTCGGTTCAAAGAAAATGTCCATTTAAGTGGATTGAGAAGAGAAGCCTTGGGAATTATCTGTGCAAAGTGCAAAGACAATCGGCAAGAATTATTGGTTTTGCACAAACCTCCTGATAAAAGGATCTTTCTTGCATGTCAAGGTAAAAACACTTAGCAGAGCAATTAAGCGCGCACTTACATGCACATAATAATCATGCATAAGATATCACTTGGTGCTGCAGTTTGTCGTCCACTGACGAGCAAGTGAGCAGTGCATTGAGCGATATTATTAATTCGTTCAGCCTCAGGTTCGCTTGGTCAACGATGGTCAAGCACAGCAGTAGTTCCATTACATCTATCCGTAACTTTATTGCCATTCCACCGAAAGAGGCTGTGATTAGTTTAATGCATGACCGCGCGCGGTGTTGTTCGGAGAGACAAAGTGCGATAGAGAGATAGACTGAGAGAGAGAGAGAGAGATGGCGAGCGAGAAATGCAACATGTAATTGAGACATTAACATTAATATCGCGCACAGTGCCACTTGGACAGCGACTTGCTTCTGTGCGCAGAAAATTTATGTGAATTATTTACGACACAAAAACACAGCCTGCCATTCCTGCAATCGGACACCATGCGATGGACATATAAATGCACAGAAAATTGTCTATTAATGTGCCACGGGGCACATTTGGCATTAATCAGAAATGTCACACGTGCCACAGGCTACCAGCTACTACGAGCAACGCACAACGCGACGCGCGACACAACATGACACGACAACACGACAGTAGCCTTTCTTTGTTGGCGGAGCGCATACAGGAATGTGCTAATTTTTGAAATGTAGGGTAATTTTGTGGATTCTGGCAGTTGGCTAGAGGACATGTTCTGAATAATTTTGCTTATTAACGAAGCCGTTGAGCCGGAAATGGGCTTCAACCAAAAATTTGATCTGGTGCACGTAGAGTTGCTACAACTGAACGTGAACTTTGAAAAAAAAAATTTGGATGATTAGTTCAAGTGTGTAATTTTCCATTGTTTAATAGCAAGTCTAGGCGTCAAACGCCACACATATTGCAGCTAACTTCACGCATAGCAGAGAAACCTTTTTAGGGATCCCCGATTGGAAAAAACCTAATATAAGACTAAGACTTTCAACTAAATCACCCTAAAAGCCATAAAATCAGGGGCTGCACATTATGTAGACGAAAATAAAAAGTTTTATGTGGCAGATTCCGACAAAGATGAAACCAGATTGTTACGAAAAACTAAATAGAAATCTTTATTCGCACTGTATAGTCTTTTAGAAGAGAAAAATTGGGAAATCTGAATGGAAAGCTCGTAAATATCTGAAGAAAATTGAATTTTTTGCATATTTTGATGATTTGGGACGCTAAAAAGCGTGAAAAGTCTATGCAAAGCTTGAAAAATCTCAGAAAATAGTGAATTCTAAATGTGTAAGAAATGTATGTGCGCGCATCTGTTGAGAACGTCTGAACAGATTTAGCTCACCCTTTTTTTTGTTCTGGTCGCAATTGCCAGGAGAAAGTTCCTACGAAAGTCGGAAAGTTCGAACAATCAAACAAATCGCGTATCAGATCTAGATAGTCTTTTAGAAGAGAACAATTGGAAAATCTGAGTGGAAAATTCGGAAACTTCCAGAAAAATCCGAAGAAAATTGAAGTAATTTGTGGCGAAACGAAGTTCGCCGGGTCAGCTAGTATTGTATATAAATTGCACGTTACGTTATACGTTACACGTATAACTAACTTGTAACGTAACTTGTAAACCAAATTGTAGATTACACCTGCAAGTTCTGGTATTTTCTAAGTGGTTCTCCAAGACGGGAACCTTCTTGAAATTATTGATTAGATATAAATACAGCAATTTCATCACAGTAAGCTAGTTATTATTTAGAACTATACCGGACTACTTGAACAGTTGATAAGTATATAGAGCTGCCGGCCTATAGGAATAAAAATATTATAAGTCATTAATAAGTAATCACCAGTATGGATTTTTGAAGTCTTGCCATTTGTGTTGTAGTTTGTGAATACACGAACTATAGAAAGCCTTAATGTCGTAATAATACGAGTATATTAATACTCCTCCACTTCAAAATCCTCGGCTTCAAAATAATAAACAGGTAGCTCGATTTTAGATTATTTCCTTTTTTTTTTTTTTAATTGCTCTAATTCGTCTCAATTAAAAACGTGAGTATCCCAAACTAAATGCAACATAGGAATGAAAGTTCACTATTCGAATGTAGGTTAATAAAAGGGGGGAAGAAAAAATTGTTATGGCAGGATGCAAACTTTTCAATACAGTCTCGTACATAAATCCAAGTAAGCCTTTGTATTCTTTTACATGATGCACGTTTAAACCATTTGAATGGGCCACTTCCCACTGACCCGCCCGCAAAAATTAAAATGTCCATGTTTTTTAAAAAAATATAATATTTATCTATAGACTGAAAATCCAATTCACATTCAACTGAATCATTTAGGTTTTTCTTACTTTTAAAACAATTGCTGTTAAAGGATTTGCCGATACGATTAAATGATGTTGTAGTGGTGATTGCGCTATTTTTCGCACCTATAATTCTCGGCTATACGCTTGGCACAGCGTGGCATTGAGGAAAAGGAGGAGAAAAGAAGAGATATCTATGAGCTTTTGTTTTGAATGCATGTCGATCATAGTGATGTGGAAAGGCAGAGCATTCCACATACGTGTTGAACGGCTGAAGAACGAATCTCTGAACTTAGTTGTACGTCCGAAGATGGGCTTGAGAATAAATTGATGAGCATTTAGAGTACCACGAGTATTGCCGTGCACCTTGATGGAAGCAGCGCTAAGACAGTTACAAGTTACACTGGGTTCGATTCCTGGCGCGTTCAAAAAACTCACGAATTTTTCTCACCGCACTGATCATCTAAATTACAAGTACACATGATACGATGCTGTATACTGCTGTATTCACATATACGGTTGAGTTGATGTATGAAGTAATCTAGATGTAGAGCCATCAAGTTGGGTTTATGAGCACAAGTTCGCGTTTGTGAGTGCTCGGGTGTGAACTCAACTCTACCCACCACAAGACTTTCCTTCTTCTATTCAAATATTTCCAAGCTTTGCCTTCGCATTATAAGAGTGCAAGTCCCTTAAAGCCTGCGCGGATTATAAAAAAAAAGTAGGAAACGTTCCTGCGGTGTTCAAGCGAATCTATTGATTTCCCTATATTTACATCACCAATAAGTTTTATCGCAAGTTTTTTATTCTACTCGTATCTAGCCGATGCAATAGTTTTAGGCGCATCAGACCAGATATGACAATTATACCCCAGTTTAAGGCGAATAAAAGCCTTTTCGATAGAAGCCAGATGAAAAGGAGTGAAATATTTCTTGCACCCGGTTACAAAACCGTAACATTTCGCAGAATTTTTGACGACGGTGAATATGTGGTCATACCAATGAAGCTTGTCGTTAACGCACATACTGAGAATTGCAAGTTTTTCAGTTTCCTCGATGTAAGTGCCATTCATGGATAATGGCACTGGATTTAAGACTCGCTTGGACGAGAGGAGACAGCATTGGGTCTTCGAAGTGTTAAATTCTACTCAATTGTTTTCTCCTAATTTTATTATCCTGTCCAGGTCAGAATTTAACGTGCTTAACATACATAGTTGCTTGTGTTCGTCAAACTTATATGAGAAGCTATGAGTACTGTCGTCAGCGAAAGTATGAATTGGATTAGAAATAATGAACAAGAGATCATTAAGAAAAAAGTGAGAAAGTGTTTGGAAGACAAAACAGAGCCCTGGGGAATGCCAGCATTTATGTGATGTGTTTTAAACTTGAAACCGTTCAAGACAACTTTAATTGAGTGGTCGAAAAGGTAATCTAATGAAGCATTTTTTCAACTACTTCATAAGTACGCATTTTGGAAAAAAGAGCTTGATGTCAAACTCTGTCAAATGCCTTAGAAATATCGAGTGCAACAGCTTTGCTTTCACTAAATTGATGCAAGGACCGGTTCCACTGTTCGGGGAGATATACCATCAAATCACCACGAAATCCGTACTGCCGGTACTAAGAATTTCGTTTGTTTCAATTTAATTTAATGTCATAAGCTGATAATGGACCAGCGGTTAATGCAATACACATGATGACAGCATTGCTGTATTGCTCATACGCATTTTCGTTGACATTATTAAAGAAACTTAGAGATTGTACAGTACAGCCTAAAATGTTTGGATGAGTACAATACCCTTGTGACGGCAACGTATGTGAATGCTCATGTGTTATTTTTGAATTCACGGTTACACTTCAATAAAATTTTTTTTAAGTTGTTTCGTATAATATGGCACAGTTTAATTTATTTTCATATTTTTTTGGTAAAATAACATTAATAGTTACCCGAAGAAGGGCAAATCGTATGCCTAATTACCCTATGCGAATACCTCCAACTAAATCCATATAAACTCGACCGACTGTGTGCAGTTTTTGTCACACAACCACGTCCACCCATAGTTGATGGTCATTAGAAACGCAGAAAAACAAATTGCTACATCGGCTTCTGTTGGAGCACTATTCATAAACTCGTAGTTACACGACAGCAAATGATCTTTCCCTAAGTGGAGCTAAGCAAAGCGAATCCTGCGGAGAAAATCAAATGCAAACTCCAAGTAGGAAGACAATCGTCAAGAGTCGACGATTTGAAAAAAACAAAAACCAAAACAACAAAAAGGAAGACGGCAAAAGCTTAAAGTTTCACCGCTTGCGCCCATCACTGACCACCGGTTGCAGGCTGAAGCGGCCGCTCTTGCACGAGGTAAAATCCAATTGCTGCGCGATTTGTTGTGTGACTGTGACGACTGAAAGACTGCATGCTGTGTCGGCGTTTTTCATACAACAGTGACAGCGAACTATCGTATATAACTCGAAAATTAACGGAAAACTATGCAATGATAAACGGCAATCGGGGCCCACCTCTAAGATTCTTTCATTAAACTTAACCCAGCTGAGGCTACTGAGCTCGTGTGCGCCCGTTTGCACGGCTCAAAGTGCAACGAACAAACGATCCAATCTTGGAGTAAATAGTGCCATGTTTAATGATACCTGTTAGCCGGTTTGCCCGGCGATGCCGTCGTCGCGGACGATTGTGTTGCGTGCAGTGTGAGCTGAATTGTGTTTGTGGGCAAATCTTTTTATAAGCGCCTGTTTAATGTTTAAGTCGTCGCTTGACAATAATCTATTCATCTAAAATAAAACAACATCAACACCAACACCAACAACAACACCAACAACAACAACGAAAACCTATAATCATCACCAATAAAATAAAACGAAGGCGAATTGGCTAAGGTAACACGCAAACGCACGCTATATGCTACTCTGCGGATAGATAATGAGTTGTTGTTGCTGTTGGTAATAAGTGGTAAAGTAGGTTTCATCGCATTGCTGTGGTATCTTTGTATACACTGTGAGATAGTAAGTTAGACAAAAGGCGGAAAAAATCTCTCAAAAATACTAAAAATACTAAACAAAATAACCTCTTTTCGCAATTCATTTTAACGAAAGATTGAAAAGATTAAGTAAATTTCTATGTTGACGCAACTATCAGCACCCAAGATCTTACCAATATGATTTGAAAAGATTAAATAAGTGAAATACATGTCCTAATTACTATCAGCCTAACTACATATTCTAGAACAATCAGTTAAGGAAAAAACTCCAAAAAGAATTGAATGGCATTACGAGAAAGCCAATTGGGACGGCCTTAATACATTCTTTAGGAAATTCGTCCTCATAAAGTGACGTGGATGCCGCCGCTGATGCGATTACAAACATCATTCACATTTGTATGAAAGACTTTATTCCTTTTAGAAATAAGTCTGTCAAACCGAAGGATGATGGATGGTATGATTTTAGCTGCAAATAGGCTTCCAGGAACAAGGAAGTAAGCTTTCGGTTGTATAAAGCAAGCTTCACAGAGAAAAAGCCGACAAAAATCCAAGCGTGGCAGAAATGATAGCAATGTAAAAATACGGCGAGCCAAATTCGCCTATGATCAAAGATTAAGGAAAAAAATACTACAATGCCCAATAATACTAAACAATTTTGGTCATTCGTTAAAAGAATCAAAAATACTGTCTCGTCGTCAATTTCAACGATCATTCACAATGACATTCCAGCTGCCAGCTCTAAGGACAAGGCCAATCTACTAGCTGCACATTTTTCAGCTAACTCCACGCTTCCAGAATGTTCTTTGCTTCCACCTGTACTTTCGAATGCCGAACACCTTATGGGACAGATTTAAAATCGTACTCGTGAAGTTGCTTGAGTTCTAAGTGACCTCAGCATACACAAATCCGCTGGACCAGATGTTATATATCCCCTATTACTTCTCAATTCTGGCATTACCACTGCGTAAGCTTTTCTAATTATCCTATACTTCTGGACTCTTCCCGAGTAGTTTGTCCAGCCTATATCAAAAAAATCTTTCATATCTCATATCTTTCTTTGTATCGATCAATAGTACTAACGTCCCTGCTTTCTAAGGTCATGGAAACGCTGATTAACCGTCAGCTTATGAAATATCTTGAATCACGAGAATTACTCAATGACCGCCAATGTGACTTCCGTGGTCAACGTTCTACTGGTGATATGATGGCATATCTCACCAGTCTTTTCACAAGTTTGGTGAAAGCAAAGTTGTAGCACTTGATTTTTCAAGGGCATTTGACAGAGTTTGGCACAAATCTCCTCTGTCTAAAATTAGTGCTTTTGGAATCGATGTAACCCTGCTTCAATGGATTAAAAGCAATCTTTCAAACCGTTTAATCCAAGTTGTGTTGGATAATTTTAAGTCTGATGTCCACCACAAAAATACGGGTGTCCCTCAAGGCTGTGTTCTGCCCCGAAACTCTTTCATACTTTTATGAACGATCTTCTGTCTGTAACTTCCAATCCAATTCATTCCTTCGCTGACTACAGAACTCTTAGCTTCTCTTATATGTTCGCAGGATCACGTGGAACTAGAACAACAGCGTATGTTAAGCTCGTAAAATTTTGAACTTAACAGCATTGCAAAGTAGGAAGAACACAGTAGAGTCGAATTTAACGCTTCCGAAAACCCAATGCTGTCTTCTGTCGTTGAAACGAAATAATCCTTATCCATGAATAGTACTTGCATCGAGAAAACGGAAAAACTATAAATTATTGGTATGTGCGTCAACGATAAGCTTCGTTGGAATGACAACATATTCAACGTTGCATAAAATGCTGCTAAGTGCCTTGGCTTACTAACACGGTGCAAGAAATATTTAACTCCCTCTGATCTTGCTACTATCTACAAGGCATTTATTCGCCCAAAACGTGAGTATAACTGGCATGTTTGGTAAGGTGCACCTAACACCACCTTGCATCTGCTTGACAGAATAGAGAACCGTGCGATAAAACTTATCGGTGACGCAAACATAGCGACATCAATAGATTCGCTGGTACAACGCAGGAACTTCTCCTGCTTGTCACTCTTTTATCGCTTCTTCCACCAGCGATGCTCAAGAGAAATAGCCAGTTGCATGCCACCTCTTCTTGAATTCAACCGCAATACTCGAGGCGCTCTAAATGCTCATCAGTTTACCCTCAAGCCCATCTTTGGAAGTACTGTTGAGCTTAGAGACTCTTTCTTTAGTCGCACAACAGGAATGTGGAATGCTTTACCAAGCTCTGTATTTCCGCATCAATATGATCCATAGGCATTCAAAATGCATGCACGCATAATGGAAAAAATCGTATTATGACATGAATTCAATTGCGACGCCCCATTTTTCCAGCTGCCATCTCTTTCAACTCTCCTTTCTTCTTTCTTTCCTATACTCCACGGGGGAGCATAGGGCCCGCCAACGAACTCGATTTATCGCGTTTCAAAAGATCCCCTGGAATCTTGCTTCCTCTTCTATTGTCCTTTTCAATGTCTTGCTAGGACGGCCAACTCGGCGGCTTCCTTGTGGATTCCAGTCGAGCGCTAGTTTCGTAGTATTGTCTGCTGGCTTTTTCAAAGTGTGGCCAATCCAGCTCCATTTTTGTCGTCTGATGTTGATCGCGTTTGCTTCCTGCTGCGTTACTCTCCACATGTCTTGATTGGTGATAATGTCCGGCCATCTTATTCTTAGTATCCGCCTTAAGCTCTTATTGACGAAGACTTGGAGGCGCGTCGCAATACAAGAGTACTGAGAGAACTGAGATCGTCAGCTTCAAATTCGGGGAGATTTGCGAGGAGTTCCAGATATTATTTAGCATACTATAGGAGTGTCACGCCTTGTTTACACGAGAGCACACATCCGAGTCAGCACCACCATTTTTTGACACCCAGCTGCCCAAATAACAAAATAAATTGACTTCCTCTATATGATGTCCGTCAATCGATATATCACATCAACTAGATCAACTAGCGTTAACGCGAAGTAGTTTTGTTTTTGAGACGTTAATTGTTAAACCCACTTTGTAAGCGTTTCGCTCCATGTCACCTCGCGATAGTGATAGGAGACAGATATCATTGGCATAGTTCAGGTCTTCTAAGCGGTGAAAAACATTCCATGGCAAACCCGATGGAGTACGTTTTACAATTTTCATCAAACAGTCAATGACAATTGTGAAAAGCAATGGTGAGATGGTGCACCTTGCTTGACTCCCGAGTAGATTTTGAAAGGTGAGCCAAGATGACCGTTATGAATGACACGGCATGTAAGGTCGCGGTACAGCTCCCTAATGATGTTAATGAGTTTTTCCGGAACACCATCATAGGTAGAGAAAATCTGCCACGTCATGTTTCGGCCCACGCTATCAAAAACGGGTTTAAAATCTACAAAAACCATATACAGATGAGAGCAATACTCAACTGACTGTTTAATGATTATACGCAGGGTGTCAGTACAGGAACGGTTTGTGCGAAATCCTGCTTGTTCATTTCTCAAAATTGCCTCTAACGCATTCCGTAAGCGCCTAGCTATTATAGAGGAGATCACTTAGTTTGTTTAGGAGGGTAATTCCTCTCCAGTTTTCGCAATTGCTCAAATCACCTTTCTTGGGGAGTTTGACTACTAAGCCTTCTTTTAGCGACGGTGGATTCGATTCGGATTCCTAGATACCTTCATATATCGCATGCAATTTTCGCGTATAGTTAACTTGACGTAAGTTTGAAGGAGTTCTGCGTAGATGTTGTCATTGCCTGCTGCTTTAACTGATTGCAGTGAACGAATTGTTGTCGTTACATCATCCAACGAAGGAGTAGCAACGCTGATGTTAAGTAGCCTATTATGAGGCATATGTGGGTTGATGGACGTGCCTGGCGAAGTACAATTCAAAACATTCTTAAAATGTTCTGTCCAGCGGATTAATTGTTGTTCCTCCATAAGGATCAAAGAGCTGTCTATTGCCTTAACAGGGTAGTTGAAGTGGTGTTTCTTGTTGGCGAGCTAACGAGCGAGGTGGTAGACTGTGCTGTATTGTCTACTATCAGTAAAATATGTTACAAATTGTAAAAAAAATGTACCTTCTTCTTGTTACATCAAATATAATTTTTTTCTCTGTGTATCTGAGTATCAATCAAAAAAAAAGAAGAAGAAATAAAGCGAAGATAAAAGAAAATTTCAAACATTCTAGGAGTGGTTTGTTCAAGTATCCAATTAAAACATAAATTCGAAAAAATTGACCAACTTAGGACAACGATAATTACATTGAAATTATTAAATTGAACAACGCATATAGTTGTATAGTAAAGCCATTTGTAATACAAAAACATGCAAACCAAACAACATGACATAATAAACGTCAATTTTGTTGTTTTTTTATGTCAGTCAAACAGAATATTAAAAATAATTTAATTAAAATTAATTGCTTAGGTAAAGGTAATAACTCGTACTTTGTATACAGAAAAGATATAAAAATTACCCCAGTTATTCTACGCAGTTGAGATCAGTGATTAATTGTGATTTGGATTTGTTATTCACAAAAACAATTTGAACCATTTTTTTCTTTATTAAAAATATAAAAATTTGCAAAAACACACAAATAACTACCATTAACATTTAATTTAAAATTTTACATGGAAAGCTTCACTCAGTTTGCAGTTGAAAATGCTTTTGGGCATTTCAGTTATAGCATTTGTCATTGGCATCATCTGTAGCCGTTCCCAAGAATTACTTTATAGAAAGATTTACGAGGGATACAATTTTGTTTTCTGTTGGTTTCGACGTAATACACTGGAACACATATTGCCTTGGGCCACATTATTTTGAATAACACGATAACTGCCTTTGGATGAACAAATTCATGGACGACCCAGCCGAATTGCTATGGGCCGCTTTTGCTTTTATTCATTACATGATTTTCAGAACTTCAGAACTAATGGATGATAGGAGTAACTGTGTGCATAGTGTGTCTAACTACACGTTCGCTATTTTTCTTATTGCACAAAAAACGTTTAATATGTCAAGTAAGTAACACACAGAGGAGACTTCAACCGACATAATTGACATCAATACCAAACCAACACGAAATTCGAAGTGTATAGGTTTAGTAATGAAGCCAAGTTGTGAAGTACAATTAAGTACTTGTGTGTAGATGATAAAGAAATACATACTTATGACGCCTGTTAGTTCCGCTAAATCGTAGATTATGACAATAAACTAGTGAGTACCAGTCAAAAATTACGGAATCTTTTTTCTACCACCTACCCATTTTACCATTTTTCATCGGAGCACCAAACGTTCATATGTTGTAAATATGGATTCTATATATATAGTGGTTAAGGCGGAATGAGGCGACATAAAAGCGTTATATCCATACAGACAAACAAACAGACAACGGCAATTATGTTCTTAGGCGATAATTAAATTTTAGGGAGTACAATAAAGTTCTTTAAAAGTGAATTGAGCTATCATGTTCTAAACAAAGATGTGATTTACAATATTGCAATTTACATTTCTAATAAACCATGGGGTGCAGGTTATAATTTTTAGTATTTGTGCTGACGATGTAACCCAAAGTTGGATTAGTTACAAAAACATGCCCAATATACTCGCTTGTGGGACGCCGGCTTCGATGTTGCATAGATGAGACGAATAGTGCTTAAATTTTTTTTGTGAAATTTACGATTTGAAAAGTAACTTTCTAGAATGCCGTGTATGTTTTAAGGAAACATTTGACTAATTTTATGTCACAGTTCCTTCCTTATAATACCTTACGCACCTTCAAGGGGTTCGCACCCTTATGATGCTCGGCTATGCTTGGCACAGCGTGGGCGTTATGGAAGAGGAGGAGAAAAGAGGATATGTCTGTGAGCTTGTGTTTCGAATGCCTGTGGATCATAGTGATGTGGAAAGACAGAGCTTGGCAGAGCATTCCACATACGTGTTGTACGGCTGAAGAACGAATCCCTGAATTTAACTGTACGTCTGAAGATGGGCTTAAGGGTAAACTTATGAGCATTTCGAGCACCACGAGTATTGCGGTTGAATTCATGGAGAGGTGGCAAGCAGCTGGCTATTTCTCTTGAGCACCGCTTGTAGAAGAAGCGATAAAACAGTGACAAGCAAGAAACGTGCCTGCGGTGTTCAAGGGAATCTAATGATTTCGCTATATTTTTGTCACCGATAAGTTTTATCGCGTGGTTTTGTATTCTATCTAGCTGATGCAAAGTAGTTTTAGGCGCACCAGACCAGATATGGCAATTGTACTCAAGTCTAGGGCGCATAAAAGCCTTGTAGATAGTAGCCAGATCAGAGGGAGTGAAGTATTATTTGCACCGGGTTAGAAAACCTAAACATTTCGCAGCATTTTTGGCGACGGTAAATATGTGGTCATTCCAACGAAGCTTGTCGTCAGCGCACATACCGAGAATTGCGAGATTTTCAATTTCCTCGATGCAAGTGCCATTCATGGATAATGGCATGGGATTTGGGATTCACTTGGACGACAGGAGACAGCATTGGGTCTGGGAAGCATTAAATTCTACTCGATTGTTTTCTTCCCATTTTATTATGCTGTCTAGGTCAGAATTTACCGTGCTTAACATACGAAGTTGTTTGAGTTCCACATGAGAGGTGATCTAATTTTTATGCGGTGCACCTGTTCGATAGTATTGTTTGTTCTCCTGCAGCCAAATTGGTGAAGAGGTATTGCATTTGTATCGTCAATGTATGGTATATGATGGTCCAGAATAAGCTACTCGAATATATCTTTGGATTAGACTACATGAATTAGCTTAAATAGCATTTTATCATTCTGGGACAAAGACGCCTACGTGGAAGATGAACACATTCATTTTTACACAGACGCGTCAAAAACTGATGACGGAGTCGGCGGAGGTGTTTTCTCACAGAAGCTAAATCTTAGCCTCTCGTTCCGTCTTTCAAATCACTGTAGCGTTTTCCAGGCTGAAATTATGGCAAGCAGTGAAGCCTTGTCTTGGCTGAAGAGAAACGTCATAACCGCTAAGGATATCCGTATATTCTCGGATAGCTAAGCTGCACTGAAATCCCTGAACTCAGTCTCCGCAAGTTCAATTTTAGCCCTTAAGTGTCGTTAATCTCTCGTGGAGATGGCGGAGCAGTTCAATATCCACCTGTGTTGCGTGCCGGGGCACAGAGACATTCCGTGTAACTGTATGGCTGACGAACTTGCCAAGCCAAGCAAGGAAGAAGTTCTTCCTGATCCATGTGGTATCACAATAACCATTACTGGTCTAAGTGTGTCGGTTCCACTGACAGCCGCCTTACCCTAACAAAAAAAGAATTACGCAAATCCATCGTTCGAATCGTGAGTTATGGTCGCGAGTTAATACAATTATCCATTCATTTGCGACAACCTAGGTGCGTTGCTTACGTGAGTATGACCATGAAGAGCATTAATGGCGAATCGGCTAAATGAGAGAGAAAAGCATATTTATAATCGAGTTTATCAAACTGGATTTACATTGGCCGGATGTGAATTTTAGTTCTAACGGGTGTTTTTTTAGGAGGTTTGTTTTTCCGATAGATGTCGTTTTATTTTATGACAGTTGTTTTGACAGCTCAAAGTGGCATTTCTACTCAGTATTGTTTGGCAAATCATTATGAAAAAAAAAAAAAAAAAAAAAAAAAAAAAAAAAAATGACATTTGTGAAAAATAGTCGTGGTAGCCATATGCCAGAAATTGTGTTTAAATGTTAAATGCCAAAAAATTATCTACCAAATAAAAAAAAATTTTGGTCATTTCATAATTTTATATGTGTTTTATTCAAAAAAAAAAATCGGCAACCTCTTAAAAAAACACCCGTTAGATATAACGGCATTTTGGCATTTAACATTTAAACACAATTTCTGGCATATGGCTACCACGACTATTTTTCACAAATGTCATTTTTTTTTTTTTTTTTTTTTTTTTTTTCATAATGATTTGCCAAACAACACTGAGTAGAAATGTCACTTTGAGCTGTCAAAACAACTGTCATAAAATAAAACGACATCTATCGGAAAAACAAACCTCCCAAAAAAACACCCTTTATCTCCCAGACATGGTGTTACATGTCAATCCTCCCAGTTTATTCATCCTGCTAGGTAATTTCGGAATTAATGACACAAAGCGCTCAAGTATTTGACCGAAAATCATTAATCAAGTTAGGGCAAAGCTGATAAAGTGATAATTGAATACTATACCCGTGCAAAATTATTGAGTGCTGCAAGTAATAATAAAATCAATAAAAATGGCGACTTAATAAGAAACTAACATAACACACAACTTGAGGTAATAAAAATGTATTTCTAAATTTTTGGCGACAAAAATTATGCGAATATCTTGATTGTTGTTAATCAAATGCAAATCAAGTTTGAGATTTCATTACAAAGTATTAAAAGTGTCAAACCCAAGGCAGTTGGAACTACATATATAATATATGTGGTAAACAAAAAAAGTCGCAGACTCATTTTTTATTAATAAATATTTGTGTTCCTTTTGATTAATAAAGAACGGTGATACTGAAGTTTAATTATGAGCAGGCCCAGGCACTTTTGTGTTCATTTTAATTGAATTGCAATCGAAATTAAATTCAATTCATGAGAGGACCGCACGACCATACTAAGGACTCCGACCAAGTTGTATGCACAGCCTCAAGGAAAATAAACAATTCTCCTCCGGTCAAGACACTTCGAGTACTACAACAACTGTGCAACTTTAATGAAAAGTGGTGCAAAGAAATAACTGTGGGCAATGTGCGTGCCTTGGCAATTTGTCATTGCCTACCAAAATAAATAAATAAATAAATTTTTTAAATTGTACTATGATTTATGAGGATTCGTACCAGTTTGGTGTGTTCAATGCTCACTGCCATCTCGTCGCCAGACATTTCAATACACAGAGTAGAATAGTCGAGTGCACCGAACCTGCCTGAAAGCTCCAAACACTCCACATCGCTGCACAATCTTTCGAAGCGAGTAACTTTGTCGCTTTAACTCGTTGTGATCAAAAACGATTTTGGGTCAGTGACACACTGACAGTGCACTGTGCTACAGGAGAAGAAAAGATAATGACTGACTGAGAGAAGGTGAGAAGAGTAAATACCATATCTGCATCAATCCATCCATCCATCCATCCATCCATCCATCAACCTATCCAATATGAATTTATGCTGTTATATGCTATGAGCAATAGCAACAACAGCAAGCAGCAAAACGCAACCCAACGCAACGATATCAGAAACAATATTTTGCAACAAAGAATTCCGCCTCGAGGTGTTTGAAAGTTGTTGCGCATTTTGCTTAAAGTGTTACGTTCCGGCGACAGTCTGTCTTCATTTGATACTTTTAGTTCTTTTTTCTGCTATGTAGTTCGAGGTGCACAACGCCTAGGTGCACCGATATAGTTATCTAGTCGCTTACGAAGCTCCTCCACGCTATACTCGTATTATGCGGTGGCAATGCAAATGGTCTGGAGTGAGCGGCCAAGCTTTTTTTCACAACCAATAGCAAAGTTTCCACATAGTTTTTCCCCCGTCTACGTTCTTTTTCTGCTGGACTAATGAGTTTCCGGATAAAGTAGGCTTGAGTGTTTAGTAAAAGCGCTTCGCTTTGAAAGAGGTAACCGCTGGCGACTGCTCGGATGCTGATGATGATGATAGTACTTCAGGTGTGTTATTGCACCTAATACATCACAACAGCTCTACAACAACCTCTACAGTACGAAAAGTGCAGCGCAATAAAACGAAAGTCATTGTCTCTGCAAATAATGATACTCTATCCAGAGATTACACTGCTGACCCGTTTCATTTGCAACTTGATACACTTTCGCATCTGAAACTCAAAGTTAAACCGGATAGCAAGAGGAACTAGTCTTGGCAAGACCTTCATCGTCACCATCATCATCATGAGCGCGTATGTATGACCTCAAATTAAAAGTTTCATGAATTAATTATTTTATCGCCCATCATGAAAGCGGGGAGATCCGCGACAATTTCCAAAGAATGCTCCCTTGTAAAAGTAATTATGGAATTTTTGCATAATTTCATTTGGAATCTGACAACTCGTTCAAGCATTGCTGTAATAATCTCGTAGACTGATAATAAATCATAATTTGTCAGCAATTTGCTCTGACTGGCTTGTCATGCCCAGTTGCCGGACAGACTCAATTATTCTTCATTAAAATTCAATTTTTAAAAGAAACCAAAAAAAAAGCAAAGACATTGAATGCACAGTCAAAACAATTGGGAGTTTTGAAGGTTTGTAACGTCTACTTAATGGTAATTGTGAAGGATGTTAGAGGATCATATTGGGGAAGGCAGTTTGACCGAGTTTATAGCCAAAGAAACTTAACAGAAAACAACATTAAGTGCTAATAAAACCCTTACCTACCTTTAAGAATACAATCAGACAAAAAATCTTTCAATTAATTGGGAAAGAAAAGTTTATTTGACCTGCATTGAAACCTTTTCAAATATCCCGAACTACTAAATCGAGGTAGTTGAATTTTAAAGAAGAAATGTATAAGTTACCAATGTTCTAATTGCACCTATCACTTAGTCACTCATGGACGCACGCATCGTTGTGATACGATACGATACGATGGGAATTAGGGGGTATGTACAAGCCACTTGGACCGAGACCTGCATGGGTCTATTGTACCCACTATTCTTTTGGCCTAGAAGTCTTATTCTTTTGGTTAGAATTTTTTTGGACTGGACAATCTGCCAGGAGGTCATTGGATTGAAAGTCGAGATATTATTTCCTCCTCGGGAGGAGTGTCTGTGTTTGTAACTGCAGTTAAGGGGTGTCCCCAAGGAGGAGAGCTTTCTTCCCTTCTGTGGTCACTAGTCATTGACAATCTTATAGTCGATCTTTACAGATCAGGCTACATTGGATAAGTGTCATGCTTGAAAGTCGAGATATTATTTCCTTCTCGGGAGGAGTGTCTGTATCTGTAACTGCAGTTAAGGGATGTCCCCAAGGAGGAGTGCTTTTTCCCCTTCTATGGTCACTATAGTCATTGACAATCTTATAATCAATCTTCACAGATCAGGCAACATCGCCATTGGTTATGTGGACGATTTGGCGACTTTTATTAGCGGTAAGCACTGCACGACTTTCACTAGTGCCATGCAAGGTGCTTTACTGCATGTTCTAGAATGGTGCAGCAGAGAAATACTATCCATCAATCCTTGCAAAACCGTTCTAGTGCCATTCACGAAAAGTCGATTTGGGACCTATCATCATCAAATATTATTCCAGTGAGGTTAAATATCTCGGCGCCATCCTTGATAAATGCTAAACTGGAATTCCTATATGAAGTCCCCCATCAAACGCGCCACAAGAGCCTAGTGTGCCAGTAGACGCCTCTAAGGGAGAATTTGGGGTCTAAATCCTAAAATGGTACATTGGATGTATGCAATGATGGTGAGACCTATTATGGCCGAAATTTTTTGAGAGGAAGACGCAACTATGCTTCAGAAGCCACAAAGAATTGCCTATCTAGGCATAACGCGCACCTGCCCTACGACAGCACTAGAAGCTGTTGTATGGCTTTCACCCCAGCAAATATTCATTAGGAAGACGTCTGCTAGATACGCTATTAAGCTGGAACTAGAATACGGGTGACTGTGTGGATCACCTGAAAATACTTGACCCAACTCCTGAAAGAGACATATTCTGCACCATCCCCGACATTATGGTCAGGAAGCACTGTTTCGGAAGGAAATTTGCGGTAGAAATAGTGGACCGGGCAAACTGTTGCAATGGTGTTCCGGCACTGGATGCTAGAGGTCTGGTCTGGTTCACAGATGGATTGACGATGGAAACTGGAGTTGGAACTGGTGTCTTTGGACCCAATACCAAAGTCTCAATGGGAAAGTCCCTCGGTTTTCCAGGCGGAACTCCATATCATTGAGTTCAGCGCCGGGATTAACCTTAATAAAAGATTTAAAGGCGCTAGAATATATATATTTTCAGATAGCTAGGCATCTTATTTAATGGATTCGATATCAGTCAAAAACTGTTACGATGCACTGCAATCTCTTGCCAGACACAACAAAGTCAAAGTGGGTCCCTGATCATCAGAGAATTACAGGAAACGAATCTGCAGATGAACTAGCTAGGGCTGGCTCCGAACTTGCGTCAATAGGACCTGAACCCTACTGTGGTGTCAACTGGGCTGCCGCACCACAGCATTGATAAATTTATGGGAACACAGACTTCGTCTGACCCACTGCGAAGGCGTCCCGTGGCTTAGACAATCCAAACAATTAAGCAGGCCATTTTTCTATAAGAATTCCTTAACTAGCATAGCTGGTGAGGTTTCTAACAGATCATTGTGGCCTGTGATATCACCTTAACAAAATTGGTGTGTGCTCAGAGACTGAATTTAGAGTCATCCGAGCACATTCTCAATGAATGCAGAATTTTCTTATTTTTATTTTTTTAAAACGCGACACACGCGCCACACACTCCTCACGCGACACGGGCCCTACGCATCACAATTGTTTTAAAACTAGTCCTATTTAATTGTGACTGGTGCAAGCCGAGATATACGAGTTCCTTCCAAAAACTTTCCACTACTATAGACACACGAGCTAATATATTCTGCTATGTGAGTGACTACACAAACCCGGGTATGTATATTTAGTTGTAATTCAGTCTAAAGACTAATTTATCTTAGAAGCCTAATAGTATGCAACGTAAAATTTAGGTCTTTCATTCATAAGCGATAGGTCATTCAGTCAAAAGCTATTTCTGAAATAGACTGAAAAAACCACATTTTACTTTGCAAACGTTCAGGCTTATAGAAATCGATAGCGATTCGTAGATTGAGAATTTTTTCAGTTTTTTCAGGGGCAGTAACCCCTATGAATGAAAAAATTACACTATCGCAAGCCGAGCGCTTACCAATTGTTTTCAAACAAGTCCTATCCAGATTTGACGGGTAGAAGTCGAGGTTTACGACACGAGAAACAAACGTACACCCGTAGAAACGTACAAACGCGCAAACGTACAAATGTACACACTTTCGCTGAATATTTTCATGCCCTTTGAATATAACGATTAAAAAAAATATTTTCAGTGTAAAATTTTCGGTCGTCAGCCAGGTCTAAAACCAATAATTATCACCAGGAAATTGTAGTTCACAGACACACAGATTGCGACGCCACTGTTTTCAGGTTTTAATATGAATCGCTGGTGGTCTAAGTTTGTGGGTTTACCGGAATCTAAATTTGTGAGATTTGTGGTTGTTTGTAATGTTATGCAAAATTTTTATCTCGTGTATTTTGTCTCCTTTAGTGTTTTGTAATCATTTCTTCTTGAAGAGCAGAGTTGCAGCCAGTGCCGTGTGGGTATTAAAAAGCCAATATTTCTCACTCAAGTCAACATTTCGAGTTAGATTTACTTTTTTGGTGTCAGCTAAGTGGAAAATTTTCTTTATCTTTGTTCAGTTGTCAAATGCAATAAGAGCATGTAGTTTTTCTCGTTACACAAAAAAACTAAGAATACTTGTTTTTGAATGAATACGTGGCGAATACGTGGCGACCATGTACTTTGTTTTGCTCTCATTTATATGCAGCCCAAGATTTCGTGCAGTTCTTGGGTTTCTACCAACGATATCAATATCATCAGCGTAAGCCAGTATCTGAATGGACTTACAGAGGATTATTCCTCTCAATTCGGATCACTTTCTCCAACGCCAGGTTGAAGAGGACGCACGCCAGTCCATCCCCTTGTCGGAGCCCATTATAGATGTAGAATGGGCTTGATAGTGATCCGGATATTTTTACTTGGCTTATAACATTGGTCATGGTCAACCTACACACTCGTGTCAGTTTATTTGGGATGTCGAATTCTCTGATGGCGTTATAAAGTTCTACTCTGGCTATGCTATCATAGGCGGCTTTAAAGTCTATAAAAAGATGGTGTAGTGAGTTTTGAAACTCTAGACATTTTTCCATTACCTGCCAAAGGGTGTAAATCTGATTAGTTGTTGATTTGCCTGGTATGAAGCCACACGGGTTTGGACCAACGATGACTTTAGCGTATGGGGATCTGAATGGGGTCTTGAAGGATACAGGAGAAAATCTTATACGCAGTCTTCTGGCATCGTTTCTTCCTCCAATTCTTGCACTATTATTTCATGAATTGCTTGGTGTAATGTGGGGCCTCTTATTTTTATCAGTTCCGCTGAGATCTCATCTGACCCCGGGGACTTATAATTTTTGAGCCGATTTATCCCTCTGCTAACTTCGTCTATGCTTTGTGGCGGCAGCATAGTATGATCTTCGGTCATTGATGGAGCCTCCAATTCCTCAGTTAACTGGACATTTAGCAACTAATGAAAGTGCTCTTCCCATCGCTCTAAGATGCCTTTAAGATTGGCAATCAGAATCATCTCTTTGTCTTTGCTGTATGTGCAACGCGGTGTATATCGCGTCATAACACGGACTCTTTGGTAGAACTTCGCGCACCTGATGCGGACGATATTCTTCTCCCAGGCTGCTTTCTCTCGCCGGTGAACTGTTTTTTCATATCTTCTGAGCTCTTTATATTCATCTTCGCGTGCCCGCATTCTATGAGAATGTTGCGTTGCTCGGTACGCAACATTCTTACGTTCAGTCGCTAGCTTACATTCGTCATCGAACCAGTCGTTCCGATCTCTACGACTACTGTCTAAGATGGAGTCAGCAGTACTAATAACAGTATTCTTAAGACGCATCCATTTATCATATATGCCCGAAATCTCAGCCCCAGAAATTACTCTCCCTGCATTTAGGTCGAGTACTATCGCTTGACCGTAGTTGTTTCTGGTCTCTTCGTTGCGAAAGGCAGCCTGATTTGCGGATGCAGTCTTTCGTGATGATGCAATCCGCACTCGGAGCACCATACCATACAAGATAATGGTACGAGTCAACGCTGGGACCTCGATACGTTCGTACCGTCATCAGGTTCGGTTTGTGGCAGCGGTCTATCAACATGTGGTCTATTTGGTTGCGAGTGGCTCCATCAGGAGATACCCAGGTGGCTTTGTGGATATTTTTACGCGCAAACCTTGTACTGGCAACGACCAAATTATTGCTTGCTGCCATCTCTATGACCCTTCGTCCATTGTCATTAGTGTTCTCGTGTAAGCTATGGGTGCCAATGTACTGCCTGAATACTGGCTCCCTACTTATTTTATCATTCATATCCCCCAGAATGATTTCCATGGGGGATATGAATGCTAAATAGGTAGGAACCCAGAACTTCATCCCTCTCCATCATACTGAGGGCACGCATGGAGTTCCCGTTCGACTGATTCAAAGAATTCTTCTTTTACATAATCTAGGGAATCCTCTGTAGGTGCGTAAACTCCATCATACTGAGGGCAGTGTATCTAAAGCTGATTTTGGGTTCCGTAATATGGTTTTCTACGGGCGAGGTTATTAGCCTCGCACCAAGCTTACTTTAAAGCTTTTCCTGTACTGGAGGAAAATTACCAGCAGCCACTACGTCCAGCACAATAATGATTTTTTAATATACCGTGAAAAAGATTTGTACATAGAATGCGATAGCGTTAGAGAAAAAAGCAGTGACCAACACCCAATAAACCATTTGTGATATTAATACAAGCCAATTGATATGCCATGCCATGACATAGCTGCATTTTATTTTCTATTTAGACACTGGACAAATGTACCTAACTGGAATTTTTAATATGCATCGTAAAAGAAACCAATTCACAGCACCTGGCTTAAAGTGCTTCATAGCATACTGATCCCATAAATTGCTTAGACTGCATTGCATTGACATTCAAATGAGAGTTACACTCAATGAAATTGATACTCAATTTTTGTAATGCAAAGATGTCATTTACATTACAATTAATCGGAAACAAGGCGTGCAATATGTAAATAATCGATTAAAGTTCTTTTAATATTCACTAATCAATGACTAATCAGGTGTGTGAGTGTTAATCTCGAACAAGACATATGTCCGAGATAGCACTGCGATAGCGTAAGCGTTTGCTGCATGTGTGCATGTGCATTAAGGAAATTCGCTTTAATTGATTCAATTAACATCAGCACTAATTGCCAATGTCAACTGATTAATTCGTTAATTTCATAGCATTGCGTGCAGTACGATGGAAAGGAATATCGGAGGAGTGGTTGAGGAAAAGTTTTATTATTAATACAAAACTCATTATTGCGCGTGGATGGAATTTTATCATTCATTGTTCACTCTCTGACAGAAGAGAATAATCCGAGAATGGCTAGCGAAATACCCAACAACTCCAACTACGGACCCCGACTTTGGTTCGACTTTTTTAATTTAATTGTCTGTTTCCACCAGGATTCAATTGGCTTGTTCGTTGTTTGGTTTTGCCATCGGTATCTAGGGACATGAGCATGAAAAATCCTGTAAATCGCCTGGTTATATATTTATATACCGATGGTACCTTTACAACCCTGCGTATCGTATTTTAACCCCACTGGAACAAGAGTATCCCTCTGTGTCTGTATTGAACATTCTCCGTTGTTTAAAGTTCGCAGTTCACCCTCAAATCAGTGCGAGGCACTTTGTTGTATGGACGGTCTGGTCTCGTGGTTTAATACTTTGATGCTTTCCCGTCAAAACGATATATATGAGCGAGTTCTGGCTGTGGCCGTTGCCGCTTAATAGTCGTATGTGCCGGCAGTGGATATCTACATAAACAAAGCCCGTTTCAAATTAAGTTCCAATAAATAAATTTAAGAACTTTTGCCCAACAGGCAGTGAATATTGATTACGGATATGAGCAGTGTGTGTATTTACTTGTGTATAGGTGCATTGTGACCTTTCCTCAGAAGACGATTATTATTCTCACTCAATACAAATATATATTGAATATTAAAGAAACAGAAGCATAGTTGGGTTTTAAGCCATCATCCAAATCGTTAGAGGTTTTGTTTACTCCGAGCGCTCCTTATCGCTTGTTGTTGTCGCTGTTGTTGTACGGTCTCGTTGCTTATATGGTTCCGATTGCCTGCATAGTTCTGATGTGGTTGTACGATACACTCGTTGGCGCAGGGACATAAGTCCCAAAAGAAAAAAATGGGACATATGTCCCAAATCGAATTTGGGACTAATGTTCCACCCCATTGGGACATAAGTCCCAAAAAAATATGTTGAGACTAATGTCCCTGCAACTTTAAAAGGAGCCATTTTCTGTATGTAATGAAAGTCCACAAATTTTATTTCAATCATTATCTCACCGAAAATATGGGACTTATGTCCCATCTCCGACAAAAAATTTTTTAGGACTTATGTCCTACCCCATCGGAACATCGGACGATTTGGGACTGATCCCCACTGAAGTGGGATTTTTTTTAGGACTTATGTCCATGCGCCACACTCGTCGCGGTATAGTAGAGACGTTAAGAAGATTCGTTGCTTCCTTATTAACAAGCTGTTTGAGTCCTTTTGCATGTGCCATGACCTTTGAATTGATTTTTTGAAGAACAGTAGGAATCATTAAAACCCGATTAAGGTCACTATTTCTGATATAACCACAGAGCATTCACATTACCCACCCTAAGGACTTTGTTCTGGAAATGATGAATAGCTTTAATGTGTTGCTGGCATATCCCATGGTTTTAGAATTTGGTTATATAGAAGTATATTATTTTGTGTTTAAAACATTGACTTCCTCTCCATAAGCCATTCAATTTTTCGCCACTTTATGTCCAGTTCAATTCTTTTGATTTTAATAAGCTCTTTCCACCGAAGGTTGGTGTCTAGAGTCATACCTAGATATTTCGCTGTATTAGCGTGTGGAATTAGTAAAGAGACAGACATATTTGTAAAGTCAATGTGTAAATATTTTTTCGAGTTTAGTTCTATTCTTAACCTTTGTGATTTTTTTGATCTATAGCAGCTTGCGATTTCTGACGTTGACTCTCATTCCACTGTGTCACCGGCAGAAGTTCAAGTTATAGAGTGTAATGTGTTGTTAATATTGGTCGCTAGTAAAGAGGAGATATAACAAAGGCCCAATGATACTCCCTTGAGGAACTCCGGCTTTTATCTGTTTTAGGTTAGAGTAACGATTTTCTTGCTTTATTTATTTATTTTTAGGTAAAAATTCATTAAGTGAGCTTACTGTTTCGGAATAATAATATTCGGCACGACAGACCGTTGCGGTCTAAGCCCGAACTTCTCGCGACCATTTGTGCTGTGCATGTATGTTTTTGCACACAAATAGAATTTATTGATTAAGCCCATGTTAAACTCTGTCAAAAGCCTATGCTACGGTCCAACCATATGGCAGAGCAAAAATTATTTACTAATGAATTTTCAATTTCTGCTTTTATTCTGTATTCTAGAGTACTTAGTTCAATTGGTGAAATGTGATTAGGTTTCTCGATTAACCTATACATATGACCTCAAGAGACGTTTCATGTTTTCTATGAACACACTGAAGTTATTTTAATACAGAATGTCCCACCTTTTATATTACAAATTATGCTGTCTCTTCCATGTTGGTACTTTTCCTGTTCTCTTTACCCTCTATAATAGTGTATTTCTAAAAAAATCTCTTTAGCTGTTCCGATTTCATCTCGAAGAGATTTGAGAGGTCGGCACTTGAAGTGTTGTCCAATTAAAAATGCTGTAAATTTGTCAATTTTGATTTTTTTTAATTCAAAATTTCAGTATATCGTAAAAACATTTCAAATTTAACAGAAAATATGTTATTGTTTGATGTAGCCACCTTTAGCTTGGCTACTAGCATCGAGTCTATCCGAGAACGCTTCACACGCTGCACGAATGTGGTCAGATGGTATTTTGTCTCATACTCGGCGAAGAGCAATCTTTAAGGCGTCGACCGTCTCATATTTTTTAGTTAATACATCGTCCTCAAGAATGGACTTTATGGAAAAATCCATTGAGTTTAAGTCCAGGAAATATTGTGGCCATTGTTGTGAAGCTGGGAACTTTTTCTTATAAAAAACGTTGGGTTTCACGCGAGCTTAATGGGATGGTGCCGAGTCTTGTTGAAACGACCAATGGTTTCTACCGAATTGTTTACGTGCCCAAGGTAACAAAGCATCGTTTAAAATCTTTTCACGGTAGATTTGTTGATTTACCTTTACGCCCTGTTCAATGAAAACGAGTAGTGAGCATCCTGTGTGGCAGTAACGGCGGCCCAAACCATCACTGATGCAGGCGCTTGCTTTTGCAGTGCACTTTAACCAAACGCGATTGTTTAGTTTGTTTACATATTGCTGAACCGTAAAAATGTTTTTTCATCAGAAAAGACTAAATTCTCAGCCTCGTCACCAACGTGCATGTGCTTTAACACCTTTGCTCTTGCTAGGCGAACTGCCTTTAGTGCAGGTGTTCTTGCATTTTTTGTATTTTGTAGGGCTTCAATCGTATTTCATTCATTTTGTAATATGCGCCCCATGCTACGAGCAGACACATTGAGATATTTCGCCAATAGAACTGCGCTTTGTCGTGGATTACGTTGAATTCTGGCCTTCACCTTTCGAACCATTTCTGGGATGGTTACTGTTTTTGGATGTCCACCTCCGAATAATTGATCTTTCTTTCTACTGTGTACCAAAAAACATAGCGCATAAGAATTTTCGTGCAGATTTGTTTGTGGTCATGGAAGCTGGATGTCTCCTAGAAGATTGGACCGCATAGCAGTGTAAAACTATAGCAATATACATCTCCTGTTGTAGTCTTTCAAGCTCTCCGTTGTCTGTTTTTTGTTTTGTTTTTTGATTTATACATTGTGCATCCCCAATGAGCGTGACAAATACTTAAAATTGTGATTGGGATAATTACGAGCAAAAGATTAAAATTGTATGATAGGAGGAAATCTATGATCACCATCTGCTTTAATTTTAAGGACAAGAAACGTGGCTTTGATTTAAACTCACTTTTCACCCCATAACTTTGGAACACATCAAGCTACGGGACTGATGTTGATGACTTTTTTGATAGTAGGAAGGTAAATACCACAAATGCGACACAATAAGGTTAGGTTAGGTTGGGTTAAGATGGCAGTGAAATCGACACACATCGACCAGTAATAGGCCATTGTGATACCACACGGATCAGGAAAAATTCCCTCCACCTACTCGTTGAACCAATTAGAGCTTCGTATGAAGCGTAGGAGACTACCAATATCAATGTTGATGAGATCATTAATGTCGTTGTAGAAGAAAGCTTACATATGGAGTTAACGTTTTTGGGAGAGAGCTGGACAAGTACAGAGAAGATGGATGATGGTTTCCTCCTCCTCCTCATCCACTCAGCTTCTGCAGAAGTCATTCGAGAAGACTCCAAGTCTTGCTGCCTATAAGACAGTGCAGAGTGATGGCACCTAAAATAGCACTGATGTGCGATCGTTTTTGAGAGATCAAACACTTTCGGATCCACCTTGGGCCAGATCTGTTTGGTCGCTATTCAAGTTGTGCCGTTTGACCACATACGGTTAGTTTTTTCATTAGCATCCCGCTTTAACATGAGTTTGCATGTAGCGATTGATATGCCTAGAGAACCATATTAAGGTAAGATGAATAATGTATAGTTCCTTGTTTGGCGAGTTCTTCATACAGTTACCTGGAATGTCTCTTTGCCTCGGCACCCAACACAGGTGGATTTTGAACTGCTCTGCCATCTCCATGAGAGATGATCGGCAGTGGAGGGCTCGAATTGAGTTTGAAGAGACTGATTCCAGGGTTTTTAGTGCAGCTTGGCTATCCGAGAATATACGGATATCCTGAGCGGATATGACGTTTCTCTTCAGCCAAAATAAGGTTTTACTGATCGCCATAATCTCAGCCTGAAAAGCACTACATTGATTTGGAAGACGGAAAAGAGGCTAAGATTTCGCTCTTTTGAGAAAACACCTCCGCCGACTCCGTCATCAGTTTTTGACCCGTCTGTTTAAAAATGATTATGTTCATCTTCCTGGTAAGCTTCCGCTTCCCAGAATGATCTGGAAGGGACGGTGACCTGGAAGTTTTTGTTAAAATGGAGTTGCGGAATGGTGTAGTCTATATTGTGTGGTATCAGGATATAGAAGTGACCGATTTCATTTGTAGTTCACTGGGAGATAGCGTTAAGTTACTTGCCTGCTGAAAATATCGATTGGTGTCAGGTCAAACAGAATGTCTAGTGCGGCGGAGAGGGTTGTACGAAGTGCTTCGCTCTTACATAGACTAGCTGATCTTTGGACATTGCTTAATTTGTCTAGTTTTACTTTCTTATTTAAGGCAGTCCACCATACGATCACACCCAGTAGAATAGAATGTCTTATTACCGCTATATATAGCCATAGATTTACATGGGGTTGATTTTGTTATAAACTCTTGATACACTGTTGGTACTTTTGGTCAACAGGAGTAGAACTGAAAGTATAATTTTATTAAAAGAATTTTAGGAAAAAAATAATGCAAAACTTCATGGCTTAAAGTACGATACTCGTATATAGCTCAACAGACTTTCGGATTTCGACCCCATCTTATCTAAAAGCCTTGCCTTCAGATGAATGAATTAAAGAATGAATGAATGAATGAATGAATGAATTAATGATAGAATGAATGAATGATAGAATGAATGAATGAATGAATGAATGAATGAATGAATGAATGAATGAATGATAGAATGAATGAATGAATGAATGAATGATAGAATGAATGAATGATAGAATGAATGAATGAATGAATGAATGAATGAATGAATGAATGAATGAATGAATGATAGAATGAATGATAGAATGAATGAATGCATGAATGAATGAATGATAGAATGATACAATGACTGAATGATAGAATGAATGAATGAATGATAGAATGAATGAATGAATGAATGAATGAATGAATGAATGAATGAATGAATGAATGATAGAAATAATGAATGAATGAATGAATGAATGAATTAATGAATGAATGATAGAATGAATGAATGATAGAATGAATGATAGAATGAATCAATGAATGATAGAATGAATCAATGAATGAATGAATGAATTACGAATCAATATAGGCAATTTCTTGTTATAAAACCTAAACATTGGTATAACATTGAGAGCACAACCATAATTGCTCAAAACATCTAAAATAAGTTACTCTTTTTCAAATTCAGAAAAAAATAAAACCAAGATCGTCCACTACAGAAATCTCTCATTCTACCCACAGGACTCTTAGTTCTGCAATTGTAATAATTATACTCGTAGCAGGGGGTCAAAGAATGACCATTTTAAAATAACCCAAAAGCTTAAAATTCAATAACTATTTTAAGTTTTCCAAACTCTGAAAACGTATTTCACTTTTTATGTTGTCCTACCAGCTACATTAAATCGTAATGAACACTTTACCTACTCCGGGGCGAACAGTAGAGATGTATCCGTAAAAGTAATCAAATTTAATGTTCATATCCTGCTCTTAGTACACACCCACAAAAACACACACACATTCAGGCGGTATTTGTGGCAGTCGCTGACAAGTCATTAAGTCAACAAGTACGGCTATTTCCTTGATAATTTGCAAAATTTAAATTATCATGCATTAACGTTCGAATTGATGGCATTCTGCAGATTGTTGTCCATCGGTCGGCTTATACGAGTTTGCTTGTGATAACGGTGATAAACATTTGAGCGCATCAACCACAATACCTCAATTTCACGTCGCACCCACACAACCACAACAGCGATTAAATAACGAATGCTAATGTGGTATTTTATAAATTCATGAATACGCACACCATGAATAGATGAATGAATGATTTTACAGTTTTAACTTTGATTATTATGAAAAGTTTTTATTGCTGATTGGATGGATTATAGATACGCGAATAAATAAATAATCCAAAATTTATGCAACACCGATATTGCATCGTTTTTGAACGCGAAATTCAAATTTAAGACATTAGCAGGTGCAATTAAAAAAGGCAATAAAACTAACGAGTGGTGTTGCCAGTATGAAATGTCGAACAAAAAGTGGTCACACAAGTTATTGCGACGCGATTCATTCGTGTGTCAGAGTTCATCTCGGGGTTTTTTTTTTTTTTTTTTTTTTCATCAGAAGCTCATTTAAATGAGAATGAGTTTTCCGTCACAATATGCGGTGCGCAGTTTTTTTTTATATATATGTATATAGATACAGACATACACCCATATACTTTGCATAATCCTACCCAAGGGCAGGAATAAATGTGCAGATGTACAATAAAATTTACTAAAAAGGTAATAAGATTTTTTTTTATTAATAAACGAAGGCAAATTATAAATCTGCTCGGGAAGAAATGCTGAAAAAGGCAGCGTAAGCTTCGCATTGATGCTCAGCTAAATTTTGGATGACTTATATTTCTATTCTTAGTTGTATTCTGATAGTTTTTTCGCCATTATTTAAAAGAGGTATTTTATCCATCTCCATGTTCTTCATGTTTACCCTTTTTTTACTTAGATATTTCTCACAAAGAAAAACATTGTTATCGATTAATTCAACCAGTTATACCTTGTCCAACTACACAAAACTGAGACCATTAGAGAGATTGGGAAGATTAAAAAACAAAAAATTAAAAGAAAATGAAAATACTCATGTATACTCCATATTTCTAGTCGAGCGCTTTAACCCGGACCTGTTAAAAAAAAATTGAAGATTATGTTATTACCAGTTCGGCCGCATTCCATTATACGAATAAGCACCGGCTCCTAGTTTGTATTTTTTAATTTAATGTCAATCGTCTTACAGCGAAAATATTTCTTAATTTGTGTTTCAGAGTATGAGAATTACTGCTTTGAGATCACTGAAAGTACCTCTTACTAAGTCAGGAAGAGAGCACTTCCCTACGCAATGGATCATAGCCATCATCGGTAATAGGATTATTCATGCTAACCTCGGCAGCTGTAACGTTTCCAAACTAATTGACAAAGGCACTCCCCAGGGAGGAGGGGTAATCTTACCACTATTGTGACCAATGGTAATCAACAAAATTCTATTAAAACTTGAGGAAGATATGACGAAGGTAGTCGCGCACGCAGATGCCGTGGTGATACTTGTATAAGAGCAGCACGCACTGGGTAAAGTCGGGTCCTGGGCAATAACCTGCGGCTTTGGAGTCATTTCAAGTCAAACTGAATTTTTAATTATTATTATAATAGAGCGAACATTAGGACGTACGTACGACCTTCACGTTCTCTCGACCACTCTGGTACTGTTCATTAGCAAATCTAAAATACAGACCTTTGTCCTACCAAAACTCAACCTTCATAAAGTCAAACTTACCACTAGCGCTTAATATCTCGCAGTAATCCTGGATAGGACGCTTAGCTGGAAGGCTAAAATAGAGGAGAGGGCTAAAAAAACGTAGCCATCTATGACAGCAGTAAAACTGTCGGCAGGAAATGGCTGGTCTGGTGAGCCAGCGATTACCAAAAAGTACAATTCCTCCAAGCTACAGAGGTTAAAACGATCAGCAGTATATTGTATCACAGAAGCTCTACGTTTATGCCCGACTGAAGCCCATAACACCATCTTACACTACCTCCGGAAATATTTATCAAGTATGTTGCGATATGCAGTACATTTCGACTCAGAGAATCTAGACCATACGGACATTACTGCAGACAGTACCTGAAGGTATGATACCATCATCTACTGACTACTGCAACTCCAGACTTAGCTTCAACTTCTCCCTCGGCTTTCAGTTTTCTACCAGTGGTAACTAGAAGGATGGGGCAATAACGAGGCATTTGAGATAATTTTGGATCGGTCGGGTTGATGCAGGTTTCTTCTCGGATGATCTTAATTTGTCAAAATCATACATGCTACGCGATTCAGCTAGCATATTTCAGTGGAAATGCACATGGCTTCTGAGCAGGAGGTTCGTGGTTCGAATCCCAGTAACACCAAAAGTATTTTTCACGGTGTCCCACCTCTCGCGAATGGGTGACAAATGTTCCGAGAAAGCTTCTCAATTCGCCGTTCGGATCCGGCCTAAAATTGTAGGTCCCTTCCATTTGTGTTCAAAAATATACATGCGCAACACAAATGGTCGCGAGAAGCTAGGCCTTGGACGGCAATGGTCTGTCGTGCCGAATATTATTATTATTTTTATCCTAGCAATTACGCCTGCATGGCACTAAGCCTCAGTAAAGCACAAATTGGAAAGGTGGGCATATGTGTTGATAGTCAATCTGTCATAGAAAAGATTCACGCAACCACCATCAACTCGAAACGTGTAAAACAGTGCCAAGGAGAATGAGCTTCGATTAGCCAAATCATGGACATCACTATAGTATGGGAGTAACAGTAACTCAGAGTTAAACGAAAGGGCAGACGAATTTGCTAAGAATTCGCACCACTATGGAAACCGACTCTACGGCAAGAGTTAGCTGTCCAATGAGCTCGTTCAAGGAACAAATTCTCTCCTTTTTAAATTCTCTATATTAACTTCACTTGCCCGTGTGTTTGTGGGTTTGTGGATTTGTGGATTTGTGGATTCGTGCGTCATGGAATCTTGCGATCAAATTTTGACCCACTTCCCAAAGTCCTATTTTATTGAAATTTTGCACACATGCATATCTCCGATGACAACACTTTCTAAAATTTGAGGACCCTCGGGCCACGGGGTCGGTGGCAAATTTACAAAATTTTACTCGATTTTATACACATGTGCATCTCTGATATACAACACTTTTTGTAAAAATTTTGGAGACCCCGGGCTCGGGTTCGTGGGGCCCCATAACTTTTTTTAAAAAAATTATCCCGATTTTCTTTAAATTTAATACACATGTGTATCTCCGATAGACAAAACTTTTTTTCAAAAATTTGGAGACCCTAGATCGTGGGGCCCCAAAATTTAACAAAAAATTAACCCGATTTTCTTTAAATTTTATATACGTATGTATCTCCGATGAAAAACATTTTTTGTAAAAAATTTGGAGACCCCGGGCCCCAGGGTCATTGGGCCCCAAATTTTTTTTTAAAAAAAATTAACCCGATTTTTTTTAAATTTTAAATACGTGTGTATCTCCGATGGACAAATTTTTTTGTAATGTTTTTGGAGTGTGGCCCTGAGGTCCGAGGTGTGCCCATATAAATTTTTTAAAAATTAGCTCGATTTTCTTCAAATTTTAACACATACCCATCTCCTATTAGAGAATTTACATGAAAAATTGTATTTTTATGGGTTGTTTTTTTCACTACTAAGTCACAACTATACAGACAAAAAGGGGTCAAGTAAAGTTAAATAAAAGTTTTTAAAAATGATGTGCAATCCACTAAAAGCTGTATCATAATTTCCCGTTATTTCTTTCAGTCTACGCGTTCTCACATTTCCGCCCCAATCATGCTGACTTCTTCATCGATGAGTATTATCTTGATATACTTGGTTACAGATCTATATAAGCCCTTGACCTCGTCCCATATAGGCATTTGGGAACTCAAAAGGGTGATTTTAAACGCAGTATGAACAGTCGTGCCTCCTATAGCAACCGCGGCTTTCCCTGCAACATAGGCGTTAAAATAACCATCCGTATCTGTGCATCGATTACAACTTCCACGATGAGTTTGATAACAAAAGTCTTCCCACATCCAGCAGAACCAGTCAAGAAAGTTGTAACGGGTTTGAATTTTTTGATGTTGACAACCATATAATATGTTTACCAATTGCTTTGCGTTTGCCTTTCTCATGAGATCGAGAAACTCTGAAGTCTCCATCAAGTTGTCTTTGTTCTTCATTCGTATTGTAAGTTTGTTGATTTGCATTAACGTTTTGAACTTTCTATTGGATTTCAAAGTGAGCGTTTGTATTTCCAATATTAGGATGTAACAAATTACGTCATCGCAAGCCGAGCGCAAACCAATTGTTATCAAAAAAGTCTCATCAAATTCTCATCAAAAAGTTCCACTATTCCATGCATTACACGCGCCACACACGACGCGCGACAAGCGTTACTCGCGGAATATCAAAAATGCTGTTTGAGATATAGCTCAGCTCTCGAGGTCGTATGAAAGGTCAAAAACTAACTTTTGTTTTTTGCTTTCACCCCTACAAATCTTCATTAGGAAGACGGCCGCTAGATGCGCTATAAAGCTGCAACTAGAATATAATTATAAACCAGGCGACCTTGAGGGACACCTGAGAACTCTCAACTCAATTCCCGAAAGAGAAATGTTCTGCACAATACCTGACGTTATGGTCAGGGAGTACTGTTTCGGCAGGTTATTCGAGGTAGAAATCTTAGACCGCGCAAGCTGGTCTAATGGTGTTCCGACACTAGTGGTCTGGTTTGGTTCACTGATGGATCAAAGATGGAATCTGGAGTTGGTGCTGGTGTCTTTGGACCTAATACAAAGGTCTCGATACCAATGGGGGTAAGCCCCACGGTCTTCCAGGCCGAACTCTATGCCATAGAGATCTGCGCTAGGATAAACCTCAGTAAAGGCGTTAAGGGCGCGAGAATTTATATCTATTCAGATAGCCAGGCAGCACTTAAAGCTCTGTCGTCCAATGGACTCGTTAACAGTTAAAAGCTGCTACGATGCATTGCAATCTCTGGCCAGACACAACAGGGTTAAGCTCGGTTGGGTACCAGGTCATCGAGGTATTGCAGCCAACGAAGCCGCAGATGAACTGGCTAGGGCCGGTTCTGAAACTGCGTTCATAGGACCTGAACCCTTTTGCAGCGTCAATTGAAGTGCCGCCACAGGGCTAATTAACAGTTGGGAGGGCAGGCTTCGCCTGGCTCAATGGGAAAATACCCCGGGGCTAAGGCAATCTAAACAACTGATTGAGAAATCCTATATGTAGATAAAGGCAGCATTAGGAAACTAGTGAGTTTTCTAACTGGCCATTGTGGCTTAAGGTATCATCTTAACAAAATTGGTGTGGGCTCTGTGACAGAATGTAGGTTCTGTGCGGAGGAAGAGGAGTCATCCTTACATGTTCTCTGCGAATGCCCAGCACTTATTTGGTTAAGGAGATGCATATTCCGTAAGGAAATATGCTCGGCAGCGGAGCTAAAAAGCTCTACTACTAAGGACATTCTGTCTTTTATTAGGAAAGTGGTATGTCTATTAGACAATTAATGCCCTATTGACACAATAGATCTTTTAGGTCGCGGTGTCAGTCACTTGGACTAGGGTTTTCACAAAAAAAAAAAAATTTGTTTTTGTTAACCCGTAACAAGTTAACGCATAACGTATCGATTCCACTCCCCATAAAGTGTTTTGTGTAATTTTTTCCTATATATGAAAATCGATTCTTAAGGAGTAAACTCCAATAAAATGTTAATGTTAATCGTTCAACTGATTATAAAACTAATCAGCTATATGTATGCCATCTAAAATTCACAAACTACATGTGATATTTATCTATCCAACATTGTCAAAGGTTCATCCGATTTAAAGTCGTTTCCTTTTTTAGTTTCACTATTCACATCCGTTTCTTTTTTTTTTAAAATAAAATATAAATTTTATATACCGAGAGTAGAAGTCCTGAATAACGCCTGAGCTCGGCTGCTGTATGTCGTGTACGCCGCCCCGGACGAGTGTCGATGTCGACCCCATTTCACAATTTCAACGAAATAATATTAATTTCATTCAAAGTTTAAGTTTAAAATGAAAAATTCATAACTAAGCAGCGAGCGCTCAGCAACACGACTCCAATTATTCCCCCCCCCCCCACCCCATCGTGAAAGAGAAACAAAGTAAACAAAAAAGAAAACGACGGAACCTCAAAAAGTAAACGGAGAAAAAACTCATCAGCGGAAAAGAAGGGAAACAATTTCGCGGATTTTAATTTTGTCCACCACATCGATGAATGTTGGATGAAAAAAAAAACAAAAAGATACAATTCGCATAAGTCACCTCCAGGCTAGGCCAGTCAATGCGTAGGTATCTCGATTTCAGTTCTAAATCGTAGCACGAGGATTGCTGCTATATATGTGCGGTTGGTTGGTTGGTTGGTTGCTTGCTTGATGTAATTCATTCGCATTTTCCCAACTCCGCTAAATGGATTGTTTCGCCTTCTGGTTGAGCATTGAGCAACATCCAAGGAAGTAGCGAACATTAGAATAAAATCTGTCTGTCTATCTGTTTATATTCAAACATTGTGTCCTTTTACAGCATCGCAGCACAGAATCCACTGTCAGTTACCAACAGCAGAACAATTATTACGGACAAAGTTTTCGATTCCAAAGAATTCCAAGTCCAAGTGGGTATCTATCTACATTCAAAATGCACTTGAGTCCTGTTTGAGTCAACATCGGCAGTCAAGTGCGTATGTTTGTATCTGTGTATGTTTATGTTGGTATTCATTACACAACGTGTGGAGAACATGTTGTTTCTGGAAATGTTTCTGCCGCTGTCGCATAGTGTTCGGTGCAGTTCGCTTAGTAAGTACATTTGACTTATAAGTATGCTGGGATGTCAAACAAAGGATATGGGAGGGATGTATCTGGTGGATGGTATGGATGGATATAAGAGTTTACGTACATATATGGCAGGATGCGCTGCGGCATCGTGATGTTTATTTTATTTATTTAATTTCTGATGTGTCGTCGTCGTCGTTGTCGTCGTCGTTATCGTAGTCGTGCTGGTTGTAGCTGCGGCTGTGGTGTTGTCGTTGTACACTCGTATTAAATCCTCTTATCTCGTTGTCAGTTTGTTTTTGTTGTTGTTGTTGCTCCAATCGCATCTCATCAGTTGGCAGAAGGTACATTGAGCGTAACCAAGCTGCGGTATGTTAGCTGCTAGCTGTCATGCACCCACATATTGCAGGGCACAACAACCCCACTTTAGAAATAAAACAACAACAAATAATAATAATTTAAATTAACCTGCAGCTAAATACTATCACGTCGCTCCTTCTGCTTTTCGTTCTCCTTCGCCTTTTCCATCTTCATCATCTTGTCCGCCTTCCCTTCCTTTTTATGTTTCATTTTTATCCTGTTAGCTGGCGCTGGGTATCGTCCGTATCTGTCCTGCGTCGTCTACTGCTCAGCTGTTGAAAGGAGTCATGCTGCTTGTTAGATGCTGGCGGCGGGTATTGTTGGCCCTTCTGACATACCCCAGCTATATCGTGTGGGTTACCTACCTAACATACCATTACATTGCGACTTCTTGTGAGGAAATTCTGCTGCTGATGCTCCTCTATCCCCTTAGAGATACACTCTCGAGCGAGCATCGCACAGACCCTCAGAAGATGTAGAGGTCGGAAATTTGGAATCATTAGAGGAGTTGCCTTCGGTACGTTTGTCATCGGCAAACGGGACAAGGCAACAGTAACAGAAAACAACGGCAACATACGAGTGGAAATATTTGCATACAATTTGGCTTCTGATCCATATGTACCAGAATGTGTGCCTACTTACCAATGGCATCGGCCGGCGGTATGAGTTGGAAAACTGTGTGACTTTCGTGCAAATCATTAGCACAGACATTATTTCGTTATTTTGTTGTTGTTTTTTCATCCATTCTTCATCATCTTCATCATCGTTCGGGATGGAAATGCCGCCTCGAGGCACAAGTCCAGCCAGACAAGGTTAATTATTATCTTCTGATCATATTTTATGTTTGTGGGTGACTTTTATGTGTGCGGTATTGCATATAGCGTACTCGCATACATGGGAGCGATGCTCTTTCGTGTGCGATCATACACACACTCACGTACACTTAATCTGGCATCGTTGTTGACGGAATCGCTTACGGATTCTTGTTGTCCGTTTGAGAAAAGTTTCCTCAAGATAATTGCATTTAAAAAACTTAATTAAGATAAATTGAATTTGCAACAAAATCTTGTTTTAGATTCTGGTTGATAGCAGATCTTTCTCTTTTCAAGAAAATTTCCGAAAAAACGAAGTACCAAAGATGTAATGCAATTAAAAAAAAACTTTTATTTTTTAATAAAAAAAAGAGGCTTGGCCGTAAATTGGTGATTGAAATCTTCGATCAAATTTCAACCAGTTTTGAGTTTTGCCATTCAACGAAAGAGATGTGAGATGAACTGATGAAGAGCAGCTGAATTTTAATGTCCCAAGGAAGTGCATGCATTTGCTTAATAAGGATTGAGCAAGATGTGATAAGAGTACCGAATTATTTCCGATAAACAAACAAAAATCTTCCTGCCTTTTTTTATTTTGCATTATTAGTAAAAAGCTTTTATTTAACTTGCCTTGTCCATTTACCACAAATCTTGCAAGTTTATGTTCATCAACTTCCCGTTGTCCAAGTCAGTTGGAATTTTGCACAAACATGTAGTCCCCGTGACAATGCAATGTTATGGTACAAATAAACTTTTCCGACAATGGACTTGGACTTCATAAATTTGGCGGTCCAAAATTTTGCAAGCATATATTGACATACATCTCGTTATCCAATCGAAGTTGCGCTCTCATGTGCAGTACTAATTATTTTACAATACTTTGGTTCCATTGAGCTGGTCTGTTTATGGTCTCGAAAGAACTTGTTTCTTTGATTTTACCTATTTGTTCATTGAAAATCTCGCAACTCAATTTTTATAAACTCGTCCAATTGAGTTGAAATTTTACACAAACCTGCATTCTTGGTGACAATGCAGTGTTATGGTACCAAAATAAAATTTCCCGATGGTGGACATAGAATGTAGAAACATCTCAATTATTTCTGTCTTAAATATTTGAAGTCTATTTTGATGCATTTAGCGTCATTCAATCGAATTGAAACTTTCTGCATATGTGCAGTCCTTCTGACAGTATAAAGCTATGGTCTGATGACTGACGAAGGTACACGAATTTATTTAATTTTATATGTTTCTCGCAGGTAGATTTTAATAAAATTCTCGTTATCCAATAGAGCTAGAGTCCCTGTATCAAAGAAAAATGATAGAAATGCAGCGTTTACGGAATCACCAAAGAGCTGACAGGTGGTCACTGTTCTAGCCAGCATCCAGTGGAAGGCTTAGATGGTGCCGTACTCGTTTGAGATGAAGATCAGCTCAAGCGATTGAAGGAGCATTTTTAAACTGTCCTTAACCGTGTATTCAACAACGATATGCACCCAAATCAAACGGAGCTTGCAGAAGAGTAACAATTTTACCGAATTCGCATCTCAACTCCCAGTAAAGACGAGATCGCTACTGCGATCAACGCACTAAATAACAACAAGTCGGTAGGACTAGATGGTATACCCGCATAGCTTCTGCGTCCCGCTCTAACGACATCAGCTTTTATATCCTCTTGTAGAGAGAGCTTGGGAGGCAGAAAGTTTCCCCGACGAGTGGAAGAAGCGAATGATTGTCTAGCTCCCTAAAAAAGGTAGTCTTATGGTGTGCGAAAACTGGAGAGGCATTTGCGTTCTTCCTGCAGTTGCAAAGGTAATAGCAAAAGAAGTACTTGAGCGAATTAAGAAACATCTGGAAGATACGCGCGATACCGAACAAGCTGGTTTTCCGCACTGGATCCTCCTGTGTAGACCACATCAACACCTACGGATCATTATTGAACAGTGCGTTGAATTTCGGTGACCACTGCACCTGCTGTTCATCGATTTTGAGAAGGCGTTTGACAGTGTCAACAGATTGTTTATCTGGCTCGCCTTGCGCATGAGAGGTATACCCGATAAACTAATAGCTATTATTAAAGCAACCTATGATGGCTCAATGGAAATTCGAGATCCTAAGTGTGGTACGACAAGGTTGCATTCTATCGCCGATACTTTTTTTGTTCGTGATTAGCAATGTGCTTTGCGCAGCTTTATCTACTAGAAACGGAAGCAATTCGGTGGACTCTTACATCTCAACTCAAACATCTGGACTACGCTGACGACGTTTGTTTACTCTCACACAGAATTATGGAGCTGCACCAAATGACAACAAATGTGGAGAGGGGGGCAAATGTTGCGGCTTTGAAGATTAATGCTGCCGGAACCAAAATCATCAACCTCGGCACTAACTCAGTAACTCAAGTTAACATTGCTGGACAACCGGTAGAGAGAGAGTAGAGAGTTTCCAATATCTTGGGAGTATTGTCTCGACCGAAGGTGGAACCGAACAGGACATTGTCCACCTTATCGGCAAAGAAAAATCAGTGTTTGGAATGATGTCCATGATATGGCGAAGCAATGCGATAAGCAAAGCTTAAACACCAAGCTGCGACTGTTCCGTTCGAATGTCGAATCTGTGCTGTTGTATGGGTGCAGCACTTGGAATGTGACCGCTACTATCACAAAAAGATTGAAAAAGTTCATAAATAGGTGCCTACGGAACATGTTAAGAGTTTTCTGGACAAACCGTATCTCTAACGAACATCTTTACCAGAAAACGGGTCAGGAGCCAATAGGCACAACCATCCAATGACGGAAGTGGCAGTGGATTGGTCATACACCCCGAATAGGAAACTACGCAATGCAATTGAATCCGTTACCTCAGGATGATAGAAGAACGGGTCGTCCGAGAAATACATGGCGCATAACAGTTGAGGGGGAGTCACGGCAAATGGAGAAGAGTTGGATAGAGCTGAAGCTCATTGCCAAAAACGGCACGCGATGGCGCGTAGGCGTAGTAGAGGCCCTATGACCCACAAGGGGATATAGGACATAAAGAAGAATTGAGAAGTTCTGAGAACAATATAAGTTAAGATACCAGCAAGCCGGTCAAATAATTGACCAGCAAGTAAGTATAGTGAAGAGCGTAAGATCGTTTGTTCGTTTTATAAACAGGGGCCCATTTTGATATCCCGCGTTTGACGCGTGTCACGAGTTGCGTGTGGCGTGTGTGAAGCGTGGAAAAAAGAAAATACGTTGAAATAGCCCCGACCTCAAACACAGATATTTTTGGGTTTATTACCAAATAATAAAGAACATAAATATTTGTACCCGAAAAACGAAGTTTTTTTACATTTACTTGTTACCTGTTGAAAAACAAATCCTTAGATTATCTTCAATTATTTTACAAAAAAAACTTTATTCAAAACCATCACAATAATATATGTGAAGGTAGAAATGATATAGAGCCGTTGTTTCCTTTCCATATTTAATATACACAAAAGTATTTTCAAGATAATTGCTAGCTGTAGTCTGAACTCAAGAAGATCTAGCGTTTCACTTTGGCTTCCTATTTCTTGATGTCTGTCAAGACTCTGCATAACTAGAAATTTAATCATAACATGCAAGATGCTGTTAAAGGCAAAGGTAATACCAGTGCTTAAATATGGATACGAGTGTTGAGAGTGGTCAAAAAGCATTCTGACGGAGAATTTTTAGCCCCATATGTGAATAAGGACGATTGCGGAGACTCTATAATGATGAGATCTGTGCGATGTCGATATCATTAATCAGGGTAGGCTAGCTTATCGCCAGACATCGACTTTTTTGCAGGAGGCCAGGACCACACCCCAGTTAAAGAACCAAATATGATGATGATGAAAATCTGAATTTTGCCATTCTACTCCAATCAGCTAAAGAGCAAAGGCATGAAAATAAACAAAGATTTTAAATACTATTCTTTAAGTTTTATAAAAAAGTTTGATCAAAAAGGTCGATGCTACCCATGGATCCATATCGCTGGACCAAAACCAAACATTTAATAGTAACATGTTGAAATGGCAGTAGGTATTTGCGCCTCGATTTAAAAAAAAGTCTAAACTGGGCACTGTTTTATCAAAAGTTGTAAAAAGTTAAACAAAAAATACAGTTCTGTTCAGTTCTTAATTAAATACAATTTAAGGTAATTCCTGACAAAACATCGAAAGGCCGGTTGGTGCCTCTTGATGTAACTTAACTCGACTTAACTCGCTCGAGAGTAATATTTGCTATTACCCTTGGGAATATGGACAGAACGGGGATATCACGCCAGCCACTGCAGTTTTGAATATCACGTTTCATTGGTAATCAATAAGCATCCTTCCAATTCTTGGAAGAGGCATCTGCTAAACGGAATCAGCTTTCAGGGAAACACAAATTCTTCTCTTCCAATATAATATATAATAAAATTACGGATGTGAAGTTTTTAACAAATAACAAAATATTTGTATGTATGGGTAATGCTATTTAACAGAATGCAAACATTTTGTATTTGTTAAATATATGTTCACTGTAATAAAATTTAACCAGCTCACAGCTTTGTTCCATAGATGCAACTAATAGCCAAGTCTTCCTTAAGAAATGCTCTATGAAAAAAAATATGTTGTATAACCGTACGGGCAGATTTAAGCTTTTGTTATGAATGTGAACATTTGCAATTTTAATGAATTTTTTTTTATTTTGGAGGTTCACTGTAAAAGAGATTGGCCAATTCCCAGAGATGTCTCACTAAATTGAATTTTGTTATTTTCATGAAATTCATAAATTTGGAGGTTATCTCTCAAGCGGATTGGGCAGTTCCCAGAGATGTCTCACTAAATTGACCAACACCTGTGTCTTCCTTAAGGAATAATCTATTGAATAGAGTTTGTTAGATTACAATGCAGAGGGGAAGAGGCATTTGCGCATCGGTTTGAACTTTTGTTATTTTCATGAAATTCGACAATTCTTCCCCTCTGCATTGTAATCTAACAAACTCTATTCGATAGATTATTCCTTAAGGAAGACACAGGTGTTGGTCAATTTAGTGAGACATCTCTGGGAACTGCCCAATCCGCTTGAGAGATAACCTCCAAATTTATGAATTTCATGAAAATAACAAAAGTTCAAACCGATGCACAACTGCCTCTTCCCCTCTGCATTGTAATCTTACAAAATCTATTCGATAGATAATTCCTTTAGGAAGACAAGGGTGTGGGTCAATTTAGTGAGACATATATGTGAGCTTGTTAATCTGCTTTACAGCGAACCTCTAAATTCAAAATAACAAATGTTATTTTTACCAATACATATGCAGGCTGTATACATATAAGATTCTGTTAATTTTATTATTTGTTAAAAACTTCACATGCGTATAAAATTAAACACATCCTGCCTTTATATTATTTAAGAATAACACCACTACCAATTTACAATTTGAATTAATGATTTTGTCTTTTTTTTTAACTCACATTTCACCTTCGGTTTAAAATCGTTTTTTTAATCAAACTATTGTAACCTAATGGCGCTACACAAACAGTCAATCCATTCCTGCCCGCCCCATACATGGATTAGCACAGCATCAAATTGCCGTCTATCCCAATGATCCGTTAAGCACTTGTTAGAGAAGTTTTCCGCCTTCGTCAATTAATTTGACTCAGTACTTAAGTGGTAATCATTTGGAGCGGCATGCGGCAATATCAGAGATATGTGCCGGCTTCATCAGCGGAGCGGAGCACTCTACGTACGTACGAGTACAGAGTGCCAGGACAGATATATGTATATAGACAACAATGTCGGATACAGTTTTAAATTAATGTGAAATCGTTTTACTGTCGGCCTCTGTGGACCTTACTGCGATTGAAATGAATATATTACCAAATGAAGCCGAACATGGAACTTTGGCTCGCATTTTCAAGTGGAAAATAACTTTTGATGGTGTATCGCAGATAGATAGATACAAGGTAACCGAACCATGTGACATTCTCTATTGTTTCTTTAAGCGAAAATGCTGCGCGAATTCTTCTTTATAACTTTTAAATAGTTAAGTGAAGGCATTGGTCGTTGAAAACTGTCGTAATATTGTACAGTAGTATTTTGGCCTTATCACGAAAAATGCCACAGTCGCAGGGTATAAATTTATGATAAGAATAAACTTAAAGACTCAAAGCATTCAGATCGAATTAGTACTAAAACATGCCCTGCGAATTGTGTCTGCATCTATAGGTGTTTAAAATAAAATTGTGGTTCCATCTCATGACCATAAATTCTTATTATCGAAATCTGTGAAAGACTGGCCTACAGGTAAGTTTGACTTTCTTAATAATAAAGACTGCAGGCTTTAACTCCTTTGACACTGTCCTTTACAAAAATGTTTTAAGTGTTTGTGCTGATTATATCTTAAAGCGCAGACTAAACACAGCAGTCAGAGAACATTAACAAGTATTACCATCCTGGACAGCTTTATTTCTTTAGGCGAAGCTTGGAAAGTCTTGTCAAAATTAGCTACATTGGTATTTGAAGCTCCTTGTCCCTCCTTAAATATAATAATATTTGGCACGACAAACAGTTGCTGTGCAAGTCCTAGCTTCCCGCGACCATTCGTGTTGTGCGTGTTATTGAAAGGAATCTACAATTATATTCCATATCCGAAAGGCGAATAGTAAATTTATTACTCCCGACTGTTTGTCAGATATTCGTGAGATGGTGGGAGCGTGAAAAATGCTTTTAGTGTTTCTGTGATTTGAACCTCGAACTTCCTGCTCAAAAGTCTAACGCACTAACCACTTGAGCCATTGCAACCCATTCCCCTTAAATATACAAAACTATAAAGCTCAATTAGTTGCTAAATAGCCTATGCTTTTTTAAGTTAATATTTCAGGGACTAGTTAGTCATATCTCATATGAACGAGACAGATATTCGATTATAAGATTTTTGCAGATAAAACTCATATAACGACTCATAAAACGTTGAACATCTTCACATAATCGATTGAACGATGTTTTATCACAAAGGTACTTCGTTCATATCTGTTTTATCGGGAAAAGTATTGGACCAAGGATTGATCCCTGTGGTACATCGATCCGGTCAAGTAAACCGCAAAGCGTGGGCATTAAGGTGAAAAAGAATAAGGTACGAAGGAGAAGGAAAGATGAATTGGCCTTTCCACGCTTGAAGATTATTCTTTCTGAAACGGAAAGGACAAGGTTTTGAGATAATGAGGAAATCCTGCAGAATCTTGTTTTACAAAATATGTACATTTATAATAATGTACGCGTATACAGCGTGGCAATAGGAATTAAGAAGAATTAAAAATTTTCATGTAATTCTATAATGACAGACAGGTTGCCGTCGACACTAACCGACATTTCTTTTGCTTTTAGGTAATACGGTTAAATTCAATAATTTTCTTCTTTCTCGATCTCGCCATCGTCCTCCTTGATGGTCAAGTTTTCAGAATGCTGATCAGAGTCCGCCATTGCTAAGTTCAAAAATTAAATGAAAAACTATTTCTTTATCAACAAAGCTAATAAAGCTTACTTCGCATGTTCAGCATTAAAGACCCAGGATCACATACGCAGCCATGATATGGTGGCCAAAAATAGAGCAATCTAAGACACGCTCAAAAAAAATCAGAGACTTATCTGGATAGCAACAGGTGCTATAAAGACTTGCTCTTGAAAACCTTCTGGGACTTCTACCTTCACTTCACATCACTTACACATCAAAAGCAAAGCTGGCTCGAGAGTCATTACACTTAATATAACTAACCAAATGAAAGACCACCGGGACACACAAACATCATCACCAAAATCAACATAGATAGCGAAATTGTTCTTCAACAACTAATTTATAAAGGAACTTCTCAATATGAATACCAGAAAGAAATAAAGTTGGAAATATTATAAACAACCTTCCCCATATCATGCATCTATCTGGTATACAGAAGGAACTAATTGAAATACATGGACAGGAGCAGGACCACACTACAAATACCGCTAGGAAAATCTCCAATCGTTTTCCAGGCAGAAACAACAGCAACAGAAGCCTGCACCCTAGAATGTATCAAAATAAGTAACAGAGGAACCGAAATCTACATAATCTTCGACAGCCAGGCCGCACTGTTAGTATTAAAAGGCATAGTTTTTAAATCCAGAACAACGTGGAGCTGCTACTAAACGAACTGGCCAAAACCAACCAGATCCCCCTAATATGATATGAGGGGACGAGACAGCAGACCTCTATGCAAGAGAAGGTGCCTATTCCAGAAGCCACCTCAAGTACAAGATAAATTACAACTCAATATCGGTGGTGCGGTGGTTAGAACTATTGGCTCCCACTCGGAGGATATCAGGTTCGATTCCCGACACGTCCAAAAACGCACAATTTTTTCTCACCGCAACTACGTTACAAGTACACATAATACGACGATGTACATCGGTTAGGTTAGGTTAGGTTAGGTTAAGGTGGCATTCAGTCAAACCGACACACTTGTGATACCACACGTATCAGAAAATTCTTTCCACTTACTCGATTAACCGAGTGGCGTCTCTTGAGACCTCAGGCGATAAATCGAGTTCGTTGGCGGCCGTTTGTAGAAGCCCTATTCTCCTCCGCGGTGTAAAAGAAAAAAAAAAAAAGAAGAGACTCCATTAACTAATTAGAACTTTGTATGAAGCGTAGGAGACTTCCAATGTCAATGTTGATGAGATCATTAGTGTCGTTATAGTAGAAAGCTCGCATATGGAGTTTACGATTTTGGGAGAGGGTTGGACAATGAAGATGGAGGATGGTCTCCTCCTCCATGCAGCGTCATTCGAGAAGACTTCCAGTCTTGCTGCATGCCTACATATGATACAGTGTCCAGTAATGACACCTACAATAGCACCGATATGCGATCTCTTTTGATAGATCAAACACTTGAAGCGTCTGCTTTGTCGCTATGCAAGTTGTACCGTTTTACCACCTACAGTTAGTTTTTACATTAGCATCCCGCTCTAACAAGAAACAACTGCATGTGGCGATTGGTATGTCCATGGAACCATATTCAGGTAAGAAGTGTAGTATAGTTCATTGCTTAGCGAATTCGTCAGCCATATGTACAGTTACACGGAATGTCTCTGTGCCAGGCACCCAACACAGGTGGATATTGAACTGCTCGCCATCTCCACGAGAGATGATCGGCAGTTAGGGGTTAGAATTGAATTTGTGGAGACTGATTCCAGGGATTTCAGTGCTATCCGAGAATATACGGATATCCTCAGCGGATATGAAGTTTCTCTTCAGCCAAGACAAGGCTTCACAAGCCTGGATAACACAACAGTGATTTGGAAGACGGAAAGAGAGTCAACGATTTAGCCTTTTTTGATAAAACACTTCCGCCGACTCCGTCATCAGTTTTTGACCCATATGTATAAAAATGAATGTGTTCATCTTCCAGGTAAGCGTCTTCGTCCCAGAATGATCTGTAGGGGAAGGTCCCCGTGGGGGTTCCAATTGCGTCTTAACCTATTCATGGTTAAGGTGCTGGGCTTAACCACGGAAAAGGGCCGCGGGTACTTAGAGTATGCCTTCGTACTTTACTACCCGAAGTGGGCTACCGCTACTTAGAATAACCTTATGGGCGGGTCTTCGTTTTAAGTGGTTCATTTCGTACACTACAGGTCTGTGATTTGGACAGAGGGAATAGTTTATATTCCAAATGGCCTAGGATAGCCTGTTATCCTAGTGACAAATGACAGGGTTCGAAGTTCCGGACGATGTGCTGCTAAGGCTGTAGCGTAGCTACGCCCAGGCACTCATACTGAACGAACTGAGTCCCTTGATGTCAGATCTCACCAAGGTCGCGTTGGTACTACGGGAGTAGTAATTTGTTCGTTTCTCTTTTGCGCACAGAAATTTAAGCTTTCTTTTCGGTCTTCTTGGGCAAAAGTACTGTCTGTATATTCAGTAAAACACCACCTCCTTGGAGGTTAGCTGAGTCTGGTCCAACTTTTGGTTGAGGACCCAGTTTCGTCCTTGGATTGACCTTCGTAGTGGTTTACGGTTTACTCTCAAAGAGAGGACCGCTAAATTGGAGTAGTTCAAGAGCATGCTTAATGGCGAAAGCTAGGCAAGCAGGGTTGGTCCAACTCTACGAATGATGTAGGCGAACCTGGAAGTTTTTGTTGAAATTGAGTTGCGGAATGGTGTAGTGTATGTTGTCTGGGATCCTGTCTAAATTCAGGATAGAGGAGTGACCGATTTCATTTCTAGTACACTGAAAGATAGCATTAAGTTGAATAGCCGAACTAGCAGCTAGTTGCCTGTACATATGTTATATAAAACTCTCGTATACTATGCTGTATTTACATGTATGGACTTACATGTATAAAATAATCAAAGTGTAGAGTCAAAAAATTTAGGTTTATGAGCACAATTTTCTAGTTCTAGTGAGTGCTCGGGTGTGAACCCACCACAACGCTTTCTTTCCTCCTTCTATCCTAATATTTCTAAGCACACGGTGTGCCTAGACATTATAAGGATGCAAATCCCTTGAAGCGTGCGCTAAATATAAAAAGAATAGATCTCTTGTCTGGTACAAGACCCTACTCCATGGTAAGTTAATAAAAATGGGGAAATCCTAAACGGACCACTGTCGTTTTTGCAACGAGACAAAAGAAACGTCAGAACACATCCTTTTTTATATATGACGCCCTCATTCGAAAAAGATTTCAATACCTCAAGGCTTATACAGTTTCATGGCAGAATGTCAGACTGGTCGACCGGGCAGATATGATGGCATTCACAAAAGAACTCAGCCACCACAAAATGTGGTAAATATCTGAGATGCACAATTGATCTTTAGGTCACAGTACACAATAAGGCTTCTCAGACCACCAACAATAATAATAGTAACAATTCCTTCTTGTTGCTAAAATGCGGTCCGATTTTATTTTTCTATCGGTAGTAACTGAGTTATAGTAGCGGTCGACTGAAAGACTATCAGATGTAAAAAGTAAAAAGCATCAACAAACGTATGACTCTTCCAAGAACTTCCTAAGTATGCTAATCTCCTCCAACATACTCATTATTCTTGATTATAACTTATAAAATTGGACCTGTTTGGTACCCTTGTCGGAATTTTTAATAATAGGGCTTTGTATTCAAGTCAGACGGAACTATTAATTAACTATTTTGAGAGTTCTAAATAAAAATCCAATAATTATATATAGTTTCCTTATAAGCATCGATTCCAGCAACATTGGGTTATTTACAACATTAAAATAAAAAGATCGAATTGGGTTATGTGTCTGTGTGTATCTCGTGTAATCGCATTAACTCAACAACGTGTTAACAAGATTAATTTGACCACACACAAGCGCTACCAGCTCGAACCAGTCTCTTCATTGTTGGGACACGTAGTAAAAGGCGTGGAACTAATTGTGCCACTGAGATGCAGTAAACTGGCCGTCTGGCCAAAAAGAGGTTTCATATCGATATCAGAAATAGCACGTAGCAGGTAAAAGAGTAGAGTAGTAGTAAAAGTTGCTGCTGCTTCAATTGCATAACGACAAGTTGCTTCTTTGCTCAGCAGTTTGCCTTCATCAATCAACTTATTCCAGTAGTTATCCTCACATATAAGACACATGGAGAAACGATTTAATTTGCAAATCTCAACGATTTAACACAACAACAACAACAACAGCAACAGCATCAGTGGTAAACGAAGAAGAAAGGGAAGGGTAAAATGTTGCTGCTACCACTGCCACGCCACGCCACATCGTCAGTCAGTGCGGCGCATCGATATCCTCATTTTGATATAACTCGCTACTGACTGAGTGTCGAGTTTAATTAATGACGTCTGTTCGATGTGATTGAAGCAATTCTTTGGAGGAGCGGCTTCCAACTTCGTGTGTGTGTGTCTGTCAGAAACTGCATTGCTTCGAACATCATGATGAAGATAGATCGCGCGTGCCACACGTACAACGCGTCGTCGTCGTCGTTCCATCCCGGCTGCCATCAGAGAATAGCAAATTGCACATACAACAGGAAAATTAAGGAACAACAAGCAAAACGTGAAAAATAAAATAAATTTTTTTACACACGGGAACAACAGGACCGGGCGCCGCGCTGGCCACCGCACTTTACTTTTACGACAACTCAATTTATTGAACAAATCTCCTTGGCGCTGGTGTGTCGTTGTGTTCCTTTCTTTTGCGCTCTCCTCCTCTTCGATAGTGGCAGTGCGAGATTCGAATTGGTCGCAGGACGGTGCGGTGGGATGGAGGGGATGAAAACGGCAAAATTCTGTCAGCAACCAATGTACTGCAACTAATTTCATATAACGTTTCTTCGTTAATTCACTTGCAAATACACGATGCACATCACAGACGGACCAGACACAAGACTGATCATCACCATCATCATCCTCATCCTGTCCAGATTGAATTTAAATTGAAAGTCGAACAGATGTCGTCGAATGGATTGTACTGTGGTGAGATGCACACTGAATTCAAATCTAAATATTAATGTGACCAATGAATTGGAAACGAAATGAAAACAAGGGGTGCGAGCAAATGATATACTCAGGCAAGCCGCACAGACAGGAAGAGCAAAAAATAAATTGGTTGCACCCTTCCGTCCCTCACCGTCACTACACGAGTTATGTTGTAGACATAAATCATGGTCAGGATAGGCCCAGTAGTGGCACTGAGGGTAGTGTACGCGTATGGACACCCACTGAATAGATGGGTAGGTATTCCTTTGGAAAAACGATAAACGATAAAAATGGGAATTTCCCAGCAGACCTGGCGCACAGCCATAAAAGGGAACAGGACTAATTTGGACGAAGGAAGAACAAAGGTTGTGCAGAAATACCCCCGCGCATTGTCTATGGGAAATAGTTTAATTCAGGGTTAGCCTTCTTATTACGGACGCGCAGACGTGCTGTTCTGGTGTTTTGTGCAGCCTCTGACCCTTGTCCTCGTCGATTCACCGACTTCCGAATGAATTACTTACTTGTTCTACGTTAAGCTAATAAATTGGAAAATTCGCACTTACTTTTGCATTCATTGGCATCGGTGTCCGTTGCTCGTCCCCATGGACGATCGAAGTAGAACGGCTTGCAGCGCTCGCACTCGGTTCCAGCTGTGTTATGTTTGCAGGCGCATTTCATAGTCGTCGGCATTGCGTAGCCTTCCAGGACAAGTCCTTCACCACCACCAACACCACGATCAGCGTCATCGTCATCATCATCGTTCATTGTTGCGGCAACAGCGTCATTGGAAGTCACCGACGCAACGCATTCAGATGCATGTCCATTGCATTTGCATCGCCCTCCGACTGCAAAATCTGACACTGAATAATGCTGGCCAAGAGCTACCATATTTATGGGCATAGAAGATGATTTTGTCGTCGTCGTCGTCGTCGTAGTTGCTCCGCCGTTCGTTGTAGTGTTTAGTTTACCGCCGGTGGTCAAGAGAGAATCAATTACTGTATTGCTCTGGTCAGAATCTTTGCCTCCTTTTCGGGACATTCGCTTCCCATCACTGGCATAGTCGCCGTCGCTGGTGGCAAACTTCAGTTCATCAATACGTTTTTTCAATTTACCATCGTCGATGTCGCTATCGGCGCCGTCGACTTCATAATCGTACTCACTATCGTTATCCTCATCGTGGCCAGTCATATAGTCATACTCATCACCATCGTCAATGGCGAAACGATTTGTCTCAGCCGCGACATCGGCTTCAATTAAGTCGCGTGGCATCTCCAATCGATGAAAGACCACTCGAATATCTGTGGCTGTCACCCAATCCTGAAGGACTAGCGATCCGTCAAGGTCATTTGCCGATGGTCGCCCCTCCAGTGTGTTGAATGCAAATCGGTGTGTAACCTCAACCGCTCCTGTCGAACCACCACGATGGGAGTCCGTGCAACGGGCCTCTTGCTCATTGAATTTACTGATTTTCGCTCGGTCAGGGCGGCCGTAGAATTTCTGACACTGTGAACTGTAAAACTGAAACGGTTGCCACGTCTGGCCATGATCGGAACTCTTGTAAATGGCCATTGAGTCGGGACGTGGAGATTTCGGACAGAACGTCAAACTGATATAAGTCAATTCGTACTTTTTGCCTAACGATAGCGTAAGCGTCACATTGTCCGGTGGGGCTGCGTCGACATCTCTGGGAATCGGTATACTTGCCGATCGCCAACACGTAACGTTATTCGAATTATTCAAGTCGGTAAGGGCGCTCGCCGGATACTGCAATTCGGTTTTGAAATTGTCACAAACGCGACACTCGGATGTTGTTCCGTCACGTGAAATTTCACAGAAACGTTCCGCATGTCGCATACCACATGTGCTGGAAGCATGCACAGGGTTACCATAGGCTGCATTCACAAAACTCGGGACGCATTTGCGCGGTTTTCCCTCAAAGTAGCAGGGATCATTATTCGCCGATGACGACGACGACGATGATGATGATGATGATGATGGATTTGCAGCCTCCGACAGTAGCAGTGCAAAAAATAAAAATAGCGCTCCGCCGAAATTTCTTTGCGATTGCGATGACATTTTTTACGCTTCGATGTTTGCCCACGCCAGATGATTCAGAACCACCACTCAGTGGGGTCAGGAGCTAAGATACGTCCGAAATAATCAGCCAAATATTTCACGGCCCAAATAAAATTGGGGCTATGTGTTGATGTTGCGCGATGAGACACAAATTTATTTTTGTTTTCCGAGTACCGACGAGTGACACCTTCGCCGAAAACGGCTAATTTCGAGTTCTAATGATATTCTTGTGTTAATTATAGAAGGATGCTATGCTTGCCCTTGCCGCAGTAACACACTAATTAATTGCTCTGCAAAACCGCGTAACCAAAAGACAAAACCATCCAACACACATTCAAAGTCAGAGAGTCAGAGCGAATTCCGCATAACCAAGTCCGCGGCCGCGCTAGAATTCACGCCACTTAACACAATAATTATTTTCACACTCCCGCCACAAGCAAATCGTCACGCTGCACGCATAGCGCAACAGAAGCATCCGTATCCGCAGCAACGACAACAACAACACAAATGTAATATACTCGCGCACTTTTGGGTAAATTTAAAAATCACAACTCACAAATGACGGAGTGAACAGAAAATCCACATACGGTCGGTCCGGTCGTAGAAAATAGCTCTCGTATCAGTTGAAGAGATCGCAACAACTCAACTCAACTCAACTATAAACTGAACACAGCGCACTCAAGTCAAAACCCGGCGACAGTCAGTCTACTGTGACAGACAACACAGCAACGGCGTAAACTCCTCCAAGTGCCACAGAGTGCATTAGCATAATCTGCAGTATGGATCGGAAATTAAATTGAATTGTGAATTGTTGGCTGCACTACGGAGGAGACGACACAACGTTCTTACACAGTCAGCTGCTGCTGATGGTCTGATTCGCGTCGGATATCATTTAGCTGTCGAGCCAAGAAACACCGACCGTATCCACGGAAAAACACTCAGAAATCACAACACAAGCAATATACTCACGGCTGTACAATTCGCCGCACAGAAAATAACACAAAACAGCAGACAAATAGTGGCTGACAAGAGCGGAAAATGCTAGAAAAGCGAACACAGATCCCACTTCGACTTGCACTTGGCGAGAGCTCGTATACAACTAATGTTACGTACCGCGGTAAATTGCTCTCAACCTCAACGGTCCGTTCACATTGACGAGCAGCTTCTCAGCTTCCGCGGACAATGAAACAGACACCGAAACAAATGCAGACGAATTTCTGAATTTTGTGCAGATGCAGATAAACTCTGTACTCTGTAGATACATTTCTCTGGCATCAATCTACATGCAGGTTGAAGCGCAACATCACCAGAAACATTGTGTACAGTGGTAACAGGGGATTAACAGCAATGTTGCAGTAACGCTGGGCTCATCAATTAACACTTTTATTTATTTATCCATTCATTTGTTTATCAGTCTGAGACCAAAATAGAATGTCACATTGGTCAATTACGGGTACTAGAGGTGTCTATCTGTATGTTTATTTATTGACAGAATTTATGAGTTTTTTCCAATCGATATTTTTTGTGTGCTGGGGGCACATTGGCAAACATTGGAGTATCTTGTGTCTCGACGATGTCGATATCTGTCCGTTCATACATTTGCTGGTGAATTTAAATCCTACATAGTTATTAGAAAAATAATTTGACAGCAGATAATATCTAGGTACCCGCCCACTGTCACAATCATTTCTGGTTGTTCCATTGCGAAAGATATGCATTGGTTAGATTTCATTATTACAACGAATTATATTATAACGAATAGTAATAAGGATAAAGTTGAGCTTCTTGAAATTATCACCAAAGTACAAATAATTCTTGAAGGCTGCAAAATATGAAACTTCTGTATTATCCTAAATATTTAATAAATGGTGTCTAGGTAGAGTGTGGTGGACCGCGCTGTACTCGCGAGGTCGTCAATTAGCGCTAGTGTGCGCCATTGCTCCAAATCTCTAGGGACCTGTTGCATGGATGTTTAAGTGGTTTAAATCAAATACGAGATCAACTGGATGATCCTGTAATCTGAGAGCTCTTTCAGGTCAGGAAAGAAGGATTTACCTAAAATGCGGTGTCCTGGCTCTGCATGGGGCGGACAACTGTAGAGGAATTGTATGATAGTTTCTTTCTCATTTTCATCGTCTGCGGTATACCCAACTTATCAGCATTGTTGCCCACTGGCCAGTGGCCCGTACTGACAGCCACAACTTTGGCAATACCTTCCGGGTTCTAGATAACAACTTGGTGATTTTAGTTTTGCTGTCGGATGGCCCCGTCACTCTTGATATGGCGCAGTTCGACAGACTGCTCCACCTGAGCTGTGACTTAGTATTAAACAAGTAAATGTATAAAAGCTTCATTTTTCAGGTACAAACTTTTATATATACATCGGAAGATGCCACACAGTCGTTTATTGTTTAGTAATAGTAGCCAAAATATCTGTTTTTCAGGTCGGAGCTATTTCAAAGGGTTTTTTTTGCCACGCTTCACACGCGCTACGCATCAAAAACGGGAAATTCAGCCTTCTAGGTCGTGCGAAAGATGGTTAAAAAGAGAGAAAATGGGTGCACGCTCATCTCAGGCTCACGCTCACGCATCGCTCAGGGTGCATGCTCATCTCAGGCTCACGCTAACGCGTTGCTCAGGATTCACGCTCGTTTCAGGCTTACGCTCACGCATCGCTCATGGTGCATGCTCGTCTCAGGCTCATGCATCGCTCAGGGTATACTGGGTGTATTAATACTTAGTACACCCAGTACATCCAGTCCATTCCATTCAGTACACCCAGTAAGTATACTGAGTATACACAGTATAATCACTGGGTGTACTAAATCACTTTGTATACTCAGTATACTCAGTATACTCACTGGATGTACTAGTACAGTACACGCAGTACACCCAGTACAACCTCTATCCTAGGATGGGTCATAAGCATGCTAAAAAGCAGAAAAATGCGGGATTGTCACAATAGCGGCAACTAGAGGCTGCCCAAAAGGCGGTGTCCTATCGCCTCTTCAGTGGATACTAGTGGTGGACCATCTATTTGACAGGTTACAGAATAACGGCTTAACAATCATTAGCTAGTTCTAATGGTTTGAGGCAAATTTGTGAGCACGCTAACAGAACGGATGCAATTTGCTCTCAAACTAGTGAAAGACTGGTGCAAAGAGGTTGGCCGAAGCGTCAAAATGATAGTTTGCACACTTTTCACAACAAAGGCAAGAAATAACTCTTCAAGCACTACATTTTCAGGGCAAAACCCTTCAATTAATGCCAGAAGCCAAATATGCAGGGATCGTGTTTGATAAAAAAAACTGACATGAAACCACCACATATTATACATTACTCTAACAAAGCTTACTTTATCTGCCAACGTATGTTTAACAAAACGTGGGGAATAAATCCGCAAATTACCTTATGGCTATACCAAAGTATCATTAGACCCAGGATCACATGCGTGGCACTGATTTGTTGGCCAAAAACAGAGCAAATAAGGACACGCTAAAAACTGAACAAAATACAAAGAATAATATGTCTAAGTGCAACGGGTGCAGTAAAGACCTGCCTAATGGCAGCGCAGGCAGGAAAAACTTCTGGGGCTTCCACCTCTACACGTGGATCAAGAGCAATTAAACTAAAAATTCTTAAACTAAGCAGGTGTATTCGGACCTAGAACCAAAATGCAGATACCCCTAGGCAGATCTCCAACAGTACTCCAGGCAGAAACCATAGCAATAGAAGCATGCGCTCTAGAATGTATCAAAAGAATGTACAGAAGAACCGAAATCTATGTGTTCTCAGACAGTCAAGCAGCACTGCTATCACTAAAAAGTCCAGTCTTTTATTGTAAAACAACGTGGAGCTGTTTAAAAGAACCGGTCAAAACCAACAAGGTGTCTCTCGGACACTCAGGCATATCAGGAAACGAGGCGGCAAATCTTTGTGCAAGAGAAGTAGCCTTCAGTGGTATCGAGCCAAGTATTGCCTATTCCAAAAGCCACATCAAAGAAAGAAAGAGTTAAAGAATGGGAAAGCACTGCCATCGACAGGGATGAGACTGGCCAAAAAGCTTCTCAAATAAAACGTTAGTCATATTGGACAGGGCCCTTAAACTGTACCGCCATACACGAAGAACACAAGTCTGGTAATTGACGTGAAACGGCCCATTCCATAGCCATCTCTTGAAAATGGACAAATCCCAATCGAATCGCTGCCGATTTTGTAACGAGGCAAAGAAAACATCAGAGCATATACTTTTCATTTGTGCAGCCCTCACCCGGAAAAGAATAAAACACTTCAAGGCTCATACAGTTCTCTGGGGAAATGCCAAACCAAACGAGTTGGCAGATGTGGTGGCGTTTACAAATGAACTGAGCAATCACATAATGTGGTAAAACATCTGGTATGTACAATTGACCTCAAGGTCGCAGTGGACAAGGATTTACAGCCACACCTACAATAACAATAATAACTCTGGAATGACTTAGTAAGTTTGGTACAAATGGAATTTATTATATTCCATGCGTCCGTTTATGTTCCACCATACTCACATGAAACGGAACTGAAAATCCTTAAATTTTATGGTCACAAAGGCAAAACATTCTGTCAGTTTAAAAAAGTGATCTTCCAATTGATTCTCCTATTAAGCTGTTGCGACGATGTCGGTTGCAGACCAATAATGGCATGTAAAATATTTCGAAAGTAACCGCATTTAATTCAAGGAACAATAAATTGGGTCGATTAGCTTGATCAATGCTTGCTGTTATTTCGAAACATTTTTATATAAAGTTAACTTAAACATAAGGTCCGCAATTACTTACGTAGTTTGTGGTGTAAATCCTTCGAAATCGTAAGGTGCTTAACACACGGAATGCTTTATAAAAATGGCTTCGTTTTAAATTCGCTTTCCTCTTTACTGAATTCAGTCCAAAACAGCACACGGTTAAACATAAAACTTTACGCTCCGGTATTTCGGGACACGCCAACATAACAGGTATACGACAACCCTATAATGTACGGCAATAAATCTGCAGCTTTAGTGCGTCCAAAAAAGAGGGACATTTAACATTCGAATTAAAAAATTTGAATGAAATAAATAAACTTCCGAGCGAAATAAATACGAAGAAGAAGCGACCGAAATTCTTCAAAATGAAATGCGGTCAATGCAATGAAATGGAATACGACGTACGCACGAAGGCGGCGCGGCCGCAACTGTCGGCTGGCGTACTCACATGAATAGCACTCTTCTTATCTGGACATCTAAGAGCAGCAGCGAATTTCATGACTGCGATGAGCTCCTCCGCTGAATTGAATAAACAAACAACCGAACAATCTGACCATGAAGGTCTGCATTAATTACGAGGCTATGTTTTTTTGTTCAATTTGTGATATGGAAGAAAAAAAAATGTTTTTTTTCTCCAATTTTATTGCACAACCGTGCACTTCCGCAGAAGAAATGGATGTGCATATGAATCGATTATGACAGGCGGGAAAGTAAGTTCGTGATATGGAATAAATTTGAAAGTGCACTTCAAATTATCAGTAAAGTCGGATGGGACAAATTTTTAAGGTAAATTTTGATAACCTAATGTATGTATTATGTTTAACGACTCTGACCCCTGGGAGACATTTTCCGGAAATATCTGCAATATGCAACAAAACCGAATCGAAATTGGCTTTTGCTTAATTGACTTCCTACCACAGTATCAGTTCAATAAAGACCCCTGTGGTTCAGGGCCTAGCATATCGTGACCATTCCTTTTGTGTCTGTTATATTTTGCACACAAATGGAAGGAACCCACATTTTGAAGCCATATCTTAAAAGCGAATTGAGAGCCTTGCGATGATAGTCATTAAATAGTTATAAGTTAAACGTTTGTCAGATATTCGTGAGAGTTTTTTGGTGTTTTTATGTGAATCCAAATTCAAATTTCCCGCTCAGTAGTCTGACGCACTTACCACTAGAGCCACAGCGCTAATCTCTTCAATACATTAACAAACAGTGTCGGTGGTGCAGTTGTTAGTATTGCTGGCTTCCACTCGGTTCGATTCCCGGCACTTTTAAAAAATGCCTAAAAAACGATCATCTAGCTTACAAGTACAAATGATAGGATGCTGTAGAAGTGTTGAACAGTTGACGTATACTGCTGTATTAGCATATACGGTTGCATTGATGTGAGAAGTAATCAAGATTAGAGCCAACAGTATGGGTTTATGAGTACAATATTGTAGTCTGTGGGTTGTCTGGTATGAACTCAAATCCACCAACCACAACTCTTTCTTTCGTTCTTCGATGTCAATATTTGCAATCCCCCGTTGTGCCTAGGCATTAAAAGAATGCAAATCCCTTGAAGCGTGAAAATTGCCATCTTGGCATCTTAAACTATAATATGCTGGTCTACACCATCATTTCAGAGTAGCCTTGACTAGGCTAAATATCTTGTTACATAAATACTGTTGTAAATAATTTTCCAAACAGGATCTTCTTAGTTAATACCCACGAGTAAAACTCGTAGATCTCGTTATTAAAGATTATCCGGAATCGTACTTTCTCACATACGGGGCCAACAATTCTCAGTAAGATTTTCTTCTTAAACGTGGCAAAGGGGTCAAGCGTTTTAGACTCGGATCCATATGTAAGTACTTGTCTGACTATTGTCTTATACAAAAGCAGTTTGGATGTTATGTTAAGTTCGTGTCAAGACTGCGACACTTGACCCGAGATCGTTAAAGGACTCATCTTTTGTTCTCCGCTTATCCCTCAGTTACGTGCAGACGTAGATTTTGTGTGGCCCCTTTGATCTGAAGTTAAACTTATTGTGTCCACTAATGATGTTTATTCGGTCTTCGTAAGCCAGTAACTGAATAAGATAAATTTATAGAGTACCTACTGTTCCTTTTCTGTTACATCAGAGGTCTCGGATGACTTTTTTCAACGAAAGGTGCCTGAACGCTTATGAGGCTTATGTTTTTAAATCTGCCCCGCACACGGACGACAGCCAGCATTGTACTTGGAGAGGGTATAGGCCGATTGCTGCGCAACTCAAGTCCTTTACATTGAGCAGAAATTACCAGAGAAAATTCTTAAATCTTGGTTCTTTCCTCGTGTCCTGATAAATACACGTTAATGTATCATCACCTCTAGGTTCATCCGACCACTGTGTTACATCATTTTTTTCTTCTTGTTTCTATACCATACACCAAAAGTATTTTTCACGATGTCACACCTCCTGCGCATGGGTGACAAACGCTCCGAGAGTGTGGCGCCGAATATTATTATAATACCATACAATTAAGGAAAAACTCCAAAAAGAATTGAATGGCATTACGAGAAAGCCCATTGGGATGGCCTTAATACTATTGCTACACTTCCGCAATAGCGACGTGGACTCCGCCGCTGATGCGATTACAAACATCATTCACATTGGTATGAAATACTTTATTCCTTTCAGAATTAAGTCTGTCAAACTAAATGATAATGGGCGGTATAGTGGTGGTGGTGGAATGATGTACTTGCGAGTCCCCGTGGGGGGTCCAGCTGAATCTTAACCTATTGTTGGTAAGGGTGCGGGGCTCTACCACGGAAAATAAGAAGGGCCGCGGGTGCTTAGAGTTGTCTTCATACTTTCCGTCCCAGTACTATTACTTAGAGTTAAATCTTTTGGGTAACTCTTCCTATTTAGTAGCTCATTTCGTACAGGTCTGTGCCAGGGATTGTTTCTATGTCATATCTCAGCAAAGTCTCTTTGGTACCACGGGAGTTGTCTGTGCCCAACAGAACGGGTTTGACCGTGAGGTTGATCTGGTCTGGGGACAAGTTTGGTTGCGGGCGAACCCAGTTAGTTCTGGGGAGGTATCGTGGGGGCTGAGGTTTACTCTCAAAAGAGGGGAAGCCTGACAGGAACAGCATAATTATGAGCATACTTAATGGCGAAAACCGGGTAAGTGCAGGTTCGTCCCATTCCACTAATGTACTTCCGATTACCGGACACATTATGGGACATATTTACATTCGTACTCGTGAAGTTGCTAGAGTTTTAAGCGACCTCAGTATACATAAATCCGCTGGACCAGATGGTATTCCCCCGTCGCTGTCATTATCATTGCGTAAGCTTTCTACTTATCCTATTCTTCTGGACTTTTTCCGAGTAGTTGAAAAACAGCATTTGTCCAGCCTATACCAAAAAAAGCCGAACCGTCATATCTTTCTTCGTACCGACTAATAGCACTAACGTCCCTTCTTTCCCAGGTCATGGAAACGCTGATTAACGGTCAGCTTTTAAATATATATCTTGAATCACGAGAACTTCTCAATGACTGCCAACATGGTTTCCGTGGACAACGTTCTACAGGTGATCTGATGGTATATCTCACCAAAAATTGGAACCAGTTTATTCACAAATTTGGTGAAAGCAAAGTTGTAGCACTTGATATTTCAAAGGCATTTGACAGAGTTTGGCACCAAGCTCTTTGCATTTGGAATCGATGTAACCCTGCTTCAATAGATTAGAAGCTATCTTTCAAACCGTTCAATTGAAGTTGTGTTGGATAGTTTTAAGTCTGATACTTACCGCATAAATGCGGGTGTCCACCAGGGCTGTGTTTTATCTCGAACACTCTTTCTGATTTTCATTAGCGGTATTATATCTGTAACTTCTAGTCCAATACTTTCCTTCGCTGACGACAGTACTCTAAGCTTCTCTTATATGTTCGCAGGTTCCAGTCCTTTCTCTTCGGATGTGGAACTAGAACAACAGCGTATGTTTTGCTCGTATGCTCATTAAATTTTGACCATGACAGCATACCAAAGTGGGGAGAACACAATAGAGTTGAATTTAACGCTTCCCAAACCCAATGGTGTATTCTGTCGTTGAAGCGAAAGACTTACATCCAGCCATTATCCATGAATGGCACTTGCATCGGGGAAACTGAAAAACTAGCAATTCTTGGTATGTGTGTCAACGATAAGCTACGTTGGAATGATCACATATTCAACGTCGCAATAAATGCTGTGAAGTGCCTTGGCTTCCTAACACGGCGCAAGAAATATTTCATTCTCTCTGATCTGGCTACAAGGCATTCATTCGCCCGAAACTTGAGTACTGTCATGTCTGGTCAGTTGCATCTTACATAAAACTTATCCGTTACGTAAACATAGCGAAATCAATAGATGTTTCAACCTCCTGAGCAAATAAAAATCTAGCTATTTTGGAAAACCTGGAAACTGATGGGGGGGGGGGGGGGCACTGTTTCTGCAATTTGTCGTACAAATCCATTACGAAGAATTTTTGGCCCCGTATGTGAGGAAGGACGATGCCGGAGCTATCAATGCAGCACACAGTCATTATTATGCGCGACCGTTTTTTCGTCGACTTTAGGTGTTTAGTTACAAAATTGGTCGCCACGAAATACCCTTTTATTTAGGCGGGATAATATATAGCATATGCTAATGCTGAAAGTCCATTCTAAATATTGGTGAAAGAATTTTTAAAATCGGTTCAGTAGTTCCGAAGATTACCTCCTACATACAAACTAACATTACCTCTTTAAAATATTAAGATTACATATAACGCCAAAGTATTTATTTTATTTATAGAATAAGGAAAGGACAAAAATTAAACTAGCTGTTATCCTGGGACCACCCTCAGGTTATCCTGTCAAAAGTTAAAATTACAGCTGCCCCACCATTCCACCCAACCAAACTACTACTGACCCAACCCAACTTACCACCTCCACACGCTGGCCCACACCACTAAGTCCCACCCTTCACTGACCCAAAACTGCAGCTTATAACCTACGGAGCAAAAAACCCCTGTACAATGGTGAAAATATGATCAAAATCAATCCAGTAGTTTCGAAGATTACCTCCTACAAACAAACAAACTATACCTCTTTATAATATTAGTGTAGATACATTCGAATAGAATGGCAAACCTGTGTTGAGAAATATCGCTAAAACTATCAAAGTGTGAAACACACTTAAAACTCACGAGTTCCCAAGGAAGGAATTTCAATTTGATGAATTATCGAGAGAAAAAAACAAGAACAACATTAAAAGCAGTTCTTTGATATCGAAAGGAAAACATAAATCTTGAACTCGAAAATTGAAAATGTCCGAATCCGAATTGCGCGTAATTACTTTAGCCCAAAGCTGCAAAGCACATTTCACTGCGCACATACTCGTATCGTACAGTCGCGCTCGTACGTACACAACAATGGCTTATAATTTCCACAGGTATTTTCCACCTCATTAAAAAATGAAAGATAAAGGAGGCGAATGAATTGCTCCCGCTCCATCTCGCCCAAATGGCAATATGAACGCTGCTGTCCATCACAGAGCTGGATGATGCTGGCCCGATCCTTGTGATAGTTCCACGACAAAAGACAAGTAGAGTGCCGTTGCGTTTTCATTGCCGGCTTGGACGGTGTCAGACTGGACCCATCGCATCGTGCTCCACATCTGTGATTTTGCCATGCTGTGGACTGAATATGTATATGTAGTCTATAGCGTATAGCATTCGTAATAGGCATAAATCATTTATCAGATTCCGCACAAATTGTCGAAAGAGTAAAGCAGTAGTAGAGCAGCGACCCATTAGAGTATGGATCAGGCAGTTCTTAGAGGGAGAGAAAAAAAAATTATTACACACCGATGCCTGGGGCAATGTTGGTTAGCTTCGTTCGTTGGTGGTGGTGATGGAGGTTGACTAATAGGAGCACTCCTTCGATGTGATGCCTTAATCCAAAGGAGAGTTATTCGTTTGTTCGATTTTAGGCAATGCTATATGACGGTACGACGACTTATCGTGACAGGCTGTTCACCTGGTGAGTACGATGAGATGGTATAGGGTAAATCAAACAAATTAGGTATCAGAAAAATATTTAGCTATTCTTTTTAATATAAATTTAAAATTATGTTTATTATTCATGCGATAACTAAATAAAAAAGCGAATTATATTCTATGATTTTTACAAAAACAAGTTTAAAAAACTTAGATATATAATTTTATCTTGATATATTCTTTGGTACTTATTATTCATTACTTTGTTTACAAAGTTTACAAAGCAAAAAGGAGCATTAGCCGATTAAAAAACATGCAGGGACATCCCCAAATTAACATAAACTCTGAAATTTTGCATTGAAGAGTCATTCAACTGACAAGGTATGCCCAATAATAGCAGCCACTTTCCAAATTGCATTTTACACTGTATGGACTAATAAACATCACTTACGATAAGCATGATTAATTAGTTCTTTCGTTTATTGGTTCATTGGTTATAGTTTCCCTGGTAGTTTTTCTAATAACCAAAAGTATACTGATTTCCACTATATTGCTGAAAAATAAAAAGACATGCGAATCATTGCAACGCAACCACAAAACAACACCAATCCTAAAGCACCAGCACACACGGAACACAGTCATTATAGTAAGGCGTGATCTGATGGCGCTATATGGCAAGATTATTAAAAAAAATATATATGTGAGACCTCCGACCGCTCACTTCCAAATTTTAATAGAAGGTTTTGTCACCGGAAATAAACATGTGCCCAAAGTTTCAATAAAATCTGGCCTGGGATAGTGAGTTGAAATAACTGATCGCAAGATTCCACGACAAACAGACGTACAGACGGGAACGCGAAGTTAAAATACCGAAGTGCCAACTCAAACTCGGACCAATAGCTTGTTGGTATGGTACTCCGACGCGAATTGCACCATCACGAAAGACTGCATCCGCGAATCAACTTCGAGTCAAAACGGCTGCCTTCGCAACGAAGAGACAAGAAACATCTACGGTCAAGCGCCCTAAATCCAGGGAGTGTAAGTCCTGGGACTGAGATGTCGGGTGTAGAAGAGAAATTGACACGCCTTAAGAATACTGTCATTAGCACTGCTGACTCCAACTTAGGCAGTAGTCGTAGAGATCGGAACGACTAGTTCGATGACGAATGTAAGCTATCAAGTAAACGTAAGAATGTTGCGTACCGAGCAATGCAACAATCTCATAGAACGCGGGCACTCGAAGATGAATAAAAACAACTCAGAAGATATGAGAAAACAGTTTAGCGGCGAAAGAAAGCAGCTAGAATAGAACTAGAACAGGCGCGGAAGTTCTACTAAAAAGTCAACGGTATGACGCAATATACACCCCGTTGCACATACGGCAAAGACAAAGAGGGTAATCTCATCGCCGATATCACAGGCATCCTAGAGTGATGGGAAGAGCACTTTCATGAGTTGCTAAATGACCAGCTAATTGAGAAATTGGAGGCTCCACCAATGACCGAAGACCACACCATGCTGCTGCCACCAAGCATATACCAAGTTAGCAGAGCGATAAATCGGCTCAAAAATAATAAGGCCCCGGGATCAGATGGTATCCCAGCTAACCTGATAAGGCTAGGAGGGTCTACAATACACCAAGAAATGCATAAACTATTAGTGCAAGTATAGGAGGAAGAAGCGATGCCAAGCGTCCTGTGCCTCATACATAAGAACGAAGATATCAAAACATGCAGCAATTATTGTGGTATAACGTTGTTGATTACCTGCGTATAAGATTTTCTCCTCTTTCCTACAAGGCAGAATAGCCCCATACGCTAAAGTCATCGTCGGTCCAAACCAGTGTGGCTTCATACCAGGCAAATCAACAACTAATCAGATTTACACCCTTTGGCAGGTGATGGAAAAATGTCTAGAGTTTCAAAACTCACTACACCATCTTTTTATAGACTTTAAAGCCGCCTATGATAGCATAGCCAGAGTAGAACTTTATTAAGCCATGAGAGAATTCGGCATCCCAAATAAACTGACACGAATATGTAGGTTGACCATGACCAATGTAATAAGCCAAGTAAAAATATCCCGATCACTATCAAGCCCATTCAACATCTATAACGAGCTCCGACAGGGGGATGGATTGACCTGCGTCCTCTTCAACCTGGCGTTGGAGAAAGTGATCCGGGACTTCGACGTGACGGCGAGAGAAACAATCCTCTATAAGTCCATTCAGATACTGGCTTACCCAGACGATATTGACATCGTTGGTAGAAACCGAAAAGCTGTACAGGAAGTTTTCATCCAGATCGAGCGGGTGGTACGAAATCTAGGGCTGCACATAAATGAGAGCAAAACAAAGTACATGGTGGCCACGTCTGCGAGTAGAAGTTCCAACATTGGTCCCTCAATTCAAATAGTGGAGCGCGAAGTTGAAGTAGTGCAATCCTTTAACTATGTCGGGTCAGCTGTAGCATGGAACCAGAAATACGCACACGGTTGCTTAAAGCCACCAAAGCCTACTATAGTCTGTCAAGACTCTTCAAATCCAGCAATTTTACCATAACATCCAAGCTGCTGGTATATAAGACAATGGTCATACCAGTACTTACATATGGATCCGAGACTTGGTGCTTAGCAAAAAGCATTCTGACCTCTTTGCCGCGTTCGAAAGAAAAGTCTTACGGAGAATTGTTGGCCCCGTATGTGAGGAAGGAGGATTCCATAGACTCTGTAATGATGAGATCTACGAGCGTTACCGCGATGTCGACATCGTGAAGAGAATTAAGATCGGTATTATGCTCGGTGGGCCCTGGTGTACAGGACATCTAGCTCGCATGAGTGAACATGATCCTGCTAGGAAAGTCCTTTGCGATAGGATTTATGGAACACGACAGCGAATCCGGCCAAGCTTACGCTGGAAGGATGGTGTAGACCAGGACGCCCAGAGTTTAGGGATGCCAAACTGGATGACATCGACTCGAAATCGGGACCGGTGGGAAGATATTTTGCGGGAGTCCAGGACCGGACACCGGTTGTAGAGCCAAATATGATGATGATGAAGAAATAGAGCCAAATCTGAAGGAGTGAAGTACATCTTGCGCCGTTTTAGGAAACCTGAACATTTCGCAGCATTCTAAGCGAATGCTAATATGTGGAATCGACCCCAAATTCGCACATCAGACGAATAGGACACACTCCGACACAATCAAAACCGTGCTTTGAAAGAACAACGACAGCACCCAAACCAGTCGTTGCAAGTTTTATGCTTCTTCAGAAGCAGTACTATTGTATTACTAAGAAGTATTAGTTATAAGTCGAAATCGCTCGTTATTTTGATATCAATTGTCTTACAACGAAAATATTTTTCAATTTATATTTAAAAGTTTGATAATCACTGAAAGAGCTGCGACGATTATGTCTTATGTCTCTGTTATCATTCGAAAGTTTCACAAAATAGTGCACTGCTCTGAATTGCGGTAACGTTTAGAAAATGAGTCTTTCTTCTGGGTTACGGTTCCAATACAATATAAATTTTAAAATAATCGACTAAAACTAAAATGATAAACCCATAAAAATGGCCAAAAATTGATTCTCCCCCTTAAAGATCTTATAAAGCCACACTGGGACCAATGATGACTTTTGCGTATGGGGCTAGAATTCATCGGCCACACATAATATAGCTTGAAATTCCTCACATTCACGATCGATTTTTAAATTCGATTTGAGAAAATGCCCCGTAGTCATTCTTCGACGTTGTCTGTTTAATTAGAGAGGATAGCAATGTGGTGAAGTCGACCAGCCCCTCAAAATCAAAATTACTCGGACTCAATGTGAGTTCGGTCAAAGAAAACACCTCGTCCGGCATGATCAGGCAGAATTTCCATCCTGTTTGAGATTTGGTCAAACGTCGAAATGTCCGACCATCATCGATTTGAATTTCTTTGAAGAGAAATGCCGCTGGGCAGCATAATGCTACTGCTGCTACATTGCTACTGCTTGTGCCGCCTTCTGCGGTGCTTATGCTTATGCTTATGCATATACTGGGCAAATAAACGATGAAGAAAGTGCTTCCTAACAGTAGTTGAAGGCTGACGTAATGGAGTCAAGATAAATAGTACATATGTTGATGCCACACATACACACACACACATACACGCATTTTTGTAATTGCCTTGTAGAGTGGATTGAGATTGAGATGCAATTCAAGCGCAACGAAGGATTCGATAAACGCATTCACAAAATTTCCTTTTGTCTTGCGGCCGGTGGTTAGCAGTGCAGCAATATGCACTATGCAGCATAAGTTTTATATACACACCACCACCACCACAACTATCAGTCAGCTATCACTATTCACTGCACTCCACAGGCGAAGATTCCAAATGAAACGAAAGCAAAACAAATATTATCTTTACGTGCTTATTATGTTGTTATTGTCGGCAATCGACTCGACTGAGCGACCCTGGGCTGAAATGAATCCCAGTAGCCTGTGTGACTCCAATGCACTCAACTATGGCCGACATACTTACCTTGCTATTCTCTTCCCAGGGGGTAATCGTAGCATTCATTGCCTTTACCTTTTCTCACACAAACCTCCTTCTTCGTATCACTTAAGTGCAAGTGAAGGCAATGCTTAGTCCATTATACTTTCCCCGGACCGTCGTAAATGCTTCAGCAGTAGCACTAGCAACTGCAGTTCCAAAGGCGATATAGATAACTGAATGCGGGTACTCATCGTCGTTAAAGTGAATTGGATTTTCAATTGGATTTTGGATATTCCAAATAAGCTGAGTTGGTCCATTCTTTTGAAAATGTACTCGAATTCACTCACATACATTCGTTCGTGCGTACTTGGCTTAACATTTAATTATAAGGTGGTATGGTGCCTGTCGACAAGGTCAGGAAAGGTTTTATTTCTCTTTGCTTATCAAGCGTGGTGTGAATCTGTGAGATATTGATATTGGTTGGACTATGAGTGAAGAATCTTAAGCTGTTTGGTAAAGAAACTGAGCATTGTACAGAAACCACGAGTATTTAAATTAAATTGCTGTTAAAATGGCAGGAAGTTTAAGCTGGCTTTTCTATTAAAGCTTTGTTCTTTGTCGTTATTCGGATTTAGTATGGGTGTCAGGTAATGCAAAAGGTGAACTTTGTGAACTTGTAAAGCATTGGACATGGCAAGCATGCAGAAAGACTAGGAGTCTTTTCCAACGATTTCTGCAGAAGCTGCATGGTTGAGGAGGAGGAGGAAACCACTCTCCATCTACTTTGTACGTGCCCAGACCTCTCGAATATGCGGAAGCTCCATCTGGGAGCGTTCTTTTCCAACGATTTCAACGATAAGCGTGGAATTTTCCTAGATCCTTGTGGTATCACAATGGACCTTCATGGTCTAAGTGCGTCGGTTTTGATTGACGGCCACTTCAACCTAACCTAACCTAACCTAACCTAATCTAAAGCATTGTCTATTATTTCTTCGTGCTGTAAAAAGTCACTAAATTCATATAATCATATCATAATTTTGATACATGTACGTATAAAGAGTTTTACAATTGAGACGTACCATTTTTCTAATAAGGTGCAAAATTTCTCGTTCGGATGCGAAAATTGTACGTACACTTATCATCATTCTGAGCAATGAAACCAATTTCTGTCTCAATGGTATCACATGGTTCCCTGTAACACATTTCTATGTCGTAGTGTTCCGTAATAAGTAAAAGCCACATATGAAATTTTAACGCAAAGCATAATTTTTTTTTGATATCCCAAACATAAAGCGTTTTATTACAAAAATAAGATATGGCGCGCTCCTAATGAAAAACTTAATCGCCTTTGATGTAAGAAACTTAATTTTGAAATCGTTTATCGTTAGACTGAGCAACATAACATGGGCTGAGGCGGGAGATTAATTTTTTCGTTTTGAACGCGACACTGCCTTTGTATATTGTGGTAAACCAGTATTGTCAGTAATCTTGGGACCGACGTGCGACTTCTGCTTGCTCAAACTTCACTCAGAAGCCTCATATATTGAAAACCATTAAGCGCGACAGGGTACTGATGGCCAGATTCAGTAGGAGGGTAAGAAAAATCACCATCCTTGGACGGAAGTCGCGTCTGAGGAAGTCAAGGACATCTTTTACAACCGGTAATTATACGCCGTGGATCTAGTGGTAAGTCCGTTGGACTTCTGAACAGGTGGTTAGAGGTTCAAATCATAGCAACACCAAAAAATATTTTTTACGAACCCAATCATCATCGTATTTGGCTCTACAACCGCGTATTTCTGGTTCCATGCTTTTATCGGCTGCTTCAGCTGACCCGACATAGTTAAAGGATTGCACTACTTTAAAAAATTCGCGCTCCACTATTTGAATTGAGGGACCAATGTTGGATTTTCTATTCGTGGCCACCATGTACTTTATTTTGCTCTCATTTATGTGCAGCCTCAGATTTCGTGCCGCCTGCTCTATCTGGCTGAAAGCTTCCTGTGCTCTTGTGCAGTTCAAGCTCTATACAGTGAGCGTACATTCCATGAGAAAATTCTTAAATCGTTTAGCCGTTTTCGTTGCCGAGGTCGTCGTCGTTCATCAGTGTATCCGAGGCTGATTTTGGGTTCCGTAATAATAATTTTTTACGGGCGAGGTTATTGGCCTCGCGCTAACCTTACTTTGAAGGGACTAGCCCGATCATTCCGCTTTTCCTGCATTGGAGGAATATTACCAGCGGGCACCACGTGGAGATTTGATCGCACTTCCTTCAGTCAGAGATAGTTACCTGCCACCTGCAATTCTAGAGCATTCTGTGTTATTCCCAGCATTCTGTTTTAGTCCCACTATTCTGCTGATTGCTGCTGACCGCCTTACGATCCCAATACTATTATTTAATTAAACGCTGCTTATACCTCAACACCTAATGATGGCATTGCCATCTGAATGAACGATCTTAATAGGAATGTTGGTAACTACAACACAGCACTCAATCATATTATGGGAAAACTCGGCATTGGAGTTCAGAGTGATAGTGGCAAACGTCTGATTGATATCAGCTGTCAACTGTCTTGTTATTTTAGGCACACTGTGCGATTAGAAGCCGCGTTCGATAAGAAAAAGCTGGTTTATTCCGGTCTAGCATGAACATCAGAACATATCGACGCTATCACATCAAGACGGCGCTTTGTGAGCTTCCATTTTGACGTTCGAAAAAAAACGTCTAGCTGGCATCTGATTAGAAGAAGATCATTATCTTATGATTTCACGACTTTGTACTGTATACGTTCAATAAAACCGCTCAAACTCGAATCTTATAGACTCCGATAGACTCTGTCTCATGATACCCCAAAATCTTTGTGGCCAAAACAATAATTAACCCAACCCAACCAAGAACAGAGACGAATTGGAGAGTTGTAAAAAATCATTTTAGCATAAGGATCTGTTCATTTAAGACGGAAACATCACATTACATGGTTATCTGCAGTTTACTGGAGACTAATAGAAGAACATATTTAACTAAAATTTCGAGTCCTCCTCCTCTGTAATAAAGAAAGAAGAACTAGAATTCCAATACCTTATCTGAAGAAAAAAATACATCGTAGTATTGGAAAAAATCAAACGAAACTGCATTAACGACTCAGGCTGAGCCAGCAGCATCTCGAAACGATAGTGGTACTGTCTATAAAAACAATGTGGCACTTATAAAGAGTGATCCTTTTTCCATAGATAGAACTAACTCAAGGGTCAACTATCAAACAAGCTATGATACTGCATTCACTCTTTGTATTTATTATCTGTATACTCAGGCAAATTGTCACGAATAGACGAATATGCTTGAACAACGCTACCAAATTATCCAAAATCAGTCGTCGATTAGCGCAATTAATAGACGACTTTATGGTTTTTTGGCAAACATAATCGTCCATCTGAGCAGGCTCAATTTTGGCCTAACGTGTTTGTTAATAAGCAAAATTACCGCAAATTGAGTGAGACCAATCCACAAGAGATCCTACTGACTCCATTAAAAATATTCGGCGCGACAGACCATGGCGGACCAAGGCATAGCTTCTCGTGACCATTTGTGTTGCGCATGTATATTTTTGGATACAACTGGTAGGGACCTACAATTTAAGGCCAGATCCGAACGGCGAATTGAGAAGCTTTCCGTGACAAGTTATTACTCTCGGAACGTTTGTCACCCATTCGCGAGAGGTGGGACACCGTGAAAAACCACCTGCTCAGCAGCCATGCGCATTTCCACTGAGCCACGGCGCCCACTACTGACTCCATTACATCCAGAAAAATGTGGTTTACACGCCGATGGCATCATTGGGCCTTATTTCTTCAAAAATGAGGCCGGATTTCACGGTACAATGAGAATGATTTTTTGTTTAAAAATATGGATGACATTAATCTGGATGAGTTGTGGTTTTAACGGGAAGGCGCTACATGCCATACGGCGACGGTCGTGTGATTTGAAACCCCTTAATTATTACCTGTAGGGTCACGGAAAGTCATTCGTTTATGCTGATAAATCAGAAGCAATTGATGCCTTGAAGGTCAACATTGTTTGTGGCTTGTGTGACAGCAGTGTTCAATAAGATGGCCCAAAATTAGACGTTCAGAATGCGCTTAGTTAAGAACAGCCAACAGCGGTGGTCATAAGCCTAAAGTAATTTTTAAATGTTGATGCCATATACCGGTCTTTTGAATTAATATAACACTTTGATTAATATGAAATTTTATGCGTTCTTTTTTACTATTTCAAGTTCTATCAGGCTTTAATAAAGCATCCATTAGAAGGTGAAATTTCCAAGCAAGTTCCATTGAAAGGTCTAAATGGTTCCCTACCTGGCTTTGCTGAGGATTAGCTAAAAAGATGGAAATAACTTTTCGCAGCGGAACTTAACCAGTTGGACGCTGTATATGCAGTGTGTTCGAATAGCTGGTCGAAGATAGATATACCCGAATACTCTCTAAAAATAGTGGCCACTTTGCAGCTTTAATTGAACTATCCATCTACCTGAGGTTGACTTGGTTCCTGCAAGGTATAACGCCACTTATGAATAATGTTTGTGATCGTATAAGTATCAACATCCACCTCGCTGTCAGGGAACAGTTAATACTATCTTACAAAAAAGTTCGTCCCAAATGGCTTTGTCGTATTGGCATTCGGTTCTTTTTGGAGTTTTCTACATACCTTCGCGTCCGGATGTGTTCGTGGCTGGCTGCCCAAATAAATTTTTAATCTAATTGCTAAAACCAGATTTTATTCAAACTATGCATACTTCTGTATCTTCGGTTAAAGAATTTACAAGAAAAGTGTGGTTGGTTTCTTCTCTAACTAAATGAAATTAACAACAAGAAATTAGATACTACACAATGGTCCAATGAACCTGGAGTAATACATTAACAGTGTATTTATTAGGATTAGAAATAAGGAACCAATCCAGGCCGTTAGCGTAATGATTTGCAATGTTACTAATTTACTTAAGCTCTGAGTAAGATTTTTATCTCAGTGAATATCTCAATAGACCTTTCATCTGCGGTGTTTTCTGGCCTTAATGGCGAAGGCAACCAAAATTGTGTGCATTGATAATGATTTCGGTGTGAGGATATTGGGTGACAATTCTTGTGATGGGCTCAGACAGTGCGTCCAACTTATTAAGATTTGAATCACTGCTTAGATTGGGGATGCTGTATGTATGCTGTAGTATAGGTTTAGCTTTTGTACTGATTTTGAATAAAGACAACCTATGCTCTCGTCCATGGGTAGTCAAACTTCTCAACTTCGTGTTACATTTGGTATTCAATGACCATTCAATAACCACCCACGAACCAGTTCAGAATATAAATGTTCTTCAATTCTTCTTCTAAATTAGCTGGCAAACAATTCCAATTTCAATGCGAAATTTAAAACTAAAGGCAAACAAATATCTTTTGATTTTTTTCTATCAGAGATGATGCTCAAGTTCCCATCCAATTGAACTGCTGGTGGGTGACCTTTTTTGCGCTTACAGTCTGCAAGTATTTCTTATCCTTAAAAATCCTATTTAGATCGGCTTAACGTACGACAAACGGATTTCCTTTCCATTCGGGTGAAACTGAAAGTCTATCAATGTATGAGTGTGTGTGTGTGCTCACAGAAAATTTTGAATATCGACAGTGCAAATAGACTTTATTAAACGGTTTAGGTTTAGACATGTGTACATATAGGAGCCGTTGGAAAGAATGCTATATAGAAAGATAAAGAAAGAGAGAGCCTTTATGCCAACAACAAGGAGCAGCAGGCGCGCTGCTGAACAATAATAGAGTTTTGTCCCGCATGCGATCGACGACAAGAAAATCAAATAAAAAACGTATTTCCTCCCCAAGAACGATGGGGAAACAAATAGGATTGAATGCTGAGCGCGGTACTGGTCAGTCAATGTTCCATAATGGGGGTGGGGTGTATGACCATATGGGGTGTGAGTGTGATATGTGCCTGTTTTTGCCATTCAATCTTTCTCTTCATTGAACTATGAATGGGGAAATAAGTGGAGTTATGCATTTGTTATTCAGTGGAATAGCATTTAAAAATGAGCCAATTTAAGTTCATTATTTATGGACTTTTGAGATTTGACAGTGAAGTACATATAAATATCAATCAGGCAGCATTTGGTAATTCTTCTGAGAGTTTCATCTGCATAAGAAAGTTTTTTGTTGCGCTTGTTGAGGTTTTATTCTTGAGATTACATCAGTCGGCGCCGTGGCTCAGTGGAAATGAGAATGGCTATTGAGCAGGAGGTTCGTGGTTCGAATCCCAGTAACACCAAAAGTATTTTTCACGGTTTCCAATATATTCGACTTTTGCAACTATTCAAATACAGAATACTTAAGCATCAAATAATTCATTTTGATTACTCTTCCAGACCATGCATCCATCTGGTACACAGATGGATCAAAAACAAATACAGGAACCGGAGCAGGGTTTTCGGACCTAGAATCAAAATGCGAATACCCCTAGGCATATCTTTAACAGTATTTCAGGCAGTAACCATAGCAATAGAAGCCTGCGCACTAGAATATATCAAAAGAAGGTACAGAAGAACCCAGATCTATGTGATCTCAGAGAGTTAAGCACCACTGCTAGCCTAAAAATTCCAGTCTTTTATTCCAAAATAACGTGGAACTATTCTGCCACTTAAAAGAACTGGCCAAAACCAACAAAATCACTCTAATGTGTTCTTCCAGACACTCAGGCTTATGAGGAAACGAGGCAGCAGATCTCTGTGCAAAAACTGGAGAGGCATTCGCGTTCTTCCTGCACTTGCAAAGGTAATAGCCAAAGTAGTACTTGAGCGAATTAATGAACATCTGGAAGATACACTCAATGCCGAACAAGCCGATTTCCGCATTGGATCCTCCTGTGTATACCACATAAACACCCTGCGGGTCATTATTGAACAGGGCGTTGAATTCCGGTCACCACTGCACCTGCTGTTCATCGATTTTGAGAAGGCGTTTGACAGTGTCAACAGACAGTTTATCTAGCTCGCCTTGCACAGGAGAGGTATACCCGATAAACTAGTAGCTATTATTAAAGCAACCTATGATGGCTATAAATGTCATTTACTGCATAGAGGAAAGCTGTCAGAGGAATTCGAGATCCTAAGTGGGATACGACAAGGTTGCATTCTATCGCCGATACTTTTTTTTTTGGTGATTAGCGATGTACTTCGCGAAACGGAGGAATTCGTTGGACTCTTACATCTCAACTCAAACATCTGGACTACGCTGACGACGTTTGTTTACTCTCGCACAGGATTATGGAGCTGCATCAAATGACAACAAATGTGGAAAGGGAGGCAAATGTTGCGGCTTTGAAGATTAATATTGCCAAAATCAAAATCATCAACCTCGGCACTAACTCAGTAACTCAAGTTAACATGGACAACCGCTAGAACGAGTAGACCGAAGGTGGAACCGAACAGGACATTGTCAACCGAATCGGCAAAGCCAAATCAGTGTTTGGAATGATGTCCATGATATGGCGAAGCTATGAGATCAGCTTAAGCACTAAGCTGCGACTGTTCCGCTCAAATGTTGAATCTGTGCTGTTGTAAGGGTGCAGCACTTGGAAGGTGACCGATACTATCACAAAAAAATTTACAAACGTTCCTAAATAGGTGCCTACGGAACATCTTAAGGGTTTTCTGGCCTAACCGTATCTCTAACGAACATCTTTATCAGAGAACGGTCAGGAACCAATAGGCACAACCATTCAACGACGAAAGTGGCAGTGGATTTGTCATGCACTCCGAAAAGGCGACAGTTCCATAGCAAACTAAGCAATGCAATGGAATCCGTTATCTTATGATGGTAGAAGAACGGATCGTCCGAGAAATACATGGCGCAGAACAGTTGTGGAGGAGTCAGAGCAATTGGGGAAGAATTGGAGAGAGCTTTAGCTCTTTGCCAGGAACCGCACGCGATGGCGCGTAGGCGTAGTAGAGGCCCTAGGACCCACAAGGGGATATAGAACATAAATCAAAATCAAATCAAATCTCTGTGCAAGAGAAGGAGCAGTAGGAGGCTTCACTGGCCCCGAGCCCAGTATTACCTATTCCAAAAGCCATATCAAAAACAGAGTTAAAGAATGGGAAAACACTGCCATCGAAGCGGAATTGGTGTGGGCTGAAACAGGTACTTGACAGGACACCGCCCATTCCATACGGTTCTTTAGCCAAATGCCAAACTAACCGAATTGACAGAAGTGGTGGCGTTTAGAAAGGAACTAAGCAATCACAAATTGTGGTCAAACACCTGGGATGCACAATAGACCTCAAGGTCACAGGGAACAAGGCTGTAGAGCCCCACCCACAATAACAACATTTATATTATCATAACAATAATTATATTTAAAAAAAAATAAAACTTACCCAAAATTCTTGCTGATGTACTGGGTGTATCCGTTAAGGTGGTAAATACTTAAAGGGGTGATTTCTTGGTTAATTTCGTGAAAAAAATCGTATGGTATAGGGGTATGTATTTTCACCCCCTGTTGTGTACCCAGGTTTTAAAACGAAGATGCGTACTTTTGACCTTACATCACTTTAAACCCTGTAACTCTTGAACGCTTCTAGCTATATTAGGTCACTGTTACGTTACTGCTACGTACAACACAGGTGTGAATGGTATATTGCTCCATCTTTACATTGTAAACATCAGGCAAATAATTCAGTTCGTAACATTAGCAAAGGCACAAACCAACCCGTGCATTTTTATAATGCTGTCTACCATGGAAAATTACACAAACAAATGCCCACTTGCCACTACACTCTTTCCTGTTTATCCGAAGATATATATTTCTTTTAAATGTAAAAGTTCCGTTTCGTTTTTAATATACACGCAAGTACTTAATTTTATCTGGCAATGCATAAAGTAATATGTCTATGTCCTCATCATTTGCATAGTCACGTGTTTAGACTCAATGTAGACTCTATTAGAACGAATAGAAACTAAAATAATAAATGTTGATAGCACGGTGGTATAGTTTCTGCTCAATTGAGAAACATATTACTCGCTAAGCTTACACTTCTAGCACAAAGAATACCTCTCTTAAACTGCATGCTCAAGTGTTGCAGATTTTTTATTTTAATATAGAATTGGCCAACACTACTACATCGACATCAAAAACGTTCCTCGACATTCTTCTGCTCATTTGGTCAACTTGGCTTTTGCGGCTTTTTGTGGACACCATTGACGCGCACGTATGTGTGTGTGTGAGTGTGTAAATGACTTTGTGGTTTTGAATCGGATTCGGTACTCGGAAATACGCCGCACACCACAACGACACGAGTATCCTTCTGCAAAGCCGTGCGCCACTAGCACTGGCTATTGAAATGCCTACTGGAGCAAAACTAATTACCATGCATGGGTGGGAAAGGACGACAAGCCGACAAGTGGAATGCCTGCCTTACAACGTATGATTAAAGCTTAACGAAAAAACAACACAGTGATTGGAGTTGGAGCTGCTCTGATGCTTTTAGCTTATTTCATGCCTGCCGTTCGCCGGCTATCCTATCCGGAAAGGAGACAACTTCACTGCAACGAACCAACACATGGCCCACCAGTTGAATATGGTCGTGTCGCCCGACCGGAATACGACACGGCATCGCATGGCACAATAGGGAGAGCAACTTTCGGTGGCAAGCCGCACCGGCCGACCGGCCGACCGGCCAATCTGCCATGTTCTTGTTACTGGTGGCGCTCGGTGTTGGCGAACTAATTCGAAATCAGATTGAAATCGAGAGGAATCAGAACTGTAATGCAATAGTACGCACCGACGGAGAACGGTTGGCCGGCTCCTGCAACTCTTATCAAGGAGAATTGTAATAATTGTTTGGTCCTCCTTTATCCCGATGCACTCATTAAAGCACGCGCCATTGGGATGAGCATTGCTTCAAGTGGTCATCGGATATGTCGATACGTATAATCATCATCATCATCAACAACATCAACATCTCCATCGGCTGGTGGATCGATTCATATGCGCGGTGTAGGCGGGGAAGGTAATCGCTGGGGTAATCCGACACTGTAGACATAACGCCGCCAATTTGCCACTTAAATTGTGAGTATTGATTTTCACTTCACCAGTGGTGGCCGGTGCACCGTTGCTCGCTCGTCGGTGCTCACTTTGCAGTTAGTTCGTCAGATCGACGGGATGAGGGGTGGAATCCATCGTCGTTTAATATTTATTTCCATTTTTATTAATCGCTGTCTTGCTCTGTGTGCTGCTACTGCTGCTTGTCCTTGTCATTGTAGGCCAATCAGAGTTGGTATTCACAGTTCAGTTTGTTCTGTGTACCTGACTCCTTTTTGGAGTGCCACCAATTAAGTGCCACTTCAAATGATTACTATTACATTATTTATTGAAATTAAGTAGGCACTTTGGGATAGTTGTTGTAAAGTGTGCAGAAGTATACTTCCGTTGAATAGCTAATGACTCCTACGAGAATGATGAAGATCCCTGGAGGTGTTTGATGGCTTTTTTTAATAAAATGACAACAATATTGGAACAATTGCATTAAAAAATGAAAAAGGTAAAAATAGTGTTACGAAAAAGCAAATAGAAATCTTTTATCGAACTATACATACTCGTTTATAAGAATAAGCATTATATTGAATTGTATTAGAATTAGGAAATTACCAAAAACCATTGCATAGAATTATACAGGGTGTATCCGTTAAGGTGGCAAATACTTAAAGCGATGATTCCTTGATTAATTTCATGAAAAAAATCGTATGGGAGGGGGGAGGGTGTCTATTTTCTCCTCCTGAGGTGTACGTTTTAATACGAAGTGATGTACTTTTGACCTTGCATCACTTCACACCCTGTAACTCTTGAACACTTCTAGCTACAAGGTCAGTGTTGATCTTTTTTGGAAAAGAATTTAAGATCACACAAAATACATTTTTTTAAATTCTTAAAACCATTACCGATAAAAACGTCGTCAAAGTCAGAAAAAACATTTTTTTTTGTAATTTTATTTTCAAACGCGATTTTTTCAAAAAATGCTCTCGGATAATATTTTTTTGACAAATGCAGTATTAAAGCCTGTTTAATTTTCTACAAATCCACCTCACAATGTTTCTAGATTCGGTCAACAGGAACAGGGTTAAAATTGAATTGGTTAAATGAAAGCAAACGTACTTTTGACCTTACATGACTTCCATATAACTATAACTCTTAAACGCTTCTAGCTATAAGACTAGTTTTTTGAAAGTAAATTACATTTTTAAGATCAAACAATATACATTTTTTTAAATCCATTAAACTATTACTGATATAAACGTCGTAAAATTCAAAACAACTTTTATTTTTTTTAATTGTATTTTCAAACGCGATCATCTCGAAAAATGCTCTCAGATGTTTTTTTTTGACAAATGTAGTATTAACCCCTATTCAATTTTCTACAAATCCATGTCACAATGTTTATACATTTGGTCAACAGGAGCAGAGCTAAAATTAAAAGTTTGTAAAATTAATTTTAAGAAAAAAACAAAAAAGATGTCAATATCGTCTGCGTAAGCCAGTATCTGAATGGACTTATAGAGAATTGTTTCTCTCGTTTCGGATCACTTTCTCCAACGCCAGGTTGAAGAGGATGAAGGCCAGTCCATCCCCTTGCCGGAGTCCGTTAGAGATGTTGAATGGGCTTGATAGTGATCCGTATATTTTTACTTGGCTTATGGTCAACCTACATAGTCTTGTCAGTTTATTTGGGATGCCAAATTCTCTCATGGCTTTATAAAGTTCTTCTCCGGCTATGCTATCATAGGCGGCTTTAAATTCTATAAAAAGATTGTGTAGTGAGTTTTGAAGTTCTAGACATTTTTCCATCACCTGCCTAAGGGTGTAAATTTGATCAGTTGTTGATTTGCCTGGGATGAAGCCACACTGGTATGGGCCATGACTTTAGCGTATGGGGCTATCCTGTCTTGAAGGATAGATGAAAAAATCTTATACGCGGCACTAAACAAAGTTATAGTACGGTAATTGCTGCGGGTTGTGATATCTCCTTTTTTATGTATGGGGCACAGGATGCCCCAGTCGCCAGTCTTCTGGCATCGCTTCTTCCTCTCATGCTTGCACTATTGGTTCATGAATTGCTTGGTGTTTTGCGGGGAATCCCGTCTTAATCAGCTCTGCTGTGATACAATCCGATCCCAGGGCCTTATTATTTTTGAGCCGATTTGTCGCTCTAACTAACTTCGTCTATGCTTGGTGGTGGCAGCATAGTAGTAGTGCCTTTGGGATCGGCGATCAGATTATCCTCTTTGTCTTTGCAGTATGTGCAACACGGTGTACCTATATTACGTCATACCGCGGACTCTTTGGTAGAACTTCCTCGCTTGGTGCGGTCCACGCTCTCAGTACTATTTTAGCTCACGTACGAGATTCTTCTCCCAGGCTGCTTTCTTTCGCCGGTGAATTGTTTTCTTATATCTTCTGAGTTTTTTGTATTCATCTTTGCGTGCCTGCATTCTATGAGATTGTTGCATTGCTCGGTACGCAACATTCTTACGTTCAGTCGCTAGCTTACATTCGTCATCGAACCAGTCGTTCCGATCTCTACGACTACTGCCTGAGATGGAGTCAGCAGTACTGATGACAGTATTCTTAAGGCGTGTCCATTTCTCTTCTACGCCCGGCATCTCAGCTCCAGGAGCCACATGCATTTCTGAAGCATTCTGTGTTATTCGCCCTACTCTGGTGATGGCTGACCGGCAAAAATCCGCTCTTCAGTTCTTACGAGTATTCGACACATAACCTATATAAAATTGGAATGTTCGCTTCTATACAAAAATTCTTATACCATTACTAACATATTGATCCAAAACTAAGAAGCCAGCAATATGGGGAAAGACTATTCCGAGAACTCTAAAATGTCGAGATTTACGAGTAATGTTCATATCTTGAAGAGAATCCAACTCGGTAAACTTCGTTAGGCATTACTCCTAGCTTGCATGAGCGAAGAGAATCCTTCCGAAGAGAATCGGAAAGTCCCTTGCGGTAGAACGCGACAACAAGAAAGGACAATCGTACGCTGGAAGGATGGCGTAGACTAGGACGCCCAGGAGTAAGGCTCAAAATCGGGACTGGATTGATAGACTTTAGATTAGTTTGATAGTTTAGATTAGATTCAGATTAGTAGGGTTGGTTGGCGGTTGGCAGAGTGTGGGCGTTAGGAAATTAGGGAGAGGAAAGATGAGATGTCTATGCACGCGTGTCTTAAACGACTGCATATCATACAAATGCGGAAACACAGAATCAGGCAGTTAGGGCGAATACACGCTTTGTAAATAGTAGCCAGATCTGAAGGAGTGAAGTACATCTTGCACCGTTTTAGGAAACCTAAACATCTCGCAGCATTTTTGACAACGGCAAATATGTGGTCATTCCAACGAAGCTTGTTGTTGACGCACATACCGAGAATTGAGAGTTTTCCAGTTTCTTTGATGTAAGATCCATTCCTGGATAAAGGTTGGGGTTTTAAATTACGCTTGGACGACAGAAGACAGCATTGAGTTGTTGTTCAAGTTCGAGTTGTGACGAAGATGGGCGTGTAAAAAGCTAGAAGTCTTATAAAAAGCTGGGAGTGCTTTGGGAGGGAATGTATTGGATTAGAGGTGGTGGATAGGAGATCATTAATGAAAATAAAAAAAAAAGAGATAAAACAGAGCCTTAAGGAACACCGGCGTTTATTTTTTAGATTTAGATTTAAATCCGTCCAATACGACCTGGATTGAATGGTCAGAAAGGTAGTTACTGGTCAAATCGAGCAGCGCCTTATTATTCCATAGACATTCATTTTCGACAAAAGAGCTTGTGCCAGACTCTGTCAAATGCCTTGGAAATATCGAGGGCAACAACTTTGCTTTCACCAAATCTGTGAATAGACCGGTTCCACTTTTCGGTAAGATATGCCATCAGATCAACTGTAGAACGTTGCCTTCGAGAAACGTACGCTAAGGATTTCTTAGATTCAAGGTATAAGGCATAAGATTGATCAGCATTTCCATGACCTTGGAAATTATGGATGTTGACGCAATGGGTCGGTCTGAGGAAAGAGATGACGGTTCGCCTTTTTTAGAAACAGACTTTATAAACGCTGTTTTCCAATTTCTTGGGACGACTCCAGAAGAATAAGAGAAATGGAAAAGCCTGTGATGCAGTGGCAATGCCAACGTTGAACAACACCTCTTCAAAACTATAGCGGGAATACCATCAGGTCAAGCAGATATATGAATGTTGAGATCATTTAATACTCTAGCAACTTGACGAGTACGAAAGTAAATCTGTGCAATAGAGGATTCAACTCTTGCAAGTACCGGCGGTAACAACGCACTATCTGGTAGCGGTGGAGCTAGCTGCGAATGAATAAAGCAAGTTGGAAGTTGGACAGTTGGAATGTCATTGTGAAAGTGTTGGGATTAAAGACGAAGCAGTATTTTTAATTCGTTTCACAAATGACCAAAAATTTTTACTTTCTTTGGCACATTGAAGTATTTTTTTGTCTCAGTTTTTGGTCATGGTCGAATTTGACTCGTCTAAGGTAGGCATTTCTGACTCGTCTAAATTTGGTTCGGTTTTCCACAGTGTGGTTTTCTTTATATAATCGAAAGCATACCTTAGAGTTCCTAGTAGCCTCTTTGCAGCTTAAATCATACCAAGCATTTTCCTTCGGTTTGATACACTTTGTCCTGGAGGAACTGTCTCATACTCTCGAGGATTAAGTTAGTGATTGTATCAGAAGTGGCATCCACACCACTATTGGCGTAAAGTGGCCAGTTAATGCTTCTAAAGAAATTATTGAGGCCATCCCAGTCAGCTTTCTCGTAGGAGTTTTTTCTTTAAATGTGTGGTTTGACAACTAATATTGTAAAATGATGATGAAGATGACTTATTTTGGTTTTAATCCAAAAATTTAAAGGGTTATGCTCGTCTTAATCGAACTATTTCCCAATCTGTTGGATTGCGTGCAGATAAACCTTTATAGGTCCAAGGCAGCTAGTGCCAACCTATGCCACCTCTTTGTGGCTCACAACTGGGACATTGCTCTACATTGCCCTATGTCAGCCCTCGAGAATATCATAGGACTTACACCACTTTACATACACATTAAAAGTGAAGCTGGCTTAAGACTCTCCACTCTAAATATACACAACCAGGTCAAATAGACCAGGACATACAATTATCATTTCCAAAATAAACTCGGATTATGGTATTGTCCTACAATCAGACTCAATGATGAAAACAACTGATTTCCAAAAAAAACTTCTTGGTTAGAATTCCAGAAAGTCATCAAGTTGCAAATATCATCAATAAAACAGACACAGGAATAGGAGCAGGAGTATTCGGATCCAGAACCACACTGCGAATACACTAAAAGGAAATACAGAAGAACTGAGATTTACATGATCTCAGATAGCCAGACCGCACTACTTGCATTAAAAGGCCCTACTTTCAATACAAGAACAACGTGGAGCTGCTACTGCCACTTAAAACAATTGGCTAAAACCAATAAAATCACCCATATGTGGTCTCCAAGGTACTCAGGCATTGCAGGGAACGAGGCAGCAGATCTTTGCGCAAGAGAAGGCGCAGAAGGTACTTTCATTGGGCCGGAACCAAGCATTGCCTGCTCCCTCAGCCACCTCAAAAACAAAATTTAAGAGTGGGCTAACAATGCCATCGAAGCTGAATGGGTATCGTCGACAGGGATGTAGCATACCAAAAGGCTTCTCAAGTACAAAATTGTACAGATGGACAAGGCAATCAAACTGAACAGTCATGCACTCAGATCTCTGGGCCCATTTAACAGCCACCTATCGAAAATGGGCAAATCCCAGACGGACAGCTGCCGTTTCTGTAACAAGGTAAAAGAATCGCCAGAACACATACTGTTCATGTGTGATGCTCTCACAAGGAAAAGACTTAAGCACCCCAAGGCTCACACAGTCCCAGGACAGAATGTCATTTCGATCAAACTGTCAGACGTAATGGCATTCATAAAGGAACTAAGCCGCCACATAAAGTGGTAATCATATGGGATGCAAAATAGGTCTCTAGGTCGCAGTGCACCAGGCTTTTCAGCCCACTAAACCAAATAATAATAATCGAACTTAGAAGTATTTAAAAGCTTCTCCTACCTTTCTGCTGAATTAAAAAGTTTTAATATTTTACTTATCTAAAGATGACTCATTTCTGTATACGGTTATTATATTTTCAAAAATCAATTAACCCAATGAAAGAGTTTTTTAGACCACTCTCCTTATATCCCATAATCCAAGCTTCCGATTTAGTCGTTTTTGTTATGTAAACACTCGTATAAGAGGAAAACATTCTTTTGCACATTTTGTAAATACGTCACTTATCGCTTCCATCAATCAGACATTGCACAATGTTCGAACGTGCTAATTCCAGCAGATTATGGAGTGGAGGCCATTGACTGCAACGAATGGAATGGGAATAGATTTTTTTTCAATAAGCTCAACGCGCATCACTCCCTTAGGAAAAAAAATCGCCTCCCTACCATTGGCACACACTACGAGTACTGTTGGTTTCTTATTTACCAAATCAGAAAATGATTTCACGATCCATTGTTTCAGCGATTAAGCTTGGCTTCGAGCAAAAAAGAAAAACTGTCATTGCAATTTCAATTTCAATTCGAATTGCGAAACTATTTGCCAATACGTGCGCAATGGAGATTCATTTGTACCAGAAACAACTACAACTACATAAAACAACACAACTGTAAATATGTTCTCAAAAGGATTTCAATGAAAATGTTCAGCAGAAAAAAAAAATGTGAATAAACAACCAGTACGAATACAAGTAAAAAAAAAATTACGGAAATATAAAGTCAAACCATAGAATATGCACTCGAACACAATTGTAAATGGTTCAACGTTGAAAAATGAATACGTCCGCTTCCCGCTAACAGCAGCAGTGCAAACGGAGACTTACATGTGCGCTCAAATGAGGATGAGCGATGACTTGGAATACGCCATTCATCAAATGCGGAAAATGTACACAGCATCAGTGGCAGTTGTTGGCCAAGTAGAGATGTTAATGCCAAGGGACGAAGAAAAAAACCCGTACCATCAGAGGACATCGACAACATCATATGCTTCCGCATACCAATAACTTTGTTTTTTGAGCTTTCAAATATCAAAAACTGTCAGCGAAGCCTGCAAGAGTACCAGTATACTATGCGTTCTGAGTTTTGCCTCGATGATGATGTTCTTTATAATTTTTGGGGAGCTATATCGATACGCGTATACGATCCTGGTAAAGAAAGACATAGAAATGGAGATAAAGAGACAGAGGTAAATAATTCTGTGAAGATATTCTACCAGAACTCTAAATAAGAATACACAAAGCTGAAAGTTCGATGCACACACACACACACACACCGAAGCACTAACACAGTTGTTGATGGTTTCAAAATGCCCTAGAGACAGAATTGTTAACATGACAGTTTGCCAATAACAGATAATTGAAGTTCAAGTAAACAGAAAGTTTTCAATATCATTACCCTAGAGTGGGGTGGGTAGCCTGACGGTGCTCCCGTCTGGCATGTCTGGAATGTCTGTTTTTGCTCGCGATAGCATGACTAAATGCCGATACACCATTACCACGAATACACCCACGCCCATGCATATCAACCATACAACTAGCATACAACCATCACAATAAGGATTTCCCATTCGAATTCTGTAAAAGCATCAGACTATAGCGACATGCAGTATACAGTGGCAGACTTGCTTGCTTACATTCCAGCGCAGCAATTGGAACTTTTTGCAATTTTCATCATCATTTTCAACCAACTCCAGTATTGTATTGTTCCTGTTGAAAGGATATGCACTTTACCAAATTAACGCTTCCAGCATTTGTATCAAGGAACTAGATAAGGGAAAAGGCGAAAATGAACATTTCGAGAAGAGCTGGAATGTGGAGAGAGTTGTTAGCTGTTCCTCCATTGGAAACGAATAAAAGAAGCAGCAAGAAAAGCAAACACAATAGAAATAACAAATGATTAGTAAGCTTATGGGAGTTTTCATGAATTTCATTATAGAATTCAGATATCCAATACGGAAACAAATTAAATAGATACAAGTTGATACAAGTCGCTTATTCGCTGACTAGTTTAGTAGTTTTACTTTATATTTGTCCATCAATAAAAATGTTTCTAATTTATATTTAAAAGTTTGAGAATCACTGAGTCACTCTGCAAATATGGTTTTTATCGGTGCTATCGTTAAAAAGTTTAATAATCGCTGAAAGAGTTTCTGCCATTGTAGTCTATGATCGCAGCTTTTTTATAATGTCCTGGGTGTGACTTCTAATGTCTGTTTGGTTCCTAAATTATTTTCTGCCAGCGATTGAAAGGTATTTAAGGCAAACAAATTCAGGTGCTGTTCTATTACATAATGCGCTATCTCACCCAAAAGCTATAAGTCATTCACACAGTGTTTCTACCGCCTAACCTACACTATTGCTGCAGCCACTGAATCAAGGTATTATTTACCCTTTACATCTTTCTTCATCAGAAAGTCATTACAACAGATTTCAGATTCGAAATCTATTGATTTAAAGAAAGTTTGGAAGTAACGTTTTGCTTAATTAATCCTTCCAGCGTAGGCTTAGCCGGCCTCGTTGACGTGTTCCATAAATCCTACCGCCAAGGTCTTTCCGAGCAGGATCATCTTCGCTCATGCTAGCTAGGTATCCTGCTCACAAGGGCCTACTGAGCTTAAATCTCTTTACGATGTCGACATCGTGGTAACGCTCGTATACCCAATCATTATAAAGTCTCTGGAATCGTCCTTCCTCACATACGGGGCCAACAATTCTCCGTAAGACTTTTCTCTCGGACACGGATGAGAGGTCAGAAACGCGGGCAACGCGGTGTATATTGCATAATACCGTGGACTTTTTGGTAGAACTTCCGCGCCTGGTGCGGTCCTTGCTCTCTGTACTGTTCTATTTCACGGACGAGATATTTCTCCTAAAGCGTGTTCATTTCTCTTCTACGTCTGACATCTCAGTACCAGGACTTACTCTCCCTGCATTTAGGACGAGTCCTATCGCTTGGCCGTAGTTGTTTCTGGTCTCTTCGTTGCGAATGGCAGCCGTGTTAATTCGAATCTGATTCGCGGATGCAGTCTTTCGTGAAATTTTCTTGGAGCACCATACCAACAAGATAGTGATCCGAGTCGACGTTGGCACCTCGGTACGTTCGTACCGTCATCAGGTTCGGGTTGTGGCGGCGGTCTATCAACACGTAGTCTATCTGGTTGCGAGTGGCTCCATCAGGAGACACCCAGAGGGCTTTATGGATATTTTTACGCGCAAACCTTGTTCTCGCAACGTCCAAATTATTGCTCTTGCTGCCATCTCTATGACTCGTTGTCCATTGTGATTAGTGTTCTCGTGTAAGCTATGGGTGCCAATGTACTGCCTGAATACTGCCGTCCTACCTATTTTAGCATTAATATCCCCAGAATGATTTTTAAATCATAATGAAGGCAGGCATGGAGTTCCCGTTCGATTGATTCGAAGAATTCTTCTTTTTTATCATCTGGGGAATCCTCTGTAAGTGCGTGAACGTTTATAAGGCTTATGTTTTCAAATATGCCACGCACGCGAAGGGTGCATAGCCTTTACCGCTTTGAAGTCTATAACGGTGGGTTTCATTCTTTTGCTGACCAGAAACCCCACCCCGAGCACATGATGTCTTGCATGACAGCTGTAATATTTGTCATATTGTGATTTTTGTAAGACACCATTCCCTATCCACCGCATCACTTAGATTGCTGTTATGTCAGCCTTATATTTAGACAGGGTATCGACCAGCTGCTGTGCAGCTCGAGCTCTATACAGTGAGCGTACGTTCCATGAGAAAATTCTTAAATCGTTTAGCCGTTTTCGTTGCCGTGGTCGTCGTCGTTCATCAGAGTATACGAGGCTGATTTTGGGTTCCATAATAATTATTTTATTACAGGCGAGGTTATTGGCCTCGCGCCAACCTTACTTTGAAGGGACTAGCTTTTCCTGCATTGGAGGAAAATTAGCGGCGGCCACCACATGGGGGCTTGATCCCACTTTCACCAGTCAGAGATAGTTACGGCCACCTACAATTCTAGAGCAGTCTGTGTTATATACAATGAAAGCCATTAATGCGACAATCCACAAGTCGAAATTTGTTAAACAGTAGTGCCAAGCAGAATTGGCTTCTATTAGACGAATTTCGGAGATCGCCATAGTTTGAGTGCTAGGACATAGAGGGTAACGAGAGACTGGATGAATTGGTAAAGAATGGGACCATCATGGACACTGGCTCAATGAAGTAAGCTATAGCCAATGAGCTCAGTCATAGGACAAATTCTCTATTTTTTAGGTCACAACTAGGTCTGACCAACTGGTCAATAACAAGTGCGATATCGAACTCGTATAAAAAATAAATAAAAGAAAAAGAAAACTACCGAGTTGATACCAAGTATGGGCTACTAGCCAGTTGGTAGCCATGCTGCTAAACTACCACATAACACCTTCTGCAAAAGCTAAGAAAGAAACTCTCATCCACTGTCTTTCCAGATATCCAGCCCTAGACGGGTCCAAACTCCAAACTTTTTTTTTATACTTGAACGCTTCTGGCTGGATTTAAAACCATATGTCTCTCTAGGGCTGTGTGAACAAAAAAGCACACTCTACCTGCCTACCTTAAGCGCTCTGGCTCTTAATTTTAATTCCGCCAAAAAACTTACTCGTAGATCATTAGAATTGATAAAAGATTTACTAAGCGAAAGACAATTCACTTGTTTTTGGAATTTTCTGGCATGCAATAAAGTTAAAAAAATTATTAATCACATCAATGTTTTGAAACCCAAATTCTTGGCGATTGATGATGAAATCAGAAAATGCAAAAAAAAAACACATGTTCGAGCGTACGAGTATATTGCGTGTATAGTAACAATATTATTAAGTTTTTCCCCCTTCTGACAATGCAGTGCTGCAATGTGTACATTGAGCGCAATGGACTTAGATCAGACAGTCTCGTTGGACTGAAGCCAAATGGCTCAGATGCCATTTACTGAGAGAGATTTTTTAAATACACAAAACCGCGCACCAGAACTTCACCCAAAGAACAAATATAATATCTTTCGGATTCTGTAATTGTTTGCACAACGAGATTCTTCATCATTTCTTATATTATGATGTTTTTTTTTTTTGTTTATTGTTTATTTGGATGAAAATGTTGAAGAGACACGACGAGACGACGGTTACGCATTTTAGGCATCAAGAGGTATACGAGTACTCGCATACCCAATGGGAAGTTGGACGTAATTTGTGTGTTGCCCATACCATCAGCAAAGCAAAGGGCCAAAATAATGCAGACTTTTGGTAAATTATTTTGAGGCGCAGTGAAATTGAGAACAAACTTTATCTTATACGCGGACAATGAAGATGTGTCACTCAACGACTGCGATGTCATTCCATGTGCAATTAGAGGAGATGACAGTTTTATGAGTTTTTTAAGGAAAAAACTCCAGAACGGAATAAATGATTGGAAAAACAATTGATTTGTAAAAACTTTTTTTTTTGTAAATAGATATTCATGAAGATGTTTGGAGAAAGTCTCTTGATGTATGATAACTTATAGTTTGGTATTTGAATATGAACATTTCTCAGAGAACATTGTGTTGGCAACACTCCAAACTTGCATGTGGCTTTAAGTTGTTACTGGTATTTAGTTTTACAGAAGATGTTGGACTAAATTGTAATTATTATGTGCTGATGACATTATTCTTGTATCAAAATTCCTAAATTCTACTTAGTCCCAATATCGAGCGAGTCCTCTTTGGGTCATAGTTCCCCATAATTTCCTTTGCTTGTCGTAGGCCTGGGAGATTTTCCCATCTTACGAAAGTAGCTGCCTTACCTATTCTCCTCCCGCATTATGCGGTACCCTATGCCACAGAATGATTCTGGCCCAACAATCGGAGTTTCTGCCACTTTGTTAGCGAGCATATCCGCTGCTTCATTGCCTTCTATGCCAGTGTGTCCTGGCACCCAGTACAAGCGTACCTGGTTTACTTCGCCAAGTCTAATCAGCTTCGTCTTACACTCCTCCAACAGTCTAGATGTGATGTGGAATGCATCTAGAGCTTTTAGCGCAGCTTGGCTGTCTGTCATTATGGCTATTTCCTGCCTCATCTAGTTTCTTTCCAGATTAAAGTGAGCACATCTTTCGATGGCATGTACTTCTGCCTGTAATATGCTCAGGTACTGCACAATTACTTCAGAGTACTTGATTCTTGGTCCATGGATTCCCGCACCTATACCTTTGATCCATCCGTGTACCACTTTATGGTTCCCGGATGTATCTGGTATTCAGTTTGTTTCAGATCTGAATTCCTTCTTGGTGCTTATTTTGACTTCAAAGTTTTTCTTGAATTCAAGCTTTTGCACCATGTTGTCACAAGGCATGCTGGCTAACGGAACCTGTTTGGTTAGTGATTCCACTAATGCCATTAGTCTAACGTCCGTTAAGCAGCCTTCCTTGCTCAAACGTAACTTGGTTTCCTCGGATTTGCTCTCTACTACTACATGTATATCTCCGATGACAATACATTCTGTAAAAATTTATAAGTGATCGGGTGCTAAAGCCGATGTGCGCCCACATAAATTTTATTCAAAATAAACCTGATTTTATTTAAGTCTTGCACACATGTGTTTCTCTGATTAGAGAATGATTGGGTGAATAATTTAAATTGTATGGATAGAACATATTGTGTTTTGTCGATACTCTATACTTATCAATAAATCAATACCCCTATCAGAGCGGTTCTACATCCAATACTACTACAATCGTAGAGCAAAACCACTCTGCGAGCGATAATTAATTTCCAATTATTGCAAATAAAATTTATGTTTCAAAGCGACAAAAAAATACTGTGAACTCATTCACCTTGGCATTCCATGGCACTCACTTTTTCAAACATCCCGAAATTATCATCTAGTCAAGTGGATAATCGGCTGAGCCAAGAATACTTTTCTAGAAGCTCACCAAGCTACATACATAAATATATGCAGATGCCTCGTACCATAAGGCTACAAGTGACTACTTAAAAGCAAATAAATCAAATTGCTAATCACATTCGGGCGATCAAGTCAAGAGGAGCAAGCCACACTTGGCACTACTATATAGACATGTCGAAATATCGATGTGCCTGAAAATGGTTTTTGAATCAAGTGATGGCATGGCATTAAGGCTTTAATGCCTTATTGGCATCCGCCGAAACCATTTGCACATTCATATGTTGCACCTTTAGAATGGCCAGAAAAGCATCCAGTGGTGGTGGTGCGACGATCAACTTAACCATACAAGTGGATAATGCTGAATGTGGCTATTCAATTGGAAGTTGCGGATTGAATGCAATCAATAAACCATGCGTATATATTGGCGATGCAATAATGAAGTAATTTAGAGTCTGAAAATGCCACATTATCGGTAACTTTATTGCAATTATATCACCTAAAAGTCCAAAAGCTAATTTATGTGTATGGATGAGCTGGAGCTGGTAGCTGGAGCATCTGTGTTTGAGTACGAGTGCGAGTGCGAGTGCATCGCTATATTCAGTAGTCAGTTGGGTACACTGAAAAAAATATTATTGTCAAGAAGTGCAATAAAACTTCTTGGTATAAAATCAAAAATTTTGAAGATGCTTATGAACTAATACGAGTATAAAGATTATAACACGCACACAGAACCCAAACTAAGGAACAGATTGATAAAAAATAAACCATTGGTAAGTATAGGCTGCATTTGTTACTCAAGACCTACTTACAGAGTACAAAAATTTCTCAGAGAAGACACAAGACAGCAATTTCCTCATTAAACCCGTCATGCATTCTGCAATCATTTTTCTAAGTACTCGTACCAATCCAGTAAAGGAATAGCTATATTTCTTTATAGCTAATAGCTAGATAGCTAGTTCATCAATTGGGTTTATCAGCGGCGAGTCACAAATTCATGCGTGAGTGCAACAGGTGATACACGGCACATACAAATTCTGTTTATGGCCATGTTGTGCACACTGTCCACATCATCACACCGGAATTCGATACTCATTCGTGTACCGCATCCTGCTAAATGTGCATGCCTGATGCCAATATAGTCCGGCAAAACGATGTTCGTCCATTGTCCATTGGCATGTTGCTACACGGGAAAACATGGCAACCAATTAAAGTTTTATAGATAGCGCGCCCAATACCAATTTATCCTTGCAATTAATTTTCTTTTGTGCATTTTGCAAATTGCCATATGCAGCACGCAAATCATTTGCATTATTTGAGCAGCGTTTTTTTTTTGCTGGCTGTCGTTGTCGTTGTTGTTGTTGGTTTCTCAATCTACTGTACACATTTGCCATATACTCCTGCTTATTGGGAGTAAAAAAGGACATTCACAATTTATGTCAATTTCAGACAATTTACGCTGCTTTTAAATTCATCCGAAAAGCCGCGGGTGGCGTCTAAAGTATCGTGACATGCGACAGAGGGACAAATATTGGCTGTGCCGATCGTGCCTACCGGTAAAGGGTTTTTTCATGTTCATATAATATACGAGTACGAGTACAATATACGAATGCACATATAATTGATATGTTTATCGATAAATGTTTATTGGTAAAGGTGTATTAATAGTAAATGCTCTTGTATTGGGAGAGAATTTTGTTTATGCAAATGGGACAATTTATCGCAAGGAGTGTAAGCAATCAGCTCAGCTCAGCTCACTGCCGACAACCATCCAATAACATTGGAAGACTGTGAAAAATGTTTTCACATCTGGAGCGGAAAGTATTGTTGGTAGAAGCCAGGTAAGGCACAGCACGTGGCTTACCGAAGATACCTGGAGGCGGATTGAAGAACGTAAGCTAAATAAAGCTCGTATTGTAGATACCCCAGCAGCAGCGAGGATCGAGCTGGAGTCTCTGTATCGAAGCAAAACGAGAGAAGTGCAGCCTAGTGTAAGATGTGACAAACGTAATTATATTAACAACCTGGCCTCAGAAGCAGAGGAAGCAGCGAGCCGGTGTTATAGCAGAACCGCAGAGCTTACAGGCAGTCTCCGCTCGTTGCTCGGTGCCGTACTCGTTTCAGATGAGGATCAGCTCAAGCGATTGAAGGAGCATTTCTCTACGGTCCTTAACCGTGTATTCGCCAACGATATGCACCCAAATCAAACGGAGCTGCCGGAAGTAACAATTTCCCGAATTAGCACCTCAACTCCCAGTAAAGATGAGATCGCTACCGCGATCAACGCACTAACGAACAACAAGTCAGTAGGACTAGATGGTATAACCGCAGGGCTTCAGCGTGCCGCTCCAACGACATCAGCAGAGCTTTTATATCCTCTTGTAGAGAGAGCATGGAAGGCTTCCGACGAGTGTAAGAAGGGAATGATTGTCAAGCTCCCTAAAAAATGTAGTCTTATGGAGTCCGAAAACTGGAGAGGCATTTGCGTTCTTCCTGCAGTTGCAAAGGTAAAAGCCAAAGTAGTACTTAAGCGAATTAAGGAACATCTGTAAGATACACTCGATGCCGAACAAGCAGGTTTGAACAGTGCGTTGAATTCCGGTCACCACTGCTCCTGCTGTTCATCGATTTTGAGACGGCGTTTGACAGGAGAGCTATACCCGATAAACCAATAGCTATTATTAAAGCAACCTATGATAGCTCTAAATGTCATGTGCTGCATAGAGGAGAGCTGTCAGTCGAATTCGATATTCTAAGTGGGATACGACAAGGTTGCATTCAAATGCCGATACTTTTTTTGTTGGTGATTAGCGATGTACTTCGCGCAACTTTATCTACTGGAAACGGAGGAATTCATTGGACTCATACATCTCAACGCAAACATCTGGACTACGCTGACGACGTTTGTTTACTCTCACACAGGATGATGGGGCTGCACCAAATGACAACAAATGTTGAAAGGGTGGGTCTTGAAGGCTCTTGGTGGTCAGTTTGGTGGAGGGTAGTGTGGTGGGGGCAGCCAGGATTTCATTGCTAGTAAATTATAAAATGTAAGCTATCTGAAGCTTACATTCTACATTACTTTACATGTTCTGCTCTAAGATCAGCATTAGCTCTTGAATTTTGGTATCATAAATGCCTTCTTTTGCTTTTCATCTATTTCTTAACAAACTAAATTTACTAAACTTCAAAATACATAGAAGATCTTTGATGAAATTCTAAATAAAAAAGCCTAATGTGAATATTCGTAAAAATAATAGTCAGGCAAGATAACGTTTTTTTTTTCGAAAAATGTACTTTTATTTAAATTCATAAAATTATAATATCTGTTAAAACTTTTAATTCCTCATCATATGACACGATCTCCAGTAGAATTTAGAATATTTTTCTTTAGCAGACTCTCTCATACACACAATAAGTGCACAAGCACTCAATTTAAAAAGAAAATTTTTGGAGACATTCCTCAAGGCGGTTATGCTCAATAACAAGACGCAGACAACCTCTGCCAAACTGGTCTTAATATTGGTACCGACCGACGTATTTACCAAATGTTGTTTATCTTTGCACTAATGGGACATTTGAGGGCGGTAAAAAATGTCAATATAAATTGATATCCCTTTTATGTCGCACAACGATACGACACGATACCAGAAGCATTAGAAGTATCGACACGACACATTGTTTCAAGGAGAGTATCGCCTTTCAAATACGAGTATATGAAAATAGAAAGAATGGCATTCGTGCTTTCATTGCATAAAATTCGATGCTGGTACTCTTTCAGTAATGTGCTGGGATAAATTATAATCGAAGGACATCGAAAGCGACCAACAACTAACCAACGGAATAAGCATTCCTTCGGGAATAGCTTTATATTCGCATTGCGGCAATATACCACTACACATATAACTGTTGTCGGTCATAAAGTATACATGTGCGGTGTCCTTCTGTACGATTATAATAAACTGCGTTACTTTAAGGCCTTGAGTTTTCTTAGAATATAAATATTAACTCTGCAATATACGATTGTGTATGTTTTCCAAAAGGATCTGCGCAATTCAAGCAAATCGTCCTTCTGGTTAATGCGATGTTGAATATAGTTACGTCCAAACATTACCAAATATTCTAGATAAACGTTATCCCTTCATTGCGTGATCAGAGACAGTTTTATGTTATACGAAGTAGTCATTTTATCTTTATTTGATGTACACAACCAAATTCCAGCGCAGTTTCCCTCTATTGCTATTTTTATTAAAATTGTTTTACATTTTTCATACGTTTGATGCACCAAACAAGGAAGCATCTCCAAGATATTCTTTCCCAGTTCCGAAATTAAATCAATGTCCGTATGTTTAGTGTATCTTCTCCGTTATAGCAAAGAACAACTGAAATGGAACTCGAAATAACTGATGACTTAGATAGTATCTCAGATTTTCTGAGACAAATTTTCAGGGCTAAGACAGTCTGAACGATTATTCAGGCCGTACTCCTATAAGGAAATCCCCAATCTAGATAATGATAGCATTAGAAAGCTGGTAAGTTTTCTCACAGGTCACTGTGACTTGCGGTATCACCTTAACAAAATCGACCTAGGCTCAGAAACAGAATCCAGGTTCTGCTTGGAAGATGACGTATCAGATCGTAAACGTAAAGATCCCGATTTTCATTGCATTCAACTAATCCTCAGCGATGAAGACCATTTCTAGTTCAATGACCTCGGCGAGTCAACAACCTGAAGCCATTCACGAAATACCATTACCACAACATTTTACTGTTTGGTGTGAATTTTATGGTTATCGTAGGATTTGTTGACCCATACTTATTCTTCAATAATTGTAGCAACGCAGTCAAAGTTAATGGAGATCGCTAGTGGACCAAGTAGACTCAATAATTTTTGGTTTGGTTTGAAGCCTTCGGATTTTTTTCTTGGGGGCTATGTTAATTCGTATGAATATGTTATTATATGCCAATAACCCAGACACTTAAGACGACCTCAGAAGCATAAGAATTTTCGGCATATTATGCGAAAAAGTCATGAACTAAGCGCATTCATCCGTGAAGGCGTTTCCGTGGAAAGCATTTGATTAATGCTGTATTCCATGAATAGTGGCTTCGATGTTGCTTTAACCCAAAATGATAATATTTTTCGATATCTCATGAATAATATGTTTTATTTAAATAGAAAAACGCGGCGCTCTTAATGAAAAACCTTCTGTATACATAATCAATCATTTTACACCACAGCCGTGGGCAAAAAAAAATTCGCTTAAACTTTTAAATTTATTTTCCAAATAAAAATAGCTAACAATTTATCCATCAATTTACAAAAACTCAAACACGTAGCTGGACGGACGCCGGTACATTAATCGATTCCAATTTAAATTTCATTTCATTTCTAAATATAACTTCCTGAGCAAGTGCAAGTAAGTAGTGTTACAAACAAACATACACCAACTCTGCAATATACTCAGAATTTATCCCATAAAAATATCTTATATAATTAGCCGTTCACTTGGTTCCAAACAAACCATCGATAATTGAGATACATTGCCTCCAAATGCCAACCAACGAGAATACATTTGAACTATTTTCGTGATAAAGCAATTTAGTTAACTGAAATATGATTATAGCTCAATGGAATAGTGGATGGATGGAACTGGGAACGAAGAAGACATTACACTTACGATGTGCAACTTTCAATAAACCAGCAACAACACAACTTGAAAAGTTTCCCTACAGATACTATGCAGAAGAGCACAAAAATTGCACATTTTTGGTCGATTCCCCCGGTCTTGGTATCTAGCGCAGTTCTCTATGCCTTGGAGCTGTTTGGCCCATTAAACTGTTTGTGCACTTTTAGGTGGCCGTGCAGCCATTGAAATCTTAAGTAAATATGTGGCGCACACAGTACATGTGCAATTTTTGGCAATGATAAAGAGACTTTGGCATTTGGCCAAAAATGTAATAGCGGCCGGCGTGGCGAGCGCGAACTGTCGAATTTGCAATAACCAACGACAGACAGGTTTTAAGTTAAAGTTGTACATTACACCGTATACACACACATACACTATTTGAATCTCTTTCAGAAATGTTGATAAGAAACATAAATTTGTTTGGATGCTCAGATGCAGAAGGAGTTGCCTATCGTAAAAATTATGACTTATGTTGTGCTGCCAAATCATCCGCAACTACAGAGATAGTTGGCGCCAAAACATTGTATTCATATTCCTCTTCCTTCTGTGTAATATTCATTTCGTCATTATTATCCGTCTGCGGCCGCCGTATCCATCTTTAGATCAAGAAACCATAATACATCTTTATTGTGTATTAATTAATGACTAACGTAACGACGAGGACGATGACGACGACGTGTCCCATGTGTTGCAGCTCACGAGTTACTAATCTTTTGAGAGCTTTATATGTTACATTGGCAAAACGGATTGCCGTATCCTGGCTTTACAATAAAGATGTTTTGTAGATTTTTGCACACACCACACAGTGGTTTATTATAAAGAAAGTAAAGAATATTTCAAAACCTTTTTATTGCGCAAATTAAGAGAAAGCTCTGAGGATATGAATTGAAAAGTTAAGAATTCCGATTTTGGAAATTAGTGAGAAATTTATTTATTCTACCAAATATGATCTGAAAGGTATCTTAAAGTACATAACTGCCGACTATACTTACATATCTAAAGGCATTTCTTTTTGATTTTCACATCTCTACGTGTCAATCTAGTTATCTGCAGAAAAAAATTGACTGTATTGTACCGAGTGCTTTGGATGTAAATCTCAAATGTTCCTCATTTTAATCCTAAAACACTTAGTGCAGGGTGTTTCAAATAACCCATTAAAGTATTAATAGAAACTCTGTAAGCAGTTCCATTTAGTTAGGTCATGACTTAGTTACTATTCCAGTGTGGCGTCATTTTAGGCAAAGCAAAAGATGATCACATTTTCAATTTCTTATTAGGGCTGATAAATACCTAGTCTTGAAATTTATTACACTATATATATCTTTATATATAAGAGGGAAACGCTGTGTGTAACTATGTTCCCAATAAACTGCCAAAGACTTCAACCGATCACGTTCAAACTTTGCATAGGGATTTTGTACCATAATGAGAAGTTTTTCGTCATATTTTGGAATTGGTCAGACTCTTGAGTTAATGGGTCACCATACGAATTGTTTATAAAGGGTGTTTTTTTTCCTTTTGTAACTAACATTAACTATCAAATGAGCTGTTATACTGTGCTCACTAATTGAAACTTATTATCAGTATACTCTCACAAATCATCATGAATACACTAATGCTTGAAAAGCAGTACTAAATTATTCAAATTTACTTTGAAGCTCAGTCGTCGATTTGCCCAACTTATAGACGACTTTGTAAATTTTATGGCGCACATGATCGTCCAGCTATCCGTCGAGTTGTGGATAGGTTTTGTAACGCGCATTCTTTAAATGATGTAATAACTCAACACGCCGAAGGAATGTGCGCTCTGAAGAGAACAATACCGCTGTTAATGACAGAGTGTGGTCGAAGATCCAAATTTACGATTCGTCGTCAAGCGCAGGAATTAAGGCTCTGTCAATTCAAAATTTTGCAAAAAGATCTTGGCCTAATCGCGTATAAGATCCAGCTGGTACAGGAATTAAAGCTACGAGACTATCGAGTCTAGGCTAATTGTTATTAATTATTCTCGCACAATTGTTCTCGGGCAATTAATTAATTAATTAAATTAATTGAGCGCATTGTATTTTACAGTGTGTCCATAGTTTTCAAAAACGCCTTTTAATAGGAAAAACTTCTATCTAAATATAAATTAATTGAGGGCACTGTATTTTACAGTGTGTCGATAAACTACCAAAGCGTCTTTTAAAAGTAAAAACTTCATTTATTAAGTAATTTTATATTTTAGCAAAATAAAATTTTGAGAAGAATTTCCTGAGAAGAACGAGAAGAATTGTTCGAGAATAATTGTGCGGAAACAACTGTCCGAGAAGAATTGTGCGAGAACAATTAGCCAGACACCGAGACTATCATATGCGTCTTTCTTTCGCTGGATTGGTTCTATAGCAGTAGGCAACGCACCACGTTGTTTTATCGATCGCAAAATTGGTTTTAGCGGTGAAGCTTATTTTTGGCTTAACAGGCTTGTGAATAAGTAAAATTGTCGCATATCGAGTGAAACCAATCTACAAGAGATCCTACAGACTTCATTACATCTAGAAAAATACACCGTTCGGTGCGGTTTACACGATAGTGACATTCATCATCATCATATTTGGCTCTACAACCGGGATCCAGTCCTGGACTACCGCAAAAAGTTTTTCCACCAGTCCTGATTTTGAGCCGATATCAGACAGTTTTGTATCCCTAAACTCTGGGCGTCCTGGTCTACGCCATCCTTCAAGGATAGACCTAGCCGGCTTCGCTGTCGTATTCCATAAATCCTACTGTAAAGGACTTTCCGAGCAGAATCCTCTTGGCTCATGCGAGCTAGGTATCATGTCCACCGGTGCTTAATTCTTTTTACGATGTTCACATTGTGCTCGAAAACCTCATGATTATAGAATCTCCGGAATTGTCCTTCCTCACATACGGTGCCAACAAGCCTCGGATCCATACGCAAGTACTCGTATGACCATTTTCTTATATACCAGGTGCTTGGATGTTATGGTTAAGGTCGTGGATTTGAAGGGTCTTGACCGACTATAGTTTGTTGGCTTTAAGCAACCGTGTGCGTATTTCTGGTTCTATGCTGTTATCGGCTGCTACAGTTGACCTGAGATAGTTGCACTACTTCAATTTCGCGCTCCACTATTTAAATTGAGAGACCAATGATGGATCTTCTACTCGCAAACGTAGCCACTTTGTTTTGCTCTCATTTATGTGCAGCCTCAGATGCTTTCGTACCGCCTGCTCGATCTGGATTAAAGCTTTCTGTATAGTTGAAGAGGAAGCAGAGGCCAGTCCATCACCTTGTCGGAACCCATTATATATGTTCAATGGGTTTGTAGTGATCCGGATATTTTTACTTGGCTTTTAACATCATAAATACCTCTAGTCTTCTTCTTCCTCCCATACTTGCACTATTAGGTCATGAATTGCTTGGTGTATTGCGGGGCCTCCTTTTTTTAATCAGCTCCACTTGGATACCATCAGATCCCGGGGCGTTATTATTTTTAAGTCGATTTATCGCTCTGCTAACTTCGTCTATGCTTGGTGGCGGCAGCATAGTGTGATCTTCGGTCATTGGTGGAGCCTCCAATTTCTCAGTTAGCTGGCCATTAAGCAACTCATGAAAGTGATCTTCCCATCGATCTGAGGTGCCTTTGAGATCGGCGATCAGATTACCTTCTTTGTCCTTGCAGTATGTGAAACGCGGTGTATATTGCGTCATGCTGCAGACTCTTTGGTAGAATTTCCCCGCCTGGTGCGATCCTTGCTATCTCTAGTGTTCTAGTTCACGGACATGATTCTTCTCCCCGGCTTGTCGGTAAATTGTTTTTTAATATTTTCTGAGCTTTTTATATTCATCTTCGCTTGACCGCGTTCTATGAGATTGTTGCAATGCTCGGTACGCAACATTCGTAGGTTCAGTCGCTAGCTTCCATTCTTCATCGAACCAGTCCTTCCGATCTCTTTGACTACTACCTAAGATGGAGTCAGCAGTACTAATAACAGTATTCTTAAGGAGTGTCCATTTCTCTTCTACGCCTGACATCTCAGCCCCAGGACTTATTCTTCCTGCATTTAGGGCGAGTCCTATCGCTTGGCCGTAGTTGTTTCTGGTCTCGTCGTTGCGAATGGCAGCCGTGTTGATTCGAATCTGATTCGCGGATGCAGTCTTTCGTGAAATTTGCTTCGAGAACCATACCAACAAGACAGTGGTCCGAGTCGACGTTGGCACCTCTGTACGTTCGTACCGTCATCAGGTGCGGGTTGTGGCGGCAGTCTATGAACACGTGGTCTATCTGGTTGAGAGTGACTCCATCAGGAGATACCCAGGTGGCTTTGTGGATATTTTTCCACGCAAACCTTGTACTCGCAACGACCAAATTATTGCTTGCTGCCATCTCTATGACTCGTTGTCCATTGTCATTAATGCTCTCGTGTAAGCTATGGGTGCCAATATACTGCCTGGATGCTGGCTCCCTACCTATGGAGTTCCGGTTCGACTGATTGAAGGAATTCTTCTTTTACATCATCTGGGGAATCCTCTGTAGGTGCGTGAACATTGATGATTTATGAGGCTTATGATTTCAAATCTGCACCGCACGCGAAGGCTGCATAGCCGTTCATTAACTGTTTTAAACCCAATAACGGTGGGTTTCATTCTTTTGCTTACTATAAACCCCACCCCGAGCACATGATGTCTTGCATGACAGCTGTAATATATGTCATATTCAAATTTTTGTAAGACACCATTCCCCATCCATCGCATCTCCTGAATTGCTGTTATGTCATCATTATATTTGGACAGGGTATCGGCTAACTACTGTGCAGCTCGAGCTCTATACAGTGAGCGTACGTTCCATGAGAAAATTCTTAGATCATTTCGCCGTTTTCGTTGCCGTGGTCGTCGTCGCTCATCAGTGAATCCGAGGCTTATTTTGGGTTCGGTAATAAGGTTTTTTACGGGCGAGGTTATTGGCCTCACGCCAACCTTACTTTGAAGGGACTTCGCTTTTCCTGTACTGGAGGAAAATTACCAGCAGCCACCACGTGGAGGTTTGGTCGCACCAGTCAGAGATAATGCATTTCTGAAGCATTCTGTGCTATTCGCCCTACTCTGCTGATGGCTGACCGCCTTTCACTTTCATTGCGTCCTTCAAAACCGATCTCAAGAAAACATCAATAATTTTAAACTCTCTGATTGGCAGACAAATAGATTTCTTTCAATTAATGGATGGAAACAATACCGAAGCAAATTTCAATAACAGCTATAATAGTTAATATAAAAAATCAATTTATTTTGTGGTTAATTCTTTGGAGATATTTGAATTTCGTATAATCAACACACACATCACCCTTTATTTCGTGTAAAAGTGGATACATGTTATGCTATGTTCGGTGATCATAGAAAAAAAAAATGCAATGTCGTCTACTCCACGTTCACAGGCCGCATTGTTGGCTTGTCATTCATTCATTTAACAGGATTATGCCTTCAATGGTGCAATGAGTCTGCAGCGCCTATTTCTATAGATCCGTTCTGAAAGCATAACAAGAGAAAAAGATACATACGAGTACGTACTAGAGTGTATGTTGTATTTTTTAATCAACGTTGAATTTAAGCATATCACTGCACAGATTTGTGTGATTAATTATGCTGTGCACATTTCATCACACCTATGCTTGAACAATTTATTTTTTGTTCGGTTAGTCATAAGTGAAAATAAACGAAAGCCAGTTCAGAATAAACTTTTAAAGTTATTTTGTCAATAAAAGCATGCAAGGTGTATTTCCTAGACCGAGATGCCTAATTTCATACTTGGGATTATGAACTGAAATTGTTCACATGAACTTGGAATTCCTAGTAAGTGTGAAACAATATTATTAAGGCACGAATTACCAATGGCAAGTTGGCCAATTATTTTAAAATACCTGTGAAGTAGTCTTTTAAAGATTGCATCCGTCCAAGTTAGATACCCACTGAGATTCATTATTTTGAACATTGACGCTCATAAAGTTGAATATGAGTGGTGTTTTCGAATTATGTCCCATATCGCTATTGTCGCATTTGTTTGCTGTTTGCTAAGACATCAGACATAAGCAGGACATTAGCCTGCTAATCTCATCTGCAGTAGTACATATATATACTCGAACATATCCTGTCCGTAGAGATTGATTCTTTCTTCGTCATCTACTTGTTCAGCCTCTACGTGATGTCTGAAATGAATTTCCACACCAATGGACACAATTCGTTGCAACATCAACAAAACTAGACAACACGAGTGCAAGGATAAATATTTGGATTTTCCTTGAAAACTTTCGTTTGTTTGTCAACTTTTATTATTGTCGAATTGGAATCGAAAAGCAAGCAAACAAGCTATTGCTCATGCTGTTTATTGTTTTTGTTTATTGACTTGAAGTAGTGCATCGTGACATTTAGGTAAGAGCTTTATATGAAAATGAACTTCAACGTACCGTTTTCAAAAAGGTCGTACATAATATTATTATTTGTCTGCTTTTAGACGTTCTTACGTTTATCTAGCCCTCTTCACCTATACTACGAGTTCAATACAAATAAAAAATATAGAAACTTTAATATCTCATAGTAATTGATGTACTCCAAGCTGCTCTGAGCATGCGACATAAACTCAAATTATTGACGCAATGCTTTTACAGTTAAATGGACGGACACATGAATATTTGAGAATTCGATAAAGGTTTTTGATAGGTTCCTTTGAATACCAGTTGACTATATAGTGTGGAAAACGCATTTAAAGATATAACACGAGGGCAGATTGATAAGTACTTCTCCTAGTACCTACCACAAGAAAAAGAAATTTTATTTTTCAACGTAGTTTTCTTTTAGCTCGATACACTAAGTTCAACGTTATTATCATTTTTTGATACCTCCTAAATATTGTGGTTTAGTTGTAGAGATCGGAACGACTGGTTCCATGACGAATGTAAGCCAGCGACTGAACGTAAGAATGTTGCGCACCGAGCAATGCAACAATCTCATAGAACGCGGGCACGCGAAGATGAATATAAAGTGCTCTGAATATATGAAAAAACAGAAAGCAGCCTGGGAGAAGAATCGCGACCGTGAACTAGAACAGTATAGAGAGCGAGGACCGCACCAGGCGCTAAACTTCTACCAAAGAGTTCGCGGTATGGCGCAAAATACCAGTACACTGCGTTGCACATACTACAAAAACAAAAAGGGTTATCTGATCGCCGATCTCCAAAGCATCTTAAAGCGATCGGAAAAGCACTTTCATGAGTTGCTAAATGGCCAGCTAACTGCGGAATTGGTGGTTCCACCAATGACCGAAGACCATACTATACTGCCGCCATCAATAATAGACGAAGTTAGCAGAGCGATAAATCGGCTCAAAAATAATAAGGTCCCGGGATTAGATGGAATCCCACGGGAACTGATCAAAATAAGAGGCCCCACAATACACCAAGCAATTCATGAAATAATAGTAAAAGTATGGGAAGAAGAAGCGATGCCATAAGACTGGGGAAGAGGTATCCTGTGCCCCATACATAAGAAGGAGATATCACAACATGCAGCAATTATCGTGATATAAAGCGTATAAGATTTTCTCCTCTATCCTTCAACACAGGATAGCCCCATACGCTACAGTCATCATTGGTCCATACCAGTGTGGCTTCATTCCAGGCAAATCAACAACTGATCAGATTTACACCCTTAGGCAGGTAATGGAAAAATGTCTAGAGTTTCAAAACACACTACACGACTACACCATCTTTTAATTGCGAGTCCGAATGGCGAAGCTTATACAGTGGACATGAAAATTTTTCGGCGAACGTGTGTACATGTGTACGATTGCTCGTTTGAACATTTGTACGGTTGTACGTTATTACGTTTGCTTGTCGTGTTGTATATCTCGGCTTCTACCAGTCAAAAGTTGATGGGACTTGTTTTAAAACAATTGGTTAGCGCTCTGCTTGCGATTTTATCATTCACAGGGGTTACTACCCCTGAGAAAACTGAAAAAATACTCAATCTACGCATCGCTATCGATTTTTTTTAAGCATAAACGTTTGCAAAGTAAAATGTGGGTTTTTCAGTCTATTTCAGAAATAGCTTTTGACTGAATGACCTATCGCTTATTAATGAAAGACCTACATTTAACGTTGCATACTATTAGGCTTCTAAGATTAATAAGTCTTTGGACTGAATTACAACTAGATATAAATACACGGGTGTGTGTTGTCACTCGCATAGCACAATACATTAGCTCGTGTGTCTATAGGAGTGGAAAGTTTTTGGTAGGAACTCGTATATCTCGGCTTCTACCAGTCAGAATTTAATGGGACTAGTTTCAAAACAATTGTGACACATGTCACGTGCGGCGCATTTAAAAGAATTGTTTTTTTAAGAAATAAAAAATTTCTCAATAAATAAGAAAACAATTTTTTTTTCTCACAGAAAGAAATTTCCCCAAAAAAATTGTTACGAATTTTGTGAATTAAATGGTTATTATTGAGCTCTTAATATAATTCAGAGCTTAGACTAAATTACAATTATCCATGTGGCGAGCTGAGAAACATGCTTTACTATCTTAAACTTTAAAGCCGCCTATGATAGCATAGCCAGAGTAGAACTTTATAAGGCCATGAGAGCATTCGGTATCCCAAATAAACTGACACGACTAGTAAAAATATCCGGATCACTATCAAGCCCATTCAACATATATAACGGGCGCCAGCGAGGGGATGAACTGGCCTGCGTCCTCTTCAAGCTGGCGTTGGAGAACGTTATCCGAGTCTCTGATGTAACGACGAGAATGCGTCCATTCAGATAGATGATATTGATATCGTTGGTAGAAACCCAAGAGCTGTACAGGAAGCTTTCATTCAGATCGAGCAGGTGGCAAGAAATCTGGGGTTGCGTATAAATGAGAACAAAACAAAGTACATGGTGGCCACGTCTGCGAGTAGAAGATCCAACATTGGTCCGTCAATTAAAAAAGTGGAGCGCGAATTTGAAGAAGTGCAATCCTTTAAATATCTCGGGTCAACTGTAGCCGCCGAAAACAGCATGGAACCAGAAACACGCGCACGGTTGCTTAAAGCCAACAAAGCCTACTATAGTCTGTTAAGACTCTTCAAATTCAGGAATTTAACCATAACATCCAAGCTGCTGGTGTATAAGACAATGGTCATACCAGTACTTACATATGGATCCGAGACTTGGGTGCTTAGCAAAAAGCATTCTGACCTCTTAGCCGCGTTCGAGGGAATAGTCTTAAGGAAAATTGTTGGGCCCGTATGTGAGGAAGGACGATTCCGGAGACTCTATAATTATGAGATCTACGAGCGTTACCGCGATGTCGACATCGTGAAAAAATTAAGCTCGTTAGGCTCCGGTAAGCAGAACCCCTAGCTCGCATGAGCGAAGAGGATCCTGCTCGGAAAGTGCTTTGCGGTAGGATTTAGGAACACGACAGCGATGCCGACCAAGCCTACGCTGGAAGGATGGCATAGACCAGGACGCCCAGAGCTTAGGAATGCCAAACTGGATGACATCGGCTCGAAATCCGGACCGGTGGAGAGACTTTTTGCGGGAGGCCAGTATCGGACCCCGGTTGTAGAGCCAAATATGATGATGATGTTAAAAGAGGTTTAGTAAAAAGAAAAGTAGGATCGACCATACTCTTTTATATACCAAGAAGTTAGGAAAGGAATATGTTGCACAAATACCATGATGAAATGGGGCACATGAGATGCGATAAAGTTCTAAGCGCTTAAATGAAGACTTGTTAGTTCCCTAAGATGAAGAACTGTATCGCTGACTGCTTGACTGCTGTTTATTCGTCAAAATAGGGGAAACATGAGGGATTGTTGTAAAATATACCGAAAGTGGACGATACTGTTCATCTCTACTGTTCCAGTCTACTTAAAGGGTTCAAAGAAATAGTATGTGTTTTTAGTGGTTGATGCGTTTAGGAAAGGAACAAAGCTACGATATATACTGGTACTACATACGTTTTAAGTTGTTTAAGAACCTATTTTAATGGATATAGTAGGCCAAAACTAGTAGTATCCGACCGTGGAACAAACTTCACTTCTGACGATTTTAGAACAGTTCTCGAAAGGACTAATGAACGACATGTCAGGATAGCCACCGGTTACAAATAAGCTAATGAGCTAATGGACAAGTCGAGAGGACAAATCATAGAATAGCTCCAATTATAGCTAAATTAAACAGCGCAAGGACTCTTTTCTCTTAAACAAGGTTCTGCCAGAAATTCAATTTGTCTTAAATAATAATTTGACCCACCGAAGTATTGGGACATGTCCAAGCCAAATATTATTTGGTGTCCAAAAAAGAGGAGAAGTAGTAAATTATATATACGGGAATGATTGGAAGATATCAATTCCAATTGGATTTAACATACTGCTTTTTTCTGAACAGTTATAGCCTAAGACTTCAGAGTAAAATTTCAAAAATGAGGGGTTGAGTTGTAAGACGTTGTTACGGCAAAACTTTCATATCTGTCTGTACAAACGATCACGAGCATAGAATTTAAAAGACAGACAGACATGACTTCATTAATGGACAGATACATGCACTGAACTAAGCTCTCTCAAATCGTAATCTTGCAACTCCAGCAAGCCAATTCGTGATTAATGTTAAGTGAAAATGATTCAATCCTTTTCTGATGAGCTAACAAAATAATACGATTACTATACTATAATACAGCTGAAGTCAGGAAGCCGATAAACTTTCAATTCACACTACAATGCCGTCACGTTCGTCAAGTTGCGAAAGGGGAAGTCTGCGAGACATTTCCAAAAATATCTGTGAACCTTGATTGATATTCCAGCCATGATTTTGGGAGTTGTATTCTGTCAGAGAAAATTTCAACGAAAAATTGAAATAGCAAAGAATGAACATAATCCGTAAGCTAACTAAAAGGATACCGAGGTACACAGTTACAAGCGTCTCTAACTGTATGACAAAAACACATATTGTCTATTCGGATCGGGTTCAGCCGCCAAAGAAAAAGCAACAATCCCGCCTATCTGCCGGTATGCCTGACGGCTGGGCCGTGTGCATTGGCGCTTATCTTTGTCGTCGGAAGCATACGGAAAACGCATCCGAAATATTCACATACTCCATACACATATTCACACGTAATGAAACATTATTGCTCTTTCGCTTCAGTTCATCAAAAGTGTATTTGGAGGACTAACTATGCGACAGGACGCACCAGCCAGGGCACATCCAATTTCAAGATAATATTGAATTTCTGTCAAGACGAAAAAAGATACCTTCCGATTGAATTCCTTCATCTTTTGGCAGACTTCAAGGATCTTCGAATGTCTCGAATGTTTAAGTGAGTGTATCTATGTGTACATTGAAAGAGGAAGAAGAAGACAGTCATTACGATTGCCGCCGATACGTGTTTGGAAATTATCATCATCGAGCAAAACCAAACAGTCGTATGCAATAAATTTCATATCTGATTTTTCTCTTCTCTGGGATTATCCTTTTCGAATTCCAAATGGGTAATTTTCTCATTTTCCATCAAGACACCTTCAACTCTTGGATCGTCGTTTCAGTAGTCGGCGTTCAATATCATTTGCACACCATCCAGCAAAACCTTTCCAATTTGCTTTAGCTATAATTTTTACACATTTAAGCCTGATAAGGTTCACTGACGTTGTCAAGCTGAACTTCCAATTGATGAATATTACCAGCACGATTGCTTTTCTATTTGGAAATTGTTATTCTTGTATACTTATACGTATACATGTTATGATAATCCCGAACGTGTGAGTTTTCATAGCTTTCTTATCACTCAACTGTAATTGGAAATTATCTGTAGGTTTCATTTTATAGTCAGATAACAGGTTCAACAGGGAGGCGTTTTGCACAGGCTTGCAGAATATTGAAACGTGCAGAGTTTCATATAGTTATCAAATTTTTATTTTTTTTCTTCAAAACTGGTAAAGGACAAGCAAGCAACAAGCAAGCCGTATTTAATAATTAATAATAAATTTAATTAAATGAACTTGTAGGCATAACATATAGGATGATTCAATAGGATGATTCAATAGCAGGTTACAATTATAGTGTAAAACGTTGTTTTTGATAATATAATTGTAACTCACAACGCTAATACCGTTAGCCAGTTTCTTACCTCTTTAATAACAAATACGCCGTCAGTGTATCATCACCTCTAGGCTCTTCAGATCATTGCGTAGTATCAGTTAATTTCTCGTTGTCAACCCCGAGTGGTCCCAATAGAAAGTGTTATCATCGATGATACACATGTGTGCAAAGTTTTAATAAAATCGGGCTTTAGAAAGTGTGTTAAAAATTGACCACAAGATTCTACCAGCCAGCCATAAATACTGAATGTAGATAGTTATCTGGATATCTTTACTTGACTTATATCATTGGTTATCGTCAACCTATATAGTCGTGTCAGTTAATTTGGAATGCTGAATTTTCATATCGCTTTTAAGATTTCTACTCTGGCTATGCTGTCATAGGCGGCCCTAAAGTCAATATAATGGTACGGGTCCGATGGACTTCTACAACGAGCTCCGACAAGAACATGGACTGGTATCTGTAGATTCCTCTTTAACTTAGATCTGTCAAAAGTGACCAGACCTCTGGTTTTAGATCACAAGATCACATAAGAAACATTACCTAAAAAGTCTACCAAATTACTGGTTTAGGTAGATGATGGTGATATTATCACAGGAATTTAAGAGATCGGTGGCTGTAAAAGAAGTTTTATTCCAAGCGACCAAAATCTTGGTCTGCACTAATTTTGATGAAAAGACATTGTGGCCGCGTCCTTATCCTATTCCCCTCACCACCAGAAGTACACAGTAGTGGTATTCCTAGACATTGAAGGCGTTTTTAACAACGTCAACACATATGCGATTACGGAAGCGCTGTCGACTTTGTGGGTGGAAGACTCGCTTGGCGAATTGATTAATCTTCTGCTCACAAATAGGATTATTTATTCAAAACTGGGCGTGTCGTCTGCCAGAAGATCTGTCTGCAGAGGAACCTACAACGTGGAGTTCTGTCCCAGCTTCTATGGAACTGAGCGGTAAACGAACTGCTAGTATGCCTAAGAGGTGATGGCTGCAGAGTAATCGCTTATGCGAATGACGTTGCTATTGCCGTCTTAGGAAAATACCCGAATACCCTAAAGGAACTCCTGCAAAAGCTCTTAACAAGCTAACTTGCTGGGAAGATCGCTGTGGTTTAGGTAAATTCTCACAAAACGGAGCTTGTCATATTCACCAGGAAATACAAAAATCCACTTATTACCCTTCCTTCTATAAAAGGCATAAGCTTAACATTCTCTGATAGAGCCAAATATTTGAGTTTTATTTTGGACAGGAAGCTGAGCTGGGAACCTAACATACAAGAAAGAATTTGTAAGGCCACAGTGGCACTCTTCTCATGCAAAAAAGCTATTGGTAGCCTTTGGGGTCTTCAACCCCATATAACCCATTAGTTCTATACGGTGTGACTTTATGGTGGACTGCCTTAATTAAAAAAGTAAACCTTGACATAGTAAGCAAAATCCAAAGATCAGTTAGTCTATGTATTAGCGGAGCACGTCGTACAACTCCCTCCGCCGCATTGGACATCCTGTTCGACCTTACACCACTCGACATTTACACAGCAAGCAAGTAGCTGCTAGTTCGGCTATTTGCCTTAATGCTATCTCCCAATTCAACAAAAACTTCCAGGTCACCTTCCCCTCCAGATTATTCTGAGATGAAGTCGCCTTCCTGGAAGATGAACACATTCGTTTTTACACAGACGGGTCAAAAATGAATGACGGAGTCGGCGGAGATATTTTCTCAAAAAAGCTAAATCTTAGCCGCTCTTTCCGTCTTCCAAATCACTGTAGTGTTTTCCAGGCTGAAATTATGGCGATCAGTAAAGCCTTCTCTTGGCTGAAGAGAAACGTCATATCCGCTAAATATATCCGTATATTCTCGGATAGCCAAGCTGCACTGAAACTCCTGGAATCAGTCGCCACAAATTCCATTCTAGCCCTCAACTCATCATCTCTCGTGGAGATGGCAGAGTAGTTCAATATCCACCTGTGTTGGGTACCGGGGCACAGAGACATTCCGGGTAACTGTATGGTTGACGAACACTACCCTTCTTACCTGAATATGGTTCCATAGGCATCCCAATCGTTACATGCAAATTCCTGTTTATTATATTCTTATACATATATATAAATTAATAACGTAAAAACTAACTGTAGGTGGTCAAACGTTGCAACTTGCACAGCGACAAAGCAGATCTGGCCCAAGCTGTATACGAAACGCTCCAAGTGTTTGATCTCTCAAAAAAGATCACAAATCGGTGCTATTGTAGGCAGGCATGCAGCAAGACTGGGAGTCTTCTCGAATGACTTCTGCAGAAGCTGCATGGATGAGGAGGAGGAGGAGACCATCGTCCATCTTCTCTGTATTTGTCCAGCCCTCTCCCAAAGGCGTAAACTCCATATGGGAGCTTTCTTCTACAACGATCTCATCAACATTGACATTGGTAGTCTCCTACGCTTCATACGAAGCTCTAATTGGTTCATCGAGTAGGTGGAAGAAATTCTGGATCATCCGTATGGTGTCACAATGGATCATTACTGGACTAAGTGTGTTGGTTCCACTGACAGCCACCTTAACCTAGACTAACCTAACCGAGCTATGTGCGACAAACAATAAAAAATCTACTTATATAATACATACAGGGTGACTGACACGAAGTGTTACCAAAACAAAACGCCACAGAATTTTTATTTTTTGATGAATTTTATTGAATCAAAGTAATGTGAATGTTCACAAATATTTAAGTTTTCAATTTGGCCACCCTTAGCCGCGATTATGGCCTTCAAACGGCCGACAAAGCTATTACATGCAGCACGAAAGTGGCTCTGCGGTATTTTGGCCCATTCCCGGCGAAGCGCTTGCTTGAGTTGATTGACAATTTGGTATTTTTGTGTCTCAACCTTGCTCTTAAAAATACTCCAAACCGAGATATCTAGCGGATTTGCATCAGGTGAATTTGGTGGCCATTGGGCAGTGGAAATGAACCGCGGAACGTTGTTTCTCAGCCAATCTTGATTGACGCGCGCTTTATGACTCGGCGCCAAGTCCTGTTGAAATGTCCAGGTTCTGCGGCCGAAATGTTTTTGTAACCAAGGCTTCAACGCTCCCTCCAACACATGATCCCGTTAAATTTGAGCATTTATCTTGATGCCACGGTTCAAAAAATCGAGCGATGAACGGCTTTCCGTCGTTACGGCGGCCCAAACCATCACCTTCGGCGGCGCTTGGTTTCGAGTGGCAATCCGTTGGTCCAAATTTTCAGTAGAACGGCCGGGCAAGTAAATCCGGTCGTTTTGCTTGTTCACATATTGCTCAATAACGAACGGTGACTCATCGGAGAAAACAAAATTCGGCAAATCGCCACTTTCGTGCAAGCGTAACAACTCCTTTGCTCTTTGTATGTATGTATGCTTTGAATGCCTTAGGATTGTAGTGATGAGGCTTCATAACGAATCTCTGAACTTAATTCACGTCCAAAGACGGCTTAATGGTAAAGCATTTAGACCTTTACAAGTATTACGGCAGAAATAAATGGCAAACTGGCATGCAACTGACTATTTTTTTTAAGCATCGCTGGTGGTAGTACCGGTAAAACAGCGACAAGATGTAAATGTGTGTGCGGTGTTCAAGCGAATTTATTGACTTCGTATTGTTTTCGTCACCGATAAGCGTTAACGTTCGCTTTTGTATTCTGTCTAGCAAGTCCAAGGTAGTCTTACGACACCTGACCATATATGACAATTGTACTCAAGTTTGGAGCGAATAAACGCCTCCAACAAAGCTTGTCTATAACGCACTTGCCAAGAATTGCGAGTTTTTCGGTTTTCTCGATGCAAGTGCGAATGGCCAGCGCGGTTTTGTTTCACTTGGACGACAGGAGACAGCATTAAGTTTTAGAAGCGTTAAATTCTACTCTTTTATCTTCGCCCCATATTATTTTGCTGTCCAGTTTAGAATTTAACGAGCTTAGCATATCCACTTGTTTGAGTTCTAAATATATTTGAGGAGGAAGAACGTTCCGAAGAGTAAATTGGATTAGAAGTTACAGACAAGAGATCATTATGAATTATTTGAATAAAAACGTGGGATGCTTGCAATAGATAATTGAGAGGGACAAAACAGAACATTGTGGAACACCAGCGTTTATGCGATGAGTTTTAGAATTGGAACCGTTCAAAACAACTTGGATTTTGCTATCCAAGATGAATCCAATGAAGCAGTTTTTCATCGACTCCATAGGCAACTAGGCCAAACTCTGTCAAATGCTTTGGAAATATCGTGTACAACGGCTTTGATTTTACCAAATTGTTGAAAGGACTAGTTCCACTGTTCATGCTATCAGATAACCAGTAGAACGTTGCCCACGAAATCCGTACTGTCAGTAACTAAGGATTTCTTGAGTTTAGTGATAAATAATAAGCTGATAGTTGAACAACGTTTCCATTACTTTGGAAAGAATAGATGTATGTGCTATGAATCCGTTCCACTCTCGCTCTTGCTCTTTCTACTCTAACTTTTTTTGTGAGCATCGGTGAGACCAGACGTTTTTTTGGAATTTCAAGGCTTTTAGTCCAAGATGATCTTTCAATATGTGCTGCATCCGTTCGAGCGAAATGTTCGCCTCACGAGCCATTTTTTGCCGCTACGGCGCACATTCCGAGCCAATTTGGCCTTCACCTTCCGAATGATATCCGGCGATGTTGCAGTGCGTTTCAGTCCACCACGATTTATGGTGCGATACACAAACATTTTATTCACATGCAGATGTTTTAACTGGTTAACAATCTGCGGCTGTTGTTTTCCAGCCAAAAATAGAGCAATCACACTATTACGCTTGAATTCCGTTGCGGATAACTTTTTTCTAAATTTTTTCCACTAAAATGCGCTTGTAAACAATGAAATGAACTGTCATTAGTGTAAATTTGAGCGCTCTGTCATCAATGGTTTGACAGCCATGACAGTCTGAAGTTGGTAACACTTCGTGTCAATCACCCAGTATATTAAAAAAAAAACCAATAAATATCATTCCCTTTGTTTTGCTCTAATGTCAAATTTTTGATTACGACTCAGGCAATTACTTTTTATTATTAGTTCGCAAAAAATCCCAAAATCCCTAAAGCATATAAAAAAACAATAACCGGTAGAGAAATGAGTTCAGAACAGTTTTGCATCCGTTAGAACGTAATAATTTACCCGTTTATATTTATACGCTCGAGCGAAAAACTCGTTACAAGTTACTACTGGAAGTTTTACTCCTCGCTAACAGCGAAATTGCACCATTGGTTTAATTGGTGATAAATTTAAAGCTTTAAGATCCATTTACACCTGTTACTCCAAGCAACATACTAACAACATTTGCAATCTTACGAATAGTGTTAAAAATTACCCGTAGCGATATTGAAATTTCATTTTAAGAGCAGGGAAAAAAATCCAAATAATTACTCCTCTTCTCCTGCTGTGTGCTGTTTGCTTTTCACTTTGCGCGAATAACTTTCCAGCAGCTAGCTCCTGGTGTTATCTTTTCAATATTCGCGTCGCACCTTTTAATGTAAGCACAAATGTGCTAGTGACTATGTTGTACAACAGGAATGTCCTGAGGCATGAATTCTTAAAGGAACGAGGTGCAAATTTAATTAACCCACCATCAGGGTGATGAATAAGCAAATGTTTATGCAGCGCCAGCAACAGTCGTCTATTAAGTCGTACCTTGGCGTATCAGCAACAAGAATAGCACTCTACGAGTAATCATTATGCCCGCTCTGCCTTCCACAAATGGGAATCACGACTAAACGAAAATATCCCCCCTTGATGCTTTTATATTATAAGGCAACTTAAAGGTTATGTTGTGTTGTCCTCCCGAATACCGATGTGTACTTTTGTAGACTGTTGGTGCGCGAGAGGATAGAATTTCTTTTGATTTTATCTGTTTCTTTAATGGCGACTAACATGATAACACCCGGTAGACATGTTTGACTACAAAATCCAAGCCTACTTAGATGCATAAGCGAAATAGTCGCTTAGTACGTTTATTATTTGTCGCATCTGTTAATTAGGAAATTTTTATTGAGCTGACTTCCATATGGTGGTGAGTGTATGCATAATAAATCTTGTGACTTTGTGGATAATGAAGAGAACTGCAGAAAATTGTAAGTTTAGAATCTTAAGGAGCTATAATCTTTAGTTAGTTAAAATCTTAAAGGGCTACAGTAAAAAACACAACTTATGCTTATGATAGGGTCTTTACATAATTGCTGTTAAAAATGGGTGGCTAGAAACACCAAATAAATTCTAACAGAACTATTACCAAATCATTAATTCGGATACAAAATCCTGAAAAAATATCTAGTTAAACCTAACCCTTTAGGAACAACAGGTTACTTGCCTTTTATTATGGTAAGGTTCTTGATTTAAAATAAAATTCGTCGTAACTGCTTTTTACTAGGTACACATAAGTCACAGATCCTTGTGTTACTAATACAATCACATAAACAACTTCAATGTGATTATATATGAAATAAATAAAGCGATTGGTACATAAATGTCCTTTAATCATAACCACTGTTTCTACTTCATACCATAATTCTACATCACATGAATAATATTACTTTAAATTACAAATTTAAATAACAATTTGCAACAGTTCTCAAAATATCACACTGGTGATTACTTATTATCCACTTATAGCACTTCTATTCACATAGGCGTGGGCGCCGTGGCTCAGTGGTAATGCACATGGCTGCTGCGCAGGAGGTTCAGGTTCGAATCCCAGCAACACCAAAAGTATTTTTCACGGTGTCCCACCTCTCGTGAATGGGTGACAAACGTTCCGAGAGTAATTAAACCTTATCACGGAGAGCTTCTCAATTCGCCTTTCGGATCTGGCCTTAAATTGTAGGTCCCTTCCATTTGTGTCCAAAAATTAACATGTGCAGCACAAATGGTCGCGAGATGTTAGGCCTTGGACCGTAATGGTCTGTCGCGCCAAATATTATTATTCACATAGGCAGTAGCTCAATCTAAATTTCAACTTACTCTAGTCTGGTAGAATTCCAAATAAAAAATAACTATCTTACTGCGATAAAGTATCAGCATCATCATATATGGGTCTACAACCGGGGTCCGGTCCTGGCCTCCCGCCTATGGAGCCACTCGCAACCAGATAGACCACGTGTTGATAGACCGCCGCCACAACCCGAACCTGATGACGGTACGAACGTACCGAGATGCCAAAATCGACTCGGACCACTATCTTGTTGGTATGTGCTACGGCCGTTGATTGCACCATCACGAAAGACTGCATCCGCAAATCAGATTAGAGTCAACACGGCTGCCTTTCCCATCGAAGAAACCAGAAACAACTACGGTCTAGCGATAGGACTTGCCGTGAATGCTCACCGGGTAATCGCCGATCTCAAAGGCATCTTAGAGCGACGGGAAAAGAGCACTATCATGAGTTGCTAAATGGCCAGCTAACTGAGCAATTGAATGCTCCACCAATGACCGAAGGCTATACTATGCTGCCGCCATCAAACATAGACCAAGTTAGCAGAGCGATAAATCGGCTCAAAAATAATAAGACCCCGGAATCAGATGGGATCCCAGCGGAACTGATTAAAATAGGAGGCCCCACAATACACCAAACAATTCATGTAGTAATAGTACTATGTAGGTTGACCATGAACAATGTTATAAGCCAAGTAAAAATATCCTGATCACTATCAAGCCCATTCTACATCTATAATGGGCTCCGACAAGGGGATGGACTGGCCTGCGTCCTCTTCAACCTGGCGTTGGAGAAAGTGATCCGAGACTTTGACGTAACGGCGATAGGAACAATCCTCTATAAGGCTTGATAGTGATCCGGATATTTTTACTTGACCAATATTATCAGCCAAGTAAAAATATCCGAATCACTATCAAGCCCATTCAACATCTATAACGGCCTCCGATAAGGAGATGGACTGACCTGCGTCCTCTTCAACCTGGCGTTGGAGAAAGAGCCGATAACAACATGCAACCAGAAATACGCGAACGGTTGCTCAAAGTCAACAAAGCCTACTTTAGTCTGTCAAGACTCTTCAAATCTAGGAATTTAACCATAATATCCAAGCTACTGGTGTATAAGGCAATGGCCATACCAGTACTTACATATTGATCATATTGGCTGCTTAGCAAAAAGCATTCTGACCTCTTAGCCGCGTTAGAGAGAAAAGTCTTACGGAGAATAGTTGGACCCGTATGTGATTCCGAAGACTCTATAATGATGAGATCTACGAGAATTACCGCGATGTCGAAATCGTGAAGAGAATTAAGCTCGGTAGGTTCCGGTGGGCAGGACACCAGCTCGCATGAGCGAAGAGTATCCTGCTCGGAAAGTCCTTTGCGGTAGGATTTATGGAACACCGGTTGTAGAGCCAAATATGATGATAGTAATTCTTTGTGATTATAGTATCGTCCAGAACAAACTGTTCGAACTGCTGTTTATCTGCTTATCATCCAAGCATCCCTTTTGATCTATATGATTAGCGCATCACCAACGATAATGAGAGAATTTTTAAGACTTTGAAATCAAGGTGTGGCGAGAATGGGCCGAGTATCGAACACCGTGTCGTCCAAGTGGAAGCAAATTTTTCCAATCACTGCAACACCAACAGTGATAATGAGAATGACGAAACGTCTGAAATTACTCTCAATAATTTCTTGCTTGTCGAACTTTTAAAACCAATTTGACCAACCAACCAATTTTGGTTTTGGTTGGGCTGTTACAAGGATAACAAAAAGTTTCTAATTGGATTTCGTGTAATTGGTACTCATTTTTAATTTTCATATACCTTAAGATTTCGTTCTTAATGGATTTGGAAACAGCTGTATTTTCAGGAGCCGTCTCCTACATGGGGATTCCTCCGTATTCGTATAGCGGATAGAGTTGACTTTGACTTCGAATTGTTGCCACACTGAAAGCAAAAGCCCTCGCTTTGCTGAATTTCAATTATTCTGCTCTCACAGTTACAGAAGACACGGCCTATGGCTTTAAATATCTTCTATATACTAATTGACTCACTCATAAAGTGGTTCTAAAACTGTGATAACATATCATCAGCATACTAATCCAGTGGTTCACAAGTTTTAACAGAGACATAAGCTATAACGGAAGCAACACTCAGCAAAACTTTTTAAAAAAATCGAGAAATATTTTCGTTACAAGACAATTCACATTAAATTAAATAATAGTTCTATATGGTGTTAGCAAATTTCGCAGCAGATGCGCATCTGGTGTAAATTGCAAGATTATTCTGTGCAACTATTAACGAAAATGTCACCTCTTCTCTCCGGCAAATGTTTTGACAGTTCTCTCTACGGTAGCTATAAGTTTATTTTGTATTTTTCCAGTACGACGACAACGTACTCATTGGGTCACCTCTTTGCATTACATACGGCAACGTCATCGAATACGTCGACGCTACTGACGCAACGGATTCTATGGGCTGGACCCTTAAGTTTTGACTTATGACAGTCCTTAGCTGTAGCATATATTTATGCCTCTTTCGATTTGCAGGTAGAGTTAATATTTCTCTCTCGTGATTTGGCTTGACGTGCTATTTGCAAACTGTACCCGGGTTAAGATATGATTTTTGTTTGCAAAGTTCTGTAACCGCTACTATAACTTTGCTACCCATCGGCAATCGACGGGTATGGTTTCGTTTACTCAGCAAGAGAGAGCAAAAAGACTAATTTCCCAGTTTGTTTTTGAGATTTTGGTTTGGCGTTCTATTTGCAAAGCATTCACCACGAAAACTCTGTTACTTTGACAACTAACCCGTGCATTTGGTTTCGGGTATGATTTGACCAAACCAAAAGAGGCATGAATGTCAAAAATATGTCAAGATTTCACAGCATATGCTCTGCGCTGTCCGCAGCGGCTGCATCATACCACACAAAGCTAATATTAGTGTAAAGTTTTCGGTGTCACTGAGATGATTAGTGTAAGTAAGAGAGTGGTGGGTCGACGAGGTGTGATGTTGTATGGTTGGTTTTTGTTTTTATTAATGAGCGCACATTTCAAAGGAATCTTGGGGGGTTTTTTTGGCGGGGTCAATATTAATATTAGCGTCAAATAATCAAAAGTTTTCGGGGTTGCCGAGATGAATAGTGTTGGTAAAGATGGGATTTGGTGGGTCTTGAGGCTTTGCGTTATTTTTTTTGGACGGAGTCGAGAAAGATATTAGTTCGAATCCATAATTTTGTGGTATGGTGAAGTCCTTTTTTAATAAACGCACGCTGCAAAATTTTGTTGAATTTTGTGGAAGGTCTTGAATAACTTGGTGGTATTGATATTAGTGTCGAAATTAGTCGAGGAATAGTGAGGATTCATGTCCTATTTAATGCGATTACTGAGGATACGAAGGGGATCCCTCATCGGATGCGACTACAAATTTAACGTATCTTATTTGATTTCTCTGGACTCAAACGGGTTTATTTTTTCTTATTCGTTTCATAAACTTTCTAATCCAATTAGTCCAATTCGACTGTAAAAGTAACTTATAACCATGTTTACCCCTGAGTTGTTTAAAGTTATGCTGCTGCTTTAGCTATCCAAATAGATTTTTGTATTTCGTTCTTCAAGATCAGTTCATTATGCCACCTAGGAACTAGAAAACATCCGAAAAAAACTGTACTGATTACGCAGTTTTTTTAATCGGCAAAAAGATGATATTGTGTAACAATTTCAGTAAGTTACTTACTTTAACAAATTTAGTCCGGGACTAAGAACTAGGTGATAGGTAATTTACATCACGTTCCCCGACAGTTTATCTGGGATATTGTGCATTGTACGTATGGACGATGTAAGTTACCTAAGTATGACTTTCGTTTAACTTACCTTATACGTTATACCTTATGTTTTCCCACTGTATCAGATTTTGCATTGTTGCAATTCAAGCGAGTCTACATAGTTTATCACAAATCCTTCCATTGACATTCTCATTATCGTCCGCGAAATTCAAAATCATTTCCATCTTCTGTGGCAGTTGAAAGATTGCTTTATTCTGATGTCCTTTCGCACGTGCCTCAATTTATTTTTTGTCATCGGCAGGGAAATTTATTAATACCACCACCCTAAAAAAAACAAAGAAATTTCAAAGAATTAGCATAAGTTTTCCATCTGTTGTCGATTGTCGTCGCGCTATCAAAGCATCACCATCAACACTAACACCCCATAATTGCCATCGAACACATCTAAAAGACCAACGCCGTTATCATCATCATCGTCGTCGTCGTCGTCGCCGCCATTGTCGTCAACTATTAAATAGCCATCGAGACGGCATCAGTAGTGCAGTAATCTCTTTTTGTATACATTTGCCTGGCTGCGCGCTTGCGTATATGCGGCCTGTTGTACCCCTATCGACTATAAAGAAAGGATTATGCAAGGATTTAATGGACGAGATGAGATTTTGTTTTCCAGTTAAACGATTTCAATTTAATTTTGAATGCTTCGTATTAAAGCTTTACCATTTGAATTACAGGCGCGTAACTTAAGAAGATGGGAGTATAGAAGCATTTCGGTTCAACACAATCATAACTGCAATTGTTTCCTAATCAGTATACAATATGCTGCAAATGTCACTCACTCACTCATGCACGCACATACATTTGTGATTCCCAAATTTTGAATTCGACAGTCGTGGAGATCGGTTAATACGAACTCATTATGGAGCATCTAACGCCACAACAAATTTTTTTAAGTTATTAACACATTTTAATAAAATATGTGTTTTTTTTGAATACACGAAGAAAATTGCATTTTCTAGTTGGTAATCATGGGTCAAGCTTGTCAACCATTCAGCATAATTTGCATACACTAAGTAAGTAGGAGATAAGGCTAAGTTTGGACGAAAATGTAGCCAACGTATGCCAGAAAAGATTGATGATGTCAGACTGAGTGTTAATTAATGTCCGGGCACCTCTCAGCGATGCTGTACACAAGCGTTGGGAATATCTCGATCAAGTTTTGTTAAAAATTCCCTAAAAAGATTTGCTGTGTTACTCGTATAAAATTCAATTGACACAAAAGCTAAATCATAATAAGCAACGAAGAACATTTTGACTTGGCACAGTTTTCGTTAATAAACAGAATAGCCACTATTCGGGTACCGAAAATCCTCAATTAATATAAAAGCGGCCATTACACGTAGCGTGATTGTAAGTATGATGATCTATTTGGGATGGCAGCATTATTGGGCCTTGTTTCTTTTTTTTATTTATAATTCGCACCCTTATAATGCTTGGCACAGCGTGGCGTTAAGGAAAAGGAGGAGAAAAGAGGAGATGTCTATGAGCTTGTGTTTTGAATGTCTGTGGATCATATTGATGTGGGAAGACAGAGCTTGGCGGAGCATTCCACATACGCGTTGTACGGCTGAAGAAAAAATCTTTGAACTTAACTGTATGTCCGAAGATGGGCTTGAGGGTAAACTGATGAGCATTTAGAGCGCCACGAGCATTGCGGTTGAGCCTTAAATATAGTAGCCAGATCAGAGGGAGTGAAATATATCTTGCACCGGCAACATTTCGCAGCATTTTTGGCGACGGTAAATATGTGGTCATTCAAACGAAGCTTGTCGTTAACGCACATACCGAGAATTGCGAGATTTTCAGTTTCCTACAGTCCAATTTTGGAAGCGTTAAATTCTACTCGATATATTTCTGCCCATTGTATTATGCTGTCAAGGTTAGAATTGAACGTGCTTAACATACGTAGTTGCTTGAGTTACACATGAGAAGTGGAGGGACGTTCCTCAAACTTATATGAGAAGCTGAGAGCGCTGTCGTCAGCGAAACAGTGAATTGGATTAGAAGGCACAGATAAGAGATCGTTAATAAAAATGAAGAAGAGTATCGGGAACAAAACAGAGCCCTTGGGAACGCCAGAATTTAAGTAATGAACTTTAGAATAAAAACCGTCCAAAACAACTTAAACTGAGCGGTCCAAAAGATAGCCTCTAATCCAATGAAACAGTTTTTCATCGGCTCCATAAGCACGCATTTTAGACAAAAGAGCTCGATGCCAAACTCTGTCAAAAGCATTAGAAATATCGAGTGCAACAGCTTTGCTTTCTCCAAATTGATGCAAAGACCGGTTCCACAGTTCGGTGAGATATAACATCAAATCACCAGTAGAACGTTGCCCACGAAATCCATACTGAGAATTTCGTTGGTTTCGAGATATTTCTTAAGCTGAAAATTTATCAGCGTTTCCATGACCTTGGAGAGAATGGATTTAAGTGCTATGGGTCGGTACGAAGAAGGAGAATACGGCCCGCCTTTTTTTGGGTATGGGCTGGACAAAGGCGGTTTTACAACTTCTCGGGAAGAGTTCAGAAGAATAGGATAGATGGAAAAGCTTACTCAATGGTAATGGCAGCTTGGAAGAACACCTCTTCAGAACTAATGGGGAAATACCATCTGGCCCAGCCGATTTGTGAGTATTGATACCGTTTAAAACTCTAGCAACTGCACGAATACAAATGAAGATCTGTCCCATAGATTGTTCAATACTCGGAGGTGCAGGCAGCAGCAATGCACATTCCTGGAAGGGATAAAGTCTCTCATACCAATAAGGATGATGTTTGTAATTGCATCAGGATGCTAGAGGGATAATGCTGTAACAGTTATTGGTGATCGCTATCGTGATATGATGTTAGAATACTTCTTTTTCCATCCAGAACCGTGCCACGTGGTACTTAGGTGCTGTAACAATTACTGGTGTTCGCTATCGTGACATGTTGGAAAACTTTCTTGTGCCCGATTTTGATCAATTGCGTGTATCCAACCAGGACGGTGCCACGTCATACACGGCTTCTGTAACAGTTACTGGTAATCGCTATCGTGACATGTTGGAACACTTTCTTTTGCCTGAATCGGATCGGCATGTGTGGTTTCTAGAAGACGGTGCCACATTACACAGAGTACGTGCCACGATGCAAATTTTGTAGGAAAATTTTCCCGGCAGGATAATTTTAAAAAGTGGTGATATTTACTGACCCACGATCACCTGATTTCACCGCCCCTGATTAATGTTATTGAAGGGAACGATTTATACCAACAAACCAACCACGATCTTGATGCTTAAGGACAACATTCGAAAAGAAATTGCTGAAATAACACCAGATTTTTTCGCGAATGTTTTGAAAATTAAGCTTAGAAGAGCTCGCCTTTGGGCTATGACTAGAGCCCACTCGATCGAGATAATACTCCCAAGAAATTGAAAACTCTCTACTCTCTCTACCGGCTGTCCATAAATGTTTACTTGAGTTACTGAGTAGGTGCCGAGGTTGATGATTTGGTTTTGGCAGTATTAATCTTCAAACCCGCAACATTTACCTCCCTTTCCACATTTGTTGTCATTTGGTGCAACTCCATAATCCTGTCCGAGAGTAAACAAACGTCGTCAGCGTAGTCCAGATGTTTGAGTTGAGATGTAAGAGTCCAATGAATTCCTCCGTTTCCAGTAGATAAAGCTGCGCGATGCTGCGTGCGTGGTGACCGGAATTCAACTCACTCTTCAATAATGATCCGCAGGTTGTTTATGTGGTATACACTGGAGGATCCAGTGCGGAAACCAGCTTGTTCGGCATCGAGTGTATCTTCCAGATGTTAATACGCACGCTATATCTATAAATCATAATTTACCACACTATATTGCGTATAATTTTAAAATAATTAAAAATAAAACTTCTATCTGAGGAAAACAGCCATTTGAAAATATTAAAGTAAAGCATTCAGAGTCGCATTCGAAAAGGAAAATGAATAAATTATAATTTTCCTGTCAACATCCAACTAAAATTATCGAAGATATCTTTACTATCGATGTATGTACTTATGTGTCTGAACGTTACTGCAGCACCCTAAGCTTTGAGTGTAAAACCCCACAAAATGATATCTTCATATTTATATGCACGTATTCTACAGTTCCTGAATAAACCACCCGCATCTAAATAATTTAATATCACAGAAAAGTAAACGGAATTTTCAATAAATCAGGAAAATGCCATCTAACGGTAATTCCATCATTCAATTGAGTGGAAATTTTTCTATTAAAGAAAATCGGAATTTCGCAGAAGTGGAAATTATATTCATTTCTCATATTTGCTGTAAGCTCCACTTTTGCTTACGGAAATTATTCAGGTTCTGTCCTTTTTTTTATTAAAAAATACTCTACGATTACGAATTTTTGCATTTAGCATTTGAATATGTAGTAGAATGTAGTAATAAAGAACTTTAACACCGTCATGGGGTGCTCTTGGCAAGAAAGATTAGTTTGCACAGGCTAACAGCGAAACAATAAGAAGCTCAGTGCTGAAAGGCACTCCACAAACTGGCATTATATGTATCTCAGTTCCTTATCGTTGTATAAAAAACCAATTTTATAAAATTTGTATGGGTGCCATCCGACCCCGGGGCCCGATTACTTCCAAATTTTTACATAAAGATATTGTCCATTGGAGATACACATGCGTATAAAAGTTGAAGAAAATCGGGTACTTTTTTCTACAAAATGTGTATTGGTGCCCCCGGGCCTCAGCGCCCGATCACTTCCAAATTTTTACAAAAAGTGAGGTCCATCGGATATACACATGCGTATAAAAGTTGAAGAAAATCGGGTACTTTTTTCTACAAAATGTGTATTGGTGCCCCCAGGCCTCAGCGCCCGATCACTTCCAAATTTTTACAAAAAGTGAGGTCCATCGGATATACACATGCGTATAAAAGTTGAAGAAAATCGGGTACTTTTTTATAAAATTTGTATGGGTCCCCCCGGACCCCGTTGCCCGATCACTTCCAAATTTTCCAAAAAGTGTTGTCCATCGGAGATACACATGTGTATAAAATTTGAAGAAAATCCGGTACTTTTTTATACAATTTGTTGGGTGCCCCCCGACCTCGGAGCCCGATCACTTCCAAATTTTCCCAAAAAGTGTTGTCCATTGGAGATGCACATGTGTATAAAATTTGAAGAAAATCTGGTACTTTTTTATACAATTTGTTGGGTGCCCCCCGACCTCGGAGCCCGATCAATTCCGAATTTTTATAGAAAATGTTGTTCATCAGAGATACACATGCGTATAAAATTTGAAGAAAATCGGGTACATTTTGTAAAATATTTGTATGGGAGCCCCACAACCCCGAGGCCCGAGGGGCACCACATTTTAATAGAAAGTGTTGTCATGGTAGATACGGTGGGAGATACACATTTCAATAAAATCGGTCCGCCAGCCAGCCATCCAGCCACGGGCACGCGAAGTTAATATAGAGAATTTAAAAATGAACCTTTGTCGATTTTGAACGATAGCAATTGTCCGACTATAACATAAGTAAACTAGAAGCCACTATTGCTAATCGCACTAAGCCCCAAGACCCGAAAACACATAAAGCACCCCATTTAGAATTTAGAATTTAGGCTAAATTGTTGTGTCGCCAAAACTGGTTCCCTGGTGGTCTCTGCTATTTTTTTTTCAATACATAGTAATACTTGTGTTCTAAATTGTCTCTGCCACCGTGAAGTCCTATGAAAAGCTAAGAGTGCTGTAGTCAGCGAAAGAATGGATTGGATTAGAGGTGAAAGATAGCAGATCATTAATGAAAATCAGAAAGAGTGTAGGAGACAAAACAGAGCCATGGGGTATACCAGCTATTATGCGGTGAACATTTGAATCCGTCCAATACGATCTGGATTGAACGGCCACCAAGATCGTGTGATATCACACCTTTGGACTTTTTTGTGGAGGATATGTAAAGTCTAAATGTTTTATGGATGAACCAGCTACGATTGAGGCATTGTAAGCCAACATTACTCAAGTTATTCGCGAGATAACGACCGAAGTCCTCGAGCCAGTCATTCAAAATTGGTGTTTACAGATGGCCGAATTACGGCGCAGTTGCGGCCAACATTTGAAAGGGATTATTTTCAAGAAATAAATGTCATGAATGGTTCTAAACAAAAATAATAAAGATTGCCCGATCAATTTGAATTTTTGTTGTTTTATTTCAATTTAAAATCCGTTACCTCTAAATTGATCACCCATTACATTTGTACGGACAACTCTGAATCAGTGAATGATCAGAAGGACGATGGCAATAACAATGCATAAGTAATAGTAATTATTACACAAAGAAGCGCACCGTGTTTGATTAAACTACAAACACATACTCGCACTTGGCTGGAGAGGTTCCATCCAACTATAAGTAATCCTTGTGAAAAAGGCAATTTTCATTTAGAATTCAATTTTGTTTGCGGGTTATTTGCTTCGTGCATTGTGTGTTGGAACGGCAAAGAGACTTCTGGATGTATGTACTCCGCTGGATGGTTCTGGTGGGTAATACGGACGTGTATTATCATAACCGTTACGTTCTGCCCCAAAGGAGTCTGAATGCGTCCGCTTGTACGTGAATGTGGTGTTGATGGCGCGGCGTTTCGGCCGCCGTCACACTCTATGTCCGTACTCGCAAAAGGATAAAAGGATGATTTTGCAAATTTTTGTTCCAGTAGTTGTGGTGTGATATGGTGGCTTGCCAAAAGGCCGGAAACTCATGGTCATCTCATTCGACAAACAATAACAACCAGAATAACATCAGCAACAACAATACAATTTCCACAACACATCCTTTGAATTATTCCGTTGAACTCACGGTAGGTGCGAGTGCGAGAAGTGTGCAAAATTTGCTTTGCAAAGCCAACGAAATATGCTGGAGCATATGTGTGTGCATAGTGCATATGTCTGGTGCTCGCTAATGAAACTTCTAATTAATGTCCTCGGGCATCAGAACATCGGAAATATCAAACCGCACATTGTGTTTTATTATGTGAGAAATGTGCTACACAATAAATTTGGGAGAGAGAGAGAGAGGTCTCTCTCTCGGATATTCGCCGGAAGCTGACAGGAAAGGGCTTTGTTCTAATTTCCTCTCTTGAATGTCAATTTTGTTATCTACTGTTACCTATTCAGAATTCATTTTGTGGCCATTTAAGGAGGTTTTTTCTTATAACAACTTAGCTGGGTCAGTTGATAACCTAATAGCCGCCCAGAAGATTATAATGTTTTGTACTGAATATTTATACAAAAGGCGTTTTCGTAAATTAGTTTAGATCACACACAGAGTTGTAAAAAAAAAACTCGTGCTCTTTTACTCGCTCAGAGCTTTGAAGTATCCTTTTTTTTATAATGTACACACGCACAAAGTATTTTAATGCTAAGCACACTTTGGAAGTGTGAATTAAGGAGATTAAGGAGACGAAATAAGTAGATATCTATGCGAATATGTCTTGAATGTCAGCGGATCAGACATATGCGGAAACAGAGCGTGATCACGCTTAGAATAAATTTGATCGAGCACTCTGAACACTTGACATGCAAGCAAACACTTTGAGAAATAAAAAAATCTGAAATTCATCACATAAATGATGGCGTTCCACAGGGCTCTGTTTTGTCTCCGACACTATTTCTCATTTTTATCATTGATCTCTTGTCCACTACTTTTAATCCAATTCACTCTTTCGCTGACGACTGAGCTTCTCATATAAGTTTGAGGAACGTCCCTCCCCTTCTCATATGGAACTCAGACAACTACGTATGTTAAGCAGGTTAAATTATGACCTGGACAGCGTAATTAAATGGAGGAAAAATAATCGAGTAGAATTTTACGCTTCCAAAACCCAATGCTGTCTTTTGTCGTCTAAGGAAAATCTACTGCCATTATCCATGAATGGCACATCGAGGAAACTGAAAAACTCGCAATTCGCAACGTTAACGACAAGCTTCGTTAAAATGACCACATATACACTGTCGCTAAAAATGCCCATTTGTATTTAAGTTTCCTATCGCGATGCAAGAAATATTTAACTCACTCTGATATGGATACTATATACGAGTACAAGGCATTTAGATGCGCCTAAGACTACACTGAAGAGAATTAAGCTCGGTATGCTCCGGTGTGCAGGACAACTAGCTCACATGAGCGAAGATGATCCTGCTCGGAAGGTCCTTTGCGGTAGCATTTATTGAACACGACAGCGAGGCAGGCCAAGCCTACGCTGTAAGGATAGCATAGACCAGGACGCCCAGAGTTTAGGGATGCCAAACTGGATGACATCGGCTCGAAATCGGGACCGGTGGAGAGATTTTTTGCGGGAGGCCAGGACCGGACACCAGTTGTAGAGCCAAATATGTTGATAAATGCTTAATAAAATATCTTAATCTAAATCTATATGATATGGAGTGCATTCAGAGAATGTCACGAAGACTCCGAGAATGTGTAGGATCATTTCTCTGCATGTGTTGAGAAGCTGCCCTGGGATCTTCTCCGCCTCCCCACATAGTCAGCATCTGATATGCTCTTCTATTCCCAATTTTCTTAAGTGTCCTTTCAGTCTACAAAATCCTATTAGGAACCCCGTAATGGTTTTTACATTACTTCTGCTTAGTGCCAGTATCAAGCGAGACCTCTTTGGAGATTTTCCATCTTACGGCAGCGGCTACTGTTTCTATTCTGCGTATCTCCTCTGTATTAAACCAATCGGTAACCTATGCTACAAAATGTAAGGGCCACAAACATTTTAGCGGGTTTCTGGCCGTGAGCTCATCCGCTGCTTTGTTGCCTTCTATGCCGGTGTGTACCAGTGTGCACACATTACAAACATACCTTGTTGTTTTCGCCCGGCACTCACCCTCACCCAATCCTGACGTGATGTGGAATGCATCGCGGGACCTTATCGCAGCTCGGATGTCTGGCATGATAGTTTTAATAATGTCACATATAATATGTCATTCGATCAAGTTAGCCTTTGTAAGGAAGTTGCTGATCTTAACTAAAAATTGGTGGAACATCTCTCATCCCGATTCATGTGTGCAACTCTTGGATTTTTTATTACCTCACATAATAATAAATTTTCACACGACCATAGACGAAACTTTTGAGTACTTTCGTTATGAGAAATTTTACATAAATGAAAGAACTTGAAAGGACTTGTATTGTGAGGAACAAAATTCTTGTGGCCGAATTTTTTTCACACAAAACATTTTTTTTTTATTTTTTTTTATTGAAAAACATTTGGCAATGTTAGTAAAACAGACTAAACTAAACAGTCCCTAGACTAATAAGCAATTTTGTTTTGACTTAAATTAATAAAAATACAAAATTAAAAGTTTAAAGCTTTGAAGCTAACTTATACTATACATGATTATATTATATATTCTGCACTAGTTCAAAAGGTTTGATTGTTTTTAGGCTCCTAACTAGGTTTGTGTGGTCCAAGAGCGGGGTGGACTCAGGGTTCGTGTGGTGGTGAAGACGATCCTCATGCTTTTTAGCGAATCTATGAATTTCATTCTGTACGCATTCCATGCCCAGGTCCCAGTGAAGGTCATCGTTCCGAATATAGATAGGTGCATTTACAATGTTTCTTAGCACCTTGTTTTGAAATCGTTGGATTATTTGAATGTTGCTTTTTTTGGTGCAACCCCAAAGTTGAATACCATAAGTCCATATGGGTTTTATGACTTGCTTGTAAATCAAAATTTTATTTTTTGTTGATAGACAAGATTGTCTTCCTATCATCCAGTACAGTTTTCTGTAGCGAATACCATACCACACAAAACATGCTATATAGTTTTTTCCCCAAATTCAGGTGAACCCTGTACCCACACAGAGCAGCCAACAAACGCACATAAAAGTAAAATAGCTAAAACAATATCACGCCACCGGACTGGCCAATCACATCGCAGTACGTGACTTAACGATTTTGCAACGCAAAATGCTATAAAAAGGCGAGTACGCAGGCGATCGCTCTCTTAGTTCTGGAAGTCTTCGGGCAGGATCACCTCGGTAAGCGATTAGATTTTTCTTTTTGCCAACGTTGCCTGTATCTTTCTCTGCCGAAGTCGCGGTATCCATCGTCGTACGAAGTAACTTCGCCGAGCGATTTCCCCTCGGGTAGTTGCGCTGGTACATTTCAGCTTACTGCTGCCAACGTTGCCTGTGCCTTTCTCTGCCGACGTCGCCGTATCCATCGTCGTACGAAGTAACTTCGCCGAGTGATTTCCCCTCGGGTAGTTGCGCTGGTACATTTCAGCTTACTGCTGCCAACGTTGCCTGTGCCTTTCTCTGCCGACGTCGCCGTATCCATCGTCGTACGACGTAACTTCGCCGAGCGATTTCCCCTCGGGTAGATACGCTGGTACATTTCAGCTTACTGCTGCCAACGTTGCCTGTGCATTTCTCTGCCGACGTCGCCGTATCCATCGTCGTACGACGTAACTTCGCCGAGCGATTTCCCCTCGGGTAGATACGCTGGTACATTTCAGCTTACTGCTGCTAACGTTACCTGTGCTCTTCTCTGCCGACGTCGAGGTATCCATCGTCGTACGAAGTAACTTCGCCGAGCGATTTCCCCTCGGGTAGTTGCGCTGGTACACTTCAGCTTACTGCTGCTAACATTATCTGTGCTTTTATCTGCCGACGTCGCAGTATCCATCATCGTACGACGTAACTTCGCCGAGGGATTTCCCCTCGGGTAGTTACGCTGGTACATTTCGGCTTACCACTGCCGACTTCTCTCACTATCCTCGTTGTTATCGCTGACCACGCGGTTCCGCTCACGAATCGCTCAGGATTTACGATCGTCTCAGGCTCACGCATCACCCAGTTTGCACGCTCATCTCAGGCTAGCGCTCACGCATCGCTCAGGACTCTTGCTTGTCTCAGGCTCGCACGCATCGCTCAGGATTCTTGCTTGTCTCAGACTCACAAGAACGCATCGCTCAGAATTTACGGTCGTTAGGCTCACGCCCACGCATCGCTCAGGATCTAAGATCGTCTCAGGCTCACGCATTGCTCAGGAATCACGATCGTCTCAGGCTCACGCATCGCTCAGGAATTACGATCGTCTCAGGCTCACAATCACGAATCGCTCAGGATCATCATTACACAGGATCACATATTGGAAAAGAGTACAATTTAAGAAATAAAGACTGAACTAAAAGTCCCACAAAAGTATACATTTATTGTAACGACCCCTTTTTCTCTGAACTCTGGTCACGCTGAGTTTACCCCGGCTGGGAAAACTCCGTTACAGTATATATTATTTTGTACTTTGGTAATTAATTTAAAATTTAACACAACACTCCTCCTAGATCCGTTCATGCGCTTGTCGCTTTTTTCGTTACCTTTGAAAATAATAATAATAATTATTCGAAACTTTCACTTCGCGTATGTTGCACGCGCGATTATGTTCGGTGAACATAAATCAAATGCGCTATCATCTCATCTCACACACTGGCAAAAATTATGATGAATTATTATGCACTGCTTGGTAATGGGATGAGGCGGTCGGTGGCCTCACGCGGAGCAATAAATGGCTTATAGAAAAAGCCTGCAACAAATGTTCTTTGTGTTGTGCCAGATTGGTCGTTCAAAGCACATCGCTTCGATGTTAGATCGTTCCTATTCATAGCCTCTGTGATGTGGGTGGCCTGTTTGATGATGATGATGACCTGCAGCATATGCCCATGACGCACGTTTCACAAACTTTATATAAAGTTTCGTTTTATTTTTATTTTAGGCTAATTCGGTTAAAAATGATTTTACTAAAAACTTTTGATATTTTGATAATTTAATTAAAATTTTTAATTAAGTTTCCTGGACTGATGGGGCGGGATATCATAGTGAGAACATCTGCTTTTGATTTTCGATTAGAGATTAAAAAGTCATTTAATTTTGGTTTTAATAAGTTAGGTGGTAGTATGGCGATTAGTACTGGCTAATAGGAAATAGGTTCCATTATCAAGTACCAATTACAAAAAGCTCATCAGTATGTGAGTTTTGACAATCGTAATAGCCTTCATTATTGAACAGATCTTAGGTCCTTCATATCGGTAAAAAAAAATTGGGTGAGCATTTCACTTTTTATGACTTGTGGGATTTCGGTTTTGTCCTTTTCCATTCAGCAATAATTGCCCAGAGCTGATGCCATCTTGCCAAAAAGGATTCAGCAAAGTTTTGTTTAAAATTTATGTTGAGCACTACTCCTATGTTTGCTTCGACGAACTTCCTGGTTAAGTTTTAATTGGCGGAGACTTTTATGGAAAGAGTGTCTGCTTCGTTGTGCAACAGCGTATTTTAGATGCAAATGCACAACTCTAAAACTCTAAATCTTCATCTAAAATTATTTTTATACGCTCGTCGTTAACACTTCTACCTTAGAGATTGCACCAATTTGTCAGGAATGACTTTCCCGGAGACTAGAGTAACTACGATGTTGACATCGTATGTTTATCGGGTTAGGTAGGCTGCGATGGGCTGACACCTAGAGCGAAGATGATTCTCATCGGAAAGTTCTTTGTGGTGTAATTTACTGGACACGACAAGTCCACGATGAAACGAAGGATGGATATTTATCCGATACAAATCGAACCTGTAGGAAATTTCTGACAAGGTGTTGTTTTGCAAAAGTGGCCGACTGCACTTTTAGAACTTAGGAATATGTGCAAAACATATCACATGGGTGAAGAGAAATATATTTGCTTGGAGCACAATGTTATTGCTAAATGCCGGAAGACAAGAACAGACGTTTGTTGAAGTCTTAGAAAAACTATATAAAATATCTTTAAGCATACTTTTAAGCGCTTTAATTAATGTATAAAAATAGGTTTCTAAAATCCACACTGGACAGACATTAACCAAAGGAAGGTGTGCTAAGCTATTCGCTGAGACAAATATTCTTACAAAGCTTGTTAATAATCCTACACGAATTCCTGACATTGCGAATCATTTCGCCAACAATCAATGTATTTATTTCTTACCTCTCATCCTGATAAATACACCGACAATGTATCGCCACCTTTAGGCTGATCCGACCATTGTGTTGCATCAGCTAATTTCTGGTTTCTACACCACCCAGTTAAAGAAAAAACTCGAAAAAGAATAGAATGGCATTACGAGAAAGCCATTCGGGACGGCCTCAACACATTCTTTAGGAAATTTAACATAATTAATAATGATATAAAGGACAGAATTAAATCTGTCAAAGCGAAGGATGATGGATGGTATGATTTAAGCTGCAAAGGGACTTCTGGGAACAGGAACAGCCTAGTCGTCGATTCCAACGCACATTTAAAATGACAGCTCTAAGGACAAGAACAAGGCCGCTGGGCAAGATGGTATTCCCCCATTAGTTCTGAAGGGGTGTTCTTCATTACCATCACTTTTCCTATTCTTCTAGATTCCTTCCGATTAGATGGAAAAGGGCATCTATCCAGCCTTTACCAAAAAAAGGCGAGCCGCCATGTCTCTCCTCGTATCGACCTCAAGAACATTTTGAACAACGAACTAAGTACAATCCTAAGAAGAAAATTGCTTTGGCAACTGACGCATCAGATTACAGTATCGGAGTAGTGGTGATGCAAGAATTTGACGATGTTACTTTGCAACCTATCATGCACTATTCAGCCACTCTCAACGCTACAGACAGAAATTATCCTCAAGTACAGAAAGAAGTTCGAAAATTCGAGATTCAAATTGACAACAAACCCTTAATTGCGATATTTGGCAAGAAAGACTGAATTCCAGAATATACGGCAAATCGGCTCTAACGTTACGCTCTTACAGTGATGGCCTATGATTTCCCAATCAAATACGTGAAAACTGACGACTTCGGTTACGCAGAGGTCTTGTCAAGACTCATCAAAAGCCAACTACAGCCAAGTGAGGATATCGTAATTGCATCAGTCAAGACCGACTATATATGCTGCAACATGCTGACAATCGCAAAAACACTGCCAGTCAAGATTTAGTACATCAGAGAAGCTCAATGCCCGACCGTCAGCAAGGTTGCAGAAATGATTGGCCATCTGAAGCAAAACAAATAAAAATAAACGCAATTCATGGTTCGAAACCACCTTTCGCAAATCCAAGGTAGCATTTTCTACGACGATCGACTCGAGTTCCATCAAGATATCGCGAGAAAAATCTGGAAGAGCTCCACGAAGGCCATCCAGGCGAAAGTTGCATGAAACTCCTCGCTCAAGATAAAGTTTTATGGCCATCAACAAAGATATGGAGAAAAAAGTCAGAACTCGCGAAGCTTGTGCTGTTTCCAGAAAATCACCGATCAAATGTGACTTAAAACATTGGCAGATTCCGAAGGAACCATGATGGTCTCGTTTTACTACCGAATTCCAACACCTAGTAACCACGCTGTGCTTTGGATCAAAAGGGTTTACACTCCTAGAGCGCGTGCCATTGGAAAAAAAAATAGCCAGGTACATGCTTCTCATCCTCCGATTTAACTTTATGATTCGCAGGCTACAGACTACGCTTACCATGTTTACCTACTATAGACCTTCATCTGACGGCCTTCAATCTATAAGCTGATTCAAACAAAGTGGGGGCAGTAGTTAGAAGGTGAATACCATTGTCACACGCAACCTACAAACCTTCGTTTATAGATGTCAAAGAATCATCTGGAGGTGGTTCTGACCGAATCGAATTTCCAAACGAATAATTTTCTAAGAGAACGTGACGCAGAACAGTTGAGAAGGAATCAAGCTCTTTGGGAATGACTTCGAGGGAGATATAAATGACCCAGCCCATTGAATCCGTTATATGTTGCGTCCGTTGCGGTGACGTATTCGCTGACGTTGCCGTATGTAACGCAAAGAGGTGACCTAATGAGTATGTTGTCGCCGTACAGACAAACAAAAACAAATGCCAAAATACTCGTAAACTTCAAACTGCTGTGAGAGAACTGTCAACATTTGCCGGAGAGAAAAGTTGAATGTTGGTCAACTTTATTCTTCAGTGCCTATAGGACACTACCTATAATAACGCATGCATTTAATTGTTTTGTCAACTGCATACGTCGCTGCAATGGCCTGGGCCGTTAACGCGTTGCAAGACAACGCATAAGATGATGGCACTGACGTTTTTGACGCGCTTTTCAACCCAGAAGCTTTAAATAAATGAGAACCAAGACCTGATCTTACAATAAGACAACTCAGTTGGGCAATTGAATGCTAATACATAGCCTATAAGTTAATCACAAAACTAAAAGCTTCATCCAATCTCGCTAACCCGGCAAATACTCTCGAGATTTGGCTTTTTATTGCAGAAATCTCTTTACTTCTCTATAGCACATCAGTTAAAGCAGCTGACCTCCCTAATTCTTGACTTCTTTTCTGCGATAGCGACGAAATGTAATAACAATTTTGATTTGATGAATCAAATTCGTTGCCGTTGCCGAGAAACTTTCTCATACAGAAAGAGCAATAAGGGAAATTGAGGAAGCTATAAAGCAAATTTTTTTTACTACAATTTTAAATCTCGAGCTTAACTTCAAAGCATTTCTCTACAATCCGTGCATGTACGGTGGTGCCAGGCGAGCGAACACGTCTGCTGTGACATTCGAAATAAGAAACACCTCGGGGCTTTCCAACCGTTCCAACTCTGTCCAAACAAACAAATGGTTGCTCTCTTGCGTTTATTGTTATTCGTGTGAAAAGGAAAAAAAAACAGATTTTTTTTCACAAAATAATGATCCATTAGGGGATGGTAAAACCGACATTATTAAAATGAACTAAAATGCTCATGACAATACACATTCGGAATGGATGTAAGGATATTTGAGTTTACTTTTTGTGTCTGCTCGTTTTTTGTGGGCCCATTGATATGCTTTTTGTGGGATGTTTATCCTCGTATACGTGCGTATAAATGGGAGTGTGTATAAAGGATACAAAACCCAGCTATCAAAATGGAGATCGGGTATATTGTGTGCCTCGGGAAATATGCGTATGAAATGACCGCAACTTGTTAGTCAACTTTCCAAGTTCATTATTTAATAAAAAAAAAATCATACGCACACATAATAAAAAAAAATACTAACAAAGAGACCACAAGATAGGTCGATAACAACACCGCTTCCGCTTGGTGTAATAAACAACACATTACCCGTCGTAAAGGGACATTTCACTATTAGCTAAGGGCTTTATTATGTTGCTTTTAAAAAATGGATTGCCTAAAAGGACACATCACAATTTAGTGAATAATCGTAAAATTGCCGCAATGTTCCAATGGTGAAAACTATAAAACAACATACAAATGAGGGAATATGATTACAAGGATGTGTTATGATTCATTCATTTATGGTCTCGTATAATTTGTGGGCGCCGTGGCTCAGTGGATAAGAGCATGGACTTCTGAGCAGGGGGTTCGTGGTTCGAATCCCAGTAACACCAAAAGTATTTTTCACGGTGTCCCACCTTTCGCGAATGGGTGACACGACGTTCCGTTCCGAGAGTAATAACTTGTCACGGAATGCGTCTCAATTCGCCGTTCGGATCCGGCATTAAATTGTAGGTCCCCTCCATTTGTGTGCTTGTGGTCTTCAATTTTTTTTATAATTCGCGCACGCTTAAAGGAATTCGCACCCTTATAATGCTTGGCTATATACTTGGCACAGCGTGGGCGTTAAGGAAATGGAGGAGTAAAGAGGAGATGTCTATGAGCTTGTGTCCTTGTAGATCATAGTGATGTGGAAAGACAGAGCATTCCACATACGTATTGTACGGCTGAAGAACGAATTCTGGAACTTAACTGTATGTCCGACGTTGGTCTTGAGGGTAAACTGATGAGCATTTAGAGCGCCAAGAGTATTGCGGTTGAATTCAAGGAGAGGTGGCATGCAGCTGGCAATTTCTCTTCATCACCGCCGGTGGAAGAAGCGACCGTGACAAGCAGGAAACGTTCTTGTGGTGCTGAAGCGAATCTATTGATATCGCAATGTCTTCGTCACCGATTAGTTTTATCGCACGGTTTTGTATTCTATCTAGCTGATGTAAGGTAGTTTTAGGCACAACAGACCAGATATGAGGCGGTCAGCCATTAGAAGAGTAGGGCGAACAATACAGAATGCTTCAGAAATGCATGTGGCCGCAATTATCTCTGACCGGTGGAAGTGCGATCAAACCTCCACGTGGTGGCCGGTGGTAATTTTCCTTCAGTAAAGGATAAGCGAAATGATCGGTCTAGTCCGTTCAAAGTAAGGTTTTCGCGGCCAATAACCTCGCCCGTAAAAAACCCATATTACGGAACCCAAAATTAGCCGCGGACACACTGATGAACGACGACGACCATGGCAACGAAAACGGCTAAACGATTTAAGAATTTCTCATGTAACGTACGCTCACTGTACCGAGCTCGAGCTGCACAACAGCTAGCCGATATCCTGTCCAAAAATAATGACATAATAGCAATTCGGGCGATGGGTTGGACGGGTGGACGGGGAATGTTGTCTTAAAAAAATCAGAATATGACATCTATTATGGCTGTCATGCAAGACATCATGTGCTCGGGGTGGGGTTTCTATAGTCAGCAAAAGAATGAAACCCACCGTTATAGGCTTTAAAGCAATAAATGAACGGCTATGCACCCTTCGCGTGCGGGGCAGATTTAAAAAGATAAGCCTCATAAACGTTCACGCTCCTACAGAGGATTTTCCATATGATGAAAATGAAGAATTCTTTGAATTAGTCGAACGGGAACTTCATGCCTGTCCTCAGTATAACGTAAAAATCATTCTGGGGGGTATGAATGCCAAAATAGGTAGGGAGCCAGTATTCAGGCAGTACATTGACACCTATAGCTTACACGAGAACAATTATGACAATGGGCAACGAGTCATAGAGATGGTGACAAGTAATAATTTGGTCGTTGCGAGTTGAAGGTTTGCGCGTGAAGATATCCACAAAGCCACCTGGGTATCTCGTGATGGAGCCACTCGCAACCAGATAGACCATGTGTTGATAGACCGCCCCACAACCCGAACTTGATGACACGCCTTAAGAATATAGTCATTAGTACTGCTGACTCCATCTTAGGGAGTAGTCGTAGAAATCGAAACGACTGGTTCGATGACGAATGTAAGCTACCGACTGAACGTAAGAATGTTGCGTACCGAGCAATGCAACAATCTCATAGAACGCGGGCACTCGAAGAAGAATATAAAGAGCTCAGAAGATATGAACAAACAGTTTACCGGCGAAAGAAAGCAGCCTTGGAGAAGAATCTCGTCCGTAAACTAGAACAGAATAGAGAGCAAGGACCGCACCAGGCGCGGAAGTTGTACCAGAGTCCGCGGTATGACGCAATACACACCGCGCTGCACATACTGCAAAAAAAGGGTAATCTGATCGCCGATCTCAAAGGCATCTTATAGCGATGGCAAGAGCACTTTTATGAGCTGCTAAATGGGCAATTAACTGAGGAATTGGAGGCTCCACCAATGAACGAAGATCATACTATGCTGCTGCCACCAAGCATAGACGAAGTTAGCAAAGCAATAAATCGGTTCAAAAATAATAAGGCCCCGGGATCTGATGGGATCGGTCCATACCAGTGTGGCTTCAACCCAGGCAAATCTACAACTGATCAGATTTACACCCTTAGGCAGGTGATGGAAAAATTCTAGAGTTTCAAAACTCACTACACCATCTTTTTATAGACTTTTAAGCCGCCTAAGATAGCATAGCCAGAGTAGAACTTTATAAAGTCATGAGATGAGAGTGAGGAAGGACGATTCCGAAAACTCTATAATGATGAGATCTACGAGCGTTACCGCGATGTCGACATCGTGAAGAGAATTAAGCTCGGTATGCTCCTGTGGACAGGATACCTAGCTCGCATGAGCGAAGAGGATCCTGCTCGGAAAGTCCTTTGCGGTAAGATTTATGGAATATGACAGCGAGGCGTTGACACCCAGAGTTTAGGGAGGCATAACTTGATGACATTGGTTATCGGATGAACCGTGAAGACATTTTTTGCGGGAGGCCATGACCGGACCCCGGTTGTAGAGCCAAATATGATGATGCAAACCCGGGATATCGTTTTTTTATATATAGAGATTCATTGCCAAGGGAGGACTCCCTGATGTTGCGTTTTGTTTGCAACGTTTTGTAACCAACAGCTACCCGTCGGCAATCGACGGGAAAGTTTTTGTTTACTCAGCAAAATGGCGTTTTGACTTTTTAGTGGCGAGAACGATTTAAGAATATTGTTAACCAAAAATTTATTTAAAAGCGAATACAAGCGATTTACGAACATTTGGTTTCGGTTCACGTTCTATTTGCAAAGCAGCCACCATAAAAATCACGAAAATCTGTCACATTGACAGAAAACTGGTGAATATGGTTTCGGAATTGGTTTGAGCAAATCGAAAGGGACATTAGATACGTTGATCGAGGTTTTACTGTATATATATATATAGGTACATATTAAGTAAAAAAATTTATAAAAGTTAAAAATATTTAATTTTTTTAACACAAAAAAGGACTAAAATTTCAATGAACAATTCTGTGTCCGAAATCCGGATACTAAAAATTTATGTTAATTTGTTTTTCCTAAAAACTCTGTGCCAGAGCGCGCTCGAACGCAGATTTTCTAAAGGGGAAATCGAACACGAAAGGCGAAAATCTTTTGTTTACATGTTTTGTTGCTTGTGTTGTTGTTGTGTTAGTATAAAGAGAAGTAAATCTCCCAAAATATACAGATATATTTTCGCTCTACCGTAAAGTCGTTTTGAAGGGGAAACGAACAACTTGATAGCCAAAAAACAACTCTGGGGCAATTTTACGAAAAAAACGACTTTAGTGAACCTACCGTAAACTTTAGTGTTCATATAAGGGCACAAAAAGTACTTTTTTTAAAAATACTTAACTATAAATAACAGATATTCAGCCCTTGTAAGCCCTATGTAATATTATTAAAAAAAAATCATTTTAAGAAATAAATTTAATATTTCCTGTAACCTCCGTCCGGATACTAGTGCCTTTACCCTATTTCATGTTATTTTAAATGCTATTGTTTCCTGAATCGGACGGGCATATCATAAAACGTATCTACAAAAATTATCTCTACGTAAAAGATGTCGATGTGATTTAAAATAACAAAGCATTTGAACAATTACAAAATTGTTTAAATTGTCCAATGAAAAAAAAAGTCGAATACTAAAATTTTTGAACTAAAATCTTTTTAGTTGATACAGCGCCATCCAGTGGCAAGTAGTTGCTACAATTTCTCATCATAATAATACAACCATTGCGGGTACATTTTGTAAATACTAAATATATTCTTCTCTCTCTTTTTTCATTGGAATTTCATTTGTTTGTCGAACAAGATTATCAATTTTCTTTTGATCTTTTTCCTACAAGTTTTCACTTTATCCGTTCCTTCCTTCCCTTCCATTCTATTATTTTAATCGACATGTCATTCTCCGGCGGAAAGTCAACCAAAAGAGCAGTTGAATATTGAAATATTGAACAGTTTATTGTTGTCAGTTGTAAATTCAATGTGACTTGTACGTTGTGACTCGTAAGTTGTTCGTGGCGCAGATATAGGCGTAAAGAAGAAGTTTATTCAATTTTGTAAGAGGGAAAACCAAACATCAAACAAGTTTCGAAGATGTTTTTGTATTTCAGTGTATTTTATTGTTGTTCACAAAACTTATCGTAGTAAAATTTGAAAAAGTATAACATGTGCGTGAGTTATTAAATTTTAAACAGTTGCAACGCATATTTAATGGAGATAATTCACATTTTTAACTCTGCTTAAAACACGAACAAAAGTTGCAGTTGCATTGACAAATGACAATCATATCGTCGAAATTTACAAATTCGTTATACATAAAACAGCACCTGAACAAGCACGAGAAAACAGGAAAAAGAAACAAACAATAAATGACCTCGGTTGATGCGTAATAGAAGACAATATTTGTCCTACTCTAACTGCCGACGAAAGTCTCTTGTTCTGTGCCATGTGCAGTGTATGTGTCATACTCGCACGTATTTTCGCCGCTTATTTTGTATATGTCATTTATTCATAGCAATAACGATATAGCGACTTAGCACTACGAGCAACAGCAAAAACCGCAGTGGCGGCCACACAACGTAGCCATTTTTGATTTACATTTGATTTCGGGTATTCGGTAGTAGTATCAGAAGTTGAACCGAAGAAACAGCAAGCAGTGTTGCGTGGAGTGGTGTTGAGAGAAAAGTGAATACTGAATTTTCCAAATTATACTATAAAAATAAGTAAAATTAATTTATGAACTTATCGCACAGTGTTTGTAAATATCTTGTGAATCAATTTGTGAAAGTGTCAAAATAATTTATCCACTAGTTTTTAAATTAATCGCTCATGAAATTTGGCGTCGTTCGTAGTCAGACATTGTTAAACGTCGACAAATATTGAAGAAAAATTTGAAAGTTTCAAATTCGATTATTTGGCATTGAAAAAGTTGTAAGTTTACTATTTTGTGCTATTGTTATTTAATTTTCAAGTACGATAGGTAACAGTTTTAACCGGCTGGTCGTTGTCGCATTGATCTTGATCGTTCTATCATCCTTTTGTTATATTTTTTTCGTATTGTATTGTTTTTGATATTATAAATGGCATTGTCGTATTGGTCAACATATTAATTTTTCTATCTACCTATTACTTAATTTGGTGTAATTCAAATCATAATCTAACTCAACATTTTGTGGAAAAACCGCGGCCATCAAATTCGAAAAAAATAGTTATTACTTTCTTTTTGCAAAGCCGTCCAAGTACATAAATCCATGGCCACGAAGAAATACACGAATTTTTTTTAAGTGGGAATAGGCATAGGCAACAAACAAGGTTACAATCGGTGTTTTTCGATTCGAGTTAATTGGTGTTGTGGGGGGGGGGGACTATTTTATTTCTTGCTTTAATAAACACATATACATTGTCGCGTCAGTACGTTCGGCCTGTACACAAAAACGGAAGGTTTTTCATTTTCATTTCACCAGAAACAGTAACTGGGGGAAAAAGATCGCCGAAAACTACGGTGTGAAAAAAATAATTCTCGCAAGTTTCTTGATTTTTATTTGCACATAATCAGTTGTGTCGTTGGCGTAGTATAGGGATACACACTGCACAAAACTCTCAACACACTAATCTCTTTTCAAAAAAGAAAGAAAGAAAAAAAATTCACATCAACAGCAATACTGAGTTCCTATGGCGTCGTTGTCAGAGGCTCGTTACTGTTTTGAGTGTTTTGTCATTTTGTTGATCGAATGTGATGCTTTTCCATTTTGCAGTGCGCGCAAGTACAGTTTTTATGTATACCGAAACGTACACCATGTACTTGCATACTATACGAATATCGTAAAAAGCACAACACAAAAGTTTGTATACAAAATCAGTTGAGATTCGACTAAGCTAAACAGAAAAAGCAATTTAACTACTCCCGTCCCGAATGCCGACTTCAGAGAAAGGCAAGAAGATTGACGACAATGAAACAAGCAAGAGAACCAGATATTTTGTTATATGTATATCTATTTATATACAAAATAACACGTATCGTATGTAGATTGTATTCGCTCGCAAGCATTTAACATTCTAGAGAAGTTGTCTCAAATTCTCCCACTATTAAGCGCGGGAAATACCGTGAGTGAATTGTACTGTCTCCTCCATTGCCAATGGTTGTCAGCTGTTGCTGGGTTATGTTGTTTGTTACTTGAAAGAAAATTGATAATTTACCTGATAACTTTATTTTTTTGACAATTGACAAATAAACTATCTTGTTTCATTAGTAGATTTTTTAACTTAATTTTAAATTCAAATCAAAAAGTCTAAATCGATATAGAATAGGTGCATACATTATTTAAAATTTCTTCTTAAAAAATTCTACGACGGGAGAAACCGATAAACTATAGGTATCACATTATTAAGTCGTTTTTATTTTCCCATTTAATGTATAGTCTTTCGATTAACAGCGTGATTTCTCTCTCGGTTTTTCCATTTGACGTTTTTTTCTGCGAACTGTACTCGGGTCTGGGTATAGTTTAATTTTGCGTTTTATTTGCATAGTTTTGTAACCGACTTTGCTACGTCGGCAATAGAAAAGTAAGGTTTCGTTTACTCAGCAAGATGGCGAAGAGAGAGATAGCAAGCAGACTAATTTCACAGTTTGTTTTTGACATATTAATGACGACGACGATTTACGAACATGGTTTACCAAAAATTAATTTAAAAGTGAATACAATAAAAAATTTTAATGTTGGATTAAATGTTTCGGTTTGGCGTTCTATTTGCAAAGCATTTACCACGTATGAGCTGTCAGTTCTTTTCAGCAAATCGAAAATAACGGGTGTTTTTTTGGGAGGTTTGTTTTTCCGATAGATGTCGTTTTATTTTATGACAGTTGTTTTGACAGCTCAAAGTGGCATTTCTACTCAGTATTGTTTGGCAAATCATTATGAAAAAAAAAAAAAAAAAAAAAAAAATGACATTTGTGAAAAATAGTCGTGGTAGCCATATGCCAGAAATTGTGTTTAAATGTTAAATGCCAAAAAATTATCTACCAAATAAAAAAAAATTTTGGTCATTTCATAATTTTATATGTGTTTTATTCAAAAAAAAAATCGGCAACCTCTTAAAAAAACACGTTATATCTAACGGGTGTTTTTTTAAGAGGTTGCCGATTTTTTTTTTGAATAAAACACATATAAAATTATGAAATGACCAAAATTTTTTTTTATTTGGTAGATAATTTTTTGGCATTTAACATTTAAACACAATTTCTGCCATATGGCTACCACGACTATTTTTCACAAATGTCATTTTTTTTTTTTTTTTTTTTTTTTTTTTTTTTCATAATGATTTGCCAAACAATACTGAGTAGAAATGCCACTTTGAGCTGTCAAAACAACTGTCATAAAATAAAACGACATCTATCGGAAAAACAAACCTCCCAAAAAAACACCCTTTATAAAGCGAGACTTTTTTATTTACATTGTCAGTGTTTTTTTTTATGTCGGAGAAATCCGAGATATCCGCTAAATTTTTTCTCTGATCGGATCTGTCAGAATAAAAAAATATCTCTGTGTTTTTTTTTAGTATCAGAGAAAAGTTTTATTTTTCACATGAATTCTCCATGGTATTCGACATGTCCTATGTTTAAAGAAATAAACAACTTCAGCTGTCAAAAAATGTTCTGTATATTTTTTCAGAATAAAAAGATCACATCGGAGAATTATCGGAGCGTAAAAAACGTCTCAGAGGAAAATGATATTTCGGAGAATGAAAAAACACGTGTATAAATTCTGGCAGTTGAATTTTCTCTTCGATTACTCCGACATAAAAAAACACGGCCATTGTATTTACTTTTAAATTAATTTTTGGTAAACTATGGTGTTTTAAATCGTGGTCACTAAAATGTCAATGTGCGTAATGTGTATTCTTGAACGTAATTTTCTCCATTATGTTTTTGTTTGCGTGATCTCACAATGGAAACGAAACCAAAATTTATACAATGTTGTGAGTCTTAAGTATTTAGTTTCCGTGACTGTGATCGTGCGACATGTGGTCATAGTGCTTTCAGTAATACAAATCGGATGACAAATTGTGTCACGTACTTCACTGCTGGTGTTACTAAAAAGAAGTTAATCTCCCAAAATATCCAGTTCTGTGAGAAGCGATCTCAGATCAAAAATTGGGTTCCATCGATTAACAAAAAACTTGACACAAAAGAAATCAATCTGCGCCAGATATTTTGTCAATTCCAATTCAAGATTAAGATTATATAAATTATGGACACTCTGTAAAATACACTGCGCTCAATTTTATATTTAGGTAGATTGGATATAGATTAATTTGTATTTGGTTTATGGGCAGTTTCATATAATTAAGTTTTTTGGAAAAATCTAATTTTTGGCTCCTTCCAAAAGGGGGCGTTTCCGGAAAACAAAATTGCTATTTTCAAAATCTGCTCAGTTGGGGCTTTAATAGGAGGTGTGCCCGAAAGCCCAAATCTGGAAAACCCGTATTTTTTATATTTGGTATAATCATGAATGAAATCTTCATTGACTGGGTAATCAATTATAAATAAATAATAACAATACTTTTATTTTTACATTGTATTTTTTTGTAATAATCGACAAATTAGGAGCTATTTTACAGTTTAACCTAAAATTCGCAAAATTAGTAACAATTGTTACGCACTTTTGAGTAGGGGAATGTTATTACAAGTTTATATAAAACCAGCGGAATTGATAATATGACAAGTCAATATTTACTCGAACATTGTACAAAGATTTTACGGTAGAAAGTTGCGAAATTCTCGTCCCACGTAGGCTTGATTGATTAAAAATAAAATTGACGTTGGCGCACCAGCGACACCGACACTGACAAGAGAAACACCAAACTGTTACAAAAGTTTAAAAACGCCTATAACGATAGTTATCGATTAAAATTTGGAGATTTAAACGCGGACAATGTTCCCACCAAGAAAAGAAAAAATCAAAAGCGTTGCTGGCGACGACGAGGGTGTTTTATAATATGTATAATAGGTACACGGCAAACGTTTGGCCGCCATCGAAATGGAACTATAGTTCGTTTACATTTGATTTTATTTCACAATAAATGCCAACGTCGAAGACCACCATCGTTTATATTGATTTTAAGTTACCTGAAAATGTAGAAAAACGATACAAGCAAATATTTTCGTTTTCCTTTGTGACTCTGTGTACACTCGAAGAACAAGTGTCATGCAGTCGCAGTGGAGTTTTTTATAAATCAAGTTTAAAAAAAATTGAATGCTCCTTATTTATTAACGAAAATTGCTACTTAATATGTGGATGCACACAGTTCACAATTGAAATTAAATGTATCGTATCTCGTATGGATATTTTGATTTCCATTTCCAGCCTCTACTCTTTACTCGACTCGTATCGTCTAGTTTTGTTTGCAAAATATAGTACTCGTTTGATTTTTGTTACTACGCATGGTTGCAAGAGAAAAGAGTACAAATGGTGTCACGCTCAGCGTTGCCGCAGTGGCACAATTGTGTCAATTTGGCACGTTTTTCTTATACAGTGGCTAGTTAATATGGTACGTTTTGATCATTTTCGGCTAAAAGTTTGAAAGAGCTTTCCAAATATATCTTTTATGTAACAATTTTGATAGAATTTGAGTTGTTTTTTTGTTGTCATCAGCCTGATTACTTCTGTTAAAGCAAGACTCTTGTACTATAAGCGATAGTTTTCTTACTATCATATAACTAGAAGCTAGTACTACATAGTCAAAAATCAACCCGCGTTAAAATTTCTAAGAGAACAACCATACCCATTAGCAATTTGTTTGGATTATGTGCAGAGTTCTATTTGTTTTGTCATCAGCCTGAACACTTCTGTTAGAGCTAGACACTTGTACTATGGCGAAAAATTAAATTTTTTTTGCATTTAGAACATATAAGTTTTTAAACGGAAATTAAATTTAAATCTAATAAATAAAATTGAAGTGTCTGTCTGTAACTTCAAATATTAATATCAATAACGGGATATTCTGTTTATGACGGCTATAATATTATTTTTACAAATTTTGTCTGTCGGTCCAAAATAAGCTCAGAAACGGCTACAATGAATGTTGATGAAACAGTGAAAAAATATAAGCTAGTTTGCAAATTATTTCAGATCAGAGCACACTAATACGCACACTACTAAACGTTTTAAAATAATAATGTAATTTAAAACGTTTTTATTAGCTCGTTTTCGTGTATGTCTAACTGTTCGGGTGGAATTTTTTAATTAATTTTAAACTAACTTCCCATTGAGATAGATTCTAGAAACTTTAATTAATCATAGCTCAGAACTGGATGAACATTGATAAATTACAAAAGAAAACCACGCGAGTTTGCAATTTGTTTTAAATGAGAGCAGTCTACTAAACGTTTTAAATTAAAAATGTATTTTTATTAGTAACATGTCTTATTTTAATTACACTGTGGCACACTAGAGTCTGAAATGGCACCTTTTTTAAGTGTGATACGGTATTTCGATTTCGTACGGCAACGCTGTCTCACTGTTCAACTGTGACACCTAACAGCGAAAATCCTAATAAACACTTAAATAGCAGCGACAAACCAAAGCGAGATGGAAAACATTGAGACATAAATGTGAAAAACAAAATTTTTGTTGATTGAAATTAGGACGGATAAGGTAAAGACTAAAGATGAAATATTGAATAGAGTGAGACAACCTGCCAACCATAAAACCAGTTGTTCTTGTTTGCGCCTTTTTTTTTTGTCAATTCAACCCCAACGAAATGTATCTATTTACTTGTATTTTTATGCAATCAATTTTCACTTCCAATTACCTCGCTGGTCGCTCATGTTGTTGCTACTCGTTATACTAATCACGTACACCAAGCACCAACATAACATTTAAAGTGAGCTAGAAAGATTTCTCGTCATCAAATAACTAGAGCGAGATGCCACGAGATAAAGCGAATATTGTTTTTTGTGTTTTGCAGTTAAACAGAAATGATAAAAATAGAAATAAATAAACATATTCGCCAACCAGCTGCTTATCGGTTTTCCTTTCTCTGTGTTCGTTTTTATTCTTTCTTTCTCGTTGCATTGTGTTTCGGTTCTTGGTTCATTGTCTATTTTTGTATGAGCTTCTAAAATGTTTACCGACTTTCTGATTTGTCAAAGAACAAGAAAATTTCTTTTTGTTATTCTAATTCGGTTTTTCAAGTTTGGTTAGTGCAGCAGTGGTGGATTACGTTCTGCGTTTCTTGTGTTTGGTGTTAGTGGTGCTTTTGCTTTTGGTGTTTGCTGCGCTAGATTGTTGCCAGTTTGTCCAGCCGGTGACCTGTTTGTCTTTTCCATCTATATGTATAATGCTATCCCAATATGTATTTCTCGGCTATTACTTTTATACTCCTTCTTGCTCTGTTATATACATATGTAAAACATAGAATTCCGTTCATTTATTGATCATTGGCAAATTGGGTTTTCCCAGTTTTCTTATGTTGATATTTTTTTTGTTTCTTAAATACGATTTTACAAGCGAAACTGCAAAAAGGAAAAATTAACTTTATTTTAAATACAATGCACGTCTTCCTTACACTTTGTTTCGGTTTAACGCTAACTGAAGTGTTTTATTTTGCACCTAACAGAAAAAAGCCTGGAAAAGTAAAGGGAAGGTACAAAGAGCTTAAAAAATTTACTGGTATTGTGAAAAGGTTGCTCTAAAACTGTCAACCGGTCGGCGGTCGTCGCCGTCGATAAAGTCAATTTTGAGCCGATGTTATGCATTCCTAAGCTTTGTGCATTCTAGTTTTCTAGGTATAGAATCACAAAGAACCTTTTGATCTGAGCAGGTTCTTCATACAAGCTATGTATTTTAACATTTGAGATGCACTGAAAAAAGTACATATCCAATATCAGTTTATGTTGTCACCAGCTGTCAGCTGGTTAGTGGTCACTGTAAATGCATATGTAAAGGGGTTTTCAATAAGGACATAACAATTTTGTATTTAAATAAAACACATTTTAATTGAAATATCAGGCTGAAATTTATTCTAAGTTAATATGTTAATGTTAAATTTCAGTATGCAATTCGATCTCGTTCATATGACCACCTCGTGTACGTTTTCAGTGATCGTTTCTTCGGTGCCAATTTTCCACCACTCTTCAACACATCATGGTACGAATTTTGGTCGCAAATGTGCAAAACACACCTGAACGTGAGATGTCAGTTCGTATACGTACCAGGTGTATAGCATTCAATTTTAATGTGGTGTGATGTTTTTTCTTTCTTTGGAATTTTAATGACAGATTCTAGTACAATTTCTGAATCGGCTCGCTTTTGCCCCATGTAGACAATAACTCGCGTATTAAGAATCCATCTTCGAGATATGATGTTAATTGGTCTTTAATAAGACGCTCGCAGACCTTGGAAATTGTCTCCATACTAATCAAAATAGGGTTATAAAATATCATAGTCCAAGAGCTGCTATTATCGATTTGAAAGATTTTATCCGTTTGTCTAGCTCAACACTTAGTCTGATCCGTTCGTATCTGTCAGGCATATCCCAGTGGAGACCCACTGCGAATGTTGACGACTGTTCCGCATTTGCACTAAAAACTAGAGAAGTGCCACAGGTTACTGTCTTGGGACCTATCTTGGTCAGCCTAATCATCCATCAGTATTGAAGCACTGTTTAATACATTTGTTTTCTGATGATGTGCAAGTTGATTATGCAACAGATCCCAGTAGAGACACACTGCGAATGCTGGCGAATGTTCCGCATTTGCACCAAAAACTAAAGGAGTCCCACAGGTTACTATCTTGGGACCTATCTTATTCAGCTTGATTTGCCATCAGTATTGAAGCATTGTTTAATACAGTTGATCATGCAACAAGTCTTTCTAATTCTGGGAAGAGTGTATCTTACCTCAATGATGATCTAATGGCTATCTCTAACTGGTCCTTGACGAATTAGCTTAATCTGATTCTCATTAAAAGCCGACCCATTGCATTTAAGTATCAAGTTAGTCACTGGTTTGAGCCGATAGCGATAAATTGACAGCAAATTTGTGCGTACTCGTATTACAATCTTTTATCGTAATTTCTTTTCTTTTCTTTCCAGATTCCATCATGCTTAAGAAAATGTACAAAATTGCCATCAAATAGTTTTTAGCCTTGTCGTCGAAGCAGAAAGAATTAAAAAATATTCCAAAGTTTCTATTTCCAAATTGATAGAAAGAAGAAAATCGTCGATAGCAAAATAAAACAGAATTTTTTTTTAAAAAAATAAACAAATAAATTCAAAGAACGCGCTTGCGTACAGCAAAGAAGTCAAAATGTTTTCCTTTCATAAACCGCGGGTGTACCGCTCGACCGAAGGCTGCTGCATATGCAGAGCAAAATCGAGCAGTTCACGTTTTACAGATTCCAAGAAATACGAAGACGATTCAATGAAATGTTTCGACTTGAAGCAGCCAAGATACGGCGAAATATGCAATGCGTGCGTTTTGTTGGTAAAACGTTTTAAACGTTTGCCCATGGGCAGCACTCGTCATTGGGGTCATGTAAGTTTGATAAATCCAGATAGATCCATTTGGAAATGTATCTTGGAATTTTTTTTTATTAAGAATTTTCTTTCTCTTCCACTTTGTTTAGGTTGTTGATGCGCGTGCCGGTCCCGGAATGAAATCGTTGACCAAATTTAAGAAACTCAAAGATGAAGACTGCAGCAGCAGCACAACACAAAGCAGCAGCAAATCTTCTTTGATTCCGGAAAAGTTTTCAAAAATCTTTAAAAAGAACAAAAAGAAAACTGCTGAAAAGGACGCAAAAAAGGATAAGACAGCGGCTGCTAAACGTTTAATTAAATCATCGTCTCCGCCATCATCGTGGGACACGCAGTCCTTACCACCGACACCAGATTCTCTTGATAGTGATTATGAAGAGACAGCAGAACCGGCTTCTGCTTCAGTGGTGCAATATCAAACAACTACGAGGTCTTCATCGTTCCGTGCTCGAATTCGACTAGGCGTTGGTGAAGGTGCTGAAGAAAATGGTGGTGGCGGTGGTAGCAGAGACCGCCACCGTACATGTAGCAATCGACGAAAGCGATTGCTTCCACAGAAGAATCGAAGTGCAGCAATTGATAATGTGCAATTTTTCGATGCAAAAGAATGGACTCCACGGAGGTCTTGTTGTGGTCTTGTCTATGAGAATGATCAATTAGGTGCTATTATTGTAGACACGGATAATTATATGCCATGCTGGAAACATGTCCGGAAACCATCAAATGCCACACCTGCACAAATTTTCCATACTCATTCACAAACGTTGGCGGCTAAGCCAACAACAGTGCCGGGGCCAATGCCAATGACAACAGTTCTTCCAATGACTTCAGCCATATTGAAACCAGACATCAGCTCTTCATACACCGCTATTATCCCAACTATCAGCAATTTTAATTCAAATCCCACACCAGCCCTTAAAAAACATCATTTGTTCTTTAAGAGGCAATCGGAGTGTTTTCCACAAGGTGATATGACGGCAATGAATAATCCACTACCACCACCCCCACCACCGACAGCAGTAGCAGCAATTCCTACTGCCACCGTAACTACCCAGACTACAATTTATAAGACTGATTTTCCACAAAATATCAAAGTAGTGTCTCCACCTAGTACAACTGCAATGTCAACATTGAAGACAGATTTGATATCATCCTTGAGCAGCAGCAACAACAACAACAACAATCAGCATCGCCAACATGCAACAAAGTTAACAACGATACCGCCTACGTCAATTATAAGCACAACGACGGCGACGACGACTAACATCAGCAAGGCAAATTCTTTTATGCACAAAATCAAATCGGAGACAGGAAAAATTGTTAAACATTCCATTGATAAAATCAATACGCTACGGTTAAAGCAGTGCGACCTGAACGATATGAAGCAACAGCACATCATCAAAACGGTTGACAAATCGTACGTACTTAGTAAGCCAGTGGTGTCGTCGTCGTTGCCGTCTTCGGTGCAAAAAGTAAACAGCACAAACATATCAAAATCAATGCCGACAATATTGAGCAATGTCGGCGTACCAAATCAGTCATCATCGTCATCATCATCCTCATCATCATCGGCGACCAAATTCAGTGATAATTCCTCTGATTCTGGTTTCGATGAGAATTTGCAGGACAGAAAATCGGTCAGTCCATTGGTAAGTTGTAATTATAAGCTCTGCCGCTTTTATGTGCATAAATTTTTTAACATTTTCTTCTTATTTTTGCAGCAGGATGATACGGAAAGGAAAATACTAACACGTCCAGTGCAGACAATGTTTTTAGCCAGCGGTGTACAAATTCATGGCCATCAACAGAATCTTATTCTTGCGGGAAATGAGATGGCGGCGAAAATTTTCGAGGGAAGAAAACAGCAACCACAGCATACAATACATCATCATCATCAGCAGGTAATTTATCGTTTTGCTAATTAAAGGGAATATTTAATTGAATTACGTTTGTACATTATTCAAAAATGGGTAGATTTAATCTGTAAATCTGTTTTAAGATTAGGTAGGTAGGTAGGTATAGTGGTGGTCCTCGCCATTTTAGCGAGAGCCTCAAGTGGGCCGTTATGTAACAAAAGTCCTCAGGAGATCTCATGGAAACAAAGCTAAGTTGATTACGAGTATCAGATCAGTGATGATCAGTGATAAAGTATTTCCAGTTAGGTTGCCACTGGCCAATGACCTGTGATTACGGTAACCACACTTGAAAAATCCTTCCGTGATCTGGAGATCAGCTCGCTGGATTTGTCTTTGTTATGAGAAGGCCACATCGATCTCGACGTGACACAATTGGTCAAGTTAATCTACCTTAGCTGTGTTTTGATGGTAAGGAAGGTGATAACACAATCTCTGACGGAGCTCAAAGGACAGGACAGAATCTCTCTCTCAGTGTAGTGCATGTCAAGTGTGACACCACACCCTTCTTCGCCATTACGTCCGCTTTTTCATTACTGTCAATGTCGCTTTGCCCTGGTACCCAAATTAGGGTTAGGTCTATGCCTTGGCTTATCAAAGCCAGTTCGGATTTGTACTATCTGACTAGCTTAGAATTGTAGCTTTCGCAATAATGTCTACGCATAAGGCAACTGACAACGCTGCCAGCTATCGCAGTACTATGAGACAAGGCCCTACATGCCTCTCTTATTGCTAAGATCTCCGCCTGGAAAACACAAGCAGAATCAGGTAGAAAGATTAGGATTTTCATAGAAAAACCAAGCACCGGCTACATTACTCATCTTAGATCGATCGATGAATAGAGTTACATCAAAAAGTCGCAAAACTTTCCCGTCCTTCCAACTTTCTCGAGTCGGAAACTTCACGGCGCTGAGGTCAGAAATCCACGGGGCTGAAGTATAATTAAGGAGTGCAGTACTCGGTTGAAGATGGTATCACCTCCTTTGGTTACAACTGCTGTATATTGCAGTGGCCGTATGGTTTGATGACAAACCGCCTAGCATCGGTTGAACGGTACCGTAGTTCTCGCGTCACGCCAACAGCTGCCGGCTATCTTTGTATTCTATTAACCTTGCTGGCATTGTACTTTTTGCTGATTGCCGGTCACCAGAGCAGCGCTCAATAAGTGAAAATAGGGCGCACAACCGCTATGTATAGCCACAGAGCCATTCTCGGCTTAATCGATCTGAAGCTTCGCCAGATATGCATATTATTCCTTATGCGCCATTTGTTTAACCATCAATTTGACGCAATAAGATTAGTTACAGCCTATTTGACTGCTATTTCCCTAGCCTTTGCCTTTATATTCGGGCCAGAAATAGGAATGCTTTGACTTCTAACTTTAGCGAACCAATCAAAGCACATTTTGTCTATTTCAGAGCCACCTTCTTTAACAAAACTCCTCTTTTGATAAAAAAGGAACTACAGAATCTCATTTAGAACGAATCTTTAGGTTAGGTTAGGTTGGGGTGGCAGTCGGCAGGAAGCCGACAAACTTAGACCAATAGGTGGTCCATTGTGATGGCACATGGATAGAGATAATCTCTCGCCCTACTCATTGAACCAGTTGGAGCTTCGAATGAAGCGTAGAAGACTTTTGATGTCAGTGCTTGACAATTAGAGAGAGAGAGAGAGCTGTGCATGTGCAGAGAAGGTGAAGAATGGTTTCTTCCTCTTCCTCGTCCATGCAGTTTCTGCAGAAGTTATTGGAAAATACACCAAGTCTTGCTGCATGATTTCCTTTAAGACATACAGTGCCAAGTAATAACACCTATCGTAGCAGTTATGTGCACTCTGTATAGAAAGATAAAACACTTGGAGCGTTTCGTATCCAGCTTTGGCCATTTAAGCATCTAAGGTTCGTTTTGTCAGTAGCATCCTGCTTTAACATTAGTTTGCATGTTGCAATCGGTATGCCTAGGGAACCATTTTCAGGTAGAAGGGTCAGCGTAGTACCATTTTTGGCGAGTTCAACGGCCCTGCAGTTCTCCAGAATTTCTCTATGCGCCGTCACCCAATACAGGTGAATGTTGAACTGCTCCGTTTCTCCATTTCTCTGAGAGATGATCGGCAGTCTAGGGCTACAATAGAGTTCGTAAAGACTGATTCTATGGATCTCAAAGCTGCTTGACTATCCGAGAAGATGCGAATATACTTAGTGGATAAAACGTTTCTCTTCAGTTTGAATAAATAAATTAATAAACAAAGATAATAAACATGTCCTTTTCTCTTTTGCAGAATCGCAACTCGGGCATAAGTAGTGGTGCTGCTGCGATTAAAATTGCACAAGTTGCTCCTGGATCTCAGAAAATGCGTGCATATAACAACAACAACAACAGCAACAACAATCATCATCATCATCTTCACCCTATCCCCGTAAATCATCACCATCACCACCATCAGCTACATTTATCTGAAGTTGGAACTACAATTACACCTTCATGTTCATTGGCGTCAGCCGGTATGATTGCAATAACGCCAACAACGTCTGGCAACAGGAAAATGTCATCGGCGAATAATTTGCTTGCTACCAGCAGCAGCAGCAGCAATATCTATGGAAATATGTCATCATCGAACAACGTATCAAGTCTGAATCAAAAGATAATCTTAGTTAAGACGAAATACAACACAACCACCAGTAGTAATAGCATAAGCAGCAATACTCCTAACAACAACATCAACAACCACAATAATAATAATCTCAATCACAGCAATAAGATGAACCAGTCATCTTCTATGTGTAAAAATTGACTACAATAAATAACACCATTTTTATATACATAGATATAGAGCGGAGAACTCCATTAAAATTGTATTTCTAGTTGAAGGATTGTTTCTTCCACCTCCATTTTGTTGTAAATGTAAGGAGACAATTTTAAATACAGAGCAATTTCTTTTTATTGCTTAAACAATTTTATTCAATACATTTTTTCATAAGGAAACAGCAATAGTTGTCTATATTTTATACAAATAATAACTCAATAGTGTCGATGTCGGTATAAAACAAACTGCAAACAACATAATTATACACTATACGCATAGCAATTAGGAATTACGTTAAATGTTTATAGAGACGGATAAAATTTAAATTGTTGCTGTTCAAATAAACACTTTCAATATTTATATCTCGTTCAGTATTTAAAGAATTTAATTGCGAAAGAAAGAAAGAAAAAAACAGAGAAAGTGAATGTAGTCTAACAATTAAGTATAAATAAATCACCTTATTACTGTTTATATATTTATTTATATAACGTTCCACGAATTACATTTACATTTAAAAAAAAATTTATTGTTCCAATTTGATGATAGTTTCACTAAATTAACTATACATACATATTTATCGTAAATAATAACCACTAATAAAATTGCATCTATTTTTATTTATTTAATTAAATTGAGAAAAATTGTTTAAATGAAAGCCGCTTTCCTTAATTTTGTGGTTAAACCACTGACAATTAACTTGGAACTTTCTCACTATCTGATTTGCTCATAATTTTAATAAAGGTATACCGCGCCAACAACAGCAACTGCAACAAAAACTATCGTTAGAGTAACAACTTCATACGGGTACCTTTTGACTATCCTTTAAAATTTTGTTTTATATTGTTATCATTTTTAAAACATTCGATAATCATGCAATGAAGTAAAGCAAACAAAACAACATATACACCAAATCGTTAAAACACTTACACCAACTAGACTAACTAGCAATAAATAATTAATCGGTGGTTTTTATACGAAATATATATAATATACATATATATATATACAAATGTAAATGGCGTTATGCATGTAAAAAAAAAGTCTGAATTCTGCAATGACAGTTATACACTGCGGTTCACTAGATTAGAAGCACATCCATCCAGTTATAGACAAGGAAAGAAAAAAAAAACAAATTATGGTACAAGTTAGAGTAGTTTGTGGTTAGTACGAAATCAAGTTTTAAAAAATATTCAAAACAAGATAACGGTACATTAGAGAATTTTTTGCCAAATGAGTCAGAATGTCATGCATTTAAATTGGTTCGGTTCGTAAGTTTAGAAGAGCACCTTACAAATGAATGAAAAAAATTCTGTTTTTGTTTTTTTTTTTTATGAAAATTTTTTGAAATTTCTATTTCTTTTGATACGTTTCGTAGAGGATGAACTTTTGACAGCGTTACGAAAGTACATCATGTCGTACTTTCTATAGCTATAGCTGCTCTTACCGGCACTAGTTCATTCTTCAACATTAGTAACAGCTGGAGTATATCTATTAATTCTATTTAATTTTTCCACTGTCCGTTACGCAGTGCTGATCAACCAAATATCCAGTACACAAACCACTAAACTCTTTTCAATATCTTGGTTGTACTTTGGAGTCTTTTGAGGGTCTTTTGGTGGTTTTGGGAGGTATTTTGGAGGGTTTTTGAAGGTATTTTGGTGGTATTTTGTGGGTCTGAGGATCTTTTGGGAGACCTCTTAAGGTCTTTTGAGTCTCTTGGTGAATTTTTTGGGGAATTTGGGAGTCTTTTGAAAGGGTTTTTTCTTTTGAGTCTTTTTGTGGTCTTTTGGGGGTCTAGGGAGTTTTTTAGGAGTGTTTTGGGGGCTTTTAGTGGTATTTGTTGGGTCTTTTGGCTGTCTTTTAGGGTTTTTAGAGGCTTTTTGGGGGACTATTTGGAGTGTTTTAGGGGGTGTTTTGAGAGATTCTTTCCCTTCCTTTGGGCGATAAAGAAATCAATAAATTCGCTTGAACACAGCAGGAACGCTTCCTGCTTCTCAATGTTTTATCGCATCTTCCACCAGAGGTGCTCAAGAGAAATAGACCAGTTGCATGCCACCACTCCTCGAATTCAACCGCAATACTTCTGGTGCTCTAAGTGCACATCAGTTTACCCTTACGCCCTTTTTTGGACGTACAGTAAACTCTAGGGATTCGTTCTTCAGCCGTACATCACGTCTGCGGAATGCTTTGCCAAGCTCTGTCTTCCCACATCACTATGATCTACAAGGCATTCAAAACAAAAGCTTATAGACGTCTCCTCTTTTCTCCTCCTTTTCCATATCGCCCAAGCTGTGCCAATCATTTAGCCTAGCATTATAAGAGTGCCAACCCATTGAAGCGTGCGCAAATTATAAAAAAAAGGTATTTGGAGTTTCTTCGAAAATGTATTGACGATTCTTTGGGAGTTTTTTTTGGGTGGTCTTGTTAGAGTCTTTTGATGGCTTTTAGGAGGTATTTTAGGGTCTTTAGAGAGGTCTTTTGGTAGGACTATTAGGCGTTTTTTGGAAATATTTTTATATATTTTTAAAAAAAAGTCGTAATACATATTTCTATCTATACTAATATTATAAAGACGCTATGTTGATTTGTGTGTAGAAGGTAATCTACTAAACTACTGAACCGATTTGAAAAGTTCTTGCACCAATATTTAGAATGGATTTTCAGGGTGAACATAAGGCTATAAATTATACCGTTTAAATAATAGAGCCTTCAAAGGCGACCGATTTTGTAACTAAATAACTCAAGTCGACGAAAAAATGGTCGGATTGTGTGGTACGCTGCTTGCGCTGGACTTTCAGGGTTTCTATATATTATCCCGTTTAAAAAAGGTCCTTTCGTGGCAACCAATTTTTTTAACTAAATAACTAAAGTCGACGAAAAAACGAATGCATTTTTTTCTCGACTTTTTGAGGTTCTTTTTAATCAACTTCCACACGACCTAGAGAGCTAAAATTTTGTGAGTGTCTTAAGTCCAAATTAGCGTTTTTTATATTCCGATTTTGACGCGTGCCGCGTTTAATGGGTTGGAATTTTTTTTTGACTTTTTTGAGATCCTTTTTAACCAACCTCCCACATGACCTAGAGAGCTGAAATAAGTTAGTGTCCAAAAAAGCATTTTTTTATATTCCGAGTTTGACGCTATTTTTTAAATTCCGAGTATGACGCGTGTCGCGTGTGATGGGTTGAAATTTTTTTTCGACTTTTTGAGGTTATTTTTTAACCACCTACCACACGACGTAGAGAGTTGGAATTTTGTTAGTATCTAAGTCCAACATTGCATTTTTTTATTCCACGTAAGACGCGTCTCACGTTACGCGTGTGACACGTGCGATGGTTTGAAATCGCATCATTTACTCGTTTTTTGAGGTCTTTTTTAACCTCCTTTCGCACGACATAGAGGGCTGAAATTTTGTGAGTGACTCAATGTCAGGGGCGCATTTTCATATCCCGCGAGTGAACATTCTTTAAAAAAAAAAGGATATTTTGGCGATTATTGCCAATTAATAAACGACTGTGTGGCGTGTTTCGATGTATATATAAAAGCTTGTACCCGAAAAACGAAGTTTTTTTTTACATTTAATTGTTTACTTCCTAAAATTGTCTGCTTCTAGGTTAGTGAACCGCAGTGTAAGTGTTCGATAAATTGCGATATTCACGATAATTCAATCGTCATTATCGTGAATAGCTCAATTAAAAGTTACGACTACGCTGTCAAGCCAAGGAAGTTTATGTGTTTTTCTTATTGTCAGAGAGGCAAAAAACAAACAAAGAGAAAAAGTAAAGTGTGATTTTTATAATATTTTAAGAGAACGACAAAGAATTATGGAAATAGATGTATGTGTATATTTCCATTTAATTACTTTTTTATATTGATTTTAATGATTCTGCATTTATCGAGAGAAACAATTTTATGAGACTTTACTCCTTGTTGTTGTATCCCCTCTTATACTGACACCTAAATTGGAGCGTTAAGCGTCACTTTAATTATATTAACAGCGCTTTTGATTTGCTGGGTGCAGTGAAGGTTTGGTGTCCCATTTCGACAGCGTTCTCTGGTTTTCGTCGAGAACGCTGTCTTAATGGTCCACCAAAACTTCACTGTACCCAGCCAATCGAAAGCGCTGTAAAGTTAATTACTTAGGCCCGAATCGGTAGACGTTACTACAACTACAACTCATGTTATACCAATGTAATAGAGTGGAATGGAACATTGTAGCAAGGCTTGTAGTCATGAAAATCCGTCACTAAAAGCATTACTTTTAGTTATAGTTACGTTTATCGATTCGGACCTTAGACTTTATATTAACGTAAAATGAAGAGCGATTTTGAGCGCTTAAACTTTTTTCGACGCTTAACGCTCCAATTAAGAGATGACAGTTAGATTATATAGCGGGTGATCGGCATGCCCGGTGCCCGACCGTATAATAACCAACCAAACCTTATTCCATCAATGTCAATGATAATCATAATCGTAGCGAAATTTTTAATAGTTAAGTAGAAATATGTTTAGATGAAATTGTTATTAGAAAAAGCGCATTGGCGAAAAATCTCCAATTCTCACCCAAAAACAGTGTCAAAAAGATGATATGCTTTGCTGGACGAAAAAAATGACAGCTTGGAAACAAACAAAAAAAAAGAGAGATTTAGTCCATTTCTAAAAAAAAAAACTGAAAAAATTAAAGAAACAATATTCCATTTTTTAATACATACATAAATACGTTGTACCATTGCGCACCCACCCATTACCATTACACATTTACCACACAAAATAATACGAAATGGAGTTTTTTTTATATGGATCAGATAGGAATATTGATTATGGTAGGAGGGGGACAATAGGTAGGACATCAATACTAAGACCACCACCATGTATATACCATATATGAACCAACAAACCAGCTCATAATTTGCATATAATGTAATGAGTGACTAATTGCAAGAATTTTATTGTTTAATTTAATTATTAGCTTTAGTATACAATGTCTCTTAAGTGTTTCTGTTTATTGTACGTATTAATATAGGATTTGTTTAAAGTTTTACAAGTTTACAAAGAAACAAACCACAATCAATCAAGATTAATAATCATTATTTAAATATTTGTATGTTTTATCATGCCATAACATTAAAGAGAAAATTAAATATATTACTATCAATAGAAATATTTCTTGTGTTGTTCATCATTTTTTTTAAGAGAACATTTCATTCGCCTGTCATTTTGGGATCGCAAATTTCTCTCGAACGCGGCTAAGAGGTCAGAATGCTTTTCGAATGCACCCAAGTCTCGAATGTAAGTATGTAAGTACTGATATGACAGTGAGGCCGGCCAAGCCTACGCTGCAAGGATGGCGTAGACCAGGACGCCCAGAGTTTAGGGACGCTAAACTGGATGACATCGGCTCGAAATCGGGACCGGTGGAGAGATTTTTTGCGGGAGGCCAGGACCGGACACCGGTTGTAGAGCCAAATATGATGATGATTCCTGGCAGTCTAATCTACGAACGATCGTCGCGGCACGCATAAGTCCGAGCAAATCGACGAGTCAAACTTTGGCGACATCGATAAAAATTCTCCCACCAGGATCTGTGCCACTTGCTCCAGCTCACCAGACATCAGCATAGTGACCTACTTCTTATTAGCCTGTACATCTTGGAGAAAAAACTCCGACCATTTCCCGATCATCATCACCGTGGATAAAGCTAATGACTTTGTGACTGCGGATGAACGCACATTTGTCAATTACGCCAAGGCGGACTGGCCAAGTTTCACCAGGTTTGTCGATAGATAATTGGGACAGTTACAATCCTCCACCAACGCAATCTCAGGTGAAAGGTCATCAGAGCAGCTCCCCATTTCATTGCAGCCGGCAGAATCCCTATACTAAGAATCGCATGGGCTCAAAGAAGCTTTGGTCCACCATCTAGGAGCTCTCCAACACCATCACACGTGTAGACGTAAGAGCCATCACCTTCAACAGCACACAACAAGACTGCCCCATAAAGTGTCCCTCATTGTTCTGTCGGCAGTTTGTAGAACCCCAACGCACTGCAACAAGCAAGCGGGATACTCTCAGGAAATTGCACAGCCTCGGTCACGACAACTCCTCACGTATTTTACTTCCCTCCGAAGTCAAATTAGAATCGCAACGATTATGCTCAAACAACTAGGCTCAACCGGTATCACTTACCTCTCACAAATTTCCAACCTTTCACTTCACACACATTGGACATCCTTCACCCTTTGAAAGTGGATAAAATTATTGCCTTACTCAAGCCCGGTGAACAGGCAGACCAATTATCCTCGTATCGTCCAATTTCTCTCCAGTCTTCAACAGCGAAAATACTCGAAGCTATACTACTTCCTCAGCTTCATTCCAAACTCCAAACTTAGCCGAACAACACGGCTTCCGCAAGCAGCGCAGCACAACCACAGCCCTTTGGGATATCACAACACTCATCTCGCAAGGCCTTAACCAACAGCGTCCCTGTGACCGCACTGTCCTTGTTGCACTGGACCTATCTAAGGCATTCGACACCGTTGAGCCAGGCATCTTACTACAAGACATCCTAGAGTCACAACTCTCCAACACCACGTTACGATTGCTTGCCATCTTACTTAATGGCAGAAAATCTTACGTCGAATTCCGGAACAACAAATCGCTATACAGGAAAGTTAAGCAAGGAGGTGAACCCCAAGGAGGGGTCCTTCTTCTTCAACCACTACATGGCAAAACTCCCCGCACCACCTCCCAAAATCAAATTGATATCGTACGCCGACAACTGCACCATTCTTGCCTCGGGCAAGGATAACCCCACCATCTGCAGAAACATCAACGCCTAGAAGAATTCTTTACCAGTCGAAATCTAATCCTGTCTCCAGAAAAATCGTCCGCTACACTTTTCACCACCTGGACCAAAGAAGTCAACATACAGCTTTACATCTTGATACACGGCAGGACAATCCCTACAATCAAACATCCAAAGATCTTGGGAATCGCATACAATGGCAGAAGCTATAAACCTGTCAGAATACTGCTCTACGCATCATCACCGCTTGCCACTTGAGGACCATTTCCACCAAGAAACCCTAATTCTAAAAGTTAAACAGCACAACGAGCTTCTCGCCAAACAATTCCACAAACCCGATTACCCGAACCGTGACTTGCTCACCCTCAACACACCGCCCAGGCATAACCGAACTGATATTCGTATGTTCCGCGAAGAGACAAACCAATTTATCGCACATACACCTCTAGATCCAGCAGACTATTAAGCAGCCCTAAACGCGATTCAATGACCTTCAGTCAGAACCGCACTAGATGGTCGCCAAAATAATATCGTACTGGGCGGCCCTCCTATACAACAAAGCGAAAACCCTCTCAAGACAAACCAGATCAACCAGGCTTTTCTGAATATACCGTTTACGTGACAGCATCATCGATCAATGCACATAACACCGCTCATCTGTTCAGATGCCCGTCCCATCCGACGTTACTCACACCGCTAACCGTAAGGAAACAGTCTGTCGAAGCAGCCGCATTTATGGGCCTGGACTGTTCCAACAGCTTCACAAACATTACAACCCAACGTTTGGGCTAACACGAATTAATAGTTTCTACAACAACGAATAAAGTCTCCAACAAAACGTTGCTTTTTTATTATACAATTTAAGTCTTAATCATTGTAATTAAAAAATTTGATTAAATACTATGTAATACTACGTAAAATTAACGTAAAAATATTTAATACTTGCATAAAATGGAATTAATTGCAGGACGATATGCGCTACTCCGAAGTTTCGATTTTAAACTCTTCACTTTTTACTTCTACTTTATCTTCAGCTATTTTCTTAAATTTATTATCGACAGAATCATTTGTTAGAATTTCAGGATTTTTTCGTTTTTTGTTGGCTTCCTTTATTTTAGTTGTATAGAATTTTTCCAACTCTTTGACATTTTGTACTGGCAGTGTCCACTCCAAGTCAAGATGGTTGCTTTTCGTAGGATCATTGTCTCCGCTATAGACTGGTATTTCAATGCCCAATCGTTTACAAACTTTGGTAAGGATATCATCGACATAAGTGGATATAACGAGATCTGCTTTTTTGTTCTAAATAGCAAATCGTACAAAAAGTTATTAAAAATATAAACGTATTAAGAAAACGGAGTAAATTACATGTTTTGTCGGCTGTAAATTGCAAACAACCAGTTTGCCACCGTATTTTTTGTTTTTTAGTGGTAAATTACCACTAGGAACAATTTGTAATGTTGTGCCCAGAGTAACATTGAGATCAGCAATTCTACGGAAATGAAACGTTCAACAAAAAACCACATATCTAAAAAAACATTTACTTACGTGGAATTCATTAAAGCCATGTCTAGATCTCGTTCAGGCAAGTCATGTTCCCAATCAAGAACATTATCAATTAGGACACCTCCACGGCAAGCTCGTGCTTTTAGGCCACCCTTACAGATTCCTCCACAAGGCTTTTGTCCAACAGTCTCTGCGGCAGTCTTCCGAATATATTGTCTGCAACAAAAATCAGCGTGAGAAGCGACACAACACAAGGGCAGCAGCTTTGTTTTTCTCGTTATACCTTCGACACTTACTGCATTGTTCCACAAACATGTTTCCATGCAATTCGGCTATGTACTGTCGACTGAGACCCGACTTTAAATGCAAACCATCAATATTCTGACTGACGATATAATGAACGTAACCATTTTTTATTAGGGCATTCAGTGCCATATGAGTTTTTGTGGGAATCGCGTCATTGAACGATATACTTATAACTGGCTTTTCTCCTTTCTTCTCTAGAGTCCAGACACCATTGGGTCCTCTATTCACAAATGAAGCGATATGTATTAAAATTTTATAATCTTTACCACATTTTCTTACCTAAAATCTGGAATTCCAGCAGCCGTACTGATCCCAGCCCCCGTATGTACCACTACATGTTTGGAATTTTCTAATAGTTGAGCAAATTGTTCACATTTTTTATCGATTTCCTCTTCAGTATCGAATTTCTTTGGAAATTATTAAGGATAATTGCAGCAACTTTTTTTTCATATTTTGTAAAATTATTTACCTCAGCAAGTCCAAGAACTCCTTTATTATCATATGGGGTCAAACCATCGGCATACGTACAAGACATTTGCTTTTTTGTTCTTTTACACTAAGAAATAAAAAGTAGAATTAGTAGGCAGTATAGCAAAATATATGCAGAGCAAAAAAATGTAAAAGAAATGTAATTAATTGTTTTGTTTTGACCAAGATGGACAACAACAAAAAGAAAATACTGATAAAGTTTATTATTTTGAGTTAGATAGGTAAGTGTTAAGTGAATTGACTTGTATTGAAGAAATCGTGTAATTCACGATAACATGTTTTTTGGTCGTATTTTGTTTGTTTGTATAAGAAATCTGCACTCTAGCTCAGACTTTTTCTAGAAAAAACGAACACGAAATCTTTTGTTTACATTGTTTTGTTGCATGTGTTGTTGTTGCAGTTAATGAAAAAAGGGTTAAATCTCCTAAAATATCAAGATTGATTTTTTGGAAAAAACGAACAACTTAACAGCAAAAAAATCAATCTGCGCCTGATTTTTATCAAAAATTATACGCGATAAGATTTAATATTATATGCAAGCAACGAAATTTGTATTGACAAAATTACAAATACGTAGTTACTAAAAAAACGCCAAAAGGTCAACGCTGCTCGCGTCATTCAAATGAATGTAGCAGCATAATACATTAAACATTTTAAATATTTTTTTTTATTTTAGTGATAATTTTATAAATAATATTAAAAAAATTAGAAATTATTACTTACGCGGTTGATTTCATACACAAAAAATCATTTGAATTACATTTATTTCCCAGTCGAAATCCAAACAGTTGTTCGAATGAAACACCAACAATTCAGTCGAAACTACGACTAGTCGTATTACTCGAAACTCGAAATTCTTACATAATCGACCCGAAATTGAAGTAACATTTTTTAATTAAAGTTGATAGTGTAGTAACTCGTTGTTGTTTGTTCCAATTACTTTTTATTGTCTATAAAACAAAAATATGGAGAAGTTAATTCGATTATGAGTCTAAATCATTCAAGGTTAATACACATATTTTCGGTCATCTTGCTAAAATTAAATTTAAAATAATTCTGATTACGCAGCTTGAGATCTGCACTCTTTAATTATTTTTACATAGTCTATTAATATTATTAGAATTTTTTTGTAAATAGATATGAACAAATATGATTGTCTAACGAGTGCTCGTTAAGCGGTGTAAGTGGTCTTGAGTTTAAGCAAGATGAATAATGCGTCCTTGCTTGATGCCGTTCCGGAAGAGAATGGAAGGACTGAAGAAATTCCTAAAAATCTGAAAAACGAATGGTTAGATTTCAGAATTAGTTTAATAGACGTGGAAAAAATTAGCATTCCGCGATGGATCAATATGAAACCGTTTGCTTAGTCACAAAAGTCATTGACCTAGAAGCTGTTACTACACTAATTACTAAGTAACCGAGTACCTACTTCTACCAACTTTGTCGGATTATAGGAAGCAGAAGCCAAGGCAACAAAACATCATCTACGTCGCATATTGAGCAAACAAGCATTAACATACAAACAGCTGGAACAGAATAAATCGCGAACTAACATCAATTCCACCAGAAGAAAGTCTCCTTAAGTCAAATCAAAGTTTAATTTTACACTGGAAGACTGTTCAACGGCCCTTTTGGCGAAAAAGGAGCTCAGAATACCTAACAAGATTGTAGCAAAGACCAAAGTACAAACTATACAGAGAAATACAATAATTAATGATCCTGTACTTAAAAAAGAAGAACGTTTTCCAACTGGTAAATGGCTTCTGGCTAAAATTACAGAAGTACATTCGAGCAAAGAAGGACTGATAAAAGTCGTAACATGTAAATAAAGGGATAAAGACAACGGTTAGAAAATTTTCTACCTACCTGAGCCTGGAAGAACTGGATAATTCGGGTTCCAGCTGTTGTTACCTGTCTAGGAATAAAAAGACAGTCGTCCTTGGCGCGCGATCTTCACTCATTATTTATTTATTATTTATTATTATTAGAATTTTTTGTAAATATGAAAATGAAGGTTTTTTAAATTCTCTATATTAAACTTCTCGTGGCAGACAACCGGCTTTCTGTCGGTGGCTGGCTTGCGATCAATTTTTAACCCACATTCTTATTGCCGATTTTATTCAAACTAAGCACACATGTGTTTCTTCGATGACAACACTTTCTACAATGGCACCCATACTCACCAGACCAGAATTCTTGGTCCATTTTTTAGGCCAAGGTGTTACCGAAAATATATGAAAGTGTGGACGCATTGAAGACAGCTCTTCGTAGAGAATGTACCAAAATACCAAAAGGTCACGTTAGTGCAGTATGTAATGCCTTCGTTAAGAGACTCGACGATATCATCCGCGCATCGAGCAGTCACGTGTTTTTTATAACATTAGAATGTTTTTAACATTTTCTTGAAATTTTTCGTAAATTCGTAAATGACGATTTTTTTGATTTAGTAACATTTCGATTTCCGCACCCTGTTTTTTAAGTAACTGGTGATTTAAAAACAAAATAATGTCGTCAAGCTTTTTACTAACAGATATGTGTATGTAAATAGCTACGAAAATAATTTTTAGTTTTTTGTTGATAAAATATTCTTATTCTTAAAATGTTCTATACAAAGACGTTAATACGCGCAGTCATTAAGACCACAAAAAGACCCTCAAAAGACCTAAAAGTCCATGAAAAGACCTTTAAAAGACCCCCAATAGACCATCCATCAAAAGACCCCAAAAAAATTTAAAAAACCCCAAAATACATTTCATTCTTAATTCTTAAAGACTATCTAACTAACTATCTAATGATCCCCAAAAGACCCCCCATAAGATTACTAAAATACTCTCAAAAAACCCCAATAGAATAAAAAAAGACCACAAAACCCCCCAATAAGAAACCCAAAAGGCTTCGCAAAAGACCCTCAAAAGAATCAGAAAAGACCACCAAACGACCACCAATATACACTCAAAAAACCCCAATAGAATCACAAAAACTAAACCCAAAAAACCCCCCAAAAGACCCTCAAAAGAATCAGAGAAGACCACATCCCCATAAGATCCCCTAAAATACCTTCAAAAGATCCCACCAAATACCTTTACAATATCAACCAGAAGACCACCAAAAACACCCGCCAAAAGATCCCCCAAAATACCTTTAAAAGATCCTTCAAAATACCATAATAGCGCCCCAAAATACCCTCAAAAGACCGCCAATAGAATCACAAAAGATAGCCAAAAAACCAATAGACCATCAAAAGTCATTAGACTCAAAATACCCAGGACCCACAAGAACCAAACCCAAAAGAACACAAATTACCGTCAAAAGACTCCAAAAAACTTTAAAAGACCCTCAACAGACCACCAAAAGACGCTTAAAGATCCTTGAAAGACTCCCAAAAAAAACTCTAACTCTTTCCGGTCAAGCACCCTTTGCCTAACTTTGTGTTCGAAATCGTTTCGGATCGTCACGAGACGTGACGTGACGCTGCACGTTAAAATTTAACTCTTATCGCGCCCAAATAAATTTCACTTCAAAAACCATAAAATAAACATTTTAATTATAAAAGAGCTTAGGTTATAAAGGAGAGTTATTAAAATAAGAGAAAAGAGAATATATTTTCGAAGAGTTGGTTTTGTATTGTTTTTTACTAAGCCGCGCGTATTCATTGCGGAAGAATTGAACGATAGCCGTACCACATATCACATAATTTTACAATTGACATATCAGCTGTATTTTACTTGCCGAGCAATAAGGAATTACAACAACAATTGCACTGTCTTATTCTTTCTTTGGAATAAGAAAACCTGGTGTTTTGCTGGTTTTTAAATTCTAATTCCTTATTCCTTGTGAATAAAATACCCATATCATTGCGAATCCCTAAAGTAATTCCGGCTCGTCAGGCAGTAAGACAAAAAGTTCATTGTGAATTGACAGTTAAGTTGCAATCTTTAATTATTATGCAAAACAAACTTTTGACATCTCCTTTCATCAACCGAAAAGAGTAATGAAAAATCTGGTTGGGATTTTTCGCACCGAACTAGTAATAAAAAAATCCTTTACACGGCCGCACATAGCTCACACCTCACAGCTTGAAGATCAAGTGATCTGCTGTAACCCCACTATGGCTTCAGAAGAAAATTTATTAAATGCAATGCTCGGTAAGGAAAAGTTACAGTTTAAAAAAAATGTTTTCGGCATACGATGTCAGAACAACTTTATTGATATTTTATTGATAGAAAGGGCCACAAATGCCTACGACGAAACTGTCGATGAACTGGCAGTGCAAATGTTCTGTATTATCGTTCGCAATGACTCTGGTTTGATTCACAAAGCTACCGATTTAATCGTCTCGAAGATAAGAGCAATCAACATTGCCGAATCGATAAAAGCCATTTCGGTGAGTAACTCCTCGATGGGACATGGCTTAATTTCAACAACATTTATCGCTTACTGTAGCTTCTCGAAGAATGTATGTCCAAGTGTGGCGTCGAATTCCAAGATGAAGTGGCAAAGTTTCGCTTTCTTAACGATCTTATTCGACTGGTATCGAAAAAGTATCAAGGTGCCGAGACTCCGCCAGCTGTACGGGAGAAAATCATGGACTGCCTTTTGCTTTGGACGACAGAGTTTCCTCAAAAGAACAAGATTCGTGAAGCTTATGATATGCTCAGGAAAGAAGGGGTCGAACATGAAGTTTCAGGTTCTACCCTACCTAAACGCGAAAGCATTATGGGTATTGATGGGGACAAGTTGCGGAAGTTACTTTACAGTAATGATGCTGAGAATTTGAAGAGGGCTAACCTGCTAATACAGCACCAGTTTAATCAGGTACGTGTCAGTTCTTTCAAATATCACAAAGGATCCTTGTTAGAAAATGTAACCTCTTAGGATGCACGGCGGACCGAACTTAAACTGCGACGCAAAACAGAATTGCAGGAAGTACAAAACACTGTTGCTGTGCTTAATCAAATGCTGGATGTTTGGACAGCAGATAGTAACGATAGTGATTCGATGAATCTAATACGCGATCTGTATGTTTCGTGCAAAAAGTACAAACCAATACTTGAAAGATTTCCTGAAATGATTGACAACACAGAAGAGGATCTAATAGGTTTGATTTAATTAACAACACCTGTTGTGTCTATTTAATATTGAATGAATATTTAATTATAGCTGAAACTTTTGAAGCGAATGATATTCTGCAAGCCGCAATGAAACGTTACGTGAGCATTATTGCTGATTCCAAAGCGGCAAACACTACTACTAATCAACGAATTCTGACAAACACACTTTCTTCCACACCACTGCAACCTGTTAACATCTCAGAAACAACAACGAGCATAAATCTTCTAACAAGTCTTGTGGAAGAGCCACCAATTGAAGCGACCCCTATTGTCAAAACAACGAATGATACGAGTGCTATGTGTGATAAAAAAACTATTCTAGATGACTTGAGTGACATATTTGGCAATGTTTCTACATCCAAAAATAGCTCAAGCAACATCTATACCAATTTGGAATTACTTGAACCAATTCCAATTGCTGCGAATGATGAACATTTGGAATCACAAAATGAAACAAATCAATTTAAAAAGGCAACTTATCGTGAATTAAGGGATATTGATGAAATTAGTGAAGAACTATTTAAGAAAAATCTACCTTCAGCTGAAAGAATTGGAAGTTTTAAAAAGTATGTTAAGTATTCTATGAAAAAAAGCATCACATAGTTTTTCTTTTGTTTTATTTTCCATATAGGGATCCCGAAAAAATCACTCTCAATGACTTGTTGAAGGAAAAATCGTTAACACCAAAAATGGCAGCACTCAAAGTTTCAAATCCAGTAGCAAATTCAAGCGATGAGTTGGAATGTTATACAAAATCACAGAACGAAGTAGCAAAAGAAAAATCAAATGCCGAAACAACTGTGACAGAATCGAATGAAAATCCGCCACAAGATGATCTAATTCTATCATCAGATGACAATGAGAAACCACAACCAACTGGTAATCCAGAAGCAGCAAAAGAGCAGCCCGTCAAGCAATTGCCCTCTAAGCATTTGTCTGATATTGAAATCGACTTGGACGATGTTACACCTACTTTAGAAGAAAGACTTTTACTGAACGATGATGACATTAAGATCACGCTTAACTTTACGGAAGATAAACCAAGTCATCATGTTTCGGTTATTGTGATAACCGTTGAAAATCGAAGTAAATTACCTGTAACTGATTTTCATTTCGAAGCGAGTGTTCACAAGGTAATATGAAATGGAAAAACTCCCCATCTATTTCAACGGTTTTTTCGTTACAGCCGAGCAAAGTTAGACTTCTTCCGCCCACAGACACGGCAATGCCTGCTCAACGGCCTTTTCGTCAGCCCACGTCAATAAATCAGATAATGCTGCTTTTGAATCCAACTGAAAGACCTGTTGATGTTACTTGCATAGTCGGTTATAGATTGGGAGATGATCCGGACCCAATAAAAGAATCAATAGTAGCCAATAACATTCCATATGTGGGCTAATATTTTTTTTTACAAACATTCATTTTTATGCTAACAGCATGCTTATTTCGTTTATTGCAAAACAATATCGTGGCCTAAATTTTAGCCACCCATTTGTAATTAATTTTTAATAATAATTTTCCATACTTATATACATATTGTGTTACATATTATGAAAAATTATCATTAAAAATGAATTGAAAATTTCACTAAACACTGAGAAAGGGCTCTGTTTTATTTGAATATGTATATGAAATGACCGAGAAATTCCATTAGTTAAGGCTGCCGCAAATTGTACGTAAAATGAACAGGGGCACGACCAGAAGTTGTGAATAAAAACAAAAAGAAGATCCTCAAAACAGAAAGAATTGATTACATATATATAAAAATCAGCATTAGAAAAAGTAAGAACTGTGTGGACGCTAGCTATTACCGCTTTTTATAAATCTAGGAAATATAATGTTATAATAGTCAGCTGGTGATAATACAATATAATAATGTATAAGGCAATTACTTGATAGTAACATTATAAATACAAAATTGTGTTGGAGCTTTTGTGCACCAAAAACAAAAAAATAAATGCTACTAAATGTAGGTAAGCTATTAAGAAACGATCTCATCTTTAAACGACAAAGCGGTAATCGCCTTTGTATGGCCAGTATATTTCCGTTCGGGATTTTTTGTTTCTAACTTCCAAAGTCGGGCAACGCCGTCCGATGATGCAGTAAAAAGGTATTTCGAATCAGCACTAAATGCAGCGTCCCATACCCAGTAATTCTCTATTGAGAGTTCACGCCACTTTGTAAAGTCACCTGTTTTCCAAATGCGTGCAGTTCCATCACCCGATGTGGTCACAAGTAATCTTGAATCAGGACTGAACTTGCATCGAAGTACATATCGCTTGTGAGCGGAAATCTTTAATTTTGGATGTAATGTGCTGAGTCTCTGATCGCTGGATGAAGTTAATGTCCAAATGTAGCAATTTCCCTTATTGTTGACAGCAGCCATGTACTGGCCATCGGGAGAGATGGCAATGTCTTGAATTGAGGCGTCAACTTCAGGTATTAGCTGTTCATGATTGTCCGATTTCACGTCCCATAGGAATACACCACCATTTTGTGAGCCGACTGCGATTTCAACTTGATTGGGATGCAAACATGCAGCATTTATAGGCGCCTGGCAGTCGAATAAACGCGAACATAGCGGACTCGATGACAACATGTCCCAGATGCGTACACGAAAATCCTCACCAGCTGTATACATCCAGTTGCCATCCTCCTGAAAACCTAAACGAGTTACATTCTTCTGGACACCTTCGAAGCTTATCACTGGAGCAGTACAATTCGATTCCATATCGTACAAACGTATGCACTGATACCCGCAGGCGGCTAGTCTTGATTTGTCCGGTGTGCGATCGAGTGCGTTTACTTGCTGAAGCAATGCCAAAGAATATTAACGAACATGTTATAATGAATCACATAAATACATACCGAGGATTCAACAAATCTCATCGTGCGTATGCAGTTGCCAGTATGAGCTTGCCACAATTTAATTGTATGATCATAGCCACCAGTGGCAAGGATCAATTGATCGCCTGTTGTTTCCATTGTTTGCTATAGTTTTTATGATTTCATTTGGTGTTCCAACAAGTTTATTTTCAGTGATCAATCGCAGTTTTGTTCTCTAAATGATTTAGTTTGGACTTTTTTGTTATGAAAGCGACTGTTTTTTTGTGTTTTTCCCTTTTTTTGACAGTTTGTTTTGTCTTGACATTTAAGTAGTCGGCTTTTTTTTATCAAGGAATTGTGGCAAATTCACAATAACAAGCAAACTTACAGTACAACAAAAAATTATACATTCAATTTTAATTCAAAATTATAAAATTTAAATCTGTACAGAAAAAAGAAATTTTTTTTTGTTTTTTAAAAATTAGTATCTTAAATTATTTTACAAATAACTTTTATAAACTGTAAGTGTCTTTCCGAGCTTTGTAACCGAATTCACAAAATTTAAGTGGCACGTGACTTGCATCTAAATAATTCATTAAATCAACTACGGAAGAGTGACATCGTTATTTTCATTGGTGACCCAAAAGTAGGTAGCGACAACAGTGATTGGGAACATGTCATGGGAAGCATGGCCTTTGTTCTATGAATGACAAAGGAAAAAGGTTTTCTGATCAATGTTCTCATCGCAAGCTAATCATTGGAGGCACAATTTTTTCTCACAAAATCATCCACAAAGCCACCTGGACGTCCACATCGTTGCTGGACGTTAGAACCTCAAGAGCAGCCGACGTCTACAGCGGCTACCACCTTGTGGTTGGCAGTGTGCGAATGAAGCTCGCGGTCGACTCATCCACACGAAATCAAACAACGAGAAAGGCAGCTGTAGTAGCACTCCCCCGAGGGGACCGCTGTATCTTACTTTTTGATAGTTTTGATACTTGGTAAAACTCGGAATATAAAAGAGGCAAGGCTGCTAGTACTTAGAATGTCTATAACGGGCACTATCTTCGTATGTAGCAGCCTTACCGTACATCTACAGGACACAGTAGTGCCTGGCATAGTTTCTATCCTGGGCGGCCTAGGATATTAGAGGTGGTATCCTATTGACAAATGATGGGGTTCGAGGTTCCGGACGAATGTGCTGCAAGTGTCTGCTTTGCAATCGCCCAGGCACTCATTGCGAACGAGCTGAGTCCTTGATGTCAGATCTTACCAAGGTCGCGTTGGTACTACGGGGGTTGGTTTTTCCCGCAGATAAGGTTGATCTCCTTCGAAATTAGCTGATTCTGGGCTAAACTTTGGTTGAGGACCAGTTTCGTTCTGGGCTTGACCTACGTAGTGGCTTACGGTTTACTCTCGAAGAGAGGACCGCTAAGTGGGAAGTAGTTCATGAGCATGCTTAATACCGAAAGGTGGGAAAGCAGGGTTCGTCCCACTCAAAGAATGATGTAGTAGCACTGAAAGAACCAAATGTGAAACTGCAATATGTATCCGGCATACAACAGTCTCTCTCTCTGAGATACAGCCCAAAACCCTAGGATCTAAATTGTTGAAAACAGTAAATGCGTATACGGAAGCAGCCCCGACCATTTAAGGTTATCCTGACAAGAAAATAATGAATATCAGATAGCACATGGAACACCATTCGTGAATGCCAGTCCATCAAAGCAGAGTTAAACGCGGCCTCGGGTGCCGAGTGAAGCGCATTAGCACGGAAGTATAGGGATCTGGACCGGCAAGTTGGCCATTTAGCTAGGAACGACAAACGAGCATGGCTAAGCGACATCGCAACAACAAGATAGTAAACAATATAAATCAACTACACATAGAGGGCTCTTTGATCCTTATGGAGGAACAACAATTAACCCGCTGGACAGAACATTTTAAGAATGTTTTCAATTGTACTTCGCCAGGCACGTTCATTAACCCACATATTCACCCTAATAGGCTACTTAATATCAGCGTCGCTACTCATTCGTTGGATGAGATAAGGACAACAATTCTTTCACTGCAAACAGGTAAAGCAGCAGGCAATGACACGCAGAACTCATTCAAGTCGACGTCTAGGTAACTACGCGAATATATTAAGGTATCTGGGAATCTTAAACCATTCCATCGTCGTTAAAAGAATGCTTAGTTGTGAAACTCCCCAATAAAGGTGATTTGAGCAATTTCGAAAACTATAGAGGAATTACCGTGCTAAATACCATAAACAAAGTGATCTCCTCGTGTCAGTGCGGTCTTCACTCTCTATACTGTTCCAGTTCACTGACTATATTCTTCTCCCAGGCTGATTTCTTTCGCCGGTAAACTGTTTTTTCATATCTTTCTGAGGTCTTTATATTCATCTTCGCGTGCCCGTGTTCTATTAGATGGCCTCAGAAGAACTAAAAACAATATTTTTAAGGTGTGTCATTTTCTCTTTGACTCAGCACAAGAGCCCTTCATTAAGGACAAGTCCTATAGCTTTTCGTAGTTCGTTCTTGGCTCTTCTTTGCAAAGGGCAGCAGTTAAGATTCGCGCGGCTGGTCTTTGTAGGTAATGCAAATGACAGACTAAGTTAGGCTTTGTTGGCTTTAAGAAGAATCTTGACAGGCTTTTCGGCTTTAAGAAGGGTCTTGACAGACTTTGTTGGCTTTAAGAAGAATCTATACAGTTGCTCTCGGAGTACCACACCAACAAGATATTGCCACCTCGGTATTTTCGTCCAGTCATTAGGTTCAGGGTGTAGCAGCGGTCTATCAACAGCTAGTACATCTGCTTGCGAGTGGCCCCGTCAGACGATACCCAGGTGATTTCGTGGATATTCTTACAGGCTAACTATGTACTCGCAAATTATTGCTTGCTTCCATCTCTATCAGACGTTGTCCGTTGTGATTAGTGTTCTCGTGTAAACTATGGGTGCCAATGTACTGCCTGAATACTCGCTCCGCATATCTTGGATTGAATTTTATTGGTTTCAAATGATAGGCTTAGGTTATACAAGTACTGATGCTTTTTGAAAACAGTGGGTCACTGCTGTCACATAGGATGACGCGTATTTTCTTTGTTTTTTGTTTTCATTTTTCATACAAGAGCTTTTTCGAAGTGGCTATCATTTATTACTGCCTCTTGCAATGAAAATTTAATAGCCATGGCTCGCAGACAACGCGCTGACTTTTGCTTATTATAGCCACCATGGAGCCATGGCAGTTAAAAGTATGATACAAAAAACAATTTCCATATATTTTTTGGCATTTTGCCATTTTGGAAAGCTTAGGCACATTACAAATAAATATTAACCTCTTGCGCAATTATTATTTATATTTGATTGTCCAGTTAATTATACCATCGTCTGTGTGTCATCAGTAATTTCTATTTATATACCAAATCTTGTCTCGATTCAAAAAAGTTTATTGCTTAGCACACACAGTCTTACCAATTAGGATTACATGAATTGGTAAGACTGTGCTAAGCAATAAACTTTTTTTAAATCGAGTCATTCCAACAGCCAAATGCAAAGCTGTCAATGATGAAATTGGCTTGTGCTAAGAATTAAATGCATGAATTTATGCTGGCTGCAATTGCACATCATGCCATACAGTCGGTTGGTCTTACAACACTCTTTATTCCATCAGCCGAGTGACTAGACTCTGTAGAAAGATATAGAGTCTAGAGTCACATAGTGCCCAGTTAGTTTAGCAGTCGCCTTTTATCTTTTTCATCACATCAGTAGCCAATATATTTCTAATTTATTTTCAATTTAGTTTCAATGTAATAATCACACTGTCAACGACGCCGATCAAGGGGTGGAAGTGAAATATGGAAATGGAAAGATCCAAAGGAATGATCAAATGCGCTTTTATTCTGTTGGTGTGTGTGTGTGTGTGTACGTATGCCTATGGCTTCCCAGTCTATGGTAAGTGGCTTAATTGAATATTGATTACATAGCGACAGCTAGACTCGTAAAATGATTGCTGTAATGAGTTCAAGTGACATAAATTAGCACTTTAAAGAATTCTGCACGCCAGCAAGCAAGCACGTCAACCCAAACGATATAAATAAATTCTTTGTTAAAGAAAGAAAAAAAAACACCATTCAACCAACCAACAGTCATTCAAGTGGATGACAATACATATTATAAATGCCAAAAGCCGCCATATTGTCGCTACTTTAGTTTATATCATTTGGATTTTTAAGCTGACTGTCGGCGTTTCGTTCGAAGATCGATGATCGATGATTGACGAGGGATGATCGACCGATGTCGTACGTCGACCAAGTTGTTATGATTGGTTATAGTTCGCGTTTCAATAGAACCATCATTTGCAATGAAGCGCGTAATCTTTTATGCTGATGCTTCCCGTAGGTACCTACTATTCTCTCAATGAGCGTATTATTAAGATCAATTGAGCACAACAATCCCAGGATTCGCACTATTGGCCGCAGTTATTTGCTAATGCTTTGGGGTTTATTAAGATGTCAATTGCCATATCCAATCTAGACAATAATAGGCACAATCGGCCAAATTGTCCGGCGACATAGTCCAACCACAAATGATTATCTTAACACAGTGGTGATTGCTTATTTATTGATTTAGAGATTTAGCTTTATATTTTATTAATTTCTAGCTGTGCATGCAACCGCCGGCTTCGTCGAGGAACCAGCTGAAGGAACACTGCATTTGATTTATCGACCAAATGTGGCCCATATTCATTAAAAAAGACGGATGCCTCTAAACAGCATATAAGCAATGCGGTCGGCAGTTCATGCAAAATCGCGGCATGTGTTTTCTGCTGCTACGAGTATGAAATAAACGGATCGTTTCTATCTTTAGGAAAATAGAAAAGTTTCACTTTAAAATACTTGAACACATTCCGACTTTTCTCTGCCGAACATAATGTAGCAGTTGAATATGCATGGTTTTCCTTGTTTCCAATAACAATTAAGGTAGAGCGTAGCATGCAGTTCAAATAATGCATCACTTGAACTACCTTGTAACTTGGGTTAATGAGTTATTCAAGACTTTTGTTTAAATCCAGGAATCTTTTGGTAACATCACCAGACTGGCTTATTAACAGAAACAGCATTACATGAGCTGACAATTGAAATCGAAGACACACTTCGAAGCAAAGAAATGTTAATTTACGCCTTCATTGACATACAAGGCGCTTTTGACAACACCAACTTCGAAGTAATTCAAATACAAGCTAGATACTCTATCCTAGGATGGTTCATAAGCATATAGTAAAAAGCTGGAAAATACGGGTCACGTTCGGCTGCCGACAAGTTGGGGTCTTATCAACCCTCTTATGGCTGCTAGTGATGGATCAGCAACGCGCCTGTCTGAAGAACAACTGCTTAACAATTGTTAGCTATGCAGATGATCCAGTCCTAAGTATTCGTGTCCAATTCGGGAGCATAATAGCAGAACGCATGCAATTCACTCTGAAATAAGTAAAAAAACTGGTGCAAAGAGGAAGTGTCGACCATGACAAAATAGCTTTTTTTTAGGTTGAGGTTTTTTACGAAGAAGAGAAGAAAAATCCTTCAAATAGCTCCGGAAGACAAATATCTAGGGGTCAAACTCACATGGAACTCCCATATATTATACATAACTAACAAAGCTTACTTCACCTAATAGCAAAACGTGATGGATCAGCTAAAGAACAAACTGCTTAACAATTATTAGCTATGGAGATGAGCCAGTCCTAAAGATTCGTGGCCAATTCGAGAGCACAATAGCAGAACACATGCAATTCACTCTCAAACTAGTAAAAAACTGGTACAAAGAGGTCGACCGAGGTAGCTTTGTTTATTTTTTAAGCTTGCAGCTTATTCACGAAGTAGAAAATAACACAGTTCCAAGGAAAAATCCTTCAAATAGCGCCAGAAGCCAAATATATAGGGGTCATGTTTGAGCAAAAACTCACATGGAACTCCCACATATTTATACATAACTAACAAAGCTTACTTCACCTAATAGCGTATGTTCAACAAAACTATGCGCTGTGGGCGCACTTGTATTGATAAGATTTCATGATATTTAGTTTTAGAATCAAAATGGTGCGTGCTAATCCATAATAGTCTATACTAATATTATAAATGTAAAAGTAACTCTGTCGGTCGTCTGTATGTCTGTTACCTTTTCACGGCTAAGCTGCTGGACCGATTTGACTCTTTTTGTTTTAAATGGTTGTGCTAGTCCGGTAAAGGTTATAGAAATCTGGAAAATTTGAAAATTTTGGAAAAATTGAAAAAATCCCGTTTTCCTTGGGATTTATGTATGAACTCGCGACCATAACTCACGATTTGAGCACCGTTTTTAGTGTCGATTATATAGTTTTCTGGGTGATTGATTGGTAGAGGGGTGTAACGGAGTTTTCCCAGCCGGGATAAACTCAGCGTGACCAGGGTTCAGAGAAAAGGGGTCGTTACAATAGAATTTCTTCGACTTAACTTCTTTATTTGCCTTATTTCTTTAAGTGTATTATGTTTTAACGATATGCTAGCCTGAGCGACGTGATCCTTGACATGAGCGTTGATTACGTGAGCCATTGCGTGTGAGCCTATGACGTGAACGTTGATGACGTGAACCTTTGTGATCCTTTGCGTGTGAGCCTTTGACGTGAGTCGAACGAGTCTTGAAGTCTGAGCCTGAGACTAGTGTGAGTCTTTGTGGGCCTTTGACTTGAGCCTGACGAGCCGTGACGAGCCTTGACGAGGGCCTAAGTGCGTGAGCCTAAGAAGATGATTGAATCCTGAGCGATGCGTGAGCGTAAGCCTGAGACTAGCGTGAGCCTTTGTGCACTTTTTACGTGAGCCTGTCGTGCCCTGAGGAGAGCCTGAATGCGTGAGCCTTAGTTCGCCTTTGACGTGAGCCTTTCTAGCTGTCGTTTCACTTTCGTACCTATTTGTTGTCTGCACTACGTTGGTACAGGGTGCACCCAAATTTGGGAAAAAGGTATGTTACATGTTTTGTGTGAACAAAATTCGGCCACAAGAATTCGGTTCCTGGCAATGAGCTTCAGCTCTCTCCAACTCTTCTCCAATTCCCGTGACTTCTCCTCAACTGTTCTGCGTCATGTATTTCTCGGACGACCCGTTCTCCTATCATCCTGAGATAACGGATTTCACTGCATTGCGTAGTTTGCTATGGAACTGTCGCCTTTTCGGAGTGTATGACCAATCCACTGCCACTTCCGTCGTTGGATGGATGTTGATGTTCCTGGCCCGTTTTCTGGTAAATATATTCTTTAGAGATACGGTTAGGCCAGAAAACCCTTAAGATGTTCCGTAGGCACCTATTTACGAACGTTTGTAATCTTATTGTACTAGTAACGGTCACCTTCCAAGTGCTGCACAGATTCAACATTTGAACGGAACAGTCGCAGCTTGGTGTTTAAGCTGATCGCATTGCTTCGCCATATCATGGACATTATTGCAAACACTGATTTTGCTTTGCCGATTCGGTTGACAATGTCCTGTTCGGTTCCACCTTCGGTCGAGACAATACTCCCAAGATATTGAAAACTCTCTACTCTCTCTACCGGTTGTCCACCAATGTTAACTTGAGTTACTGAGTTAGCGCCGAGGTTGGTGATTTTGGTTTTGGCAGTCTTAATCTTCAAACCCGCAACATTTTCCTCCCTTTCCACATTTGTTGTTATTTGGTGCAGCTGCATAATTCTGTGTGAGAGTAAACAAACGTCGTCAGCGTAGTCCAGATGTTTGAGTAGAGATGTTTTCGACTCGTAGGGGAAACTTTCTTCCTTCCAAGCTCTCTCTACGGATATACCATCTAGTCCTTGGGACTTGTTGTTCTTTAGTGCGTTGATCTCGGTAGCTATCTCTTTACTGGGAGCTGAGGTGCAAATTCGGGAAATTGTTACAGCTCCGTTTGATTTGGGTGCATATCGTTGGCGAATACACTGTTAAGAACCTTAGAAAAATGCTCCTTCCATCGCTTGAGCTGATCCTCATCTGAAACGAGTACGGCACCATCTAGGCATTTCACCGGATGTTGGCTAGAGTGGTGACCACTCTTTTGTGCTCTTTGGTGATTCTGTAAACGGTTCTGCTATCGCACCTGCTTGCCGCTTCCTCTACTTCTGAGGAAATGTTCTTGGATGGTTGTCGACAGTGAGCTGCTGATTGCTTCCACTCCTTGAGATAAATGATCCCTTAATTGTTGGCATACTGAGTGGATCTTTAGCCGGTCGATGTTATACCCAGGCATTCGGATTATATTGCGGAGTCTTTGAACTGATACAGTACGTAACTGGACAGTAGCTACCATAAGGTGATGATCCTGTACCATACCCATATCGGCTCTTGTCTGCTTCGGACGTCTAAAAGACATCTCCTAAAACTTCGGCTGATCGCCGCATGGTCGATTTGGTTGGATGATGATTGCCTGTCAGCTGACTTTGTGACAGGTCTTATGCTTAAACAAAGTGCCTCCTATGACAAAGTGGTTGGTGTTGCAGAAATCAATAAATCTTTTACTATTGTCATTTCGTTTGCCGAGGCCGTGCTTCCTAATCACATGTCTGAGTCCTTCGTTGTCGTTGCTTACCTTGGCATTCAAGTCCCCCATCACGATGACGATATTTCCGCTCGGCGTTGCGTTAAATACAGCGCTTAGCTGATTGTAGAAGTTGTCCATTTCACCCTCAGTCGAGGGATTCGCTGGGCCGTAACACTGTATGATCGTGTCGCGCCGTACTCTAGTCCGAAATCTGGCCGATAACTTCCTATCACCATGTGGATGCCAGGAGGGTTTGCCTGAGTAGAGTAGCACAGTGTTACACGATGGGGATTAGTACTCTCCCGCGTCGAACCATCTTTCTTCACTCACTCCCAGTATTTCCAAATTATATCGAAGAAACTCACGTTCCAGTTGAAGAAATCTGGCATTTTGAGGTCCTTCACTCCCTGAGTCAAAGAGCGTCCTCACATTCCAGAAACCAATTTTAGTCCGGGTAGAATAGCCAAAAGTCGTCATTATTCGATCATTATTTATCCGAGGCGTTGTGTCAGTTTCTGTTGAGGGGATTTTTTGGTACCGCAGGGTGCTAACCCACGTTGCCTAGACTAGAAACGCTAGACCGTTCGCACTTACAATTTTAGCCTACATATATAAGGATTTATACACATAGTTGCCCGGGGATCACAACTAGGCGGTAAAACAAGCACTACATGACGAACTTGAATGTTGCGCTACCGGCTCAAACCAAGTTTTGGGCAATCAGTAGTTTCCCGATCAATTGCAAATGCAGATCACACATTGTCATTTTGTTATTAGAGAATTTACATGAAAATTTTTATGGGATGTTTTTTTTCGTTGTAATCCTCATTTGTGTTTTTTTTAATCATCATCAACATTGCGTGTTAAGTTACATTTTAGTTGATCTAGACGGTGTCTTGGGAAAGAGGGTGGTCGGGTCCCCTTAAACAACTAGTTAGTATATAGTATTTATTGACAATTTTTAAGTTTGTGTCTCTGTTAAAGTTTTAGAACCACTTTGTGAGCAGTCAAATGTAGGTGAGGGACGTAGTCGAATAGTAAATGGTTTGTGTCTCTGTTTAAATTCACAGTTTTAGAACCGCTTTGTGTCATTTTTAAATTTTCTATATTAACTTCGTGTGCCCATGGCAGGCTGGCTGTCTGGCTTGTGATCAATTTTTAACCCACTTCCCAAAGCCCGATTTTATTGAAATTTTGCATACATGTTTATTTCCATACAATTATGACAAAACTTTCTATTAAAATTTGGGCCTCGGGGGGCTCCCATACAAATTTTTTTTTACAAAATTTACCCGATTTTCTTCAAATTTAATACGCATGTTTGTCTCCGATGGACAAAAAATTTGGAAGTGATCGGTCCCCTGGGTCGGGGGGCACCCATACAAATTTTATAAGAAAAGTACCCGTTTTTTTTTTTTTTTTCAAATTTTGTACGCATGTGTATCTCCGATGGACAACAATTTCTGTAAAAATTTGGAAGTGATCGGGCCCCGGGGTCGTGGGCTCCCTAACAAAAATTTTAAAAAATTTCCTAAATTAAAAATTTAGGGAATTTACACGAAAATTTTTTTTATGAATACTCCGCCTATATGGCAGACACTGCGACCTAAAAGATCTATTGAACCTATGTAACTGTAACTATTGTGTATAGAGGATATTGTTTTTTTTATCTTACTTTGAAGGAAGTACTGGTTATAATAATAAAAATAATAATAATAATTGGCACGACAGATCATTGTGGTCCAAGGCATATCTTCTCGCCACCATTCGTGTTGTGCGCGTTATATTTTTGCATACAAATGGAAAGTCATGGTCGTTAAACATCAAAAAGTTAATGGTCATATGTTTATGGTTGGCCAAAACATCAAAAGGTCAGAGTTCTTAGGTCATCATCATCATATTTGGCTCTACAACCGGTGTCCGGTCCTGGCCTACCGTTCTGAGGTCATAGGGTAGGTGAAATATCAATAAATGAAGCTCACGCTCATGTTACGTCACCTCACGAGACTCTCGCCTGCAACATATAAGAATACTTATGCTAGACTTTCGTCATTTGATAAGTAGAGGGCCTCATCTGAATGGATTATTAATAAACTGTAAGAAACCAGGCGGGAAAATTCAACAGGCTATAATTTTTCATAATTAAAAGAAAGGTGATGTAATCCACATGGTTCCAAATGCCGGAAGATATACATCATTCTAATGTGAAAACTAATTTAAATGAAACAAACAGAAAATCACATTAAAATGTGTATGCAACAAGTTCTTGTCTGTATGTGTAAAATGTGTTTAAAGATTCATTCTGTGGCCGCACAACTGTGCCACACGGCCGGCACTGGCGGTAAATCAAAGTGAATTATGCAATTACTAAATGAGAAATTGCAACAAACAACAAAAAAAATTACAAAACGAAGCTAAAAAGAAGACAGATAGCTTGACGCTTCGGCTGTGTTTGTGTAAGCCTGAATCATGTGGATGGGTGTGTGTGAAATCCATAGTATGTTGACATGAGTTTGTGCATTGCGATTTTCTAGGCGACAGTAAGTCTATCGTGAAAAAGTGTCCGTCTCCCATAGAGATTAGGAAGTTCGCGCGCACTCACCCTTGCCCCACACGTTCCCTGGTTCATCGATCTAAGCTTTTCAACTTGAAAATTAGCTATTCTTACATCTGATGTGAGTAATGTGAATAGAAGTGCACTTGCCGCGGCGGATACAAGGGCACCTTGTACATTTCCGATATGCAATAAATATTGTTATAGTTGTATATGTACTTTTTCGTTGTTGTTGCATTAACAGCGAGCGAACTCCATTTAATGGACTAGACCCAGTAATAAATAATAATGCGCCTCGTCAATGTTGATTAAAGAATTCGCTTTGACGGCGGCATGGTGTGATGAATTATAATTAACGGGCAAAATTGCACCAGCAGGAGGAGTGCATGGAATGGGAATATCTTTCGATTTCAAAATATGTACTCGTATGTGCTTATTCTGCGAACTAGAAAGTGACTGTCTAATGATATACGATAGATATTATACTCGTACACTGACGATTCTAGAATGAACTAATAAATTCATTAAATGCAGTGGGGAAAATTACAAAAGTGTACTTCATGGAAAGTTTCAGCTGCTAATCATTTGTTGGAAATCAGCCATATGGTCATATGGTTAGAATGGTGAAGCTTGTTGCACAAACTTGAATTACTCGTGTTCAACTAAAGAAATTCTAGAGAAATTCGTCATTTTATGACATCAAAATTTAAAATTTTTTAAATACTGTTACGAAAGCCTAAATTTTCTAGAGTTTGTAATGGGTTTTGCAAATCAGAACACAGCACAAGTTCGTTTATTAACAAATAGCAACTAGTGATTACTTATTATTCACACAAGTAACACTTTACATTCACAATAACACGTATATTTACAGTTCTATCTACTTGTACACAACTCCAAATGGCTAACTATCTAACAGCGACAAAGAAGGGGTATTTATACCTAATCCTAAATTTTCTAGAGTTTGTAATGGGTTTTGCAAATCAAAACACAGAACAAGTTCGTTTAATAATAAATTGTAACTTTAATTAACAAATAGCAACTAATGATAACTTATTATTCACACAAATAACACTTTACATCCACAATAACATTTATATTAACAGCTCCATCTGATTGCACACAACTCCAAATGACTAACTATCTAACAGCGACAAAGTAGGGGTATTTATACCTAATCCTAAATTGTCTAGAGTATGTAATGGGTTTTGCAAATCAAAACACAGCACAAGTTCGTTTATTAACAAATAGCAACTAATGATAACTTATTATTCACACAAATAACACTTTACATCCACAATAACATTTATATTAACAGCTCCATCTAATTGCACACAACTCCAAATGACTAACTATCTAACAGCGACAAAGTAGGGGTATTTATACCTAATCCTAAATTGTCTAGAGTATGTAATGGGTTTTGCAAATCAAAACACAGCACAAGTTCGTTTATTAACAAATAGCAACTAATGATTACTTATTATTCACACAAATAACACTTTACATCCACAATAACATTTATATTAACAGCTCCATCTAATTGCACACAACTCCAAATGACTAACTATCTAACAGCGACAAAGTAGGGGCATTTATACCTAATCCTACATTTTCTAGAGTTTGTAATGGGTTTTGTAAATCAAAACACAGAACAAGTTCGTTTAATAATAAATTGTAACTTTAATTAACAAATAGCAACTAGTGATTACTTATTATTCACACAAATAACACTTTACATTCACAATAATATTTATATTAACAGCTCCATCTAATTGCACACAACTCCAAATGACTAACTATCTAACAGCGACAAAGTAGGGGTATTTATACTTAATCAACAGTTTCGAGAAGATTCTATCCTTTTCGAAACATCTAAAAAATACCAGATTATACTGGTATAATCATATATATATAATTAATCACAATATCACAATAATCTATACAATATTACTTATACTGAGTAACAATATTGTTAAAAAAAGTTTTTGTACACTTAACAGCGCCATCTGTAATAATATATAATATCTGATGTATTAGTAATATTGTTTATAAAATTGTATGTGTTATAATAGTATGAGGGGAATTTTATACCAGAATGTTCTAGTATTTGCTAGGTGGTAGGTGTACGTGACGACGGGGTTGGCGGAGGTGTTTTTTCGAATGTAAATCTTAGTCTTTATTTCCCTCTGTCCTTGCCCTAGGAATGTCATATTTGCTAATCTACAAACTGTTTTATAGCCCTAAACTGCCGATCATCTCTCAAGAAGATGGCATAGATGGCATGGTTGGGTTCCAGGGCATAGAGACGTTCCGGGAAATTGTAATAAGGCTGATGAGCTCGTCAACATGTAACTACACAGCCTATTTTACCTGAAAATGATATAGGCATACCAATCGTCACATGTCATGATAAAGCGGAATGCTGGCAAAAAACTAACCGTAAGTGATCAGACGGAGCAACTTGTCTAGCGAGAAAGCCGATCTGGCCCAAGCTGGATTCAGAACGCTTCAAGTGTTTCATCAGCAGGGTACTGTCTTATAGCCAAGCATGTAGCAAGGCTTGGCGTTTTCTCGTACAATTTGTATGGATGAGGAAGAGAATGAGACAATTCTTTACCTTCTCTGACGTGGCAATCCCTCCATCAAAACCGTAAGCTCCATCTGAGAGCTTTCTTTTACAATGATCTCAACAATTTAAACAATACTGACATTAGTGGGCTCTTGCGCTTTATAAGAAGCTCCAATTGGTTCAACAAGTAGGCGGGAAAATTTTCTCGATCCATGTGGTATCACAATAAGTAATCACTAGTGCAAATATGAGAAATGTTGCTAGTTGTAAATTAAAGTTGTAATTTGTAATTAACTTGTGTTGTGCTTTTATCTGCAAAATCCATTACGAACTCTTTAGAAAGTTAAAATTTCGTAACAATATGTATATTTAAATTTCCAATAAGTTAATAAATTTATATGTATACACAATATTCGTTTTTCACTTAGATCAGTAAAAGCAAAAAAAAGTCCATGGTGGCCACGACTACGAACAGAAGCGATAGTGGAACTCGAATTCGAAGAAGAGCAATGCTTTAACTATCTCGGGTCAATTGTAGCAGTCGATAACAGCATTGAGCCAGAAACACCCGCATGGCTGCTTAAAGGCAAAAAATGTCTACTATATAGTAGATCCAGACTCTTCAAGTCCAGGAATTTAGTAAGACAATGGTCATAGCAAACTTTCTCAGCAAAAAGCACTCTAACCTCGTAGCCGCGTTCGAGAGAAAAACCTTATGAAAATTTGTTGACCCTCGTAAGTTAGGAAGGAAGATTCCGAAGACTCTGCAATGGTGAGATCTATGAGAGTTACCGCAATGTTAACGTCTTGGAGAGTATAAAGCTCGGTAGGCTCCGGACGCATAAGCGATCTTGCTCCTTTCGGGTGGGATTTATAGAACACGACACGAGACAGGCCAAACATTCGTAGTGCAGGAGTTTAGGGATGCCAAGATGGACAACATTAAAGTAAAAGACCGGTGAAGCAATTTTTTCGTGAGGCCAGGACTGGAATGGACTGGAATGAATGCAACGAATGACCAGAAATGTTTTCTACACCTTTGGGACATTGTTTTTTATTTTTTTTGTCTCAAGTATTGGCCAGTAGAGTGAAGCTTGGTTTTAGATCCAAAAGCCTAGTGAATAAATCGGCAGTCTTCGCCACTCTTTCGTGAACGCAATTAGCACATGAATGCGTTATTTTGATGCCACTGTACTCGAATGAGATATTTTGAATGATTTTTAAATTAACATGTGTTAAGATAGTGAATAAGATTTTCGTTCGTATTTACCACCTTACAGCTCCAACAAAAGGTGTTATATAGAATTTCCAGTAGAGTTGTGTTGCTGCCCACTGGCCAGTCACACGTACTTATTGGCAATATCTTTCCGTGATCTGGAGACTAACTCGGTAGTTGCCTTACAAAGTCCTGTACACCTAAATGAGTGAGAGCTTTTTGAATGTTAAATGCACCTAGAATAACGTTAGGGGTGTCTAGCGTATATTGCTTGTTGTTGATCGAGTTCTTGATCATCCTCAAGGATGACGTTTCCACGTTTCAGTGGACCTGGCTTTGAGCTATGCGTATTGTAATCTCGATGATTGTGCATCTAGAAATCGTTGTCTGATATCGTACTCTAGAATAAGTTTAAGAGTCTTTCGTGTTTCGTCTACCTGTTTTAAGGATAAATATTAGACGTACTCTTTACCAGCAGTGAACAAAGATTCTAAAAATCTAAGCTATCCAAGAAGTCGACAAATAAGTGACTTCGGTGGTTACATAATGGACTGGATGTTGTCTAGGGTGGGCGATATATACACAGAAGAGCTTCTTAAGGCCCCGAAAACCTTTTCTTGGATTATGGTATTATTCACTTCACACCAAGGTGTTATATACGCTTCAATAATGTTCGGTCAGTTTTATATGCATTTGGTTTTTGCATTTGGAATGTGGGTATGAATAAAACGATCCAAGGATTCTCCTGATAGTACTATCCAGCTGCCGTCTGATCTTTTTATGAAAATCTGGTGGGTTCTTTCTTTGGACAGAGTATTGCAAAATCTGTTGTATATTGTTACTTTTAATGGATTGTCATAGATTTAGTCAACATAGCCGATCTGCATAGATTGGGCTACATGGCCATTGGTTATGCTGACGATTTGCTGGCGATCATAATTAGTGGTAAGTACAGCAAGACCATAACAAATGTGCGTTACTTCACGTCGTAGAATAGTGCAGTAGAGAAGGGCTTTCCATATCAATCCTTGCAAAACCGTTCTAGTGCCTTTCACGAAACATAGATTGTCCGATATGGGACCTATCATCTTAAGGAGCACTACATTAGAGTATTCCAGTAAGGTTAAATATCTCGGAGTCAACCTTCATAAACGACTAAACTGGAATTCTCATATCAAGTCCGCCATTGAACGTGCCGCTAGGGCCCTATGGGCCTGTGGACACCTCTACGGCAGAACTTGGGGTCCTAATCCTAAAATGATACATTGGATGTATACCATGATGGTGGACCAATTATTACGTACGCGGCCATCATATGGTGGCCGAAAAATTAAGCCTCAGAAGGTACATAGAATTGCCTGTCTAGTTATAACGGGTACCATGGGCAGCTGCCCTACGACTGCATTAGAAGCTGTTGTAGGGCTTTCGTCCCTGCCAATCTTCATTAGGAAGACGGCCGCTAGATGCACTATCAAACTGCAACTAGAATATGGGTACAAACAAAGGTGACTACGTGGGACACCTCAATATTCTAAACTCAATTCCTGAAAGAGACATGTTTTGCACTACCCCGGACACCATGGCCAGGGAGTACTGTTTCGGTAATTATTTGAGGTAAAAATATTGAACCGAGCAATCTGGTCTAATGGGGCTCTACCACTGGACAATTATGGTCTGGTCTGGTATACAGACGGATCGAAGTTGGATTCTGGAGTTGGCGTTGGTGTATTCGGACCCAACACTAAAGTCTCAATACCGATGGGTAAGAGTCCCACTGTTTTCCAAGCGGAACTCCATGCCATTGAGGTCAGCGTTATGATAAACCTGAGGAAAGGTATTATAGACGCTACGATTTATATCTTTTCAGATAGGCAGGAAGCACTGAAAGTGCTATCGTCCAGCATAATAGACTCTAAACCACTTAAATGCTGCTACGATGCATTACAATCCCTGGCAGCGCTCAACAGGGTAAACTAACACCAAGGTGTTGCAGGCAACGAACATGTAGATGAACTAGCTATGGCTGGTTCAGAATCTGCGTTCTTAGGACCGGAACCATACCACCACAGCGATGATTAATAATTTGGAAAGGAAACTTCGTCTGGCCCACTGTGATAATACCAATACCAGGGCTTAGACAGTCCAAACGGTTAATCAGGCCCTTTTCCTATAAGGAAATCATTGATCTCGACAAGGGTAGCATTAGGAAGCTAGTGAGTTTTCTAACAGGTCACTGCGGCTTGCGATATCACCTTAACAAAATCTGGGCTCAAACACGGAATGTAGGTTCTGCTTGGAGGAGGACGAAACATCCAGGCACATTCTCTGTGACTCTGCAGGTTTGATCTGATTAAGGAGACATATTTTCCAAAAGGCATTATGTTCGTCGGCGGATTTGCGCAATTCTGCCACTAAGGACATACTATTCTTCATTAGGAAGTTAGTTAGTCTCTTAGATTAGTTACACCCTACAGTAGATCTTTTAAGGTCGCAGTTTCATCTAATTGGGCTAGGGTTATTGAGAAAAAAAATGGATTTGCAGAAATCCAACCTTGGTTACTTTGATAGCTGTCTTATACTCGTATGTAGATTCTCAAGCAATATTTGTAACTTTGGCAATAATTGTTTTCATAGCAACTTGAAAAGTGTTCAGTTAACCTACCCATGGGGATGGGGACCTTCAAAATGGGGATGATTTTTTTTTCGCTGCGATTCACTGGATATGAACCTCTCAAAGCCACATCCAAGAATATTTCGCAATTGTTATAATGTTCGCTTCTTGGTATTTTACTTATTTTATTTAGATTATTATACGATTTGAGATTCTCTATTTTGAGGTTCAGATCAAATTGTGTATGGGTGAATTTGCGGTCGCAATATGAGTTTGCGATCGATACTACCCAGTTATCAACTCTTATTTGGGTATTGTTGGTGATCAAGGTAATATCGTTAGTCTGATCTCATTTGAGCTCGGGAAGTTTAAGGTGTGGTTCTTAACAGAATTATACAAATCTTAAGATTAGTATATTGAGAAGGAAATAAAAAAAAATTACGCCGATCCTTATCCTACGAACTCATTAGCCTTACGAACTTAAATAAGATATGACTGTGAAATTAGATCTAGTATCTTTTTATTTTCTTCTACATCTTGGCTTGTAATACCTGGCAAAAACCTAGTATTTCTAATAACAGTAAAGGTAGTGCATTGATAGGTCACTTCATAAGCTATTAATGGTATTTGTTGTTTTCTTTACTACCTCTACCTTGGACTGAATTTCTTCCAGTCCAGTTCTTTTTAGATCTCTATATAACTTGAGATTCTCCATTAGGAGGTTCAATTCAAGATCAAGATCATCTTGGTTTGTAATACTTGTAAAAGTAGTGGATTGATAGGTCACTGGTCTAAGCTTTTAATGATATTTGTTGTTTTCTTTTCTGCCTTCTATATCATTCATATGTGGGAGCCGTGGCTTAGTGGAAATGCGCATGGCTACTGAGCAGGAGGTTCATGGTTCGAATCCCAGTAACTCCAAAAGTATTTTTCACGGTGTCCCACCTCTTGCGAATGGGTGACAAACGTTCCGAGAGTGATAACTTGTCACGAAAAGCTTTTCAAAATTCACCCGTTCGGATCCGGCCTTAAATTGTAAGTCCCTTCCATTTGTGTCCAAAAAATATATACATGCACAACACAAATGGTCGCTAGAAGCTAGGCCTTGGACCGCAATGGTCTGTCGCGCCGAATATTATTATTATTATAATTATAACATTCACAAAAAGCAAGTAAATTATTATGTTAGAATATGACGAGAAGTGTTTATGACATTTAATACTTGCTTGACCGATTCGTATCACTACCATAAACTAATTACTACTATCTTGTTAAAAATCTATCTTTGACAATAACAAATTTATGTTGATTAAATGTGAGAAATTCATTTGTCGCTTGCTGGCATTGTCATATCTTGTGGCATGTCCTGTATCGTTGACTTGTCACGATTTTTATAAACTTCAGATAATTAATTCGATGAGATCATTGGCAATAATAAATGCTTTTAAAAACTCTAATGAAACACTACATACAAATGAGGTGTCAGCATTAAATGGATACAAAAATCACTGATAGAAGGCTATCAAGCTCAAAGTATCAATAGCTAAAGCTGCCATTAGTTTCTCATCCGTCTTCTTCTTCTGTGTAACTAAAAATGTGGTCCTTTCTTGTCTTATATTTTTGCATTTCTATGCAATTTAAAGACAAATCCGAAAGGTGAATTAAGAAGCTTTCCATGACTGGTCTTACTCTTGGACGTTTTTCAGACTTTCGCAAGAGTTTGGTCTGCTGTCGTCTTTCATTATTCCTATCACAAAGGATTTTCCTCATCCGTCCTACATTATTTTTTGCACAAGGGATTTTCACCATTGGAATGTCAAGTACATCATCATTGGAGTGGGAAGAGCCCGCGTTTTCCCAACTTTCGCCATTAAGCTGCTCATAACTATTCCCGTCAGGCATTCCCCTCTTTCGAGAGTAAACCTCAGCCATCACGTTACATCCCCAGAACGAACTGGGTCCGCAGCCATAGTTGTCCTCAGACTAAGTCAACCTCACGGTCAAACCTGATCCGTTGGTCACAGACAATACTCCCGTGGTACCAAAGGCTATCTTGGTGAGATCTAGTATCAATGATCTCGGTTCCTTCAGAGATGAATGCCTGGGCGGTTGCAAAGCAGACCCTGGCAGCACATTCGTCCGGAAGCTCGAAACATATTCTTTACCACTACAACTCTTAAGCAAGCATCACCAAGCAGTCCTAGGCTGCCTAGAATAGAAACAATTCTTTTGTTTGTTACACCACATATGCTACAAGTCAACCTCTTCTAATTCATCCCAGAAAAAGTTAGTCAACATGTTCTGGTAGCAATCTTCTCCTAATTTTAAATTCAACTGCAGGACGCCATTATATCACGTTTCAATGAATGGTTTGGGACATTTGATATTATTTTATATTATTGATTGTTGTTGTTGTTGTTGTTATTATTGGTTGGCTGGTAAGCCTTGTGCACTGCAACCTTAAGGTCTATTGTGCATCCCAGATGATTACCACATAATGTGATGGCTTAGTTCTTTTATGAATGCCAATATATCTTCCAAGTCAATAGGTCTGGCATTCTGCCATAGAACTGTGTGAGCCTTGAGGTATTGAAGTCTTTTTTGGGGGAGGGTGTCACATATAAAAAGTATGTGTTCTGGCGTCTCCTCTGCCTCGCCGCAAAAGCGGCAGCGATCTGTTTGGGATTTCCTCATTTTTGTTAAGTGGCCACTAAATGGGCTATGTCCCGTCATGTACCAAACAAGGGATCTGAGTGCATATCGGTTTAACTTGATTGCTTTGTTTGTGTTTTTAATGTTGTATTTGAGAAGCTTATTGGTTTGTTTCATCGTAGTTGATGATTCCCATTCAGCCTCGATGGCGTTATTTGCCCACTCTTTTATCTTGTTTTTGAGGTGGATCTTGCTGTAGGCAATGCTTGGCTCGAGATCAATGAAGGTCTCTTTCGCGCCTCCTCTTGGGCAGAGGTCTGCTGCTTCGTTCCCTTTAATGCCTGAATGGCCTGGAGACCATATCAGGATGACCTTGTTGGTTTTGGCCAGTTCGTTTAGGTAGCAGTATCAGTTCCACGTTGTTCTGGCCTGGCCGGAGATCATATAGATCTCGGTTCTTCTATATTTTCTCTTAATGCATTCTAATGTGCAGGCTTCTAATGCTATTGTTTCTGCCTGGAAAACGGTTGGGGGTTTTCCTAAGGATATTCGTAATGTGATTCAGGGTCCGAATACTCCTGCCGCTGTTCCTGAGTTGTTTTAAATCTGTCTGTGTACCAGATAGATGCATGATTGGGGAGGTTATTTATGATATTTTCAACTAAATTACGATCCGGTACTCCTACTGAGAAGTTCCTTTGGAAATTAGTTGTTTTATCATTGAGTCCGATTGAAGTTTTGGTCTTACAAGAAGGTATTTGGCTTCAGGCATTATTTTGTAGTATTTTGCCTTGGCATCTTTGGGCGGGAAGAGTTATTCTCTTTCTTTTTGTGAAAACGGTACATACTATTTTGTCTGTCTACTTAGGTCTACCTCCCGGCGTCATTCGTTAACTATTTTGAGAGCGAATTGCATGCGCTCTGTTATTGTGCTTTCAAATTTACCTCGGACCATTAGGATTGGATCATCCGCATAGCCAATGTTTGTGATAAGATTACTCTTTAGCCTGTCGAGCAGCTTATCCATCACCAGTAGCCACAAGAGTGGTGATAGAACATCTCCTTGTGGGCAGCCTCTTGTTGCCGCTATTGTGATGGTTTCGTCACCAAACGAGGCCCGATTTTCGTACCCCTTAGCATGCACATGACCCATCCTATGATAGTGCAGTCTATTCTCCTGTTTCTAGCTTGTGTACATCTCTCCAGCACCTTGGTACATATTCTAGGCTATAGCTGGCTTTGTAGAGTCTTACGAGATTCTATTAGGTACAAGCCACGCGTTGTAGGAGTATCGGGTATATTCCGTCACCTCCTGCGGATTTGTATGGGCCGAAGGAATTTACTGCTCATCGAATTCCTTCAGTGGTGAAAATGTTGTTTGAGCGTTTGCAGGCTTCCGCGGGGTTAAGGTAAAGGTTGTTTTATTGATTATATTATTTATTGAAATTTAAAACTACAAATTTAAACAATTAGAATAAATTTTTCAAAACTTCGAAAAATCTCTTCCCCTTTTGTATTAATTTGTAATGAAAATTCTTACGTGCGCTGTTATTGTTAGTTTTGCAACTAGCTAAGTGTATGTCTAGACTCAAGAGAGAAACAAATTAATCAACTGAGGTAGGTGTGTCTTTATTACCAGACACACTGATATTTTACATACAATATAAAGTGGTACAGTGAATTATAGTTAGGTATACACTCGTACAATAAGCATTATGTTAGTTATTTATGGTGTTTGCATTTAGAAATTGCGCTTTAAAAATATGGTTACTGATGTTATCAGTTCAAACGTAAAGCGCATTTATAAAAATGTTAAAGCCACAATATAGTGCACAAAAAAGTAAACAAATCGGCGCGCCCATAATTAATTTAAACGCACGTGATATACTTTGAATATGTGGGCGTTGGGCGATAATGAGAAACTTTGTTTAACTGTCAATGATGTTGAATTACGTCAACTGGTAATGTAATCAGATGATGATGCACTGTGGGGAAATACAAAACGAAAGTGATCATTGTTCTAATTAAAAAAAAACTGATCATTTCAAATATGAAATCAATGAAACGCACACATTGCTTAGATTCGCAATGCCACAAACGCAATATCTGATGCATACACCTAATGTTGCAGTCAGAAAATACATTCATATAGGTACATGAATAAATCCGCAACATTTGTTGTACACACATAGGTAGTCCGCAACATTTGTTCTATACATCCTTGCACAGCAACACTATTGGTTTCCAGTACCTGGCAATGCTGCTTGAACATTGAAACCTTTAACAGCTGAGCAATGCGTATCACATAGCGAAATATAGGAATTTTATTTAATATACGAGGGTGGTATGCGAAGTAGAGCAATTTTGGAAAACTGAAAAAAACTTACATCTAGCTGATACATACTAGCTGCCTAAAAAACTTGCACTTCAAAGCAAATTCATGAAAATATGGTGGTAACTTTAGGTGAATCTGTTTCATAAAAAACTTTAAGAAAGTGAAAGAGAGCATTGAAGACAACTCATGCTTTACCATCCATTAATACGATCCACAGGCATTCAATACCCTACCACACAGACATTTTCTGTTTTCACCTTCTTATTCTTAACGCAAACGCTGTGTCAAGCATATAGCCTAACTTAATAAGGGTGTTATCTCCTTTACGTGTGTGCTAATTATAAGAAAAAAACAAAAAAAATGGAAGACTATCAACTTTAAGATGCCAATGTGCAGATAAATGTTTTCAATGTACGGCTGTGAAAACTAAACGGTGTATTCTGAAGCGCAATAGAATGGAAAAAAGATCGCTCTGAACTTTTGGACTCCTATGCAAAATGTCGTTCAAAGCCAATCCACTTGATGTTTTGGCTGATGCGTCAAATATTACTCTTAAATTGGTAGTACTACTGTCCGGCTTCACAACACAATGGTGAGAAATGAAATAATTGACATCCGGAACATATGATGGACGTAACCGTTCCATGTGTCCCATTGACAAAAATCCATTGACAAAAATCGATTTATAGCCATTTCTCGAGGCTTTCCAAGACCTATTGGATTCTCAGATAGGGTAGATGTACAATAAAGCGACCCTTCTTGTCTCGTTTTGTGTTGATTTTCACACCACTTTTCTGATGGAGTCATGGCCTTTGTTTTCTCGCTAAAATCGTCCAGTCTCCAGAATTTTTCCAAGATTTCTGAGGTTCTTTCGTATTCTTGTGTGGATATAGCACATGTTGCAGTAAGTGTTGTTACAATTTCTGTTTTGCCAATGACGATCCATCCAAGAACTGTATTTTGTAATAATGGTAATGTTTTCCTATGTTTTCCAGCTGTTCTGGGCGGAGTAAGTTATGGTGAAATTCAGCTCCAATTAATAGATCAATCCTACTAGATTTAAAAAATTCGGGATCCGCCAGTGTTATGTTGTTTGGCGTGTCCCAATTAGTGACATCTAAATCTCGTGATGGTTGTGCTGAGAAGTCTTCGATTCTTGTTGATGAACTTCCCTCGGATGACTTCAGCTTATGGTTAACTCGGCATTTCGAATTTCCAGTACGTATCTCGATTCCTTCAATTGATAAGTGTGATCTTGTCGTGGCCAATGATAATTTTTTGATTAATGTCTCTGTCACTAAATTGACTTGTGAACCAGTGTCGAGTACCGCACGTACTTCGTAGGCTTGCCCATTATTCGCCACTATTGTTACCTTAGTTGTGGTTAAAATAACGTAGTTATGACTTCCTTCTGCATGGTTTATTGTTGCTACAGTTGAAGGTGAATCTTCCTTTCTCTTTGTACTTGATGATACTTCAGTCCTTTGATGCTCCAAATGAAGTAATGAGTTGTGTTTGCACCTGGTGCAATATCGCCAAGCATATTGATTAGCTATGTGTCCCGGCTTCAAGCAACTCATGCAAAGTTTGTGCTTCTGGATGAACTTTATGCGGTCTTTCACTTTTAGTTTAAGAAACTGGTCGCATGAGAATAACGGGTGAACCTTCTTTCCGCTTAACAAACAAAGGTCTGTCGCTTCATGGGTTGATGCTGTCGTGGTGCAAACCTTTGTTGATGGTTGAGGAATAGTTGCCCTTTCACGGTGTCCAAATGTTTCCATTTTTTGGAGCTGCAATAAGATAAAAATTCATACCGGATATAGGTAGGTCGATCCTTTTTAAATTCTCTATATTAACTTCACTTACCCGTGGGTCGTCGGTCGTCTGTCGTGGATTCTTGCGATCAATTTTTAACCCACTTCCCATGGCCCGATTTTATTGAAATTTTGCACACATGTGTATTTCCGGAGACAACACTTTCTATTAAATTTTGAGGCCCCTCGGGCTGCGGGGTCGGGGGGCTCCCAAACAAAAATTTTAAAAAATTTACCCGATTTTCTTCAAATTTTAAACACACGTGTATACCCAATAAACAATACTTTTTCGAAAATTTGGTAGTGATCGGGTCCCGGGTTCGGCCGCAAGGCCCTTATACATTTTTTAAATATCTATACTGGCATCAGATATTCGTCGCCCTTTATGGACTGTGTGCGGTGTGTGCTGCGCAGTCGGCTGCGCTGCATGGTTTTGGTGGTGGTGGAGAGAGAGAGAGAAATCTTAGCGCACGCACAAATGAACCCAGCAAATGAAACGAGACATACATGTTTTATGCTTACTTCCAGGCTGCTACATAATTTGCGTCTGTGATTGATAAATGACTGACAAGACTTGATGCTTTGCCAACCATTTTGTTGGCTGTTTGTGATCTAACTCTGAGAAAATGTCGTGGAAAGTAGTACTTGAGCGAATTAAGGAACATCTGGAAGATACACTCGATGCCGAACAAGCAGGCTTACGCACTGGATCCTCCTGTGTCGACTACATCAACACCATGCGGATCATTATTGAACAGTGCGTTGAATTCCGGTCACCATTGCACCTGCAGTTCATCGATTTTGAGAAGGCAACAGTTTATTAGGCTCGCCTTCCGCAGGAGAGGTATACCCGATAAACTAATAGCTATTATTAAAGCAACCTGTGATGGCTCTAAATGTCATGAGCTGCATAGAGGAAAGCTGTCAGAGGAATTCGAGATCCTAAGTGGGGTACGACAAGGGTGCACTCTATCGCCGATACTTTTTTTGGTGGTGATTAGCGATGTGCTTCGCGCAGCTTTATCTCCTGTAAACGGAGGAATTCGTTGGATCTTACATCTAAACTCAAACATCTGGACTACGCTGATGAAGTTTGTTTACTCTCACACAGGATTTTGGAGCTGCACCAAATAACAACAAATGTAGAAAGGGAAATGTTGCCGCTTTGAAGATTAATAAAGTTAACATTGCTGGAAAACCGGTAGAGAGAGTAGAGAATTTCCAATATCTCTCGACCGAAGGTGGAACCGAATAGGACATTGTCAACCGAATCGGCAAAGCAAAATCAATGTTTGGAATGATGTCCATGATATGGCGAAGCAATGCATGCCATCAGCTTAAACACCAAGCTGCGACTGTTCCGTTTAAATGTTGAATCTACTATCACAAAAAGATTAGAAACGTTCGTAAATAGGTGCACACTGAACATTCTGGCTTAACCATATCTCTAACGATCATCTAACGATCATCTTTACCAGATAACGGGTCAGGAACCAATAGGCACAACCATCCAACGATGAAAGTGGCAGTGGATTGGTCATACACTCCGAAAAGGCGACAGTTCCATAGCAAACTACGCAATGCAATGAAATCCGTTATCTCAGGATGTTAGAAGAACAGGTCGTCCGAGAAATACAAGGCGCAGAACAGTTGAGGAGGAGTCACGACAATTGGGGAAGAGTTGGAAGTTGGAGAGAGCTGAAGCTCATTGCCAGGAACCGCACGCGATGGCACGTAGGCGTAGTAGAGGCCCTATGACCCACAAGGGGATATAGGACATAAGAAGAAGAAATTACGACTGTAACAGCCTATTTCCAGAATGCTACAGCATTCCACTGCAGCAGATTTAGCCTTAGAACTGCAAGTCTTTTTCATAGCACATAAGAACAGTTTTTAGATCAATCAAAGATGACAGCTCATTTCGAGATCATTTAGAGAGAGATTTAGAGATCATCTAGGGATACTTTTCATGTCACCGAATAAAATTTTATCTGCAGAGAGACCACTCTGATGCTTATCCTCTCTTAAAATAAACTTACATTCTAACTCGACAGCGTTCCTACTGCATTAATCTGCAACACGTAGAGAAATTATGACATATTTTAAGTCAAATTTTTATCCTCCAGACTAGTTGATCCCCGGCTGTGTTATGATCTTTACTGGATTTGTTTCATGTCAATGTGCTAATCGCGTAGATTTCCATTCCACTTATAGTACACACATAAGGAACGTTTTTGATTGACACAAACTTCAAATGGGGAAAGCAAACTCAAAATTTTACAGTAGGGTTAAAATGTATATTTTTAAAACAAAAGAAATATTTACAAGTGGGTGGTTAATACTAATGAGATTCAGTTATTTACTTTTGCGCTGTGAAATGTCGCAAAACAAAATAAAAATAAATCTAATTATATCTGTGCAGTTATATTGTACTAGAAAGTATAGCAACTTTTGAATACTATGCATCTAAAGTCATCAAATTGACTATAAAACTTATTTTTAATTAAATAGAATAACTTCTTATTAATAGATTTACAGTCTATCGCCTAAGTTTCAGCCACTTAATCGCGACAATAGTTTAATTCCATTTTTTTTTGTATCATGGAGCACGTTTGATTGCCATCGTGATTAAAATATTGATGATATACAATTTTTACATTAGTAATTAGGTTCATAATAAAAGTAGCTCGCATAGTTTTTCTTTGGTTATTGCTATTTCATTAATCTTTGAAATGAGCCGTCTAGAAAAATCACTCCTTAGTTACCTATATTGCACTAACTCATATATTGCAATAACTCAGTTGGGATTTTCCCAGCTCAACCTGAAGAGACAGATGACGAATCAAGTTCAAGTGAAATTCAAAACAAAAATTAGCATTTCGACACTTTGCACCATATGTTGTTGAAAGATCAGCGGCGGGAAAACCCCCTGTCTGTGCCCGGGCATACCTAATAATCTTTTGGTCCTTTCGTTCAAACAGCATTCCGAAGGCATGTAATGCACCACAATAAAGAATACAACAAGATGACGGTGCACATGCCTACTACTCGTTATAGTACACTTTAAATTGGCTTCATGCCTTGTTTGTTTGTATTACCTGTTTTGTGCGAGTGATTTTCCAAGGATTAGCTAACCTTTTTTTTGCCAGCCGCTCGCTTGCTTGCTTGCCACCTTTCAACTGTCCTTGCGTGTGGGAATTACCTTTTAATATATATATCAAAAGATGAATTTGTTCGGTTTTGTTGGGAAACCCAGGAATAAATGCCATCTGGATGTATTCTATAAGTTTGCGATACTATGAACAATGTTTGGTTTTTTGGTAATTTATTTAACTTCAAGATGATCACGAATCGACCTGGTGTGCGTGCATATGCATGTGCTTGACTAAAAAGATAAATCAAATCTAATAAATGTTAAGTACCCAATTATTATATGATTTTGACTAAAATATTGACACACAAGTATCAACGTATCTTCTTAATATCATTTTATGAACCCCGAGATGACCACTGCTAGGCGGTGGCATAAGCACAGCTATAGGCTTATGGATGGCATGCGTATTTACTAACAGGTCCCATCCTTTTTTACCGTATAATAAAATGGCAAATGTGGAAGAAATAAGATTCGGCAATTCCCGGATACATAATTTCGTATTGCACACCCAATACACAAACCCTTTTCCTCATAATAATACCGGGTGTTTGTTGGATTAGGCCATTATTTCTCAAGAATTAAATCTGCAACAAAATTAACATTCAGATTTCAATTATTGTTTACCTAACTTTGATTGTTGGACTTAGACCATTATTTTTTTATTATTATTTATTTTCCTCAATTACATATTTTTCTTATACATCGATTCTTAGGACTAATGTAGGAAAAAATCTATGAACTGCTTTGATTCAGGTTTAGTTATGGAACCGCAAAATAAAAGTTGTTTTGAATGGAATCTCCTCAGATACGCATGTGATCAATGATGGCGTTCCACAAGGTTTAGCCCTGTCACCTACGCTCTTCTTTATATATTCACTCATTTGCTGTTGATACAATGCTATCGGCTTTCATTGAGTTTGGCAGTAAAAAAAACAATTCTCGCTTGATTGGTTTGCGACAGTTAATGAATGCGGACATTCTGTCGAACACTCAAGTCATTCTTGATTGATCTAATAAATTTCAGGCTTTTTTTTTATAGAGGACAGTTTAACAATACATGCCACCAGTAATTAATGACGCTCCTATTGCGAGATCTAATTCACTTAAGGTATTAAGTTTAACATTTACAACTTTCAAATGTACTTTCTTGGAAGTATATTTATGAGGTTTCAAAAAGAGCGAGCCAATCTTTGGGCTTCATAAGACGTTGCAACTTCTACTTCAACCCCTCTGAATTATTAAGATTATATAAGACTTAAGTTAGAATCTAATTCATTTGGCTAAGGGAGGCCAAATCGAAAACTGCTAATGCAACTCGAAATAAATATTAAATATTTGTGAAAATTTTTTACTTTGATTCAATAAAATTCATCAAAAAATAAAAATTCTGTGGCGTTTTGTTTTGGTAACACTTCGTGTCATGCACCCTGTATATACCTTAAAATTGTGTGGGCGCCGTAGCTCAGTGGTTAAGTGAATGGATTTCTGAGCAGGAGGTTCGTAATTCGAATCCCAGGAAACATCAAAAGTATGTATCACGGTCCCACCTATCGGACATGTCTGAAAAATGTCCGAGAATTATAACTTGTCACGAAAAGCTTCTCAATTCGGATAAGTAAGTAAGGCAAAAATATAAATACTTTTACTTTATCCCCCTGTGGGTCGTAGGGCCTCTATTACGCCTACGCGCCATCGCGTGTGGTTCCTAGCAATGAGCTCCCCCCAACTCTTCCCCAATTGCCGTGACTCCTCCTCAACTGTTCTGCGCCATGTATTTCTCGGACGACCCGTTCTTCTACCATCCTGAGATAACGGATTCCATTGCATTGCGTAGTTTCCAATGGAACTGTCACCTTTTCGGAGTGTGCCACTTCCGTCGCTGGATGGCTGTGCCTATTGGTTCCTGACCCGTTCTCTGGTAAAGATGTTCGTTAGAGATACGGTTAGGCCAGAAAACCCTTAAGATGTTCCGCAGGCACCTATTTACGATAGCTTGTAATCTTTTTGTGATAGTAGCGGTCACCTTCCAAGTGCTGCACCCATAAAACAGCACAAATTATCGCAGCTTGGTGTTTAAGCTTAAGTTTAAGCATTGCTTCGCCATATCATGGACATCATTCCAAACACTAATTTTGGTTTGCCGATTCGGTTGACCTTGACAATGTCCTGTTCGGTTCCACCTTCGGTCGAGACAATACTCCCAAGATATTGGAAACTCTCCACTCTCTCTACCGGCTGTCCAGTAATGTTAAAGTTACTGCCGAGGTTGATGATTTTGGTTTTGGCAGTATAAATCTTCAAACCCGCAACATTTGCCCCCCTTTCCACATTTTTTGTCATTTGGTGAAGCTCCATAATCCTGTGTGACAGTAAACAAACGTCGTCAGCGTAGTCCAGATGTTGGAGTTGAGATGTAAGAGTCCAACGAATTCCTCCGTTTCCAGGTGATAAGCTGCGCGAAGTACATAGCTAATTACCAACAAAAAAAGTATCGCCAATAGAATGCAACCTTGTCGTACCCCACTTAGGTTCTCGAATTCCTCTGACAGCTTTCCTCTATGCAGCTTATGACATTTAGAGCCATCACAGGTTGCTTTAATAATAGCTATTAGTTTATCGGGTATACCTCTCCTGCGCAAGGCTGCGGAAGAACGCAAATGCCTCTCCAGTTTTCGCACTCCATAAGACTACCTTTTTTAGGGAGCTTGACAATCATTCCCTTCTTCCACTCGTCGGGGAAAATTTCTGCCTCCCAAGCTTTCTCTACAAGAGGATATAAAATCTCTGCTGATGTCGTTGAAGCGGCACGCAGAAGCTCTGCAGGTATACCATCTAGTCCTACCGACTTGTTGTTCTTGAGTGCGTTGATCGCGGTAGCGATCTCATCTTTACTGGGAGTTGAGGTGCGAATTCGGGAAATTGTTACTTCCGGACGCTTCGTTTGATTTGGGTGCATATCGTTGGCGAATACACGGTTAAGGACCATAGAGAAATGCTCCTTCCATCGCTTGAGCTGATCCTCATCTGAAACGAGTACGGCCTTTCACCGGATGTTGGCTAGAGCGGTGACCACCAGTCAGCTCTTTGGTGATTCTGTAAACTCTTCTACTTTCGCACCTGCTCGCAACTTCCTCTGCTTCTGAGGCCAGGTTGTTAATATAATTACGTCAGTCACGTCTTACACTACGCTGCACTTCTCTCATTTTGCTTCGATACAGGGACTCTAGCTCGATCTTCGCTGCTGCTGGGGTATCTACAGTACAAGCTTTAAGTAGCTTACATTCTTCAATCCGCCTCCAGTTATCTTCGGTAAGCCAAGTGCTGTGTCTTGCCTGGTTTCTACCAACAATACTTTCCGCTCCAGATGTGAAAACATTTTTCACAGCCTTCCAATGTTCTTGGATGGTTGTCGGCAGTGAGCTGCTGATTGCTTCCACTCCTTGCGATAAATGATCCCTTAATTGTTGGCGTACTAAGCCGGTCGATGTTATACCTAGGCATTCGGATGATATTGCGGATTCTTTCAACTGATGCAGTACGTATCTGGACAGTAGCTACAATAAGGTGATGATCCCGTACCATACCCATGTCGGCTCCTCGTCTGTTTCAGACGTCTAAAAGACGAAGAAACTCACGTTCCAGTTGAAAAAAATTTGGCATTTTGAGGTCCTTCACTCCCTAAGTCAAGGAGCGTCCTCACATTCCAGAAACCAATCTTAGTCCGGGTACAATAGCCAAAAGTCGTCATTATTCGATAATTACTTATCCGAGGCATTCTGTCGGTTTCAGTAGCAGGCATTTTTCGGTACCGCAGCGTGCTAACCCACGTTACCTGGACTAGAAACGCTAGACCGTTCGCACTTGCAATTTTAGCCTATATATATAAGGATTTATACACATAAATGCCCGGGGACCACCACTAGGAGAGAGGCAAGCACTATATCACGAACTTGATTGTTGTGCTACTGGCTCCCACCAAGTTTTGAGCAGTCAGTAGTTTCCCGATCAATCGCAATGCAGATCCCCAAAAATAAAAATGCACAACAGAAATGGTCGCAAGAAGCTAGGCCTTATTATTACAATGCCTTAAAATTGCATTTGCATTATCTTGATAGAATTCAGAATAGAGTTGTCCGTATGATAGATAAGAAAACCATTTTTTAATCTCTTGATTCTTTGGAGCATAGACGAAATGTAGTAGCTTTAACAGTTTTCTACAAATTTAACTGCGGTAGATCCTTTTGTCAGCAAGGCAAACACTCGTTTCTCATTTCTAATCAACATACATAGATTTGCCTTAAAACCATTTTCATGTAGAACCCAACCCAACATTTCAAATCCTCCTTTTATCCGAGAGTGGCAGGCGTGTAGGCAGAGTAAGTAGGCGTGCGTGTCCCCCAATGCTAGAGGTAAAGTCTGACACATTTCCAAAAGGGTGCTTAGAATGAAATAAGTTTTATTTATAGCAAATTAATATTTATCCTCCGTTGGGAATTTGAAATATTTTTCCGACATAACTTTGCAATCAAGTTTACCATCATTTATCATAATTTTCCATGATTTGAAGTATATTTTTTTTATAGCAGCAGTGTTCAGATATATCATTCACACTTTTCATTAAATAGCCACTTTGTGAACACATCATCCACTTTTAATATAGTTTGTAAATTAAATTGTTATTAACGACTCCGTTTGAATTTCCATATAACCGGCAAATTAAACATCACAAGTACATTGGCGCCAAGTCATCATCATACATACCAATGATGGACGCGCCGCCGACAACTTCAAATCGTAAAACTTAAGTGATACTTATTGTGTTTATATATTCATGAAATTGAAATATTCATTGTGCTGTACATTAGTTTTCGTTTGTTATTAAAAATTATTAATAAACTTTTAGCTAGATGGGTGCAACGCAACGGATATTGAAATGAAATGAAAATGTAATAAAGAAGAGTGTGTGTTGGTCCCTATTTGTTTACATATTGAGGAGGCTTCTAAGATAAGCATCTCGTGTGTGTTTATGTCTTGTTGTACGTTGTAACTATAATAGCGCAACATACGATTATACGATTATACCGCATAATGCGGGGAGTATGGGTGAAGCAGCCGCTTCCGAAAGATGGGAGAATCTCCAAGGCCTTCGGCAAGCAAAGGAAATGTTGGGGAATTATAACCCAAAGAGGTCCCGCCTAATATTGGGACTAAGTAGAAGTAATGTAAGAATCATTACAGGTTTCCTAACAGGACATTGCAGACGGAAGGGGCACCTAAAGAAGTTAAAAATAGAAGAGGATGGAAGCTGCAGACTCTGTGGGGCGGCAGAGGAGACCCCATGGCATCTACTCAACGAGTGCGGAGCAAAGATCCGTCAGAGAAGAGACCCCCATTCATTGAACCCGCTCCATATTATTGGATTCTTAAGAAGCATTGGTATGGACGGGGTGCTATAGGGACGGGCATGCACATGCTCTATAGCACTAGTCAGGGGGGGAACGCAATAGATCCATATAATAGTGCAACAACACCCCATTTTTATCATCATGTTATGATATTTACAAGAATTCTGTTTTTTTACAGAGGAAGAATTTTAAAAAATTTTTAGAGATTTTTTAAAAAGATTATGAATGGAGACAAAGAAACAAAGTTTATGTAATTTCGGGTATAAATCCATCACCATCACTTTGCTATTCTCTTCATTTCAGGTTAACTCAAACCCGAATAAATTTCAACACACATATCCGGTCCTCCTTGAGGTGTCAATTTCTGTTCCCGTTATCTGGCTTCCTTTTCTTTAATAACTCTCTTCAGTATCTCTTGCGGTTACTTTTGGGAAGTTTAACTTTCTCCAGCTGTCTTTATAATCTTTTCAGTTGCTCCGTTCCAAGTTGTTGTGGGCTATTGTGGGTCTTACTTCAAGTCTTGGTCCCCAAATAGTTTTAACTTACTTGTCTATTTTCGTCCATCCGCACCATGTTTATCGATTTCGGTGGTGTAGTGGTTTGCACCGCTGGCACCCACTTAATTGCTACCAGGTTCGATTTTCGGTGGGTTTTCTTTTTCGGTGAGTTCCACTTTCTTTTTATCTCAATTCGTCATATTTATATCACTCTTTTCAGGTACTCCATTTCTAAGGCTTTTATCAAATTTTCTTGCCGTCTGAGAGGGTCGAATTTTTCCCTCCGTACAGTAAGACCTACTGTGTAGGTTTATTAGAAAAGGCCGATGGCACCTACACGTCGGACCGTGAGGATATAATCTGAACCCTACTCCAGGTTCATTTGCCAGGTTCGTCTGCTCGTGTACCATACACGTACCCGAACACATCTGACCAAATTGTCTGTATTACTAGTACGGTAAATAATTTATCCGGTAAAATCTTCAGTCCGGATAAGGTTAAATGGACAGTAGGCTCTTTCAAAACGTTCAAAGCTCCTGGCGGTGATGGGATCTTTTCAGCGCTTCTACAGAAGGAAATCGATCTCATCCTACCGGGTATGATTGCTTTACTTAGAGGCAGCTACAACTGGTGGTACATTCCTATTATCTGGAGACATGTAAATGTGATATTTATTGCCATACCATAGTTTCATAGTTTCAAAAAAATATGTCCCGGCATAAACTGACAGAAGGAAACTACTAAACTTTAATTTCCATTTAGTTCTGCGTTCATTGGCATTTTTAATATTTAATGACTGTGGACGATCACTCACCTACTGGTAAATACGTTTAAGTGAATATTGCATTGTACATACACAGCGGTTCACAGGAATATTTACCTACGTACTTGGCTGCAGCTATAAATTAGCATTTTGACATACAGATGCGGTAGGTACCTGTGCTTGGTTGGGGAAATCCAAAAAATAAATATCACATGTGGCTCGGCTTATGCACACCGGCCGGATTAGAAGCAGTGGAATATCATGGACGAAAAGAAAAACCTTAGTAGAGTGTCCTTTTGATGATTTGGAGGACACAATTTTCAAACAATAAGGAGTGACAGTATAAAATAAGGGTTTTCGAGGCTATAAAAACCATGATTGCACACACTATTTTCTAACGAAATGTTGATTCATCAAACTTCACAAACCGCTGGTAAACTGCTTTTACGTGTAATTAGTGTGAGGAATTTTCGCAAATTATTGTCCGCAAAAAAACCAACCCATAAAAATTAAAACTTTTACATGAAATTCTCTAATCGGAGATATAAAGTTTCAATAAAATCCGGTTCATTTTGAAGAAATTTATATGGACCCTGCGGCCCGATCATTTCCACATTTGTATAGAAAGTGTTGTCAATGACGATACACAAGTGTCCAAATTTTAAATAAAATCGGATTTAAAGAAGTGGATTAAAAATTGATCACAAGATTTGACAAACCACAAACAAACAAACACATCAATCCTGACCCGAAGTCAATATACGAGTAGAGAGTTTAGGAAGTTCTCTCCTGTTTTTGGGCTACAATCTATCGGAGGTAGTGAGAGGACTGCACTTCTTATCGCTACTATTTACATTTAGGGATGCCTAGATTTGTCTAGAATTAAGCCAATCGCTCTCCAAACTTTAAGAATTCGCCAAAATAAAGCAAGCGTCAGCGATGAATGCATTTTCCTTTGTGTAAGTTCACAGCGATTCCGGGGACACTACTAATGATGAGACTTAAGAGCGTTACTGCTACGTCGACATCTTGAAGAGAATTAAGCTCGGTAGGCTCTGATGCGTAGGACACTAAGCTTGCATAAAAAAAAGAGGTTTCTTCTCGTAAAGTCCTTTGCGGTAGGATTTATGGGACATGACAGTGAGGCCGGCTAAGCCTACGCTGGAATAATAACGTAGACCAGGACGCCCATAGTTTAGGGACGCCAAACTAGATGACATCGCTTTGAAATCGGAACCGGTGGAGACTTTTTTTTCGGTATATGATGAATGATGTAAGTACACAGTGACAGCTGAAAGCCACAAAATAGGTCGCGATGAAGTTTACGTTTAAAAAAAAAAAAAAAAACCCCATAAAAATTTTTCATGTAAATTCTCCAATAGGAGATGGGTAACTATGTGTTAAAATTTGAAGAAAATCAAATCCGGAATTTCAAATTGAATAATTTTTAAAAAATTTACATGGACACCACACGGGTCTATCACTCCAATAAATTTACAAAAAGTTATGTCCATCAGTGATACAATTAAAATTTTGAAGAAAATCGAGCTAATTTTTAAAAAAATTATATGAGCACCCTTTGGGCCTCAGGGCCCGTTCACTCCAAAAACTTTACAAAAAAATTTGTCCATCGGAGATACAGGGGTGTATAAAATTTTAAGAAAATCGGGTTAATTTTTTTGAAAAATTTTTATGGGGCCCACGAACCCCCCACGAACCCAGGGCCCGGGGTCTCCAAAATTTTTACAAAAAGTGTTGTTTATCGAAGATATATGCGTGTATAAAATTTGAAGAAATTCGGGTTATTTTTTTTAAAAAAATTTATGGGGTCCCACGAACCCGGGGCCCGGGTACAGTAAAGACAGTAAAATCTTCTGTCAAGTAAATGACCTATAAGTATTTACTCATAATTAAATGTGACTATATTTTCTAATCCAGGAAACTAAACTATAACATCCAAACTGGTGGTATATAAGACAATGGTCATACCAGTACTTACATATGGATCCGAGACTTGGGTGGTTAGCGAAAAGCATTCTGACCTCTTAGCCGCGTTCGAGAGAAAATTCTTACGGAGAATTGTTGGCCCCGTATGTGAGAAAGGACGATCACGGAGACTCTATAATGATGAGATCTACGAACTTTATAGGAATGAAGACATCGTGAAGAGAATTAAGCTCGGTAGGCTCCGGTGGGTAAACGTCCAGCACGCATGAGTGAAAATGATCCAGCTCGGAAAGTCCTTTGCGGTAGGATTTAGAATTTTTTGCGTTGGGCCAGGGCCGGACCCCGGTTTTAGAGCCAAATATGATGATCATGAAACAAAAGCTGTTCAAAATTATTTCATACAGTGTTTTTATATCATCATGAAATAGTGGTAAGCCACCATAGTGCATCCTCTGAGCATTTTCCGTTCCCAAAATTTAAAAGTCACATCAAGAGATGCTATTCCAATCCACCTCCATTTTCGTCGTCTGATGGTGATCGCGATTGCTTCCTGTTGTGTTACTCTCCGCAAGTCTTGATTGGTGATAATGTCCGTAATTGACTCTGTGACTTTCCACGTTTCATACAAGAGTACTGAGAGAACGTTAGATCTGAAGATCATTAGCTTTAGATTCCGGGAGATTTGCGAGGAGTTCCAGATATTATTTAGCATACTATAGGAGTGTCGCGCCTTGTTTACACGAGAGCACACATCCGAGTCAGCACCACCATTTTTTGACATCCAGCTGCCCAAATAACAAAACTTATCGACTTCCTCTCTTTGGTGTCCGTCAATCGAGAGATCACATGTCCCACTAGCGTTAACGCGAAGTAGTTTTGTTTTTGAGACGTTAATTTTTAGACCCACTTTGTTAGTGTGGAGTTCTAGTGAGTTTAATTTTCGTTCCATGTCACCTATCGATTGTGATAGGAGACAGATATCATCGGCATAGTCTAGGCCTTTTAGGCGGTGAAAAACATTCCATGGCAAACCCGATGGAGTACGGGTTACTATTTTTATCACCCAGTCGATGACAATTGTGAAAAGCAATGGTGAGAGGGTGCAACCTTGCTTGACTCCCGAGTAGATGTTGAAAGGTGAGCCAAGGTGTCCGTTATGAATGACGCGGTATGTTGAGTCGCGGTACAGTTAATTAGTTTTTCCGGAACACCATAGCTAGACAAAATCTGCCACATCATGTTTCGGCCCACGCTATCAAAAGCGTTAAGTAGTCTATTAGGGTGCATATGTGGGTTGATGGACGTGCCTGGCGAAGTACAATTCAAAACATTCTTAAAATATTCTGTCCAGCGGGTTAATTGTTGTTCCTCCATAAGGATCAAAGAGCCATCTATTTCCTTAACAGGGTAGTTGATGTGGTGTTTCTTGTTGGCGAGCTTACGAGCACTCTTATGTTTCGACTAATACTTGATAAATAGTTTTACAACTAAATGCACACCTCGGAGTTCTTTTTAGGGAGACTATTCCTATTTTCATTGACAAGCGTGATTTTTTAACTTAAATGTCATAAGTTTCACCTTCTTTTCCTATAACCACTTCCCATTATTAATAGCCACCAATCAACCAAACAAAAGAAAGACTTTTTTTAAAAAAACAACAACAAATGGAATGGCATTATTAACCGACGAACCATTTAACTTCATACCTTACACATTGGTAGTACGACCATGGTAAACGAGGTAAACACCATGTTGTTCACATCATGAGAATGTGCGTTGCGCTGCAAATCGTTATCAATTGCATTTAAGGAAAGGCGAAACGATCTACTAGTAAGTACGTGTAACAAATCTGATAATTCAATTTCGTGACCGTGACAAAATGTCCTCCATTCTAGATTCCTGTAATTTTTTTTTCGTAAGAATTTATTTACGTGATGTGATCGATTGGCACGTTTAAGTCACATTATTCTCTGCTTTGTTGTATTTCTTGAGACGTTAATGACGGTGCCGAGAACTCTGTGAAGAGTTGATTTGAGGATTTCCCAGTCTGTACTCTACGCAGATTCGTTGTCGTAAAACAAGAGAAAGCATTAACATTTAATGTATGTCTTTAACTGTTTCTTTTGCATGTACGAGTATGTACATTAAGTGTAGAAGTGTCGCCTATTAAACTGGAGATTCCATTTTCCAGTTCTACATAAGAAAATAAATAAAGGTGAACAAAGTAGCCTAGCCAGAAGAATCTCGTCAGTAAACTAGAACAGATTATAGACTGCCACGGCAAGAAACCGTGTTCCATGATTTGAAAACATCATTAATAGACAAAATAAAGATACAGCAAAGATACGTAATGTATGGAGTCATGAGCGATGGGTGGCACACTTTCATAAATTCTTTACTGACGAATTGAAGTCTCTTCACGAATGAGGAATGACGAACACCAACAAAATTTGTTTATTGCCACCACAAAGATTAGCAAAATGATAAACCGAGCAGTAAAAGATTGGCCAAACTTACGCGACAGCAACTACAATGAGGTCGCTCAATAACTGGTGCGACAATGAAATTCGCGGGCTTATCTACACCTCTGTGAGTATCTGTGATACTCGTACAACGTTTATCGGAACTTCAACTTCAACATATGGAGAAGAGACACTCTTATTTCTTGACGTAGAGGAAAAAGTTCGGGGTTCCTATTCAATTTCATCATTATATTTAGTTGTATAACCGGAGTCCAGCTCTGGCCTCTCTCTAGCGATCTCAAAAGCCATCATTCAGTATGGCATGCCTAAACTCTGCGGGCTCTAGTCTACAATATCCATACAGAGTATGTTTAGCCTGCCTTGATATCGAGACTATCGAACGCGGCTAAGTGATCAGATTGCTTTTTGCTGCATAAGCATCCAAATCTTGGATCCATATGTAAGTACTGCCAGTAACTTGGATTTTGTTAATTTCCTGTCAAGACTTCTACAATTGACCCCAAATACTTCAAAATCGCGCTCCACTATCTTAACTCTTAAGTGGAGGGAACAATGTTGCATCTTCGTGCTTGAAGACATGACCGCCATGTAATTGGTTTCGCTTTTATTTGTGTGCAGCTCGCAAAAAAAAAGTGTTTTCCATCGAATACACACATGTGTACAAAATTTAAAGAAAATTGGGTAAAATTTGTAAAATATTTGTATAGGAGCCCCCCCGACCCCGCGGCCCGAGGGGCCTCAAATTTTAATAGAAAGTGTTGTCATGGGAGATATACATGTGTGCCAAATTTCAATAAAATCGGGCTGTAGGAAGTGGGTTAAAAATTGATCGCAAAATTCCATGACACACAAATCCACCTCAGGGACCTCAGGGCCTCACTCCAAAAACTTTACAAAAAATTTTGTCCATCGTAGATACAAAAATTTAAAAAAATCGGGTTAAGTTTTTTAAAAAATTTGTTGGTGCCCCATGACCCTCCAAACCCTGTCTCCAAAATGTTTGCAAAAAGTGTTGCCCATCGTATAAAAAATTTAAAGAAAATCGGATTAGTTTTTTTTTTAATTTTGTGGCTTAACGACCCCGGGACCCAGGGTCTCCAAATCTTTTACAAAAAGTGTTATCTATCGGAGATACACTTGTGTATTAAATTTGAAGAAAATCGGGTTAATTTTTAAAAAAAAAATATGGGGCCCCACGAACCCGGGCCCGGGGTCTCCAGTTTTTTTACAAAAAGTGTTGTCTATCGGAGATACACTTGTGTATAAATTTGAAGAAAATCGGGATAATTTTTTTAAAAAAAGTTATGGGGCCCCACGAACCCGGGCCCGGGGTCTCCAAAATTTTTACAAAAAGTGTTGTATATCAGAGATACACATGTGTATAAAATTTGAAGAAAATCGAGATAAGAGTCTTGTTTTGGATCGATAGTGTCGATTTCCTACCACTCCACTTTTCTTTTCTTGACGTGTTCATTCCATCGAAGTCTCTCATCTAAGGTCATGTCTTAGTACTCGTATTTCGCAGAATTTAAGTTCAGGATTTGTAAGCCGGAAAATGTGATTGCTTGCTGCCATCTCTATGACTCGTTGTCCATTGTCATTAGTGTGTTCGTGTAAGCTATGGATGCCAATGTACTGCATGCATATTGGCTCCCTACCTATTTTAGCATTCATATCCCCCAGAATGATTTTTACATCATACTGATGGAGTTCCCGTTCGACTGATTCAAAGAATTCTTCTTTTTCATCATCTGGGGAATCCTCCGTAGGTGCGTGAACGTTTATGAGGCTTATGTGTTTAAATTTGCCCCACACGCGAAGGCTGCATAGCCGTTCATTTACTGCATTAAAGCCGATAACGGTGGGTTTCATTCTTTTGCTGACTAGAAACCCCACCCCGAGCACATGATGTCTTGCATGACAGCTGTAATATATGTCATATTCTGATTTTTGTAAGACACCATTCCCTGTCCACCGCATCTCCTGGATTGCTGTTATGTCAGCCTTGTATTTAGACAGGGTATCGGCCAGCTGCTGTGCAGCTCGAGTTCTATACAGTGAGCGTACGTTCCATGATAAATTCTTAAATCGTTTAGCCGTTTTCATTGCCGTGGTCGTCGTCGTTCATCAGTGTATCCGAGGCTGATTTTGGGTTCCGTAATATGGTTTTTTACGGGCGATATTAGCCTCGCGCCAACCTTACTTTGAAGGGACTAGCCCGATCATTTCGCTTTTCCTGTACTGGAGGAAAATTACCAGCGGCCACCACGTAGATGTTTGATCGCACTTCCACCAGTCAGAGATAGTTGCGGCCACCTGCAATTCTAGAGCATTCTGTGTTATTCACCCTATTTCTGCTGATGGCTGACCACCATCTTGCAATTTTAATGTAGATTATTCCTCAGCGACACAGCGATACTTGCGCATGGGAAACTCTAGATTATTCTTCAGTTTTCAGCAAAAGATGCTAACGTGCAAGGATATGGGAGTGGTAAGTCATACATGAAGAGGATATATATGTAAAACCGGACCCAGAACACCTGCCTGGATTTCTTTTAATTGCGAATAGGCGTCTTCTTGTTTAATACGAAAATAGCGGTCTAAAAGGTATGATTTTAATATATCCGCGTACTGTTTAGGGAGAACCATGTTTAGTTTATGAACAAGTCATTTATGCCAAACTTTGTCAAACGCTTGTGCAACATCCTGCAGAGCAAACCATTTTGTCCTCCAATGTTTATTCTATTACGTCGGTTATCCGATGTACTTGGTCAGGTGTTGAATGTTTCTACCTAAATTCAAATTGGTGAGATGGTATCAGGTTTCTATATTCAATAATAGGCTTTAATCTTTTAAGGAGTAATTTTTCTAATAGTTTTGACACAACATGTACGATGACACCTCGTTAGGGTTTTTACCTGTTTTTTGAATCATAATTACTTCTGCCACTTTCCAGTAGCAGGGAACATGTTTAAGACGAATGCACGCAAGAGTTAAATAATCTTCTTAATTTTTCCCCAACACTTTTATTGGCAGTTGTTTTAAAACTTCAGCCGAAATAAGGACATAGCCGGGTGTGTTTTCAGTTTTAAGTTTTTTATGAATTTCTTTTTCTTAAGTTACACTTATTGTAACAATCGGAATAGTGACGTTATCTTTATTAACTTCTTGCCAGGTTTCCTCATAATGATTTTCATTCGGTTAAAATATATTTTGCAAAGTTATCATATAAAGAATATTCGAGCAAGTGTACATTTTTTGCCCGGTATAAGTGTCGATTCTATAGTTTTCTGGGTAGGTCAGTGGGCTGGTTGCGTTATTGGCGGGTGTTAAGTGGGCCGGAGGTCAGTGGGTTGGGGTAGCCGGGAAACACCGGTTACTTCCCCTAGTCTTATATGGAATTATTTCTCTCGCCATTTTTACAGAGTCTCTGATCACTGTCTCTAACGCAGACCTTGTCGGAGCGTGTTATAGATATGAAATGGGTTTGATAGGAATCCGGATATGTTTACTTGGCTTATAATCTTGGTCATTGTCTTCACAGATATAGTCGTGTCAGTTTATTTTGGATGCCTAATTCTCTCTTGGCATTATAATGATCTAGTGCGGTTATGTTTTCATAGTCGGCCTTAAAGTCTATGAACAGATGCATTTTGGAACACTGGATATTTTTCCATTGCCATTTTGTTGGTCGCGAGGCCCCATCAGAAGATACCCACGTGGCTTTGTGGATATTTTAACGCTCAAGCCTATTACTCGCAACGACCAAATTACTGCTTGCTGCCATCTCTATGACTCGTTGTCCATTATAGAGTTCTCGTGTAAACTATGGATGCCAATGTAGTGCCTGGTTACTGGCATACTGAGAACAGGCATGAAGTTTCCGTTCAGCTGTTTCAAAGAGCATTCAGCCTTCCTCGTATTGGAGCAAAATTACTGGCGACCACCACATGGAGGTTTGATCGCACTCAGAGATAGTTACGGCCACGTGTTATTCGGATGAATCTTACGTGTTATTATCCGTATTCTGCTGACACCTGAGCGCCAGATTTTTTTTAAGGCTCTTCAATGTCCGCGAAGAGAGGTGAGAATTAAGTTCCCTTTTTAATGCCACTATTTAGCGCATGCAATTGGCTTGATGTTTGGGTGTTTCTTGTCTGTGTCTTGCCGCGTTGCAAAATCTGCAGAGTTCCATTAGGCATTTGTCTATATTTTTCTAGTAATCATTGAATGGATCATGACCTGTAGGTACTGTATTCAACTGTACTGTACTATTGAAATGAATTTTAAATCAAAAAGGGGATCAGGTATCCAATTATTTTTCGCACAGTTTTTTAATAACCCAAATCCTGACTTAAAATTCCGCAGACAATGCCAAATACATACTTAGATTTAGTCTGAAAAGGTTTGTGCCACCTGAAAATTGTGCTTTAATTAAAAGTTGCTCTCCTTAAGCTTGCTGTTACTTATAAAACGTTTCAGTTGCTGTCTCTCTAAATTTAACACAAACATTTATTGCATAATTCTTTTCTATTTAACTACCGAGACACCCTCAAAAAAGAACAGAAAACTTCTCCAATGGGCGTACAACAAAACAAAATATCCCAAAATTTAAAATATCAGTCAATGCATTTGTTCGTTCGGATACGGGAGCAGTTCCTTTAAATGTCATAGTAGCTTTAAGAACAGAGCCATTCTTCTCCTGCCTTATAGGCTTCCAAAGAATTCAGCAATTCAGAGTGATTGGAGATCAAAAAAAATATCGCATTATATTATCGATTGCAAACACACCAATGGCCTGCTAACTCAGTTTAGCTTCAGTGGTTTATTTGAAGATATAGACAAGGAATTATTGATGTGGTTACATATGCTAGATTAGCTGGGAAAATAGAGAATAATGAGATATCATTCGCGCCAATTATTGTGTCTTCCACTTGCCGTCTTATTATTCCAGAGAGTAGCTAGTTATCTACACTGGAATTATATAATTTATTTTGTGCAATTAATGAATATCTACATCACTCATATTGATTGTCAATTGGACGGACAGTCTATAATATTTTAGCTTCATAGTACTTGTGCGAATGAAAGTGAATTCAGTCAATGACGGCATAACTCCCATTGTTATTGCCTGGGTTTCCTGCATTTGGAATGTAAGAAAACATATATGTGAAAATAATTCAGCAGCGCAAAATTCTGTGCACCAGCAATTTGAGAAGCTTCTCAGGACAGTTATTACTATCGGAATTTTTTGAGATGTGTTGAATAGTGCACAAGTTTTTGTGTATTTTTTCTGGGATTCGAATTTCGAAGTAGTCCAACGCACTAACCACTAGAGCCACAGGGCCCACGAAAATTTAAATACCAGAGAAATAGATGAAAGATTCGGAAAAAGCTCTTGCTTTCCAACCAATTAGAATTTACCAACCGACGATTCATATTTCATAGTTTCAAATAAAATGCTTCTCCAAGTTTATGCCCAACTTTTTTTGAGTTTTTCCATTTTCCAGATTCCAGTTTTCTAGATTTCTTTATCACACTTATAGTGTGATAGTCTTTTGCAACTTGCTGTAATAATTACTTTGGCAAAATATTAACATTACTCACAACACCATCCCGAAAGTTATTGCCTTATTGCACCATTTATCGATTATGAGAAGAAAAAAAAGTGAAAAACTTTAACTCAGTTGAGTGCATTTCTACTGCAGTGTCGCACGCATTGTTTTACTCCACAGAACGTATCATAATAATTAGTAAATGTTGTAATTGTGTTCAACAGACATTCCAGAAGTGCCACTGACTAACCTTTCTTTGTTTCCAGCCGTTGTGGTTGCTGTTGTTGTTGTTGTTGTCGTCTGCACTTGGGAAACCGCAGAAAAACTTAACGATCAACTTTTTTTGCTCTTTTGTAAGAATGTGAGAACATTACAGAAAACTTGGAATTTACTCCTTATCGAGTACCAGTGCCAGCACTACTCAGCACAGCACTCGTCCAATACTCTCAGCATGCAAGCAACTACTCAATGTTAGAAACTATGAAATGTGTTCTCCCTAATTGTAGGAATTCCAATCGAACAGGATTGCTTTGTACGAGTTGTACATATATACGAGTACGAGTATGTTTGTCTTTTGTCTTTGCCTTAAACCATAGTTAAGCAGTTCCCGGCAATTGCTCCAATGTACTGAACTTGACAGAGGAGATCATGTAGCTATTTACTATGATTATTGGTCTGCTCCCGTGTTGGTTTTTTTTTTAATTCTCTTCTCATTTATTTAATCCAAATTAAACAATAAATGCCATAGTATAGTAAGAAAATAAAGATACTTATGAGCCCTTTTATTATATAAATGACCTGATTGGTTATACGAGCTAAGTGCCCGGCGTTGCATGTTTGTAACATCGATACCAACTACCTGCTGAACCCCTCCCCATAGAGGTGACTTGCCATCACTATTTATCTCAGCGACCGCGAATCGATCGACACTTAAATCAGTCCCACCCCTCTTCCATCTACCGCCCTTCCATTCATTCCATATTTTACCATCGCCATTCATCTGAGTTTCCTCAAAAACTATAAAATTGGCACTAATATCGGCTATTCCCTCTACACACATATCGACTTAAACCCCATAGAAGAGACTTATCATCACTATTCACCTCAGCGGTCCCGAAAACCCTATAGAAATATTGAACCGGCATTTATATCGGCCACTTCCCAACCACCAAAGAACAACCTATTACCTAGATATGTTTTACCACCAACATCCTCCAGCATCGTTCAAGCCCCACTATTCATCACGGCGATACAGAAAACTATAGAATCGGCACTAATATCGGCTACTCCTCCGGGACACCAATAACATCATCTCAACGACCCCACAAACTATGGAATCGACACACCCTGACCAATGTTATAAACCAAGTAAAAATATCCGGATCACTATTAAGCCCATTCAACATCTATAACGGGCTCCGACAGGGGGATGGACTGGCCTGCGTCCTCTTCAATCTGGCGTTGGAGAAAGAAATCCGAGACTTTGACGTAACGGCGAGAGGAACAATTCTCTATAAGTTGATTCAGATACTGGCTTACGCAGACGACATTGACATCTTTGGTAGAAACCCAAGAAGCACAGGAAGCTTTCATCCAGATCAAGCAGGCGGTACGAAATCTGGGGCGGCACATAAATGAGAGCAAAACAAAGTACATGGTGGCCACGTCTGCGAGTAGAAGATCCAACATTGGTCCCGCAAAGCTTACTTAAAGCCTACTATAGTCTTTCAAGACTTTTCAAATCCAGGAACTTAACCATAAAATCCAAGCTGCTGGTATATAAGACAATGGTCATACCAGTACTTACATATGGATCCGAGACTTGGGTGATTTAAAAAAAAAACAGTTTGTGTCTTTGTTTGTGATGATGTTCTGTTAGAATGTCACTGCCAAAACTTGTGAAGCACTGAATTCCATCACAGTTTTAGAATCACGTTGTGCGTCAGGGACATAGCCAATTAGTATATAGGTAGGTAGGTAAAGTGGCGGTCCACTCCACGCTGTGCTTGCGTGGTCCTCAATTAGCGCTAGTATGCGCCATTTTGATGCCACAAAACTCGAGGGTTCTAGCATGGATAGGGACATGGTTTAAATCCAGCCTGTAGCGTTCAAGTCTATGATCCTGTAATCTGAGAGCTCTAAATGGTTTACCGAAAATGCGTTGTCTTGACCCTGCTAGGGCCGGACAACTGCAGAGGAAGTGTGTGAGAGTTTCTTTCTCATTTTCATCTTCCTAGTAGGAAATTGAACGCTGAACGAGGAGTTGAAGCTGAATTTAGGGATGCAGTAATCAGTAGATGATGGTATCATACCTCCAGGTACTGTCTGCAGTATATTGCAGTGCCCGTATTGTCTAGTAGCAAACCACCCAGATTCTCTGAGTCGTACTGCACTGCACGTCGCAACATACTTGATAAATATGTCAGGAGGTAGTAGGTTCAAGATGTTGTTAAGGGCCTCGGTCGGGCAAGACCGTAGAGCTCCTGTAATGCCTGCTGCTGCTGCTCGCTGTAACCTGCTGAGTTTGGTGGCGTTATACTTCTTCTTCATCGCTGGCCACCAAACCAGCGATCTATAGGTGACAATTGGCCGTACAACAGCTGTGTACAGCCAGAGAGCCATCTTTGGTTGAAGACCCCATTTCCTTCCGATGGTTTTGCTGCTAGCATAGAGGGTCACGCATGATTTCTTAGCCCTGTTCTCTATGTTAGCCTTCAGTTAAGCTTCCTATCTAAGATCACTCCGAGATATTTGGCGCTGGGGGTAAGGTTAAGACTTTTCCCGTTGAGTTTAGGAAGGATAAAGGCCAGTATTTTGGATTTTGTGGTGAACAAAACTATTTCGGTCTTCCCAGGGTTGACTCCAAGGCCACAGCTTATTGCCAAGGAGCTAACTTTATCCTGGGCCCTTTCTATGACTTCACTGATCACGGAAAGGTACTGGCCTGATACGAGTATCACCACGTCATCTACATACGCAACTGCCTTTGTCCTATCATCTTCAAGTTTTAATAGTATGTCATTAATTACCATCAGCCATAGTAATGGAGAGATATCCCCTCCTTGGGGAGTGCCTCTGTCGACTCCTTTGGTAATATAACAGCTGCTAAGATTGGCATGTATAATCCTGCTGCCGAGCATGGATACAATCCATTGCGTAAGGAAGAATTCCACTCCTGGCCTGGTCAAAGCTTCCTTAATGGCCTCAATGTGGAGATTGTTGAAAGCCCCTTCTAAAGGGTGTTTTTTTGGGAGGTTTGTTTTTCCGATAGATGTCGTTTTATTTTATGACAGTTGTTTTGACAGCTCAAAGTGGCATTTCTACTCAGTACTGTTTGGCAAATCATTATGAAAAAAAAAAAAAAAAAAAAAAAAAAAATGACATTTGTGAAAAATAGTCGTGGTAGCCATATGCCAGAAATTGTGTTTAAATGTTAAATGCCAAAAAATTATCTACCAAATAAAAAAAAATTTTGGTCATTTCATAATTTTATATGTGTTTTATTCAAAAAAAAAAATCGGCAACCTCTTAAAAAAACACGTTATATCTAACGGGTGTTTTTTTAAGAGGTTGCCGATTTTTTTTTTGAATAAAACACATATAAAATTATGAAATGACCAAAATTTTTTTTTATTTGGTAGATAATTTTTTGGCATTTAACATTTAAACACAATTTCTGGCATATGGCTACCACGACTATTTTTCACAAATGTCATTTTTTTTTTTTTTTTTTTTTTTTTTTCATAATGATTTGCCAAACAATACTGAGTAGAAACATTTGTTTATCTTTACAAGTGTATTTAGTTTAATTCAAACGATACATATACGATGAGAAGAAGAAGAGAACACAAGGAGAGAGAGAGAGAGAGAGAGAGACTCAAATGCATGCATTTCTCTGACTTTCAGCAAATTGACTGACTGACTGACTGACTGGCCCCACTCATGTGATGCTGCTGTTTGCATTGCAGTAAGTACGAAAACGGAAAACTCCAACATTGGCATACGATACTCCACCACCTGCCTGTCACCTTCTTTCCGTTCACCCACCCACAAAAACGTCTAAGCGTTGTACGCGCGCCTATCGTGATCATGTTGATGATGGTGTGCGCCCGCGGTAACTCGGCTGAGGCGGTCGTTGCTATCGAACCGCTGCTGCCTCTGACAGTCCGATGGCACATTTCATTCAATCGTCGCTCCCCGACGCGATAGCTTTACGTTTACCGTCGTCGCCGCGTTACTTGCACCTTCGACACCGATGCGACGATGATGACGGTGATGGTCGTCACCATAGAGCGGCAATGATCAGTGCGAAATGTGCGCTTAGCTTAGCTTTGTTACATTACTCGTATAATGAGAAATTGAAAATTGAGTGACGATGGACGGACGGACCCGCATGCCAGCGGAGCACATACATAACCCTGTGCCTGTCGCGAGCGCTGACCAACCGTCCGGCCATCACCGCCATCACCATCATCAACATTAGCCAGCCAGCCAACTCTATCAAAACGGTGTTGCTGCGCCACTCATTTGCTTTTTAGCTTTAGCGAGCTGCTGCTTTGTGAAATCGAAACGATTTTCACATGGCAGTTCCAACCTGACGAATCGCCGCCGTCGCTTTTCAGTTCATCCAAGACTGTCGTCGTTTGTTCGCCGTGCGGCGTTGTCTCAGTGAAACGATCGTTTATAAAACGTCCGATTGATAGTGAAACTTTTTGTTGCTGCCATTTATAACGTCTGTGTGAACGGCAGTGTTTCGTGTATTCGGAGTGTGGGGTGTGCGTCGCCTAAACCACTAACTTACCAAACACCACCCACCACCCACCACCTTGTGCACCCTCAACAGACCAGCAATAACGAAAATACCTTCACAACTCTCAAACTCACACACACAAAACACAAAACAGAAAAAGAAAATCAGAACGCAATTTGGTTTTGGACACATTTTTACGCCATTGACGAGCGGCCAGAGACGAGACTTCTCGCTTTGCTTTGCATGGCGATTCTCTTTTTTTATGAACACCGGTACCGCGCACCACATAAACATACGCGCAGCTTTGTCCTCGATATCGTGCGTCGTCGCCTCGATCGTTTGACGTTGTGTCAATTCATGCGCAGCGCATCTTTTTGTAAATTGTGTCTGGGACGCGTCTTTGGATTTGATCGGCCAAAAACAATCGACCTCGCCACTTTCGTAGGTGATGACGTCCTCGTCGTCGTCGTCGTCGAAGAAACAACGATGATCAATCAATACGAAGAAGTCATACAAGCACTTTACATGCAGCCGGACAGACTTGTAGTTACTTTTGCAATGTAATGTCGGAGTGATGTATCGCAAAGGATCGCTTTTATGTATGTATCTGCCGCATCGGTTGTAATCTTTGATGATACAACGTGTAACAGACTCAACGCGTACTCTTCGCGCAATTCTGATTCCTATTCGAGTTTCTGTTATGGGCTTCTTGGTTTAAAGTCGTGCCCAGTGCATTGTTAACAAATCGCCACCGCCTGCCATAAGGAACGCCAACTGTGAGTGTCACGCTCAAAACTGTTATTGAAACAACAAAATTAACGAACGGCAAGGACACATGCGTGTATGCGCCACCCACCCGAAAAACCCAAGGGTGCAATTTTCGTCAGTCGGACGTAAATCTGTTTTAATTTTTGCGAGGTATTTTTAAACATTCAATAAATAAACAATGAAATTAAAAGAAATTGTTCTTTGTGTTTTCACCTACGACGTTAGTCAGTCAGTTTGTAGTCGGAGTTGTGCTCTCAGGTGTAACAGACTCTTATCGGTTTTGTCTCTTATCACCACAGTCTCCACATTGCCGTTGATTAAAAAAAATTGTTTACGCAGCCAGAGCGTCACTGTTCAGGTGGGACTGACAACTGATAAACAATAAGTGGTGATAAAACCAAAATGTTGTTTTTTACGCGCTCTATAATTCTTCACTTCACTTAGATACATTTAAACCGGTAAAATATTATGTACAAATTATTGGCTCTTTAATGCTTGTAGTTCATATAAATTTAGATGTACGAGTACCTACACATCTAAAAAATGTAAATCGGTACGTTATCATATCGTTCTATAAGTTCCATACAGTTTCTACACCGTTTCCAAATCGGGTTCATACTTTGCATAGGGTTTTCTATAACCATATTGAGCAGGTTATTGTAAGATTTGAATGAAGTCAAGCACCGGAGTCCTTGGGCACGCATAATAAAAGAAATATCTGATGCTACAGACCGTTGTGGTCCAGTTTCTAGCTTCTTGCGAACAATCGTGTTATATGTGTTATATTTTTTAAGGCGTCCTCATAGTCTGCAAATGCATTGTTATGAAGTGATTCTTACATTACTTCTACTCACTCCCAGCACTGTGCAAGCCCTCTTTGGGTTGTAGTTCCTCAATATTTCCTTTGTCTGTTACATAGGCCAGGGTGATTTTACGGATACAGTTGTTACTTTCATTCTGTGCATCTCTTCCTGAATTATGTGGTATCCTAGAATAGTCCCCGCCTTTGTAGAAGAATTTCCCGTCCATTGTTTGCGAAATCAGGTGTTGTATTGTTTATTTTATGTAAACTATTTAGGTATTCTCTTTATCCTCTTGGCTTTTGTTTCTCCAGGCAAGCACCGGAACCCGATTGCAGAGTCAATACAAATGGAATGGAACTACAATTTAGTGCCGTATCCGTAAGGTGAACTGACTGTATTTCCATGATTGTTATTAGCCAGCCGCATTTTAAGCGTAGCCTACCACAACATAGCGTAGCAAAGGCTTTTAGAGCATGAGTCAATAAGTCCCTGAAAAATGAAATAATGAACACTCTTTTCGGCATAAAAACATTACACTTCATCCAACGTTTCTCCAATTGTTGATGCCCCCTCAAATAATACGATTTCTAGTGCCCCTCAAAATAGGCGTCTGTTTCAGCTATGACCTCTTCATTCGACACAAAATCTCTTACATCCTAGTCATTTCTTTATGTTTGGAAAGAAGAAATAGTCGCAGTGGGCTAAATCTGGGAAATATGCTGGATGAGGGAGGTGTTCGTAGCCTAACTCATACAATTTTGCCGTTGCGAACTGCGGAATTGTGCGCCGGTGCGTTGTCCTGGTGAAATGGAACTTTTTCTTCGCCAAATGCGGCCATTTTTGCTTCAAATCGGCTTGAAATCGATCCAGCAGCTCTGCGTAGTATGCACCGGTGATAGTTTTACCCTTTTCAAGGTATTCGATGTGAATAACACCGCGTGCATCCCAAAAAAACTGTCGCCATGACCTTGTTTGCTGACAAAGACCCCCTTGGCCTTCTTCGACTTCGATTCACCAGGATTCGATTCACCAGGATTCGATTCACCAGTAGAAGTCCATTCTTCTGACTGTTTCTTGGACACTGGCGTGTTGTTGTGAATCCAGGTTTCATCCACGGTTACGAATTTTTCGAATTTTTCTGACACATCGCCAAACACACCTTTGAAGTTGTCATACGAATGCGTTTGTTGTCGATTGTGAGCAAACGCGGCACCCTTCTTGCGGAAAGCTTTTTCATGTCCAAATATTAATGTAAATTCGAAATCACTGAGCCATGTGATACGCCTGTGGCCTCTTCAAGCTCCCGCACTTTCACTCGCCGATCGTCCATTATCAAACTATGGATTTTGTCGACCATTTCTGGTGTGGTGATCTCAATTGGGCGACCAGAAGGTTCGGCATCAGTTGTGCATAAACGACCGCAACGAAATTCAGTAAACCATTGGGGAAGAGTTGGAGAGGGCTGAAGCTCATTGCCAGGAAACCCACGCGATGGTGCGTAGGACCGACAAGGGGATATAAGAAGAAGAAGAATGTATATTCTTGGATACAAATGAATCTGTCAAATACACAACCATGAATAAAATCATTTGACTGCAGACATTCTTCTGGATGCAGTTTTTGCGAAATTTTCATCCTTTTTAGTGAATTTTCACGAATTCAATGCTTTTTTGAAGTGTATACCAATTCAATAGTCAAAATAGGCCGCAAGTATTGCGCTTATTACAAGAACTTGGCTAAATGTCAAACCAAATAGTGTAACTAATCTAAGCGCAGTACATCAGAAATTCATTAAATTTGGCCTTCCAAAAAAAAGATTTTTCGAGGTCATCAAAATAAGTATTTGTTTGTGAGATGATTTCATCGTTGGAGTCAAATCTCTTTCCGTCGAGCCATTTCTTAAGGTTTGGAAATAAGAAATAGAGTCACTCGGGGCAAAATCCGATGAATAGGGCGGATGAGGGAGTAATTCGTAGCTAAATTTAAGGATTTTTGACATGGTGACTACACACGTGTGCAGTCGTGCATTGTCTTGATGGAACATCACTTTTTTCTTCGCAAAGTGTGGTCGTTTTTTCAATATCGAATGTGTCCAAAAGCTCTGTTGCTGGTGATCGCTTTACCCTTTTTAAGTCAATCGATGTGAATGCCATCCAAAAAAACTGTGGCCATGACCTTGTTGGCCGACAGACCCAACTTGCCCTTTTTCGTGCGGGTTCACCAGGAGATACCCACGGTCTTGATTGTTCCTTAGTCTCTGGTATATTGTGATGGATCCACGATTCGTCCAAAATTACGAAACGGCATAAAAACTCGTTCGGATTGCGGCTGAACATTGCCAAACACTCCTTTAAAGTGGTCACACACGAAATACACTTTTTCCATTTTCGTTGAAATTTCGATTTCGTTGTCTGCTTTCATTGGCTGTCAAACACAATTTAAATGAAGTAGATTGTTTTAATTTTGACAGGAGTCAACTGACAGATGCCTGTTGACAGGAGCAGTGTTGCCCTTTCTGTTAGGAGGCGGGAAATTCAAAAAGTCACGGACTTAAATTCACGAGGTTGTCTGCTTTCAATGGCTGTCAAACAAAAACTAAATAACGCAGCTTGTTTTTAATTTTGATAGCAGTCAACTGACAGATACCTGTTGAGAGGAGCAGTGCTGCCCTTTCAGTTAAGAAGCGGGAAATTCAAAAAGTCACCGACTTATTGACCCGCCCTCGTATATTTAAATCTTGACTGTGGCACACCGTCAGCACAACAAATTTCCATCAAGAATCTTCTCTAACGACATTCAACTTAAAAATGTCCGAATCATATCCAGAAGAGTTATATGTATTTATATGTATGTGTTTATAAATTGACCTATATACTCTAAATGTGAGGATTTTCCGCCATTTTTTGTTGTTATGTATGTACTTATAGAGTTTTTAAGGAACGTGCAATAGTTTCGTTGCTGATCAATAATGTTGAGTCACATAATCTTTGCCATGGGCGAAGCAATTCCTTTTTTTTTTGTCTGCTAAGGCAGGCACACGACAAAAGAAAATTGTTACTAAAATGTTCAAACTCAATTGGGATAACATTTGAGAAATAAAGGCGTAAAAATGCATTTACAAAACACGTATGTGTGTGTGTGTAGTCGTACTTGTATATGTACACCTTGACGGGTAGGGTGCACGTAATAATTTTTTTCATCTTAAATTACTTTTGCATAATAATATTATTGTTATATGTATTGTACATGCCGCTCCAAGAAGGACGGACTGCAGAGACTTATACTTGCATCAAAAATGCACTTTAGTTTTGTCATTTGTTTCTTTTGTTGTTGTTGCTGTTGCTGTTGCTGTTATTTTCTCATTGTGATCACTTGATAAAATGATCAATCATCGTACCACCGCACACACCACAAAGTGAAATATAATATGTACCGCCGCATTTTGTGCGGTAAAGTACAATGTAGATACATCCACGTGAGGATACTCATATCATACACGTCATTCCATACTGTTGTGAGCGATCAATTGTCGTCGATCGGTTGGTCGGTCGGTCGGTTCTCGGTTGGTTGGTTGATTGGTGGTGGGGTCGTGTGTGTATGGGGCGCTCGTATTATTACATGATCGATCCGAAGAGGCGAATATGGATTATTTGTTATGTTGTGAGGTGAACGCGCGTGTATGACAACCGAACGATCTTGATGAAGAACGCGACGGTGATAATGAAATTATCAATCTATATAGAAAGCGGTACACCTATGTACTGTGAAGGTGATATATGTTCCAGAACTTTATTATATACAAGATTATGGACCCCTGTGCAATTGTACGAAATATTACTTTTTCAAACTGGGTGACATCAGCTCCAAGCTGGTATGGGTGGAAAGATGTTTTGTGGGATGCCGCCAGGATCAACCCCGCTTGTAGAGCAAAATATGACGAAGATATTTCGAACACATTCTTAAAAAAATTTACCCATTGAAACATTTTGTTGTAAACAATATATTGTAAAATTAAAACATTATAATTAAAATTAATTAATAAAATTAAAATTAAAGAAGGTGCGACAAGACCTTTAGAGAAATTCGAAAAACTTAAAAATTAAAAAAAAAACAGAAATCATCACGGTTCAGCCATATATATACGTAATGATGTAACTTATGAACTGATCGCAGACTGTCTTTCTAGTAGGAAATCAATTTCATTTCGTTAAAAGTCAAATTGTCATCGCTCATCTACGCAAATGTACGCAATGAGAGCACTTTATACTTCAGACCCTAGATTTATACGAATTATAACATGAAAAACATCTGTAAGGGGTACAGATTCAAAATATGACGGTTTCGTTTTCGGTTGCACCATTGAAGGAGGCTACTATATAAAAAACAGAACAATTTATAAAAATAAGATTTGACAAGAAAATGAAAAATATAAAAAAAAGATCGGGTGAGGCTGTGTCGAGGCGCACAGCTGTTGGTTTTACGTACGTGCCGTTGGTTCTATGTCAATGAGTCCCTTTCCATTACAGTAGGATAGAAATGAAAACGAGACATTGAATGCCTACTTAACCTTTTTTTTTATACAAAACAGACACTGAATAGTACATTATTTATTTATTTCATTTGATATTCAATGACATTTTGTTTAACATTAACCTGTTATATGAGAAATAAGATACATAAGGCATAATATAAATATAATGTTCATCATGATATTTGGCTCTACAACCGGGGTCCGGTCCTGGTCTCCCGCAAAAAGTCTCTCCACCAGTTTTTGAGCCAATGACATCCAGTCCTGGTCCTGTTCTATGCCATCCTTTCAGCGTAGGCTTGGCCGGCCTCGCTGTCGTGTTCCATAAATCCTACCGCAAAGGACTTTTCGAGCAGAATCCTCTTTGCTCATGTCAGCTAGGTGTCCTGCCCATCGGATCATACCGAGTTTAATTCTCTTCGCTATGTCGACATCGCGGTAATGCTCGTAGATTTCATCATTATAGAGTCTTCTGAATCATCCTTCCTCACATGCGGGGCCAACAATTCTCCGAAAGACTTTTCTCTCGAACGCGGCTAAGAGGTCAGAATGCTTTTTGCGAAGCACCCAAATCTCTTATATACCAGCAGCTTGGAAGTTATGGTTAAGTTCCTGGATTTGAAGAGTCTTGACAGGCTATTGTAGGCTTTAAGCAACCTTGCGCGTATTTCTGGTTCCGTATTGTTATCGGCTGCTACAGCTGACCCGAGATACTTAAAGGATTGTACTACTTCTAATTCGCGCTCCACTCTATCATTATTATATTATTATATTCGCCGTGACAGACCATTGCGGTCCAAGGCCTTGCTTCTCGCAACCATTTGTTTTGAGCATGTATATTTTTGCACACAAATGGAGGCTATGCTATCGTAGGCGTCTTTAAAGTCTATAAAAAGATGGTGTAGTGAGTTTTGAAACACTAGGCTTTTTCCATCACCTGCCTAAGGGTGTATATCTGATCAGTTGTTGATTTGCCTGGAATGAAGCTGCACTCGTATGGACCAAGGATGACTTTAGCGTACGGGGCTATCCTGTCTTGATTGATAGAGTAAAAAATCGTATACGCGATACTCAACAACGTTATACCATGATAATTGCTGCATGTTCTGATATCTCCCTTCTTATGTATGGGGCACAGGATGCCTCTTCGCCAGTCTTCTGGCATCGCTACTTCCTCCCTTAATGAATTGCTTGGTGTATTGTGGGGCATCCTATTTTAATCAGTTCCGCTGGGATACCATCTGATCCATGCGCTAACTTCGTCTATTCTTGGTGGCGGCATCATAGTATGGTCTTCGGTCATTGGTGAAGCCTTCAATTCCTCAGTTAGCTAGCCATTTAGCAACTCATGAAAGTGCTCTTCCCATCGCTCTAAGATGCCTTTAAGATCGGCGATCAGATTACCCTCTTTGTCCTTGCAGTATGTGCAACGCGGTGTATAATGCGTCATACCGCGGACTTTTTGGTAGAACTTCCACGCCTGGTGTGGTCCTTGCTCTCTGTACTGTTCTAGTTAACGCACGAGATTCTTCTCCCAGGCTGCTTTCTTTCGCTGGTTAACTGTTATTTCATATCTTCTGAGCTCTTTATATTCATCTTCGCGTACCGCATTGCTCGGAAGGCAACATTCTTACGTTCAGTCGCTAGCTTATATTCGTCATCGGACCAGTCGTTCTGATCTCTATGACTAGTGCCTAAGATCGAGTCAGCAGTACCAATGACAATATTCTTAAGACGTGTCCATTTCTCTTCAATGTCCGAAATTTCAGCCCCAGGACTTACTATCCCTGCATTTAGGGCGAGTCCTATCGCTTGACCGTTGTTGTTTCTGGTCTCTTCGTTGCGAAGGGCAGCCGTGTTGACTCCAACTGATTCGCGGGTCCAGTCTTTCGTGATGATCCGCGCTCGGAGCACCTTACCAACAAGATAGTGATCCGAGTTTTACATTATACTGAGGGCAGGTTCAAAGAATTCTTCTTTTTATCTGGGGAACTCTCTGTAGGTGCGTGAACGTTTATGAGGCTTTTTAAATCTGCCCCGCACGCGAAGGGTGCATAGTCGCTCATTTACTACTTTAAACGCGATAACAGTGGGTTTCATTCTTTTACTGACTAGAAACCCCACCCCGAGCACATGATGTCTTGCATGCCGGCTGTAATATATGTCATATTCTGATTTTTGTAAGGCACCATTCCCCATCCACAGCATCACCGGAATTGCTCTTATGTCAGCAATATATTTAGACAGGGTACCGGGTAGCTGCTGTGCAGCTAGAGTTCTATACAGTGAGCGTACGTTCCATGAGAAAATTCTTAAATCATTTAGCCGTTTTCGTTACCGTGGTCGTCGTCGTTCATCAGTGTATCCGAGCCTAATTTTGGGTTCCGTAATAAAGCTTTTTCTACGGGCATGGTTATTGGCCTCGCGCCAACCTTTCTTACCGGCGTACCGGCGGCCACCACGTGGAGGTTTGATCGCACATCCACCAGTCAGAGGTAGTTACGTCCACTTGCAATTCTGATGCATTTTCTGTTATTACCCCTATTCTGCTGATGGCTGATCGTTGTTATATCATAAACACCAGCCAATTTCTAGTTGGCTTCCATCTAGAAAAACCAAACGCAAATAATGTGAATGAGTTTACTTGAATACTTGTTTCTTTGTTTCTATCCTGATAAATACACTGTTAAGTTATCATCACCTTTAGTCTCATGTGATCATTGTGTAGTATCAGGTAATTTATCGCTGTGGAAATTACGCAGTTAAATATGAAACTCCACTTATCTAACCAACAAGTGTAACCAGTCTATTTAGCAAAGTTGTAGTCCTTTATATATCGAACGCATTTGACATAGTTTGGCATCGTTCTTTTGAAAAAATGCGTACATATGGAGTCGAAAACTGCTTCAATGGATTAGAAGCTATCATTCAAAATGTAAAGTTTCCAATCTAATATTCAACGCACAAATGCAAGAGTTCTCAAGGACTGTGTTTTGTCTCCGACGTACGTTCTTATTTTCATTAACGATCTTCTGTCTGCCACTCCTAGTCCTATATACATTCCTCGCTGACGACAGTACTACCAGCTTCACATATATGTGTCTAGGCTTACGTCCCTTTTATTCTTATGTGGAGCTAAAACAACAGCGTAACGGAAGCACGTTAAATTCCGATCTTGCCCACAACTCAAAAGAGTTGAACTTAACCCTTTTAAAACCCAATGCTGTATTCTGTAGTCTAAACAAAGTAGGTCTGCAAACTGGCGTTGAAGAAAGCGATCTTAGACTCTGTTATAACCTTAAGACGTAAGCCACTAGCATTAAGAAAACAAATAAACTCTAGGTATGTGCAGTGCGTCAACGACAAGCTTCAAAACTGCCAAAAATGCTGTGAAATGTTAGACTTGCTAACACTGGGCAACGCATATTTCACCTCATCTGAATTTTGAATAGACAGATGGTGTAATGGGTTTTGAAACTTATTCCGTTGGTGTCTTGAAGCATTAATTTTTTCTCATACGCGATACTCAAAAGAAATCCTCCCAATAAATTATCAGTTTCTAGTTTTCCATTAAGTTTTATAAACTTAGAACGTTCGACAATGATACAAAATATTTCTCAGATATCTAGTGTGTAAATGATGTTATATTATATATCTACCTAGTATACAGGGTGTATCCATTAAGGTGGAAAATACTTAAAGGGATGATTCCTTGATTAATTTCGTGAAAAAAAATCCCCTGCGATGTACGTAGCGTTTTAATGCGAAGAGATGTACATTTGACCTTACATCACTTCACACCCTGTAACTCTTGAATACTTCTAGCTAAAAGGTCATTGTTGGTCCTTTTTGGAAAAGAATTAAATTTCTAAGATCATATAATGTAAATTTTTTTTAAATTCTTAAAACAATTACCGATATAAACGTCGTCAAAGTCAGAATTTTTTTTTTTTGACAAATGCAGTATTAAAGCCTGTTTAATTTTCTACAAATCCACCTCACAATGTTTCTAGATTCGGTCAACAGGGGCAGGGTTAAAATTGAAAGTTGGTACTTGCTGTACTTTTAACCTTACACGACTTCCATTTTCCATATAACTATAACTCTTGAACGCTTCTAGCTACAATGCCACTGTTGGTCTCTTTTGAAAGAAAATTAAATTTTTAAGATCAAGCAATATACATTTTTTTAAATCCATGAAACTATTACTGATATAAACGTCGTAAAAGTCAATTGTATTTTCAAACGCAATCATCTCGAATAATGCTCTCACATGATTTTTTTGGCAAATGTAGTATTAAAGCCTATTCAATTTTCTACAAATCCATGTCATAATGTTTACACATTGGGTCAACAAGAGCAGAACTAAAATTAAAAGTTTGTAAAATGAATTTTAAGAAAAATAAAACAAAAAAGTTATGTAAAACTTTACTTACAAGTAAACTCAATTCAAATGAATGAGAAGAAGAAGATGAAGCTACTTTTACGAGGGATGGATTGACAAACTCTCACAACCTTCAACATTGGGCTAAATTTAATCCATATACAATCCACTTACTTATTATAAGACTAAAGAACATTGCTCTTAAAGTAAAAACTAACCGAAACTTAAAAATAACTTTAAAACATCATTCAGTAATAATTCTCCATATGTGCGACTACCATACATGAAATCAATTGAGGTAGGTCGGAACCGTCTCTCTCGGCGGCTGTCATAAGCAAAGTAAACAGAATAACACTGAACGTATCAGACAAACTGAAAGACAACCTATCTATCTACCTACAAACGGCGTCAAGGCGATTGCGACTTGACCCGAAAAACAAAACAATTTAACAAAAAAAAACCCCACCCCTCGTATATGGAGAATATTTAATCACAAAATGAAAAGCTACAACGGAGAGAAAAGAAAATAAATTGCGATCGATCGATATATCCGCATAAACATTATTCTCGCTTGATTGTGTCTAGCGATATGAAAAATGTTGCCAAAGATGCAGCAGCAGTGAGCTCTTTTGTTGCTCTACTTAACTTCGTTTTGTTGCCGCAGTTGAATGGGAGACGATGCATGAAACTACAAAAGTTAAATTATTGTTCGTGCTCGCAAATAGCGACTCAGTTGCAGTGACGCAGTAAAGGGGTGTGTTAGTATAGAAATAGCAAGCATAGCACAACAGCAATTATTGTCCACCACCCTTGTCACCTTGCACACAACTTTGCAACACAATGTGTGTTTTTTCATGTACATCTAACCGTCTTTCGATTCTACTTACACTCAATTTAATTTATTAAGTTAGCCGCATGCCGTTAAAAATGCTAACTTACTAAACCACATGTTGCTAGAGTTGCCAGTCGGCGACGGTAAATTGTATCTAAATGCAATATGATGTCCGTCGTGCGTCATTGTCAATAACTCTAACTTTACTACACATACATACATACTTTTGCTTATCGCTGTTGCCCATTCGCCAATCAACACGGTATGAGACAACAAAATGTTGCTTAAACCAAAACTTGTCGATTTTCTACCAAAGTTGCTGTTGTGATCAGGGTCGGGTTTTTTAATACGGAACATAACATAAAACATAAGTTTCGGCGCTTCAAATGATCAAGAGGCTTCACTTTTTGAGTTAATTTGATCTTGTAAACGTTAAGGCCAAATTCTTTACGCAAAATTCGCCACAATGTGGCCTGAGAGATTCCCAATTCCTGTGAATGACGTGGAATCGACTAATTTGGCTCATTTTGAACTGAAGCACTTACAGCTGCGATCTTTGCGTTACACTGGCATAAGAACATTCAATATTAAATATGTTGACTCGAACTTACCGACTATAGCACGCACAGCTGAATTATTACGACCGAAAATTGGAGTAAGTGATCTTAAAGTTACGACACCGACTCAGAATATCGGTAGTAATTTTTAAAATGTTGCTTGTCCGTAAACTTCACCGTAATCATAAAAATCTAAGCTGTGACTGACGTTTTCACATTGACAGACCATAAAAAAAGGTACGTTTGTTTAAAAACACAAAATTGTTATGTTTGTATTGAAAACTCCGTTTCCGTTTCATAAACGTAACCAAGTGATACATAATAACTGTATCTCGCGTAAGAAAACCTCCTAAGAATACGGAGAAGTCCTTACATGTGAAATCATCTAATTAAATAGGATACAGGCGACACGAGAATACCCCGGACAATGAAAATCATTTGGGGTACCCATATAAGAGGCCTGCGTTTCACATAAACTTAGAACCACAGGTTCTCACTGGAATAATCTAACGTTGTGTCTTTGATGACAATAGGTCCCAAATCGACCAGTCTTCTTGTCGTGAAAGGCACTAGAAAGAATTGATGGAAAGTCTTTCTTTACCGCACCATTCTAAAATGTGTAGTAAAGAACTTGCATGACACTAGATAGTGCTTACCACTAATTAAAATCGCCAAATTGTCCGCATAACCAATGGCGATGTAGCCTGATCTGTAAAGATCAACTAGAAAATCAATCAATCAATGGCTAGTGACCATAGAAGGGGAGAAAGCCCTTTTCATTGGGTACATCCCGTTACTTCAGTCACAGACACTGACACTCCTCCCGAGGAGGAAATAATATCTCGACTTTCAAGCATGGCTCTTATACAGTCATTGGTTGAGTCTTTGATACCCCCTGCTACTGATTGCCCTTGCAATAGAGTCGTAGTCAGTGTTATCGAAAGAACCCTCAATGTCGAGGAATGCAAACAGGATCACTTCATTGGAACGAAAAGTTTCTTCTATCTTTTTTACAAGATAGTAAAAGGCACCTTCTGTGCTTTCGCCTTTCCTGTATACGCAAACTGACTTGAGTGCAGAGGGGTAGACAATTCTAATCGACCTCTAATATGAACATCAATAAGTCTCTCCATGACTTTGAGGACAAATGATGTTAGACTTATAGGTCGGTATAATTTAGGCAGCTCACTTGGCCTATTGCCTGGTTTTGATATAAATATCACATTTACCTGCTTCCAGATAGTAGTAATGTACTCCCAGTTATAGCTAGCTCTAAATAAAGAAATCATACCCAATAGGATGAGATCACCGCCGGGAGCTATGAAAGGTTTAAAGAAGCCATTAAACCTTATCCGGACTGAAGAATTTAGCGGATAAATCTATGCAGATTTATCTTGAATCACTGTAGATCATACAAATGCGGAAACTCAGAGTCGGGCAGTTCTTTCCACATAATTATTGTACGACTAAAGAAGGAATCTCTGAATTGGTGAGTACGTCTGAAGACAGGTCTATTGGTGGACCCGTGAGATCGAGTTGATGCACGGGTATTTCGGTTGGGTTGGAGGATGGGCGGTATGCATCTGGTTAGTTTTTTTGAACACCGCTATGGAAAAATCTATAAAACAGTGACAAGCAGGAAACATTCCTACGATGTTTAAGCGATTCGATTGCTTTTGCTATATTTACATCACCTATAAATTTTATCGTGTGGTTCTGAATTCTGTAGAGTAGATGCAATGTACTCTGGAGAGCACCTGCCCAGACAATACAGTTGTATTCAAGTTTAGGGCGAATATATGCCTTGTAAATAGCAGCGATGTCTGAAGGAGTGAAGTACATCTTGCACCGTTTTAGAAAATCTTAACATATCGCAGCATTCTTATGTTATACATATATGTGATCATTCCAACGAAGCTTCTTGTTGACACACATACCGAGCATTGCGCGTTTTTCAGTTTCTTTGTTGCAGGATCCATTTATGGATAAAGTTTGGGGGTTTAAATTACGCTTAGAGGATAGAAGAAACTCTATTGTGTGTAGTCCCCACCTTGTTATACTGTCAAGGTTAGAATTTATTGTACTTAACACACGTTGTTTTTCAAGTTTCACTTGTGATGAAGAGGGGCGTGAACTCGTATGAAAACCAAAGAGCGCTGTCGTCAGCGAAAGAATGAATTGGATTAGAAGTAGCGAATAAGAGATCACTTATGAAAATGAAAAAGAGTGTCGGAGGTAAAACAGAGCGCTGATGAACACCGACGTTTATGCGGTGAATACTGTATTTGAAACCGTCCAGTGCGACCTGAATTGAACGGTCAGAAAGGTAGTTACTGGGGTCCAAACAAGCAGGGTCTTATCAAGGCATTTATTTTCGACCAAAGAGCTTGACTTGCCAGACTCTGTTAAGGGTCTTGGAAATATCGAGTGCAACAACTTTGTTTGTGAATAGACTGGTTCGACTTTTCAGTGAGATATGCCATCAGATCACCCGTAGATCGTTGCCTTCGAAAACCGTACTGTCGGTCGCTAAGGATTTCCTGAGATTCAAGGTATTGCATTGATTCAAGGCTTACGATTGATTGAAAATGAAAAAGAGTGTCGGAGAAAAAACAGAGCGCTGATGAACACCGACGTTTATGCGGTGAATACTGTATTTGAAACCGTCCAGTGCGACCTGAATTGAACGGTCAGAAAGGTAGTTACTGGGGTCCAAACAAGCAGGGTCTTATCAAGGCATTTATTTTCGACCAAAGAGCTTGACTTGCCAGACTCTGTTAAGTGTCTTGGAAATATCGAGTGCAACAACTTTGTTTGTGAATAGACTGGTTCGACTTTTCAGTGAGATATGCCATCAGATCACCCGTAGATCGTTGCCTTCGAAAACCGTACTGTCGGTCGCTAAGGATTTCCTGAGATTCAAGGTATTGCATAGGCTTACGATTGATTGAAAATGAAAAAGAGTGTCGGAGGAAAAACAGAGCGCTGATGAACACCGACGTTTATGCGGTGAATACTGTACTTGAAACCGTCCAGTACGACCTGAATTGAACGGTCAGAAAGGTAGTTACTGGGGTCCAAACAAGCAGGGTCTTATCAAGGCATTTATTTTCGACAAAAGAGCTTGACTTGCCAGACTCTGTTAAGTGCCTTGGAAATATCGAGTATTTGCATATTTGCTTACGATTTCAGCGTTTCCATGACTTTAAAAAGTATGAATATTAGCGCAATGGGTCGGTACGAGGCAAGAGATGACCTTGCACCATTCATTGACTATATAACCATTGGTGTTCTTGCCGGATTTAAATATTTAGTACCCAAATGTTAACAAACTCTTTCCCCAAATTTCATATACAAGCTCAATATACTCAATACATACAAAATGCAATTTATTTGCACGTACAATTTAGCACCAAGAAACTATGCATCTGCAAATTTGCTTGTCGTGTGAGCGGCGAATTCACAAAATGTTGCCAGACACATGTTGACAACGTGCGATCGTGCATCGTTTTAGTATTGGTGCACACCCAACAATCACAAATTCCACAAGCGAGGCAAATCGCCACACCACAAACGACCGTCCGACCGACCTAACGAACGATCAGCAACATCAGCAGCACACGGCGGCGAAGCGATCCGATCTTCCGTCTCTCTATTTGATTCAGAATATCTACGTAGCTATAGAAAAGAGTTTTCATCGGTTTTCAGTTTATTTATTCAACGACCGATCCCGTGTGTGGACATTATTTTCCGAAACGTTCTCTTAGGAGCACAACACTAAAGGTGCGGATAGCAGAGATTTTATTTTTTATTAATGCAACGGTCAATGAAGTGCATAAAAAATTACTAAACTTTTAAAGTTAAATTAACTAAAATTTGTTTACGAATTGAATTTAAAAAAAAAATCTCTAAATTATATTTTCCATTTGATCATTGCGGCGGTAAACAGAGAGTAGTAGTAGTTCTCACTCAGCGCGTTTAATTCTGTTATTAATAGAAAAGATTCACTTACATGCAGTTAACGTGTGCCGCGCTTTAACTTTTCCGTATTGTCGTTTGTCGGCGGCGGCGGCTGCTTCTTCGTTCAAATCTGAATCTGAATCTGATAAATGCAAAGAAAACTTTTAATTTTAATTTCTATATGAAAAGTCGAGAGAAAAAGTGTTAAAACTGAAATCGCGAAATCGCGTATATATCTAGATAATAGTGTATCTGCATTACAAGAAATACAGGAATCGATTCAACGTGTTACCTAATAGTGCAAACTGTTTCTTTTTTTCTTTTGGTTTTATGAAAATAGTGCATAATGAATGAATAAATGTTGTTAAGTGTTTTTTGAAAAAGAATTTATCTAATTACAAAAAAAAGTGCAAATACAAAATATCTAAATCAAAGATTGGTTACTAAAAAGTAAAGTAAAAGTTAAAATTACAACAATCACATATTTACAATGGCAAAAGCATCAGTTGAAATCATGAAATTCTTCCTGCTATCGACAATGTTCTTCCTGGGGGGAGTGGTCGGTGGCAGGCGACATTCACCATTCTTAGTTGAGGATACCGAAGGAAGGCGAAACCATCGACAAGGCGGTAAGTTGTTGTTTTTTATAATTTGTTATATATGAATTTGGTATATATTATTACATTATGTGAATTAAGTTTATTGCACTATGATTGGGGAGGAGGGTGGGTTGAGAATGTTTCAATTTCAAGAAGTAGTAGTAGTATTTATAACATTATGTGAGTTGAGTTTATTGCACTATGGTTGGTGGGGGTGGTTGAGAATGTTTCAATCTCAAGAAGTAGGTTCGTTTTCTTCAGATAGAAACCTAAAAGACGTAGGTGTTGAGGATACATCGGTTCGAAAGGGAGATCGTTGAATATATTCTTGTGAGAGGTTATTGGCTTAAGCCTCTGTTTTATTTATTTATGAATTTTTGGCCAAATGTTGCCAAATTCTCTCATGTCTTTATAAAGTATTACTCTGACTATGCTATCATAGGTGGCTTTAACAGATTTAGAAATTGGCTTTTTACTAAACAAACGCCGTCGGTATTCTCTTTTTGATTAATCCAATCCACATGTTGCATTTATTGTGTAAAACTATAAACTTCCCAGATAGTTGCGCTTTTATTATCAAGCAACTATCTTGAAAGATAATTTTCTTTTATTACTAAGCAAGTACCTTGGAAGTTCTTAGTATGGATAAAGTTTCAGAGAAAACAACAAAAATCAGTTCGAACATCAAAAAATTCAAAAAGCAGCTTTCATTGGGTTATTTCACACGGCGAATTCATCTCCATCATCTATTGCAATAATAATTTATTAAATAGTTTTCTTAAAAATGATCAATTCACCTTTTGTACAAAACAAAAATTCAGTCATTGCCTTCAAGTGAAATTTTTATTATCATTTGATGAATGGAATTCCCAACATATGCATCATCATCATCATCATGGTAGTAATTTGTCGTCTAATTGAATTTTTGGTATTTCTATACGGCAGCGGCATGTTCCAGTGCCTACCAATTTACCTGCGCGTAATGATGACATAAAAAATATTCTCGCACCCATTCCACTCTAAATATCCGGCCGGCAATTTTAGTGCAAGAGGAGAGTCTGTCCTGTACGTTTTTGTGTGTTGTTGTTTTGTGTACACGCACATGTGCGGCTAATCCGGAAAATGGGAATTCCCCATTCGCACCGTTCGTATTGTTCTACCACATATTTCTTATCTCTGCGGCCCCAGAAAAGAACCATCCGAGCGCTATGAACGATTGCGATAGCACAAGAACTGTGTGCCGCCTTTGTTTTACCTTTCCACCATTCAGGAAGGTCTAGAATGACTACCTGCTGCTATAGCTACTATATATTATAGGTAATATCTGTCATAATTTCTTCTGCGTACGCGCATAACGCTCAAAGCGACACTGGTGTGTCCCGCACAGGTAGAAAGAGAGAGGTCTCTAGGTTGGTGGTAGGCAGTAGTCAGATTAGTTGTGCGATCGATCGATCATGCCCACATTTTTATTTATTTAACGGTGCCGATTTGTCTACCTACAACTACTTTATGTTCACGCTATACTACTGATTTGTTGATGTGTGTTGTTGTTGCAAAGATCCCGCCCGATGCGATCACTGCTAACTAGACAAGGCGCAGCCAAGCGAGGAAACCAAAAAGAAAATGAAATTCTTATTCTAATTCATATTCTGTGTTGTTCGATCGGCCGTTGGGTCGTTCGGTAGGTCGGTCTATGAATGTTCTTCTTTGCTTTCTCTCAACGTTTATCAATTCCGAGAGCTATATTCTTAAGCTTCTTAGTTTAGAGAAATCCATTTGAATGAATGAAGGTTAAGAAAAAGAAGATCTAACCAAGCCACCACCATCACCAACAATATACGACTCGGAGTACAATAGTTCTAACAGGTCTATTGTTGTGCACAGAGGAAATGTTATTATTTTTTGTCCACGTTCATGGTTGGTATCACCTGAACCAAGTGTGTTTTTTTCCTTTTTTGAAAATACTAAGCCGAAGATAAATACATACGTACGAGTTTGTTTGCAGGATATTTTAAATGAGGGTATCCTTGATTTGATTTTTTGCAGCATTCCATTCACTTTTTGTATTTGCAAAGTATACAAATACTGAGTTGCCAGGTGGTCATTCTGTCGCCAGTTTAATCTTCTTATTTATTTATATCTTCCTTCAAAAGTTGTTGCCATATTATGCACAAACAGACGCCGACAATATTCATTTCCATTGATGATGTGGAGTCTGATACCCAAACTGAGATTTCTTTGTGCTTTCAAATTTGGCATAATTAGATAATTTACTACAATTCCATCACATCATGTATGCTGACAACACCAAAATTATTGATCTCTTCAAGATGGCCTTATATATCTAAGAGCGGATGTGCCGCATTCTATCCAAGCTTATGTAGGTATCAATGGCGGTTACATTTATACCAAAGATAAATAAATATATTCTATTATCTGTGCTTATACCATTAAGGGCAAAATTCAATTCAATTCAAAACTAAACTATAATTTTATAATGCAACTGGTCGTTCGAGATAGTGAGTGTAACATACTTTGCAATTTGACACCTTGTGGGCATTTAGAGCGCTCCCTCTTGCCTGCCCACATGCGACGGACGCCTTATTCCAAAATCGGAATTTAAGTTAATATTAACGCACATTGTCATATCAGCAGCAGGGTACATACTACGATTACTTTAGTCACAGGCATTTTCGAGTGTCTTTCTGTCTGTCTGTCTGTCTGTCTGTCTGTATATCTGAAGACAGACCGATCTCGTCATCCAATTCATTTCAACAACTCTTTTGTGTTGTGGTTGTTTTTTTTTTCTTCTTTCTTTGCATACCACGCAAACTCTTCTCTTATATGTGCGTTTAGTTGATTTCAGATTTCATTAATAAAACAAAAAAAAAACGACTAAAACAAGTTGACAACTTTTAGCAACTTTAAAAGTTATTCATTCCGGCTGTATCCAACCATTCGTGTGGTAGGTTTGTTTGTACGTTCATTCATTTATTCATTCATTAAAATTAAAAGATAAATAAGCGACTCATCGTACGCTAATAATAAGCTACCGTAAAGCGTATTGAGTGGGTAAGACTGGGCCGTGAAAAATGGCCAATATGGATAATGATATGGGTTACGATCCGCCAGCAGCTTTACTTTTATTCGAATCGATGTGGAAAGTTTTTTTGTTCTTTGCCAAATTTTTATCTCCTATTGAAAAACTTTAAATTTGTTATCCTTAATACGTGGGTGTAACTAGAATACGAATACCCATTTGAAAATTTAAAGCATTACTATTTCAACTGTTGAACCAATTTTGGTACTTGCATGATTCTCTTAATATAATTTCTATTCATATTAAGACATCTATAACATCCTAAAGATGGCTTTGAGAATTGTAAAAATTTGATTACTTAGTATTCGTGCTTCGCTATTTGAACTGTTGGACCATTTTTGGAAGTAGCTTTATTCTTTTAGCAAATTTCTATTCATATTATGACGTCCATACCATACTATAGAATACTTTGAGGGGTTAAGAAATCCAAAATCATTCGCATACTCTGTGAAAGTTTCAGCTCAATCGTCAGTCTACTTTTTGAGTTTTAGTGTCGTATTACAAACCAACGGACATTAATTTTTATATACATATATAGATTACAGTACGAACAGAGCAGCACACCAAATAGCAGACAGTCATTATGATGCCCGACCATTTTTTCGTCGACTTTAGTTATTAAGTTACAAAACTGGTCGCCACGAAAGGCACTTTTACTTAAACGGGATAATATATAGCCTACGTTAACGCTGAAACTCCATTCTAAATATTTATGAAAGAATTTTTGAAATCGGTCCAGTAGTTCCGAAGATTACCTCCTACGCACACAAACTAACATTGCCTCTTTATAATATTAGTATATATGTGTACCCTTATTATCCTAAATCAATAAAAGTTAAAAACGCTATTACATTGTCAGTCGTCTTTGCCGGTATTAAAAATAATTATCATACCCACAATATTGCCTTCTATCCACGTCAACTTGTGGCTTCTTTGGGTCACACAATGACTGAAATTGGGTGGTGCGTTAACCACGAACTGCGGTATATTTTTTTTAATGGCGTTCATGATGATGATGGGATGGGATGGCAATGTCCATACTAAGGCGTATTAAGACGAAGACGTGCGTAGTCGTAGACGCAGATTACCAGATCACCCAACGCTATAAACAACCATAAATAATTTTATTATAAATATGTACGTACATGCCTATACAAACTGTGTATTCTTCGGAAATAGATATGTGTATGCAGTATAAGGCGCCCAGTGCGTGAGATAAATGATTGGAAAAATAAGTGGGGAGAAAGAAAAAGAAACAAAAAATTAATAATTTTAAGGAAGAACTGGAAATCGCCCATCTCTCTTATTTATCTCTAGGAAATTTCCTTTTTCAAATGGAGAAACGTTTTCATTCGTAGGCGGCATTGACTTTCGACTGAACTCCAGAGATTTGTATACATATACATATAGTAGATAGAGTGGAGTGGAATGGACAGACAACTCACGCCATTCATCCAGCATAAACGTGGGCTCAATTTGAGTTGCGCCACCACAGCAGCATCCCAGTTGAAGTTGAAGCCGCCGACGGTATTCTCTCAGATACTATACTTACATTTGGTTGATGGCGTCGTCGTCGTCGTCGTCCCAATCCTATATGGGCTTTGAAATATTGGCAATGCCCGATAATGCCACATAAGTACAAGTTTGCGTGTGTGTGTGTGTGTGTGTGTGTGTGCAAATCTGTTCATAGTCCTATTCGGTTTCGAATATAGTCACTACATTTACGTACACTTGCATCTATATATGGTTGGAACAACAATTTCATTTCATTGCATTGCGGTGAAACGAAACTAAAAACTATACCTACATACATGGGCAGCGATAATAATAATAACAATAATGAAATAAGCGTCTAATATTTAGCGATTTATTTTTATTTTTTATTCCCAACTCCCATTCCAAGTCAAATAGATATGAGGATTAAGGAATGCAAAAAAAACTTAAGCAGCAAAGGGGGGTCATTGCTCCACCTCCTTATGCTGAACGTGGTCATCCCGGATCTTTGTCGTCGTCGTCGTCGTCATCATCATCATCATCATCATCAGCGTTCGTCGATGATGTTGATCGTCGAAATAAAGAGCCTACTATCGACTCATCTAACTCGACAATGTTAGAAACGCCTGTGCGTTTGCCTGTGCCTCTGTGTGTGTAGTAGATTGCAATTAGTGTGGCGACAGTGCGTCGGGAGTTGGGCGGTACACATACCAGCACAATAAAACCAGATGTACTCCTCGTTACATATAAATATATTTCATAATTTCCTTTCAACAATTTCGCTGTAATTTCGGATAGAAATTCTATTGGCGCTGTCGTGCTGTCATCTTTCCTCGGTTTTATACACATAACTGTCTTCTCTTCTCGATCAATCAGTCCGTCAATCAGTCTTGTTAGCATAAATTGATGTGAATATTTGCAAAACACATACCATGCCGCCTAAACACTGATGCTTGTGTGCCGCAAATGTTGTGACATTGGTATTCAATAGAGTGCAGCCTTTGGCATTGGTAGTACACGATTCGGACGGACTATTAACGCAGTGTACATTCCAACAATTTGCTATGCGGTACACACACAAACACACATAAACACACACACACACACAGAAATAAATGTAATGTTCATGGATATGGATATTATATCCTGTTCGCTTTCAATTGAAGTCATTTTGTGTGCTCAAGAGGAGAGTATTACAACACGATCGCTCGCTGATCGTTCTAAAAAGGGGACTCACTCGCAATTTTTTCTTTTACTTTTATGTATAATTTTTATTTGCGCAAAAATGTTGTCTCGTATGAAATCATCAGCATCATCAACAGCAGCCACTGAGTGCCGCCACGCCACGAGGAGTCGAGTCCTCGACATCCTTGTCTTCGTCATTTTTATCTTCTGCTGCATCATCATCAGCAATAAGTGTGTGCATGCAGACAGAACGGCACATTAAAATTAGTTCACTTTTATCTGTGCATACACTTTGCTATACGCGCTATAAGGGTATTATAGGTTTGTCACAAAGTTCTCAAAAATCAAATAGTTTCAAGATAACAATTGCTGGGTTTCTTAAAGCACACACAAATACAATACTTAATTTTTGTTTGTAGTAACGCCAATAATTGCCACTAGGTGATTTAGTACAAATCGTATCTATTAGATGATGTCTTCATTGATTGATAACATACAAAAATCTCCAAATAGGTTTATGTACTGAGCATACAAATAGAATAACATTCTTTTATTTGACATCAAAATATGAGGAGATGTACTGTGCATACAAAAAATATTAACTATATCTACACACAAATAGTAGTTAATTCTACATGGAAACGTTTAGCAAATATTTGCGTATCGAAATCTGGATAGACATAGGGTCTATTCTTTTATTCAACCCGGAGTACACCGAGCAAATGTTGCACGGCGTAAATGTATTCGGTGTGTACACTGGGTAACTATACTCGCTCTTACTCTGCCATACTCTGATATTTATTTCAGAGTAAAAAATAGGAAACTGTGTATACACCGTGTCGTGCCCGGTTCACAACAAAAAACACAGAGTACAGAGTAAAATTACCCCGGTTGAATAAAAAAACGCAGAGTAAATTTTGGAAGTACACTGCTCGCTCGGGTAGAATAAAAAAACAGACCCATAGATAGTGACATAGAGTTAAGCATGAATTATAATTGACATTTGTCAGCATAAGCACGCATAGGCGAATTTGCGTATACACAGAAAGTGTATTCGTAGTCGATTCGTTAAGTTTTCGTTCACTTTTGTGCGCATATACGGTAGTGATTAAGGTCGCTCTTTACATTTGTAAATTTGACATTTATCTTTTGGATACGAATAACAGAGATAAGTGCTAATAAAGACAGAATTTCATTAAAATTCATTTGTTTTAATTTGGCAAACATGAGCAAGCATTTCGTTGACATTTGACACTAGTACATGCACGCGAAAGTGTATTATTCATACTTTAGCGTTGTTTTAGAGTTAATAGTCTATTAACAGGAGGTTTTTTTTTAAAAAAAAATCTGACATTTTGTTGAAAAACTTTGCTTTGTCAAAAAACAAAAGATGTCAAATTTTTTGCTAGCGTAGTAAGAAACAGAATTATTTTATTTTTCTTAAATAGAAGTATATAATGGAAAAATAGAAAAGAATTTGACATATTTCTATTTCTCCCAACTGTTTCCTGACTTATTTTGTGGAGAATGCCCTCAAAATAAGAAGCTACAAAAATTAATAACTTGGCTTTCCATGCAAAAGCATTAACTTCCGACGCCCCAGCTATTCGATTATTTCATATATTTTTTTTATTAATACTGTAGTCACACTTGCTCATATATATGTACATGTAAATACTAATACGTACCCCCTGAACATATTACAAATGCAAAGAAAACGTTCGCACAACATTTTAATTTAGCTTAAGCTATGGCGGGCGGTCGGGCGTCTGACGCAATTGGCCAACAAACAGAACGCGACAGAATGTCTCCTTCTTATCGAGACTGCTTTTGCCACAATCACAATAAGATTATTAAGACCAGATGACATATGTATCATCTGCACGTCGTCGCAATGTTTTAAGAAAAAAAAGAAAAAAAATAAAAATTTGTGTAACCGTCCAACGACGACGAAAATGATGATGCGATACGATCGCGGTTGCTCGCTTGACTCAAAACCAACAACTCAACTCAGCACAATTCAACTCAACCAACTCAATTCAATTCAATTCACTTCATACAATTAAATATTTAATTTGTTTGCTTACATACAAAACACTCTTCGCCAACGGGCAAATAAATTCAAAATTTTTTCAATTCTTAATTTAATGGCCGTTAAGAATGGGTATGTGGAGTGCGTGTTTGTGTGCGCGCAAGCTTTAGCTGTAGAACGTTTATGTTAATCGAGGGGTGGTGTGTACTCGTAGTACATTTGCAACACGTTTAAGCGTAATTTTCGCCTCATAGTTATGAGATCCTGCTGTGCTTATGTGTAAGCGCCGCGCGAGTACAATTCAAAAGCAAAATTACTGTGAATGCATTTCGACCGCCAATTATTTTAAATTAATTAAATAACAATTGAAATTCGAATATAGAAAAAATTTCGCATTCCCCAATGAATTACGATTAGATTGGTCGTGTGCGGCAACTCGCTGGTGGGGGTGGCCCAGTATATCTAGAGCAGCAGTCGGTGAGGATTTCGTTTTGAATATTTACACCCTATCTGTCTTACTTCCTTTGTCGTTTCGGTTTGTTTGTTTGTTTGTCTATTTGTTTGCACTAAATATATCTGCATTGGTTTGTTGTTGTTGTTGTGTTGTGCTGGTTGTACTTTCATTAAAGAAGACAGCGAATATAAATAAATATTCTATTGAAGTATAAATATGCTCGATAGACGTTTAGCAGAACATTCCGATATATTTCGTCAGCTGAGGACTATATTTTTATCCGCGCTGCACTGTCGATCGTGAATAAACGCTGATGACAGTAGAAAAGGAAAGAAAGGAAGATAAAAGAGTCTCGTGATTGGCGAAATTCTTTATTCACCTAAATTCATTCATTTGCACGTAGTAAGGTGGGTGTGAGTGATTCTGCTAACTAAACAATATTGGGGGCGGGGGAGTCGGCAAAAAAGAGTACATACTTCTAAGCAATGATCCGACACCGCGGCGTCACTTAGTTCTTTATAAACAAACTTTATCTTCTTTCATCGATCGACGAAATGTGAAATTTCGTATTCCTTTCTGGTAGTAATCGAATAAACAACAAAATGTTCCCACGACGATCTAATGGCGAAAACAAAATGTGTCAAATTTATACGATACTTTAAGATACACGTTCCTGATATGTACGCGCGTTTCGTTCCGTTGTCGGCAGCATATAAATAGTAGGTAAATGTGATGAACGGAGCAGACATTGTAAAGCCCATAAGATCAACAACATTATCATCATCATCGCTTTTAATGCAGATAGTATCTGTATACATCCGTTTTAATAGCAATTCGGAATGTCACACTGTCGTCTACGTAGTTACCGGCGTGAATATTTTGCCAAATTAAGTCTGTCACACAGCATGTGTTCGTGATTTTTTTTCTGGTGATTTATCATCTCTGGTGATGGATGGATGTACTGCTTCAAAATCTTGTATTTTCAAAAACTGAAGACGAACTAACAACAAGTGCAGTGGAGGTAGGACTCCTTGATTTCTGAGACATTTTTAGAATCAAGTATTACTATACAATTACATTTCGAGCTAGAAAAGTGAACGTAATCTTGCAAGTAAGAAGCTTGAAAAAGCTTCAGCAATCTAACGAATGCTTGTTAGATAGGCACTTTTCAGTAAGTAACGACCAAATAAATTTGGATGTTGAAACCATAGTGCAATAAGCACACAGAAAGTTGTTCCTATGGACAGAAAAAACTCGACTTTGTTAATTTTGTGTGTATTAGTTGTTATGCAGTGCAGTGCTCATTATGTTCCGGTTTTCTGTTTGAGTTTGAGGATCAGTCAGTTTCAAAAATTACGTCGTATATTTTTTGTTAGCCCTGAATTACCTAAAATAAGGTGTTGTGGGACATACAGTGCCCTAACACTATTTTACACACAAAATTGCGTGAAGACAGTGGATTTTTAATCTGAAGATGACTCTTCATCTTCCGAGCAGAACCCAAAGCAACATTTTGATGTAAAGCTTGCAACAGTTGGCTATAAAAAAAATGGTTTATTCTCAAAAACAGTGACAAGTTGTATGAGTATTGAGTATGTATCACGACATATTTTCACCATCGACCATCGTACTCGTTCGATACTCGTATGCACCGCCGCCAACAGTTGATGCAATTTTTGCCTCGCTGTCTTCTGCTTGTGTTGCGCTGTGCAATAGCGAAGCGTTTCCGCAAGCGCTAAAAGAGGATATTATTAGAAACAAGTGCAATATTTGTTGTTGTTATTGTTTTTGGGGGTATTGCAAGTGACAAGCCCCCACGAGCGGTCTGCTGACTGAATACTGACTCTACATATTGACAAATTGATGAATTTCTTTTCTTTTTTCTTGGATCTGCTGATCTGCACCTGATGTCGATGTCAATTGTTCATAATAGTGATGATGAAGATAATGCCCTGCCCATTAGTGTAATTCTGTATTATTCAATAGCTTTCACTTTGATTTATTTCAATGAAATGATTAACATCATTATCAGTGTTGATTTTTGCCGGTAAATAAAGTCATAAATTTAAAATGCATGTAATATACAATCGAAAGAGAAGAGAACATAAATTTTTTTTACATTTAAAAATATTGAATTAATAAAATTGTGACATTAACACACACACAAACACGGAAAGAAGCCCAATCAAAAATCAAAATAACTCGTTAGTTAGGAGATATATTCTCTTTCTTTGTTGAAGCGCCATGTTAGCAAGCCTTAGGTAAACGGTAACCTACTCACACTTTAATTCGAATGTTTGTTTTTACAGTCACAGCTAACTGTCAAGGCGACAACCAACCTCCACGTTCGTTATCGTTTTTAGAATCGATCTCTGTCGCATTTGTGTCTACGAGTATCGATTTGATTATCGATTGATTATTACCCGAACGAATAAACAAACAAATGAACGAATGGGGTTCGTCAGCGGGATCATTCACGGTGATTAAGAGGAATGATTGATTGACAGCTCAGCACTTTAGACTGTCAAATTTTGATTGCAGCTGTGAAATAAACAATGAACGAACTATGAAAAGTTGTGTTAGTTTAAGAAGCAAGTAACACAATGCGAGTGATAAAGAGAGAATTTGCTGAATTCCATTATGCGTTATGCGTACTTATATGTAAAGGGTTCATCATTAAGGACTTAACATAACATAAGTTTCGGCGCTTTTAATGATCAGTAGGCTTCGGTTCTTGAATTAATTTGATCTTCTAGTCCAAGATCTTTCTGCAAAATTCGCCACAATGTTGACTGAGAGATTCCGAATTCCTGTGAACGGCGTCGAATCGACTGTTTTGGCTCATTTTGAACTGAAGCAATACGGTTGCGCTTATTGCGGCACTTCGACCGGTGCGTTAGCTCTCTAGTACGGGAATATTCAATGGTGAATTTGTTTGATTTATCCAGTATAGCATGCACAGCGGGAGCTGTAGGACTGATGGGTCGATAATTGCGACCGAAAATTGGAGTAAGCGGTCTCAAAGTTGCGATCACTTTGGTAGTAATTTTTAATAATTTCCAAACCTTGTTGATTTGTGAACTTCACCACGATAAAAATGCAAGCCTTGTCTAACGTTTTGACATTGACAGATCATAAAATTGTATTAAAATACAAAATGGTTATGTCCCTATTGGAAAAATAAACCGAAATGCAACAATTATTAGTAATCTATATAAAAAAATAGGATATTTTGTGCGGTTGTTAGTTATGGAAACTCACATTTACCAATAAATTTTTATGATAGTTTCAATGTATATTACTAGCAGGTGGAGAAAGGTTATAGGCTATAGTACTTGTCGACAACACTGTGACTATAGTATCATAATTTCGTGGCAGCTGACCAAATAACAGCCCGATCTTCCACTTTTCAGATAGTTTCTCCTCACCGAGATTATCGATCTTCTGGAACTGGATCTGACAGCTAATGAACCCCGTGAAGATAAGAAAATGGTGTCTGTTCATGTGTGCAGGCCCAAGAACAGCTATAAGTTTAGAATAAAATAACTATAGACAAATAGTGATTTTTCTTGTTAATTTGTCAATTACTTATTCGTTCATGTCAGCGATGTATAAAAGCAAAATTCAGTTCTTCTTATTTATTTAATCGATATTTTTAACTTTTCCTGTTTTCCTGCGAAGATAATGAATTATTTAATTGCTATAGCGTTTTTAATAACCGCCCCTCACATTCTTATATTGTATGTATAAAAGATAATCTTTTGTCACAACTGCTGGAACCAAAATGTAGGTGAATTGCTTTGCATACGATGCTTTTTGACTGTGACGAAAAAAATTTTAAAAAAACCAAATGAATGTAAAAAAATCAACTCACACACCGATGTGCATCAAGTGACCGCAAAGATAATTGATCCAGATTCGTTATTGAACGGTTGAATTAATTTTATTTATAGAACGTTACGCATTTCGCTCATATATAATAGGGCATGTGAACAATGAAATATATTTGTTCATTTTTTCTTTGCTCTGTACATTCCATAGGAATACGTCTGAGAGTCTGGTGCAAAAGCAACTTCTGATCGCTTCCATAATGTTCAATGCTTTGTATTGCATAAGGGATCTTTATCGCCAATTTAAAGCATTTAACTGCCATCACATGACATCCAACTGGGAAATAGTCTGCCACACTTTTTCCCACTCAAAGTCTATGTATATATCTCTATCTCCAATTCAAAATTTCAACTTCAAAGTCAATATCTTTCCCGTCGCATCTGTGGAAGAGAAATAAATCGCCAATTCAAAAACCATAGGATATTTGTTTAATTTTTTTCGGTTTTGCGTAAATGGCTGGCTGTGTCTAGCGTTGCGATGATTGTGGTGGGCGTACTTACGTAGATAGATATAGATATAATATTTATATTATTGGCCTATTCGCCTATGGTAAAATAAACAAAACGCAATTTTTTTTTGTTTAGTTCATCCCATTGCTAAATTACAATGTGCTACTCTGCCGCAAAGACAGCATAATATATTAGATATTTATTTATTCTTTAAACTTTGGGCAATTTTTCCTTCAACCATTAGCACCATTAATATGCGCGCCCGTCGCGGTCTGAGCTTTATTCTCGTCGTCGTCGACTGACTATGCGTCATACAAGTTAATTAGCACCACCTCGCCGCAGACAAAATAATCTATGCGTACAATTTATTTGTTTTTTTTTACTTATTACGAAAATGCAACAATGTATCATTGAGTAATTATGCACGAGCACTACTGTGAATGCGAGTGCGCGACATCTCTTACATAGACGTCAAGTAAAAGGCCATCATCGTCATCATCATCATCACTACCATCGGCATCTTTTATATACAGTACAGCTAGGGATGGCGACGCGGGTTAAATCCAAACTGAGCAAAGTAGAAGTACTAAAATTAAAACGCATTCCATTTAAATTACGTACGTATACACTTTGATGGAAGATCAAAACAACTGCATGTAGCTCTGGTGCTAGGCGCACGCCCGTTTGCTTCTGTGCCCTCTGCCAGCGCATCATCATCGCCGGAACGCAATCACTGCACGCGTTCTGCCAGACTTGATAATAAAGATATGTGCTGTGCAATATTTTCACGCGAAAATTATGTAGACACTTTATGAAGCACGCGTTTGTGGTATTCCGTGTTGCATATATGTGCTCGAATGTACATACTAGTAGAGTTGAGCAGTTGCTAGTTGCGTTTAAACTTAAATCGATTTCTGCTGTTTTCATTGCCAGTAAGGATCATTCTGGCTGTTCTGTTGCGTGATTTATATGAAATTAGGTTTTAGCATCCTGTCACCTGTATACGAGGGTAGTCTGAAACCTGAATATGACAGCACTGGTCAACAATAGCTAGAGAGCGTGTTTGCACATCTTTTGACAGGTACTCACAAAAATTGCAGATTTTGGACGCGCAGTTGTTTGAGTGAATCGATTTGAGTGTTTTTGTGCAAATGGAAAAAATCGAGTATCGAGCTGTCATTAAATATTTGTTTTTGAAAGGCAAATCAAAGACGAGTTGGACGCTCTGTATGGAGACTCTACACCTTCAGTTATCATTTTGGGCAGCTTAATTTAAACGTCGTACGGCAACTTGGAAGACGATGAACGTTGGGGACGTCCAAAAACTGCAACCACTGACGATAACATTGCTCAAGTTCACCAAGTGGGGATGGAAAACCGTCTAATTACAGTGAATATATAGTGTGCATTTTTATTATAATGTACATACGCTCAAGGGGTTTGCACCCATATAATGTTTAGCACAGCATTAGCGCTTGGAAATTAAGGAGAGGAAAAGGTGAGATGTCTATGCACAATTTATTAGGAATTAAACGTAAAATGGCATAAGCAAATAAAAAATATCATTCAGGTTGAATATGAATAGGAGTTACTAATGGATTTGCTGGAATAAAATTATCTGGATCTCCTAATAAATAGGGATAGGGGACTTGAAATACTGTAGATCATACATGAGATCAGGCACAAGGCACATGAAACATATGTCCACGCGTTGGACGCCGCGTTTTCTCACGTTAGACCAAAAACGTGATCGAATGAACATTTCCAACGGTCTGTTCTCGCAGTTCACGGGCATTGATTCATAGTTTTGGTTTTAAATTTGAAGAAAATATGTCTTGTTTCTTTGTTGGGTCGAAAACTTTTTAGACCACCCTCGTGCAGACATAACCAACCACTTTTAACTAAGAAACTGATTTCAAGCTTCCATTTGATAAACGGAATGTCTTGAATTGTAACAAATTCTCTCTCTCTCTTAGAAGCTTGGAATCTTGAACATACGTGCTTCTTCACTCTAACAAAAAAAGAACATCCTTCCTACTACCTACAAGCACATCAAACCTATCTATCATATTCCATGGCCGTCATAAAGATAATAAATTCTAAAGTGTGAATGTTGGAGCATTCAACAGTCAGCCATTTCCTACTACAGCGTATGTATACATATATCATTTTATTGTTATTATGTTACATAAACACCTCGGAAAGTGTATTGTGTGTGCGTTGAACAATTTGCAAGGAAAGAAAAGTCGATGCAGACCCCCACAACAATCATCAACATCAGCATCACCATCGCCATCATCGTCATCATCATCATCATTATCAGGAGCGAGTAATGTTGCATATTAAGTGCACTCTAATACACAAGCACCAGCTACAAGTGTTAGTGTATATATACACACATGCCGAGTCAATGCACTTACAGTGCACAATTTCAACTAAATATCAAGCCAAACGTACTAAAACGTATGTAAAAATAGATGCGCGCGCTGTACAAAATTATAATAAAAATACTCCGGCCAGACGGAACTCTATTTTTGCAACCGACGACCGACGACGCTGGGCGGTTGCGGCACACACGCACACTGGCTTCTTGGTTGTTTGTTTGGTTGTTTGGCTGACTGTTTGACTGATCGCGCTGTAACGATTATTTTTCTCCCAAAAAGTGAAGAAATATCACGCATACGTACAGGATGCCGGTCGGTCGAATAATGTCTTGACCGGCGCGCCCGCCCGCTCTATAGTTTTGTTTTATAAAAAAATTTCTTTAAAATCTGTGAATTTATGTTTCGCTTCAATTCGCAAGTATTTTAGAGGAAAGTTTTTACTTCTCTTATTCTTTTGTGGCGTTTGTGATGTGCAGCTTAAGGTGAATGAGTAAGACTGGTGAAATTTTGCAATTCAACGATGCATTGATATTCCTAATCAACATTTAATTTGCATCTAAGTAGAGCGGAGCCGACTTGCAATTAAGTAGTGTCCGACAAAGGGTGCTTTTACCTTATCTCCGCCAAGTAACACTGTGGTCACCGTTCGCCTTGTCTTGTCATCATCATCATACTCATAAACGAATATACCCGCGCCTGAGAGCAATATTCATTCTCAATTTTAGTTGTACGAGGGTTGCCTTTCGGGATTAGAGAACAAAAACAAATATTTATTTATCGAAAATGGCTTTATTGTTTTTCAAAATATTCTCCGTAAAGCTAAATACACTTTTGCATGAGTTTAAACCAATTTTCAAATCACTTTTCCCACTCCGATTGAGGTACCTCGAAAACATGCATTTTAAACGCATCAACCGCTTTTCAACATTGAACTCGTTATTTATTTTTGATTTGCTGTATTAAAAAGAAGTCATTGGGTGCCAAAACAGTTCTATATACGGCGGATAACCCATTAATTCGATGTCTTAACCGCTCAAATATTCATCTGATTGTACCGATATGTGAAATCTGGCATTGTCGTGGTGGAAACTGAACAGTCTGTCGTCTGCTTTTTAAATTCTCTATATTAACTTCGCGCGCCCGTGGCTGGCTGGCTGGCTGGCTGGTGCGCAAAATCTTGTGGTCTATTTTTAACACACTTCCTAGATTCCGATTTTATTCAAACTTTGCACACATGTGTATTTCCCATGACAATACTTTCTATTAAAATTTAAGAGTGATCGGGCAGCGAGATCGGGGGGCTCCCATACAAATTTTTTTCCATATAGCGTCATCAGATCATATCATACTATATAATGACTGTGTTCTCTGTGCGCTGATTTTTTGGTTTTGGTTATAATAGAATTTATATGAAGAATTTTAATTTTTATTGGTTGTTTCTTTTGTTCTTTATTTCGCCGAAGACTTCTGAGAAACAAATAAGGGTTGTATACCATTCACAATTGACAGTTCTATGTTGCACCGGTGGTACGGCTAAGACATGCCCAGTTTTTGCGAGAAAAAAAAACAGCTCATTTGTTAATTTGGTTTGATACCCATACCGTCGGAACTTGCTTGGATTCGGACTCATACGCATAGGTCCAAGATTCGTTACACCTGTCTCGATGTTCTAGACATGTTTTAAAACACAGCGATCATATTTTTTGAGCATTTCTTGAGTGGTTTTCTGAGCGATTGTCAAATTATGTGAGATCCAACGAGAAAAAATCTTTTTGACGTTCAAATGTTCATGCAATATTGAATGTATGCTGGTCCCACTAATGTCTAAGTATGCCTTAAATGATAAGTAAGATCTTGCAGTATCCGTTTATGCACAGCATCAACGTTTTCCAGGACAACAACCGATTTTGAATGACTTCACGAAATAATAAAAGGCAACCCTCGTATTATGTGATAAAATTTGATTTTGATATTTGCATTTCAACACCACAATGAAGTTGGCGGAATGGTAGTTAATTTAGGAAAATATCACATGTCTATGGCCTAAATATTTGGTACGTAAGAGTAATGTAATTAGTCGCATTGAGCTTAATAATAAGTCTAGACTCAGTGTCTATTTCGTTTGACGGCAATAACAATTAGTGGCACATCGATTGTCTTCAGTGTACATAAGCAGAATGGTGTGAAATTCGATTGCAAATTAGGAACATCTTTTTAAGTGTGATACGGCCTCTTTCCAGCAAATAAAAACCCATATACACAGCCACGCACACGCGAATAACGAATATAGCAAAAGTTAATTCAGAAGGACATAAATTTATTGGCTATTAATTGAAAATGCCAGCAGATTACAGCTTCAGACGTCCTCTTAACTACCTCTCCACCTTCGCGTCATCGCACAATTAATTCGAGAAATTCTTTTTCAACACAATCAACAAAAAATCCTGACGTTCGCACCCCAAACCGAAGGTAAGATAAAAAGTGCGAATAAACGAGATGAACGGGCGGTTGAGGCCAAAAACCAAAAACCAAAAAAAAATACAGAAATTTCCTTTAAATCCTCATTGCCTGTGTGGGGCACAGGTCCACAAGCAACGTAATCCATTGAAAGTGCGTGCATTGCATGCGCTGAGGTCTGCAGCTCAGTCTTCGTTCTCGTCCGCATCCTCATCGTCGTCATCGTCAATAACGAGCCGCTTCATACCATCACCATCACCTCAAAAAGAGTGCAAAAATCCTCACGTTCGCTTCCATAATGGTATAATTTTGTTCCATATTCCCTCCTGTCCTCTGGCTGGTTGTGTGATGCTGGCCAGCCAGAAGATATTTATCTAAATCCTTATTCGAAAAGGTGTTTTCTTTTGATAATTAACGGATGCATATTTTGCAATATTCGACGGCAACGCCATCATCGGCATCGCATCAGCACGATGCCACCACCAACTTTAATGCTGTTCTGTGCCATCTTACGTAGGCATTTACCATCAGCGAATACGAGTAGGTGCATCCTGACGCCCTGTGCTTTTGGATTTCTTTCCGATCCAACGACCTCGTGGCGTTAAACCTTGCCTGTGTATAATACTCGTACTCGTATAAGAAGTCAGCCGCTCACAATGCCGGATACCGTCCGTTCGACCGATCATATACCATCCAAGAGGGCATACCAAAGAAAATACAACACAGATACATATATGCACACATGCAAAGAAATCGAAAGAAAAGAATTATTATAAAATGACACCATCACCAGCCGGAATGGTACGTGCGACTTAGTCGCCCTGATAGTTAGTGGTGATGAGGATGACCGTTCGTTCCTTAGTTCGCTTGTTCGCTGGCTCGTTCATTCGTTAAGTGATGTGTCCCTGCAATTTGCATTACTTATGCTTGAGAAGAAATGTTCCTACTACAACAGTACATACATAATGTAGTGAAGTGAGAGCAGAACGCCGATGTGCGATTGTTGTTTAGCTTCTTAATGGTCGGCGTTGAAAAATATCCAAAAGAAAAATACCACGAATAAGTGCAGCTTTATTTGCAGGCCCAAACAGGGCAGAACAACAACAACAGCAATAACAACATGCTACGACAACATCAGCGCGTCAACGTTATGCTATACATGAATTTTCCATAATGCTACGCGGATTTGCTGCTGCAGAAAATCTGCCTACTTCGCGTTACCTTTAATTCCGCACCATATCCATCTCAGATCTCAGCAGCAGCAGCTATATACGAAATTCTTTTCATGTGAGTAAGTTAAACAATAGCGCCGCACTAAAGACGACTCGAACGGACAGACAGACAGAATGACAGAAAGACGGACAGACGACAACTTGTGTCTGTCGTGCCAATGAACATGCCCTCTATATGAGTTGAGCATGGGACACGGTTACCATCCAATTGGAAAGGATGTATGCATCATGGTTGATTGCAATCATATACAAATCGATTTGGATCGGTGGTGGTGTTTGGTGGTAGGGCTTGTGCATATTGTTGCATGCCTCAAGTTCCAACTATTAATCGGCTTAACTAACATATAGCATTGAGTAGTAAACTTGAGGTTGGCTTTTTTTTTCTTCTTTTTTGTGTGTGGTTTTTTTTTCATAAAAAAAACAAAAGACATGTGTAGTTGTGTTTGCAAAATAATTCCTTTAAATCTTATTTATTATGTGCCAAAAAAAAACAGAGACGAAGTAATAAATTCGGCTCGTAAAATAACAAATTTGCAAAATGCCCTTCAACAGCAATTTTAACACTTCGCTGTGCTAATCAGTAAAGCGGCCGAATTAAAAAAAAAAAAAAAAACAAAGGATTACTAACTACAGTTGGTAGTTTCAACAATATGTCTACAATTGGCAAACTTATCCCGGCTGAGAATGAACACAGCAAATACACTGCGGTTCACTAAATTAAAAGCAGACAATTTTGGGAAGTGAAAAATGATCCTTCTTCTGTATGGCAACGTAAACACCAATTTTGAATGACTCGCTCGAGGACTTCGGTCGGAATCTCGCGAATAACTTGAATAATATTGGCTCCCAATGCCTCAATCGGTTATCCACAAAACCTTTAGACTTTACATACCCCCACAAAAAAAAGTCCAAAGGTGTGATATCACATGATCTTGGTGGCCAATCCACCGGCCCGAAACGAGAGATCAATTGCTCACCGAAACGAGGACGCAGTAAATCCATTGTTTCACGGGCTGTATGGGATGTCTTGTTCTTGTTGTAACCAAATGTCGTGGAGATCACGAGCTTCAATTTCCGGCATCAAAAAGTCCTTTATCATGGCGCGATAGCATTCGCCATTCACTGTTACATTGGCACCAGTCTCGTCTTTGAAGAAATATAGGCCGATGATTCCTTCAGCCCATAGGCCGCACCAAACGGTAGTTTGGAATAGATGTAATGGCAGTTTGTGAATGGCTTCGGGTTGCTCTTCAGCCCAAATACGGCAATTTTGCTTATTGACGAAGCCATTAAGCCAAAAATGGGCCTCATCACTGAACAAAATTCGGGTCTCAAAATACGGATCTTCGGCGAGTTTTTCAAGAGCCCAACGACTGAAAGTATGACGCTTTTGAAGGTCGGCCGGCTTCATTTCTTGGACTTGTTGTATTTTATACGCTATCAAACCAAGATCTCTGGGTAAAATCACCCAAGTAGTGCCATAAGATAGGCCAATTTGTTGAGAATGGCGCCGGGTTTCCGGCAAAACTCTCACTTACAGCCGCAATATTCTCTTCATTTCGGGCTGTACGTGGTCTAATCGGTCGAGTATCATTCAATAATGTAAAATTATTCTCAAGTTTGTCGATGGTATGCCGAATAGTGCGTTCGGTAGGACGATTATGTACACCATAAGTTGGCCTGAGCGCGCGATGAACACTTTTCACAGATCGTCGATGTTCGTCGATACAATTGTACGATTTGTAAACGTTGTTAAGGCGTTAGTCTCAACAATGAACACTGAATAAAATTATGTATTTAGTTTGACAGTAGTCATGCGTGATATGTCAAAAAAAAAATCCTATTGAAAAAAGTACCTCCAATCTGATCACCCTTTATATCATACAAAATAATGTGTTTCTAATCTATTGAACTGCACTGTATGTAGAAAATAAATAGCGTCTTCAGCTGAATGAACAGGCGCAAAAGAACTGCTTATCTCACCTTGGGGTTTCGTTTTTGTTTTTAATACAATAACGCCACATGATATGCAACAACAAATATTGTAATCATATCTTCTTCATTTGTGTTGTTATTTATATTTTACAACATTAATATTCGCATATTGTGATCGCATCGCATCACATTAAGGATATAGGATTTCTTTTCTCTGGCAAAGGTGTTAAATGTGGTACTCAGGAAAGGTGTTAAAGTTCTCTTAATTGCTGGGCTTATTTGTGTACGTAATACATGTAGTTAGTATGTGTACGTTTCAGTTTTCTCTGTTTTGTTGCAGTCCCAGATAAGGCTAAAACTTCTCACTCAGCTTACATTCTGAATAACCGAGTTACATTAAGTTATGGGCGCGAGTGGCATTAGTAAGAAAACAAAAAAAAAAACAAGAATTGCTATAATCCAATCACGGTCGGCGACCTCAATATTATACCCGGCGATGAAACTTACGCTTGCAGGTATGACAGACCGACCACAACTCGCTTCGAATTTCCATAGTAGGTACTCGTATCATACAAGCGGCAGGCAGCAGGCGGTAAAAACAAACAGCCCCAAAATATAATAGTATAGTATAATATAAAATGCACTATAATGCAAATGACAAATGTATGTATATACATATAAACCATAGTACTAGTAAATGTATGGGTCAGAAAACAACAATAAGAAAAAAAAAGAAAGAAAAGCGCTTACTTCAAATTTATCTTGAAATTGAAGCAAAAATGTGGGTGTGCAAGCGAAAATTTTCTTGGCGCCTTATACGTCGAATATCGAAATTCAAAACGAACGAAGAAAACAAAACACATTACAATAACAATAATAATAATAATAATAATAATAATAATAATAATAATAATAATAATAATAATAATAATAATAATAATAATAATAATAATAATAATAATAATAATAATAATAATAATAATAATAATAATAATAATAATAATAATAATAATAATAATAAAATAATAAATATAAATACTGACAGAGTCGCACAGTGCACAGTTGACTTTTACTTACACGTATACAATGCAACTTTGTGCCCGGTTTACATGTACACCAAAATGTAGATAGATGCATGTTAAACGAAAGAAAGAAAGGAGCAACAAACGGGAAAGGCATTCTTTCAATTCAATAAAAAGCGGAAAAAATCACTCGACGACGACGGAGCAAGTAGTCACTGAGAAATGTATTCCGTAATGTACACCACTCATGTAAAACAAATAAAATATAATTATATTTAATTTGCATAAATTCCATAAGTTTTCACCTCTACGCAACACCTCAAGTTGCGGTGGTGCTGTGTCTGTCTGTCTGTCTGTCTTGTCTGCCTGTTTGCTGGTACGTGAACAAGTACTATGAACAGGACTACTGATTGAACGTCAAATTACACAAACAAACACGCAGGCACGCACCCATTTTGTTTTAAAACTCATTGAAAAATATTAAAATACACATACGGTTGATCAATTAATATATATATATAAATACTTGTATACATATACTTATTAAATAAATGCACAGTGCATATTTATTTAATGAACTCGTTTAGGTTTTCGTGTTTGATGCTTGGCGCTTGATTTTTCTCTCAAATCGAATCCAATGCGCCTGTAACCAGTAACTATTAGGGCGTGTTGAAAAGTAATCAACCTAGGCAACAATTCCATTTTTTCTCTCAGCATAGTTTTCTTTTCGATTAATGCATTTCGTGATATTTCAATTTTTTGATACGCTCCGGTTAATACGATTTCTCAAAGTCCCCAAAATAGGTCTCTGTTTCAGTGATGACTTCCTGACTCGACCCAAATCTCTTAGAGCGCTTTCGATTTGCTGGGTACAGTGAAGGTTTGGTGTTTCTACATTTCTACAGCGTTCTTGACGAGAGAAAGCACTATTAGGTTTTATTAGGTTAGGTTAGGTTACCACTGTTTCGACATTTTCTTTGTCTCTTTTTTCGTTCACGCTTACGAAATGGCGCTAAAACTCCTTTTTGTCGCTGTTGAGCATCGTCAAACACTTATTTTTGTGCTTGTTGTCAAAAGAAAGCAAACGTGGCACCCATCTGACAGATGGCTTTCTCAGTACCAAGTATTCATGCAATATTTATTCTTTATTCATTCACGTGAAATACACAGCCTGAGCAATTTCGCGTACCTTCACCAGTCAGAAAATTTGGCAGAAAACATTTGAAAGATAGTATATGTACAAAAGTCAACATTCCTTTGATACTGGCAGGCCGATTACTTTTCAGTCCGCCCTCGTATAAGTATTCTCATACATAAGTGGAATTGGAGAGCTTGTACACTTCTACTCGTGCCTAATGATAATTGAATAATTGTCACCTTAGGTGAATAATATCGTCGTCGTGGTTTTGTGGTAGATTATATTTTTATTTATTTATCGTTATATCGTACTAGTATAATAGTACTAGTATATGTATCATATAGGTAGCCATAAGTGTCGATAAAATTGTAAATTTACGTTTACCAAGCGTTATGGTAACAATAAAACAAATCATTCGATGTAATGTAATTTTTATGACTTTATAACAATTATTTGTACGCATTAGACACCTCGACCTTATCATTAAGTGACGTTTACAATTATTGATATCTTAATACATTTAACTACATTTCAAAGTTTATTGCCATAAAATATTTACTGCATTTATTTAACTGTTATTTAAAATCAACAAATTAAAATTACTTACGCTTTTAATAGCAATCATTTCCGTCCTGCTCCGCCTTGTGAACGACTAAAAGGCTGAAATTAGTAACGCTGACTGTTTCAATGACATTTTCTATAGAAAAGCAACAATTATAGTTCTCAATTGCAATTAAATATTTTAATTAACTCGTTTGAAATTAACTCTAGTATAATTGATTGCCTTATATATTCAAAAGCAAAAGCCACACCATAATGAACTTTCGTCTTCTTAAGTATGTATATAAACTCGATTAAAAATGGTTCCAAAAGTTCCCAAGAGTTAAAGCATGAATTATAATGGGCATTTGCGAGAAATTAAATATTGGACCGCAACGGTCTGTCGCTCCAAATATTATTAATATTAATATTATTTGTCAGGATGAGCACTCATTTTCAATTAAAAACAAAAATTGTGTGGTTATAATAGAGTTTAGCTCCGATTCGTTGTTTCTTTCACTTTCTCGCGCATAGAATCGAGCGCTGCAGGTCGCTCTTTACATGTGAAAATATGACATTTGTCTTTTGGATACGAAAAACAGAGACAAATACTAATGCCGGCAAGATTTCATTAAAACCATTTGTTTTACTTTTGCAAACATAAGCAAGCATTTCGTTAACATTTGACACCAGTTCATGCCTGCGAAAGTCTTTTATAATCTACCCTTAAAACATTCGACCATACATATGACATTTGTCTATTGGATACGAAGAATAGAGACAAATTCTAATGCAGGCAAAATTTCGTTATAACCATATGTTGTAATTTGGTAAACATTAGCAAGCATTTCATAAACATTTGACACTATTTCATGCCTGCGAAAGTCTATTATAATCGACCCTTACAACATCCGACCATAAATATGACTTTTGTATTTTGGATACGAAAAACAGAGGCAAAATTTCGTTATTACCATATATTGTAATTTGGCAAAAATTAGCAAGCATTTCATTTGACATTTGACACTAGTCTACACATGCAAAAGTCTATTATAATCAACCATAATGTATATAACTGTCTGTCATCAGTTACAACCAAAGGTCTCGAGGAATAAAAACACTTTTTTTTTCGTTCAGCCTTTAAATCAATCTTTCCCCATAAAAACACTTCCCAATTTCCAGTAAGAAAGCCTAATAATTTTTTATCAAACGCTTTAATTGAAAATATTTACCCAAGATAAGAACCAAATGCTAAAATGTTAATTGCAAAAAGCAATTACAGTTTTGTTGTTATACGATTTCGAAATAAATTGAAGCAACCAGCAAGCAGTGCGAACGATGATGATGCGGGTTGCTTTTTTTTATTGTTTTGTTATATATTTTGTATTGTTTGCTGGTGTTCACGCTCAGATTATTGATTTCATTTATATGTATATTTAGGATGGCGCCAGTCAATCATTAATATGTGTACTTTATTGATTTTTTGTTTTCGATTTGCTTCTTTTTTTTTGTTCAACAAGAATATAAAAACAATCTCTCTATTAATTGATTAATTTTTTTTTGTTGTTATTATTTATTATTGACTTTGGCGACATCCTCCTCGATTGCATCTTGCATTACAATTACGAGTGCATAATACGGAAAATTAAATAAATACAACAACACACTGATTACTGATTAACAAATATCGTAACAGCTTAGGAAAATTGTTTATTTTATTTAAATGTGTTTTGAACACAAATCCCAGCCTATTTACTTGATTGGAATTTGCTATCATTTCGCACACGTACGTAAAACGAATTAACAACAGATCTTGTAACGTTTAATTGCCATGTTTCGCGCAATCCTTCAGGCTATTAAATCAAAATCAAGATGTGCAATTTTTTTGTCAGTTGTTATCCTCGCCGCATTTCTTAATATCACAATACATATATTCTCGTACATACAGGGGACGGCAATCGAAGTGTTACGAACTTCACGCAGCTGTATCTGCCAAACGGCTCATGACAGCGCGCTCATATTTTGACAAACAGTAGTCTGCTATGTTGTTTAAAAGTAAGTCTACGGAAGCAAATTGATATACATGGTATTTGAAAGGAATATTCAAAATTGAATTTAAACGTAACCGTTGCACTGTTTTTGTAATACAAAAAATTTGGTAACAACCGCTGGGCATTCTAACAAAACTCAGCACTATCACACAAAGCTCATTTGACACAACAAAGTCACGTTCCAAATTTTATTTTTTCGCAACCATACTCTTCAGACTTTTCCATATGGTCCATTTTGGAGGCTAAGGTTTTGACAAAAAGATATGAAAGATATGCTCTTTGTAGAGAATGGATCAAAATACAAACAAGTCGTTTGTTCGTGCATCATGTGCAATGCCTTCGCTATCATCCACGCCATTCTCATTCTCTAAAATTAACAAATTTTTTATAAAAATATTCATAAATGACGAAACGACAGTAACACTTCAATCGCCGACCCCTGTATATGCATGTAGTATGAAAACTTTCAAGGAAAAGAGCAATACGTCAACTGTGCTCAACGGCACAAACGACATGAAAACATTTCAATTGAAAATTCCATCGATTCATCATCATCGGTGTTTTAACTCCAATCATCTATACATAATAGTCTGAAGTACAAACAATAAATTGAACGAAAACGTGTAAATCAATGACACGCGTAATTGTCAGACAAGATCAGCTCACCCGTCAGCACCTCAATAGCTCTCGTTGTGCACCACCTAATGTATTCGTCACTATGACACATATAGATGTATGAGACGGGGAGAACCCTGTATGTAGTCAATTAAACTGCAATTGTTTCGTTTAGCAATGATTTTTATTTGAATGTCCGCCGCCGATGCGCGCACAATGTGTCCGTACCTGATTGGAAAATAATGTACAACAATTCCATTAGATACCCCATATATGATGAGGAAACAACATACGATCTACAAAACAGAGACTGTGTGCTATCGATTTGATCGATCGATCGATCTATCGATCAAATCAATTGAAATAGGCAATAAATGTAATGTAAAATTAATTAAAATCAGCGAAGTTCAAAGAAAAATGACGAACGAGATTCACCGATGATAAATATCTGAGACAGCACCTCGGCCATAGCAACAACTATCTGTTAGCTCTTCGTCATACCAGAATACTCGCGTATAATTAAGTATGTAAGAATATGACAAAAGGTGTTAAAATTTCGGGATAAAAAGTGTGCAGCCCGACATCGCATCGCACGCATCATCCATAAAAGATGATGATTAATGTTGTTTTAAGGCTTTCTTGTTTTCTGCTTTGCCGTAAAGTTGTCTTTCCTTGCAGAGTTAGCTGCTTGCTTGTCCACACCACTGAGAAACCCAAAGAAGCCAGTGAAGGAATTTTTTTTTGTTTTCTTCGAAATTCCTTAAAAATATTCGTATGTATAATTTTGAAAGTGAATATGAGCACACGCCACTGTCTCGCGATTGTCAGTGGCGGCCAAAGGATTGCGATTGTGCGGCAGGAAATGTATATATATTATATTTTAGTTTTTCTTTTTTTTTGCTTTTGCCGATTAAGAGAAAAATTATGAAACGAAAAATGTAGGAAGTAACAAGCTTTTTACACAAGCGACGACGACGTCATCCAAAAGCCTGAGTGGGCTTTTGGTTTTTTGCTAATCAAAAAATGTACGCAACTGGAATGGATTGAATTGATTTGGAAACCGAAGAGTGTGGGTTTTGTGAGCCCTGAGTCTTGTCGTCCCGCCTGGCCGATCGATTGAAGACCGACCGTTTATCGCTTTTTGTAGGTAGCGTTTTTCTCTGCAATACAATCAATTTCGATTTTAAAAACTAAGGACTAATAGTAACTTAAAATAAGCTAAGAAATAAATGGTTCTCGCAATTTTGACAGTTTGACTTTATGCGGGAAGCACAAAAACGCTTCAGCTTCGTCTTCGCCTGACGTTTACGAGTTCAGCCATACGATTTCAATGTTTCCTAACAAAATAACTGTATTTTATTCGAATTCGAATTGGGAATTACAACATCAATTGCACTGTCGAATTCCTTTCTTTGGAATTTGAAAACCTGCTGTTTGGCTGGTTTTGGCGGTTTTTGACAATCGAATTCGGATTCGGATTCCAAATAAAATACAACTAATATAGCTTCGGCTTCAACGTTTCGTTTGGCAATCGTAAAGAAAAAACGTAATCTTACGTAACGTGACTCCAAATGGAAGCTCTAGATCAAAAGTGCTGAACATTTGCTCTGCCTGACAGCTCAAAGCCGAGAACTGTGGCAAAACTCTCATATGAGAAATGTCATACGAGAAAAGTCATTCAAAGCAAATTCAAAGCGGTTGCATTGTAACGCCGCGAAGACGAAGCTGAAGCGTTTTTGTGCTTCACGCATTACTTCCTTATGCTGTATGTAGCCTTATAAATTAGTCCATTCGTCTGTTCGTCTACTGTGTAATGGTATTCTTATACGAGAATGGGCTGAAAAGCATAACACCTAGCCAAGAGTTGAAGCTACTAGTATCAAAGTACTGTTATGTCTTGTTTTTTTTTAAATATGGCGCTGATTGTTTTTTTGGCTGTCAAGTTGTTCGTTTTTTCTAAATCTACCAATCTACGGTAGATCGGATTTCCCCTCTTGATATTGGTAGATATTATATTTTGGTAGATTTACCCCTCTTTTCATTAACTACAACAACAATACATGCAACAAAAGAATGTACAAAAAAGATTATTGGCTTTCGTGTTCGTTTTTCTAAAACAAAAAAAAAACACGACATTAGGTTTCGTATATATGTACTCTCCTTTAAATGTTTTCTATCAAATTTTTTATTTTGTGTACGTCAGTCATTGAAAGCGAACAACTTTTATGTTTTTACATAATATTTTACTGATAGAAGGCAAATATGATTTAATAGAATTTAACCGCCAAAACCGTAAATGGTGCGCGTCCTTGCCTTTTTTAAAGCACATACAACATCCATTGCTGTGACTGTCTTTCGCTTATACGTCTAAAACACCACGAGTTTCTTCTTAGATTAACACAGAAATACGCTTGACACCACCACGACGAGACACGTCTTATGGCTGGTTTAGTAATACCAACGATCAAAATTGAGCTAATCAAGTGCTTATCTTTCCTTAATTTCCTATAATAACACAGGAGAAAAGAATTCGTGCACGAAAATCTATTTGCTCCTTGGAGTGAAATTCCAGCACTTGCTTCAAACATAAATTAATAAATTTTTGAATTATACATAATTAATAATTATACACATAATTTAATAAATGAAAAATTGAGTTAAAATATCATTATTATAAAATAAGTGACAAATAGCGCACTAATTTGAGCCGTCTACCTAATAAAAACAATAAATAGAACGCCGCATCGCAACGCAACCAATTTTTGATAGCCCAGTTTTTACGGGCATCGTGTGTTTATTCATAGTTTGCTTTGGAAGAGTTCATTACATATATTTTGTATGTTCTTTAGGTTGGATTTGATTTGAATTCATAGATAAATCAAAAAAACCATAAAATGTGCGCGTGGATTTTGTTGCAAAAAAACACAACAAGGAATGAAGTTGTTGGCATGCGAGTGTACTCGTAGATTAGCAGTAATATTGTTTTTCTTCCTTTGAAAAAACTCGTCTAAAATTTTATGTTGCCTAATTATACAGATATTAAAACCAAACAAAACAGTTCAATTGTGGTAAAAAATCGCAATATATCTTAACTCGTACATTTAGAAAGAAAGAAATACAAACAAACAAACAAACAAGCAAGCAACAAAGTTGCCTCTGTCTTATTGATTATGCTGCGCGCTCTGATTACCAAAGAATATTATTCATTAAATAGCTTTTACTACCGCTTTTGTGGTTAATTTTAATGTGCGTCTGGCAGCGCAATTTCTGTTGTATCGTGCGTATCAATATATATATACTATCTGTATTAAAAATGTATGTAAAGCATAGCAAGGATATCCACCAGTAATTTATAACTTAGATTTAGTGCGGCGCCACGTTTATTTTTGTGCGAATATTTATTATTTTATTTTTATACCTAACGTCTGATGGCGGATATTGATGATGATTTTGCGAAATTGTCTGCATTTGCCATTTTGTTGTTTTTTTCATTGTGAGTATGTTTTTTATGCAATCGGTAAATGGTGACACAAAAAGAAAACTGCATACCTAAGGCGAACAAAACGAAAATCATTGTGCGATGGTGACGAGTAAAGTGCCTATTTGCTAATTGTTTTAATTACTAATCTAAAGGCTTTCAGTTTGAATCAATGTCAATCGAAATATCTTTCTATTCTTGCCCGAAAAAATGTTACTATGAAACCATGGAAGATCAGCACTGGATTTCGGTTGCAGAGCCAAATATGATGATGATAACGATTTGTTTTTTATGTTACGGTAGGGTTCCTGGTTTTAAAGGCTATATTGGCAAACTATAGAAGGCTTTTGTTAGCTATTCGTAACAATATTTTCCAACAAACAAACAATCTTCTATATACTAATTGACTAAATTCCTTAGGCACAATTGACTGTCTCTCACAAAATGGTTCCAAGACTGTGAATTTTAACAGAGACACAAACCATAAAATCGATATTAAATTGAATAATACAAACTAGCCCCCCCCCCCCCCTCACAGGCTGCAGTCGACCCACTCTCGTTTAAGGATATAATTGAAATTGATTTTTTTTTGCTTTAAAGTAATATTTTATTAACAAAAAACTAATAACCAATATTTTTCTATTTTTTTATTTCAGTGTCAGCAGAATGCTTATTCGGCAAAACAATATATGAGCTTGGAGCAGTATGGTCAGCAGATTTGGGACCACCGTTTGGTGTCATGCATTGCATTAAATGCGAATGCGAAGCGGTAAGTACATATAATTTATTTTCAAAACAAAATCTAATTTTATACTTTATAATGTAACTAGTTGTTAACCCCGGGCATTATCCGGGATCCACCGACCCCTACACTCAAGACACCGTTTAATATTCGGCGCGACAGACCGTTGCGGTCCAATGCCTAGCTTCTCGCGACCATTTGTGTTGTGCATGTATATTTTTGGACACAAATGAAGGGACCTATAATTTAAGACCGGATCCGAACGGCGAATTGAGAAGCTTTCCGTGACAAGTTATTACTCTTCGTAACAACGTGAAAAATACTTTTGGTGTTACTGGGATTCGAACCACGAACATCATGCGCATTTCCACTATGCCACGGCGCCCACACTTATTTCTGTTTTCTGTTTTTCCCGAATTTTCCAATTTTCCAGGTTCCTATAATCATTCCCGGAATATTACGAACATTTAAAAAAAAATTAGCCAAATCGGTCCAACCGTTTAGCCGTGAAAATGTAACAGACAGACAGACAGAGTTACTTTCACATTTATAATATTAGTATGGATATGGATAATATGGATAGTATGGATTATTCGTGTAACCGATATAATTCCACATGAGAGAAGTTAAAAGAGTTTTCTTTTTTTTTTTACGTTCATGGCCCCTATTCTTGAAATTGGTGGAAATTTCCCCAGGGGAATATCTGTCATAAAATACGAAAATTTTGAAACGCCGGTTCAGGAATTCTGTAAAGGAATCCACACCAAGGGAAACTTCCGATTGGCAATTTTGAATTTGAATATAATCGATAAAAAGTGTAATGAAGGTTAATGGCGCACATCATCTATTGTTATTAATTTAATTTGTGGTATGTCATTTTATGTCAATTTATGTCATGTATGTTCACCACACTGTCAAGCTGAATACAATTTTGATAATTTCAAGAAAAGGGTATTTTGTTATGTAGGGAATTTTTAAGTGGAAATGGCATTTCGATTTAAACGAGTTAGAAAATTTAATAGGAAATTTTGACAGATATTCCCATGGGGATATTTTCACCGATTTCGAGGACCCATATCTTTTTCTATTTTCTACAAACTTAGGTGCGATTAAGCCTGTTAATTTGTTTCTGTTCTGCCTGTCGCCATACAGTTTTAAAATTCTGTATACACTTGTCATGTCATTTTATGTCAATGTTGTCATGTATATTCACCACACTCTCAAGCTAAATACAATTCGGCAGTGGTAGATTACAATTTCGATTTATTTCAAGAATTGGGTATTTTGATGTGTAGGGAATTTGTAAGTGGAAATGGCATGTGGACTTAAAAGAGTAAGAAAATTTGATAAGGAAGTTTTGACAGAGGGGAAATTTCCACCGATTTCAAGAAAATTTGAGAGGAAATTTTGACAGAGGGGAAATTTACACCGATTTCAAGAATATTTTTATCCTTTTCTATTTTCTACAAACTTAATTGCGATAAAGTGCACTTCTGTTCTTGTTGATTTGTTTCTGTTCTGCCTGTCGGCATACAGTCTAAAAAATTATGTTGTTTAAACCTATATTTCACATCAAAAAGGAGAAGATATTTCAAAAACACCACAAAACAATTCAATTCCGAATTGATTAAAATCAGGAAATAAAATTTGCAACACACATCTCTCAATGTGGCGAGACGGAAAAATGTTCCACATACGCCCCGCTAGCATGCTGCATAGGCTGGTCGCAAAATTTTAACCAGAAGTCATGTTAGCCGCGTTAAATTTACAACAAACGTATGCGTAGGATATAATATCTACTTACGTACACGTACGATATGAGCGCATGTCGAATTTTTCCTTTTGGTTTTCGCAAGACACGCAATCGCAATCGCATCCGATGACATGCTGGCAAGCAAGCTGGCGGGCAAGTAGGCAACCAAGCCAAGCAAGCAACTCGCCAAACAGACAGACAAACCTATCGGAGAGGCACAAATTAAGAATTAACCAAGCAGTCAATCGACAATCGACTTAACTTGTAGGTAAGCGCGGCGGCCGCCGACAAAAAAGGCTCGTACACTGGCGTCAGTGTCAGTTTTGTTAAAAACCAAAAGCAGTCAGACAGACGGACTGCAATTGCCTCAGGCCTGAGATATGCGAACTACTCAGTTTGTGAATTTGGTATAGCTGTCTGTCCAATATAGCATAGGAGGTTTTAGTTGTTTTTTTTTTATTCTTACATAATATTGCTCGCGTCTGCGGCTTTGCTGAGCGTCGAGCCGTTGTCGTCATGAATTTATGGTTTACAGATTAATCACACTTTGATTTTATTCACGCAAGTACGAATAGAGGAGGTACACCGTACACATTACAGAAGGTAATGTGAAAAATTGTAAATCAATAATTTTCATCTCTTAACAGTTGGTACTCAACCAAGTACCAAGTTTTTTTCTTCATTCGCGAGTCTTTAAAAAATGTGCCCGTCATATGGCTGGTGTCAATTCGCACTGTCTCTGCATAGCTATAGTTCATTAAATCGTAATCGTCAAAAAGAACAAATCAAATTAACGATAAGTGAAGACAAAAAAAACTCGGTAGGTAAGCACCTACTACTTGCATGTATTTCACACAGCTTCATATATACGTTTATGTATTTTTGGCGCCGGCGGTAAATTCATGTAAATAGAGACGATTAATTAACGTACTTGAAAAATGAATATATCACTTTAGGTCTTGGCTTGAGGTGTTGTTTAACACTCATATGGTACGAGTATAAAGATATATGTACATATATGCTTTTTTTGCACATACAGCTCCACATTTGGACATATTTTTAAAAATAACAATAATACCCAAGCATTTGTGGCACTTGTACTTGAGGAGTGTGTTGTTGCGGATAAATTGCTTGATTAGGCGCTTAAGTTTTGTCAATAATGATGTATGAGTTTTGTTGGAGTGGCGGTAGATAAAGGTAATATAGTGAGTGACGAAAAAATAAGTTGTCGTCCGACAGAGAGTCCAGTACCAGTACTTTACCCATGACGCCATTGTACCTAAATCGTTTTTTTTTTCAATATCAAGCCAGCCAATCAATACGGTACATACACTATTTGACATACGGTTGGTGTATGAGATGAAACGAGTATAAAGGATACATTTTTTAGAAAAGGTTCATGTATTAGGAAGAATAGATTGCTGACTTACATGAATTTATTTAGCACAAATAAATTACCTATAAATAAATTACGTATGTAACGAAAAGAGGTGACCCAATCAATGGGTTGTCGCCGTACAGGCAAACAAAAACAAATGCTGAAATAAACTTTAAGCTGTTGTAACAGCACTGTGAAAGCATTTGCCGGAGAGACAAAGTTGCAAGTTCATCAACTTTTAAGGGCACAGCCCATAGAATCCGTTATGTCACAAACGTCGACGTATTCGTTGAAGTTGACGCATGTAACGCAAAGAGGTCCGAAAGTAATAACTTGTCAAGGAAAGCTTCTCAATTCGCCGTTAAATTGTAGGGTCCCCTCCATTTGTGTGCAAAAATGTACATGCTCAACACAAAGGGTTGCGAGAAGCTACGCCTTGGACGCCCTGTCACGCCGAATATTATTATTATTAAATTATATTAATTACATTATTTATATCTAATTTTTTCTCCTTTTTTCCCATTTACTTTCAAGGTTCCAAAAAAACGCCGTGTAATGACGAGAGTTCGATGCAGAAATATAAAAAAGGAATGCCCTCCGACATCGTGTGATGATCCAGTTGTACTACCGGGCAAATGTTGTAAAACATGTCCAGGCGATAATATTGGTAAGTCTTTTTTAGTCCTTCAATACGCTACGTCGCTACTCTTTCTAATACTGTTATGTCTGTCTTCCCGACTACCAACCATAATTAAATATTCTATTTCCACTCGAATTGATTCTAAATTTTATGAATCATTTTTATATTTTTGCAGCAAAAAGAACAAACAAACAATTTTTCTTATAACTTTAGCTTTTTTTGTGTAGAAGAGTATTTTTGGAATTTCTTTCCATCAGTCAGCAGACCCCTAGCCAAAATGTCATCACCAAACGACTCTGGTCTACCGTAAATCATAAAATATCCAAAACTTTGAGATACCTATGCGAAACTACTACACACATATCTACATATGTACGTCGTCTTTTTGCCGTTTTTTGTTTGGTCTTCTCAATATCATAGCTGTCTTTAAATATCGCCGATCATAGCATAGCGTCTGTTGTCATAAGGAACAAAAGAATTAACTGTCGTAAAGAAATTTTTGAATGGTCGAATGTTGGTTTTTAACTCAAACATCGTTATGAATTAGTTGATTTCTAGGGCAATTTGCGAAAGACTTTTACAACTAAGTAGATAAAATAGTTGTAATGCAGACACGACCAAAGAAACACGGACGTACAGGACAGGATACAGGATAGAAGAAATATCAAAATGGCGCCCTCAAGTGCTAATTGTGGCTCTCATAAGTATCGCGGGGACCAGCACTATACCCACTGTATCCATAGTTGCTCAAAAATCGATCAATAGTTTCGATAGTAAATCGACTATCGATTTGATACTAAAAAGCGATTCTATGAGACATTCCCGATCTTATTACACTACAAAACATATGAATTAAGCGATGAATATGTACAACTATAGATATCTATATATAAGTATACTTTTGCGAACAAATCGGAAAAATCTTAAAACTCAATAAATTTCGTTTATTTCATATGGTTGTTGGCTGTTGCTGGCTATTTTCTGCCCGTTTATTTTTACAGACACCGTTTTCATTTTGCTTTCATTTCAATACAGTTATAATGTATATATTATGTTATATTATGACAAGTAATTATTAAAAGATGAAGATGTGACGGTGACCGAAATGTTTTATTTCTATTATCGTGTTGGTAGTTTATCGTCCCGAGTCTAGACGGTAGACCTTAAGAAACAACCAAGCTAACAACAACAACACCTTGAGTAAAGAAAGACGTAAATGAAAGCCAAGCAAAGCTGGTGAAATTTCAGCACAAGTGCTCTTGTTGTGAACGTGGCCAATGAGCATCTGTTGCTAAATGTTGTACCAGTTTGTAGAACATGGAAAATGATTTATAAATTAATTTTTTTATTTTTGTATCTACAAGTATTCAAAACAACACATTTCGAACTTTATAATATTGTTCCGAAACGGTTTACTCATTGTAATGAACTCAATAATAAGTTAATTAAATTTATTTATATATTTTTTTTGTTATTTAAACAAGAACTTTAAAGGCTGCTGCGCACTTTGGCCAAGAGTAGCAAACAAAAAATACATATCTGAATAAACTAGATGCAGTTTTCCAGGAGTAGATGTGCGCACAGAGTAATTTAAAATAAATTTTCAATTGAATAATAATTTCAGTTTCGTTCTTGTTGTTGTTGCACCGCCTATTTATTCCCCTACTTATGTTTGCATAAACAGAATAAATTTAATTTTACACGCCCCTGATATTATTTATCATATGTAACGATTTATTCGACCAAAGGTTATCGCTGTCAAAATATATCCGAAAAAAGCAAACAAACGTCAGAAATCCATTTCCGTCGTTTCAACGATAATTTGAAAATATATTCTGTTCATTTATCTTTGTAGTAGCTTAGTAGTAGTCGAATAGCCTCGAGTCTCGACTCGTAGAGATTACACTGGTCGTTCTGGTATTTCAGGAAACAGTAGCATTTTATATTGACCACAGTGGTTGTGTTCACTGGAAAAAAAACGATGTCGGTGTGGTGTTATGTCGAAAAGTCAAATCGACATCGACACTATGCCAGAGAACAACATGCTGTTACTTTTTGTCAATACTGTCAATACTTGCTGTATTGCTTTGGCTAATCCAGCTTGGCTTACAACAACAATCGCATAAGCATAAAGCCGAAAATAAATCCAAAAAGTTTTTAGGATTTATAACTAAAGCCATTTTTTAGTTATAGCGCTCACCGTAAGGCGGTGTTTTGTTTAACACACATAACAATGAAAATGCATCGAAAATTTAAAGCCAAAAGCTGTTGCTTTGTAAACTTTGCCAAAGCAATAAAGCAACTGTAACACAACAAGATGTCTATATCTTCTGCGTAAGCCAGTCTCTGAATGGACTAATATAATATTGCTCCTCTCGCCGTTACGTCAGAGTTTGGACTAACAATCAAATGACTCATAAGACTTCAACTAACAACACTCGTGACTGTTGTTAAAAAATGTTACTTTTTGTCGACGACTACTTATGTGGTGAACACCAAGTTGTCATAACAATCTGCAACACCTTCGTCCTCAATGAACGGCAAAATGTCAACAAAAAAAAAGTAGCTTTGTGTAACATTTTGTTGCGCAGTAAACTTACTCAATGAGTGTGGTGTTTGTTGGTTGGTTGTCGCCACACGCCGTGTCGCCATCGCATCACTCCACATCCAACGAACTTTCATTGAAAAACCCACCAGAAGACATCCTATGTATCTTATGTTTGCATACATTGCTAGCGCTTCTTAATTGGCATTTCATAAGACGCTACTGTAATACCGATTAGTGCTTTTATATTTTTTTTAATCTATGAAATATGAACAATATAAAAAATGCCCTTTTCTTATATCGTATTTTTTTCCTTTGAATCCTGGCGCAGAGTGGTTTTTTGGCAAGTTGTTCATTTCTCATAAAAAAAACCAATCTACCGTAGAGCGAAAACAGATCTGTACATTTTGGGAGATTTACCCCTGCTTTCACTAACAACAACAACAAAACAACGTAAAGATTTTCGCCTTGATTTGATTTTGATTTCCCGATAAGAAATCTGAGCTCGAGCGGAAAAAACCGACATTGCTGAACATTTGTATAGCTTGCGAAGCGCTGACAATTCGAATGTAACGATTTGTTATATTGTTTATCTAAAACGAATTCGACGCCTTATTTTATTGAAAGTAATTTACTCACGAAGATTATTTCTTATTTATTCGCAATAAATAAGATTTTAATATCAAACCCCAGCCGCCTTTAATGCTCTTGTTTATTGGTGTTGACGTTCGATAGTTAACTTGCTAGTTTATTTGTTTGTTATATATCCGCGAACGGTGAGATAAGTTTCCCCTAGGTGGGTGCGTTCATCAGCAGCTAATCACAATTATTTGCTGTCTTCTTTATACGTTATTTAGAACAATTATTAAGTACATACTTGTTTGTTGAACATAAACAAAACGAAATAATTAGACTTTAAAGGAAAATATAACTAAAGATATACAAAACCAAGTGCAATTGAGTGTAAATGGATTAATTAATCTTTAAAACGAAAGTTATTACTTTTCAGATTGGCTTTTATGTTTCGGGATTAGAGATCGAAAACATATTTATTTGTTTTTTAAAATGGACAAATGGAAGGGACCGTCTAAAACGTCAAACTTTACGATAGAGACGTCAGTTACCAGATGTCAGCACTAGGGTCTCCCAATCCCGAAATGTAAAAGGCAACCCTTTTCTTAATTAATTAATTTCTTAATTACAATTTTGTTTTTGGAAAGCCTTTTATATTAATTTATTGTATATTTTCTTTTCTTTCTCTCTATTGCTTTTGACATTTTCACAGCAAATGCAAAGTGTAGGAGACTTGTTAAAATCTCTCTCTGATTAATGTGTAACATTTTCTTGAAAATGCCTACCTACTATAAAAAATTAAGTTGTTGCTTAAACCTGTCATAATTTTCAAGTAGTCTCCCTTTTGATGAGTCTTAACAGGTGAACTTGTCACGTTTTAAGCAGCAAAAATGGAACTTTTTATCGAGAGCAAGGTCTTAAAGTGTGGAAACTGTTCAAAAAAACGTTTCTTTAAAATTAATTTATCGAACCTAGTCGCTTAAATAAACTTTTCTAAGGTTATTAAGAGAAGTTTGTGTCCTTAGGCATCATCATGAATTTAAATATTTATATTTTTTATTTATTTTGAGTTGATATATAATTGACTTTTACATTGTCGCCATTGCCACCGCCATCGCCATCGTGGCATTTATCTTGAATTGACAAACATTAATGTGAATTGTGCATTGCGTGAAACATGGCATCATCATAATGTCGCATATTCACACGCATGTCATCCAACTTTAGATGTTGCGTGCCAGAAAAATTCTCCTGATTTACATACAACATATATCTGTTTATACGAAGTGTGGTAATCATTTTCAATTGGCTGAAAATCAATTTTTCGTTTTCAACCATTATGTATGTGTAATTGCTTATATGTATATACAATATATGCATAATTATTCTGCCGCATCATGAAAATTCCAACTTGTGTGGCATATAGAGAAACTTGTTCCCGATTGCCGCAAGCATGCTGTGCTGCAGGCAGGCGATTGCAACTCCTGTTGCGATCTATTACTAGGATGCATCCGCTTCTATTTTTTTTTTATTTTGTTAAAAGAAGTGGTAGGGACACGTTATTTGCTGAATTCTGTTTATTGTAACACATCATTAGTCTGAATTCTGTAGTAATTTTTCTTTCGCCTGCCGGCCTCTGCCTGTAGTCATATAGAGACGACCGGCGTTGCACAAGTCCCCCAGGCGGGATCTCTTGTTCTGCGCGTGAGTGTGTTTGTGTAACCACGTTCTGCATAGAATCTTTAGCAGGAACACCGCTAACGAAGCATCATTCCAGGCAAGCTCCAATGAAAATGATCTCTCGCCATGTCGTCGTGCAAGACCGCAACACCATCACAACCAACACGGAAAAGAAATTATCATCATCACCACATCGCATTGTCGACGAAGCGGCTGTGTCTTTTGCCGGCGGTTGTCTGTTTCGATGGGCGCGTACCACCCACCTCACACAAAAAAATAATTTTTCATTTGTCACTATGTGACAGTTGTTGTGTTGTTGTCTAGCGCCGCCACCATCATCGCCGAGGTTTGAAAATATGACATAAAGCCACAGGCGCATGCATTTCTCCACCAACCACACTCTCCGCACGTCTACTAATGTCATAGTTAAGTCGCCTCGTCGATCTAGCCTTTCGAATTAGCAACACATAACATCTCGCTTATTGCTTGGGCTGGCCAGACGCGAACGCGGAAAAATCAATCGATCTATTATCGGAACTTGAAACCAGTCTCCTCACGTTATGCCTACGTAAAGATGCCTATCGTCGCTGCGCTGTCGTCCTCGTGGTCGGCCTCCGGATATACGACGGAGTGAGTGCCAAAGCGAGCGAGTCAAAGCTGGAGCACAAGCCCTTTTGCACAGCATACCGAACGAAATTATTTATTTTCGCCTTCGATCGAATGCATGCACTCACTGAATGCATGCATCATGCACATCAGAGCAACCCACAACAAGAGAGGAATCATTTGTTTTTTTTTTAAGTAATATAGAATCTGAACTGAACTTGCAACAAAATGTATATAATGCAGTGTGTATTATAACTCTATATAGAATACCTTGAAGTATTTTTCGATGTCATAAATAATTTATAGCCATATAATGTAGGCGCACATATACATTTAAAGTTAAGCTTAAACAGCAGAGAGAACACCTCGGTGGTGGTGGCTCTATGATGCGCGCTAGCCGGGTAAATGAAACGGAGATTTTGTAAGGGGTTTTGATGCACACCAATGAACTAAAGATCAAATCAGATCCAATTCCATTCCTTTTGTATGGCAATCGTTCAATGGTGCTAGGAATTGCTCGCTCGCTGCCGATAAACTCGCATTATAGCTACTGCATTGTTTGACCAACTATAACTATAATAAGCGATAGTGCAGTTGAACCAAAACTGATAAATTGCATCAGTTCGCCAGATTGTCCGTCCGTCCACCCGTCTATTCGCAACGTTCGATCTGCTATGACAACAACAACAAAAAATCCCCATATGCCAAATAAGTGAATTCTGAAAAATACTCGTCGAATGTGGTGGACACCATAAGTGAGTAAGACTGTATCGCTTATAGAACGGGGTACATTTCTTCGCTCTCTGAATATGGGTGGCTGCATATACTGTTCACTGTTGTTGCCTTTTGCCTGGATGTATTATAGATAGTAATATACATAGTTGATAGGACGACGATGATGCGACAACATTGCTAACATTGTCGATAATATTGGATATTGATTTGGTTGGCTGATTAGTCGTTTAGCGCGGCCGGCGTCTGGTTTCCCCGACTTTCAAGTATAAGTTTTGACGTGAAGTTGATGATTGTTACTGGCCATATTTCAGCGCTTCACTACACTTTGTGTTTTTTTTTAATATAATTTTCACTTTTTATGTCCAACTTGTTTCTATAATGGTAAGTTAAAAATATAAACAAAAAAAATAAAACAGCAGTTTCCCGTCATTACAACACGTATGTGGAATCAAATTCTGTTTTTCCACGTCGATACGATACACAGGCATTCAAAACACAAGCTCATAGACACGCGACACGCGTCTCACGCTATTTTGGACTTAGGATACTCACAAAATTTCAGCTCTCTAAGTCCTGTCAAAGCAATCGAAAAAACAAAAATGTCAACCCATTACACGCGCTAAACGTGACACGCGTCTCACGCGCCAAAAAGTGTGCGTCGTCTCCTTGATACACTTACACAGATGATAATGATGATAACAATTCGTGTGCATTCCGAAGATGACAATCCATAATGTTAAAAATTCTCATCCAGTCACACACACGGACGAACAACATTAATAATGAAAGCTGCTGCAAACGAACGCATTCCATCGCTGTGATTCAGGAATTCCATCATCATATCCTATGTGTTTCATTCCTTTTGCGGCAGTATCAGTGCATTGTCTTGCGATCTCATTTATCTTCTTAAAGAAAAAAAATACACTCATCTTAAATCGCCACGTACTAATGTTCATTCATCCGGAGTGATCCTTCTTGTTATTCCAGTTACGAGTATGTTGTATATAATAGCTACAAAGACGTGTGCGTGCGTATAAGAACAGCCGCGCGGCGGCCAAACCCAATCCCAACCCCAATTCAAAACTAAAACCGAAACACAAAAAGAAAATTCCAAATTCCGGTGCACAAAATCGAAAGCAGATAACAAAAAGGCAACCAACAAAAAAAAAATTAAGATCATTCGATAAGATCTCATTTCTTGTTGGCGCGACGCACCGCATCGGTCTCCGGTCGGCCGTTTTATTCGGGCAGGGTAGATAGCAGCAGCAGCAGCAAGATCACACAAAAGAACAAAAACACCGTAGGTATACCTCATATACAAGGTGTCAGATTTGTCGCCCTTCATTATAACACCACACACAAAATAATTCCAAATCTGCCATCGTCCTCGTCGTCGGCTGCTTCCACCTTCATAAGCGACGGCGACCGAACGATCTGTGTATGCTGGCTGGTTGCTGACTGGGCTGGATCGAATGCTAAGTCGGCTTTATGCTGCACACTGGCATCGGCTGCGCCCAATAATCATCGTTTTTCATCTGAAAACAACAGAAAATCCTTACCCTGGGTTCTCGCGGTTTGCACTCTCGAAACCAGCGAGCTCTGCGGCTTGACTGTGTGGCTTTTGGCTGGGGCTGTGAATAATTCACTATTTGACATTAACGTGGCTTTTGTGCTACACTCTGCTCCTAACAGTCGTCGTCATCGTCATCGTTGTCGACGAATACCACTCTCTCTGTGATGGTTGAACATTGAAATGACCTGCAGTGGTTTGGTTAGTAAGGCGAACGGAAGAAGTAGTTATTTGCGGCTCTGACCGATTCTCACTTAATGGCACGTAATTTTTTAGCGCCGTGGAATGGGGTAGAGGAGTCATCTTATCATCATCATCCTACCATTCAGATTTTAAGATTTTGCCAATAATAATAACACAGCGCATTCTTCTCGCCAAGCAGCGCCCGAAAAAGGAATTCAACCAAAATCCGATACAGAATCCAGTCCGAGTCAATTGCGAATCGAAAGGTATGGGTCTTTCCCCTTGCGGGCTTGTACGTCGGTGTTGTTGTTAGTTTGTTCTTTATGATTGTGAACTACGAGTATTGTTGTCTCTTTATTCTTTTTTTCCCGATTTCTGTGCGCGGGTCGGTCTGTCCCTGGTCGCCTGTCGCCTTCTCAGGAATGTTCTTTTTCATCGTCGTCGTCGTCTTCGTCGTCATCATTTGCTGTGTACTATGTATGTATGTATGTATGTCCTTCTGGGACCCATCATGAATAAAGTCCTAAATTTAAGACTGCACGTACAATCTTATTATTCGATATCGTCATTTGATGTTTATTGTTGATCGTTGTTGTTTGGTCGTTGGTCTCTTGTTCGACGACGATGAAAACGCCGCCGACTTCTTGGAATTTTTATCTTTTGATGACGATGACTACCTAGACCGCTGTGTTATGACTATTTAACTAAAATCTAAATCTTAATGTCCCTCTACCTAACCCAGTGGTGTCAACAGTTCCCGCTCATTCACATGGGTTGCGTAGGTTAGGTAGAAACTATGTGGTATTATCATACTGTGTGTACTGTCGTGTATTGTCGTTGTGGGAACACATTAATCTGAGGTGTCGATCAAATTTCTTTGATTAGAGCTATGTGCAGCAGGGTCAACTTTTTTGTTGCCAATTTTCCCATTGTATGTATAGCGGCTAGGTGAGTTAAGTATGTGCAGATCGAATCGAAAATTCGGTCATATATATGTTCAGTCACTTCTTAGGTTTCAGAAGAGGAGTGCTTTTCATATTCATGTAAAGGATTTTTCAATAAGGACATAACAGTTTTGTATTTAAATAAAACACAAAATAATTGAGATATTGAAGTGTAGTACACAAGTTAAGTTTAAAAATGGAATTCGATATCGTTCATATGCCCACCGCGAGCATGTTTGCAGCGATCGAATGCTTGAAGTTAATTTTGCACCGCTCTTCCACACATATCGGACGGAGCGTTGGCAAATCCGCGTTGCTGTGGCACTTTCATGCTAGTACCACATATCACTGATGTCAAGTCTATCCAATTCTGGCCAAAAATAGTCTTCCAACATGGCACGATAGCGATAGCGAACTCCATTGACCCTAACATGGCGGTCAATGAAAAAATACGATCCAATCACACCTGCGGCATGAAATCCAAACCACACGGACACTTTTTGTGGATGCAATGGAGTGTCTTGAATTGAAAAATCCTTCACATATTTTTTTATAATTCGCGCACGCGTAAAGGGGTTCGCACCCTTAAATTCTCGGATACATGCTTGGCACATTATACATTACATACCTTGATACATTAGACGCGTTCGAGATAGCGAGAGAGGCCTCTGCATCTCGAACGCGGCTTTTGAGTCAAATAAGATTTAGGTCGTTGCCTTCTCAACTGTAATTTTGACATTTAGTTAATGAGAAGTCCGCATTTGAAAAAGAAATCCTTACTTACAGATTATTGGTTGGTTTGGTTGGTTGGTCAGTGGATTGGTCTTTTATTCTTTCAACATCTTTTTTCTCTTTTCCTATATTTTCCTATATTTCTTATTATTTATTCTACATACTCACTAACAAACTTTAATCTTCCTTACAGATTTACAAGTAGCCCATGATGTTCCGATTCCAGTCAACACCGAAGAGGAAGACCGCAACATGAAACGTAAGTATTATTATGTTTTTTATATTAGTTAATACATATATACCGACCCCTATTTATCATTAATTTATTAAAATAATTAATTCTTTGCGATTTTTTCTACTTCTTATTGCAGATTTCGCAGCTCTACTAACAGGCAGGACATCGTATTTCCTTAAAGGTGAAGAAATGACAGCAATGTACTCGACACATAATCCACAGAATATTGTCGCCACCGGACGATTCATGTTCCACAAAAAGAATCTCTATTATTCGTTTTATATATCGAGCAAGATCGGCCGACCACGTGCCATTCAGTTTATCAACAATTCTGGCACCATTCTCGAGGAGAACAACCTGCTAACGCCATCGAGTGGACCGCTAAGTGTTTATCAGAATGCTACCGGCAAAGTGTGTGGTGTTTGGCGTCGCGTGCCACGTGACTACAAGCGTTTGTTACGCGACGAACGTCTGCATGTTGTACTATTGTGGGGCAGCGAACACCGGGCCGAGCTGGCGCTGGCTGGAAAAATCGCCAAGTACACAGCATTGCAGACAGAGCTGTTCAGCTCGCTGATGGAACCGGCACCGGGCACAAAGTCTGACCAAATGGCTGGCGCTGGTGGCACCGCAATCGTTTCGACCAGCAGTGGGGCCGCATCTTCGGTACATTTGACGTTGGTATTCAATGGTGTATTCAGTCCGGAGGAATTCGCTGACGTTCCAATTAATATTCGCCTCGAGTTGCCCGAACGTAAGGAAATCATTTTGGATGAAATACAAAAAGTGCGCAAACCATCGCCTGAGGTGAATGTCTTGGAGATTTCATCGCCGATATCGATACAGAATTTACGTTTGCTAAGTCGCGGCAAATTGCTGGTCACCGTCGAATCGAAAAAGAATCCAAATTTGCGAATTCAGGGCCACATCGTTACACGGACGACGTGCGAACTTTTCCAGACGCTATTGTCGCCGCACAACTACGAATCGAAGACGAAGAGCAGTGGCTTGGCGTGGGTCTATTTGAATTCTGACGGTTCGTTGACATACAACATTGAAACCGATCACTTGAACAGCAATGATAGACCAGAAATTAGTCTTATCGAAGATCTGGGCAAGAGGAAAGCTGTTCTGGAGGATCTGACACCGACATTCAATTTTAACCAGGCAATCGGCACAATCGATAAACTCGGACCGAAGGTGCTTGAATCGCTGTACACTGGGGATCTTGGCGTCAACATTGCCATCGAGAATGAATCGAGCTTAATTCGTGGTCGTCTTGTACCACGTCCAGTGGCTGATGCTCGTGATTCGGCTGAACCCATTCTATTGAAACGACAAGATGCATCGGCACCGGCCCACCTAATGGGCATGGCATGGATTGCCATCGATAATGAGTGCAGTTTACACTATGAGGTGACCGTCAATGGATTCAATAATAATCCGCAGGAATTCCAAATTTACCTTGAAGAGAAACCAATTGAGGCGATCGGTGCACCAGTAACGCGAAAATTGCTCGAAGAATTCACTGGACCATACATGGAGGGGTTTGTACTAGAAATGCCGTCGCATGAGCTGATCAAGTTGGAAACGAGCGTGTGCTATCTGGAAATTCATTCAAAAGACAAAAATGAACTCCTACTGCGTGGAAAATTGAAATCGACCAAAGTGCCGAGTCATTGTTACCCATTGTTCACGGACAACAATGTACCGAGTGTTATTGTACCTGGCGATCAGAATGACAATCACCTGATCACACCGGAAACGAAATGCTACCATTCGGGACGATTCTACGATGAGACAGAACAATGGCGCAGTTCACAGGAAACGTGCACAATGTGTGGCTGCCAACATGGTCGTGTTACATGCGATCCGATCAAATGTCCTGCAGTGAAATGCCGCCAAAATGAGGAACTCATTCAGCGCGATGGCGAATGTTGTCCAACATGCATATCACAGAATGTTGTCATCCAAACGAACAACTCAGCGGAGCGTGGCTGCCGTTTGGGTGAGCAATTCCATTTGGCCGGTGCAACATGGCATCCGTATTTGCCGCCAAACGGTTTTGACACATGTGCCACATGCTCATGTGATCCCATAACATTGGAAATTCGTTGCCCACGCATTGTTTGCCCACCACTGACATGCTCGGAGAAATTGGCATATCGCCCCGATAAGAAAGCCTGCTGCAAGGTTTGCCCCGAAAGCAAATCCACCATACACGGCGACAAAGCGGGAGTCATCAGTACGAATGTCCAACAGGATCAAGCATTACCACGATTGAATGTGCGAACGGCCGAAGAAATACTCAACAATGGCGGCTGCAAATTTGTCAACACTGTCTATGACAACGGACAGGAATGGCATCCAGTTTTGGCGTCGCACGGCGAACAGAAGTGCATCAAATGTCGCTGCAAGGTAAGGAAAATCAGTTGTAAATTAGTCTTATACAAGTTTGCCACAGCCCGGCCTACGAACAAACGGGCGCCTAGTAAATCTCAATTTCGTGTGTTGTTAAATGATGTCATGTCTTAAAGGCTTAGCCCATAGAATCCGTTGCATCAGTAGCGTCGACGTACTCGTTGACGTTACCGTATGTAACTCAAAGAGGTGACCCAATGAATACGTTGTCGTCGTACATGCAAACAAAAACAAATGCCAAAATAAACTTCAAACTACCTTAAGATAGAACTGTCAAAGCATTTGTCAGAGAGAAAAGTTGATAGTTGGTCAACTTTTTACGACGCTTCTGTCACATACTTTTCCTATGGGACACTTTCCATAAGAATGCATATTATTCGTCGATCTGTCAGTTGCATACGTCGCCCCAACGGACGCAACGGATTCTATGGGCTGACCCCTTTACTTCATTTACAACTCGCTCTCGCATATAATATAACAGTTTGTGTCTTTGTTTGAGATGAGATTTTGATTATTGTTAAACTGTGTCACTTCACATCCCGTTTGACATAACTTCACTTATGGTGCTCTCACAATTAAAAATTTAATACTTTAGACTTACAGCAGTGTATGTATGGATTTTTGAAATGACAAAAAAAACTCTACTCGTTATGTTGGTAGATCTTAGGTTCTTAAGTTTACAAACTTTTGATGAAGAACAGAATGAAGTTCGCAACATTTCGAAACGGATGTGAAATATTTGTTATGTCATTATTGTGCGAGCTCTTCTAAGGGCGCTCTCACAACGAAAAACTTAAGACTTAAGAGTTACATAAATGTGTGGCTTTTGAAGAAATATAGAATGAAGCTCGCCACATTTGAAATATTTCTTTTTGTTGTTGTTATGTCTTCAATATAATAAAAATGAAGCTTGTCACAATTTGAAACGTTTCTGTCACAACCTAAAACTTATGTATTCATTGTGCGATCTCTTCTAATGTTTAAGTTTTAGGTCTTAAGTTTTTCATTGTGAGAGCTGTTCTAAGTTTTAAGTCTTAAGTCTTAACTTTTATATTGTGAGAGCTCTTCTAAGGTTTAAGTTTTTTGAGTTTTTCTTTGTAAGAGCATGGTTACAATTCGCTCGCACATGGCAAAAAAATCCCATACGGTTGTCAAAGTAAAATGGTGTGTGACTTTGTTTGTGATGATGTTCTGTTGAAATGTCTCTGCTAAAATTTGTGAACCACTGAACCACTTTGTGCGTCAAGGACATAGCCAATTAATATGTAGAGGATGTCATTACATATCATATGTCATTATATTTATTTCGAAGATTTTGGGAAAATACAATGAAACTAATGTCAACTTTCATTTTTTATCTATTTTTCAGGACTCACAAGTTCATTGTGATCGCAAACGCTGTTCACGCTCTGCATGCAGTGGCAATCGTGTCTCCGCCAAACGGAAAATCTTTGTCTCAGCAGCAGCTGGTGCTGATAATGCTGACGAATGCTGTCAATGCCCACGCACAAGAAGGCATCAAGGACATCGACGGGCGCATCGGGACCGAGAAGAGAAGCTTTTATCGCAACAACAACTTCAAGCTTCAGCACGATCAACAAACTCGAATCGCAGCAGCTGAACAAAGCTAATAGCAAAATATTAAATTATTTTATTAATATAACAGCAACAACAACAACAACAACGAAAGTAATTAAAAACTAATATTTTTTTTTATATATTTACATATAATATACAGAAACAAAACAAAACAAAACAAAAACTTTAAGTACACTCAGAAAAAATGAGAAACACTAAAGCTATACTCGTAATTACACATATTACGCACGCGCAAAAGCAACAAAATATTTACCGTAACAAACAACAAAAACTTATACACACATATATATTACATATTGGAATCTTATTATGCCACATAGCTAGATATTCATAAAAAAAAGTGAAGGGAGGAATATCTTTTTTGATGCAGTAAAGCACAAAGCAGTTAGCCCCGACGCGACGCTGGAATGAATGTCAAAGAAGTTCTTCTCTTAATTTCTCTGAAATTTTAACTGAAATGAATTAAGGTCCAAATCGAATTCCAATTCCAAGTCCAAGTCAATATAAATTACATCTATGTCAATTAATTATTGAAAAATATGAATCAGCCATTTGTTGACGAATTGACTGATTGGAAAGAAAGAGAAACTCGAAGAGACATCAAGAAGATCAAAATGCCTCTTTGATCATTCGGCAAAATGAAGAGATAGCTGAAGGCAAGAGCGAGTACAGCTACCAGTCAATTATTTCTAAGGATAATGACGATTTCTATGAAGATGGCAAACTATGGCAACCATAGTTTATCATAGTTTACTGCTATGCACTAACAGGCCCAAGAGATTTGATTGCGGTTGAATCAAGGGTATGAAAATAGCTCTTCTTCTCCCACATGTGCACGCTAGAGAAATGTGGATACTCTTTAGTAGAGCCCTCGCCTCTTAAAGAGTTTGGTGCAACCACAGGCAGTGCTAGCGAACGTTGATCAATCGATCCTTTCGCATGTTCGAATCTAAAAGCGAAAGCCCAAAATATAAATGGCGCAGGATACACTGAGAAAAATTTATGTACACCACACATGAACTATTATTTTCTTATTATCATTTGTATTTGATCAAATTTATTAACTTAATTATTGTGTACATCTTCATCAACTTCTGTTTCGTTCTCTTTATTTTTTATAATTTATACTATACATATTTAAAACGAAAATGAAATATAATGCACTTCTACGCAAGAAATGAACAAAAAAATAAAATGCAATTTTTATTATGTATTTATATAGTCTGTAGGTGTTTACCAAAAGGAAACATATAATATTACTTCCATGTATATATTTATAACTTAAAAAAAAATACCATTATACTACATAGAAGTATGTAATATTTTTGTTTATTTCGCAGTCATATGTCCAGCAGACAGACAAACATACATGCATACACATACACTCGTCTAACAAGTCAGACTTTTTCTTTCCTAAAAATTAGTTGTTTGTTTTTTTTTCGTTAAATTAAGTTTAATATTAGAAAGTTGCTATGTAATTTAAAAAAGCAAAACACAAAGTTTTTGTTGAGTTTATTATTCAATTAATAAAAAAAAAAATAAACACAATTGAGCACAAGAATGTAAACTGTAATTTATTAAAAACAAAAAACTGAAAAGAAAAATTAAAAATAATTTAACTTTAAGAAATCACAAGATCATACTTAACAATATTAAAAATCTACATAGTATAAAGATATACGGATAATTATATATTACATAAATGTGAACATTATGATTGTATTATAGATTCAAAGCAAACAATTACTTATTTATTTATAAATAAAAGTATGATATTGATTTTTTTTTAAAAATTTAAATTAAATTTATTTTTTTTTTATTATATACGAATTTCATTCATTCATATCATTATTTTAATTTAGAATAATGTTTTATGCATAGAAAAAAACATACATACATACATACTTACCCACATATTTTTATGTTTGCGTAGTTTTGTAAGAATTGTATAATTGATGGAGCTTTATTAAATCTAATTAACAAAAACACTTAATGAAAGAGAATTAATAATAATAATAATAGAAACCTATTCAAATAAATAATACGATGCCTGAAAATGGAAGCAATTTTAAACATTTTTACTACAAATTGCAAATCAATAAAATTGTGATCATTTTGAAAATTGTAACAAAGCAAAAGCCAACAAACATTTGATAAAGAAAGAAAACTTTAATTTAAAAGAAAAAAGAAAAGTCTTTTATTTAACATACACAATTACATATTGTTATTTAGGACATTCAAAGATTTTTGTAAATTTGTGGTATGGCGTTTTCTCCGATTGGAAAAAGACTGTAGGACTGATGTTAGGTTAGGTTGGGTTAGGTTAAGGTGGCTGTCAGTGAAACCGACACACTTAGACTAGTAATGGTCCATTGTGATACCACAGGGATCAGGAAGAATTTCTTCCACATACTCGATGAACCAATTAGAGCTTCGTATGAACGTAGGAGACTACCAATGTCAATGTTGATGAAATCATTAGTGTCGTTGTAGAAGCAAGCTCCCATATGGAGTTTACGCCTTTGGGAGAGGGTTGGACAAACACAGGGAAGATGGACGATGGTCTCCTCCTCATCGTCCTCCTCATCCATGCAGCTTCTGCAGAAGTCATTCGAGAAGACTCCCAGTCTTGCTGCATGCCTGCCTATGTGACAGTGTCCAGTGATGACACCTCAATAGCAACGATCTGCGATCTTTTTTGAAAGATCAAACACTTGGAAAACTCGGTTTCGGATCCAGCTTGGGCCAGATCTGCTTTGTCGCTTTTGACTACCCACAGCTAGTTTTTACGTTAGCATCCCGCTTTAACAAGAATTTGCATGTAGCAATTGGGATGCCTATGGAACCATATTCAGGTAAGAAGTGTAGTGTAACTGCCGATCATCTCTCACGGAGATAGCGGAGCAGTTCAACATTCTCCTGTGGTGGGTGCCGGGGCATAGAGACGTTCCAGGAAACTGTAGAGCTGATGAACTTGCCCAACACGGAAGAACACTACCCGCATGCCTACCTGAAAACGCTTCTCTAGGGATGCCAATCACTACCTGCAAACTCATGTTAAAGAGGGATGCTAACGAAAAAACTAACCGTGAGTGGTTAAAAGGAACTACTTGTCCGGTGACAAAACAGATCTGCCCCAAGCTGGATCCGAAAAGATTCAATTGTTTGATCTCTCAAAAAAGTCTGGACATAGGTGCTATTATAGGTGTCATCACGGGACACTGTCTCATAGGCAAACATCATAAAGGCTTGGCGTCTTCTCAAACGACTTCTGCAGAACAAGGAGGAAGAGGAGACCATTCTCCATCTTCTCTGTACGTGCCCAGCCCTCTCCCAAAACGTAAGCTTCATCTAGAAGTTTTTTTTAGAACGACCTTAATGATATAAAATATAACGGTCTACGCCATCTTTCCAGCATAGGCTTGGCCGGCCTCGCTGTCGTGTTCCATAAATCCTACCGCAAAGGACTTTCCGATCATATTCGCGCTCCAAGATTTGAATTAAGGGACCAATGTTTGATCTTCTACTCGCAGACGTAGCTACCATGTGATTTGTTTTGCTCTCGGTTATGTGCAGCCCCAGATTTCGTGCCGCCTGCTCGATCTGGATGAAACCGTCCTGTACAGCTCTTGGGTTTCTACCAACGATGTCAATATCGTCCGCGTAAGCCAGTATCTGAATGGACTTATAGAGGATTGTTTCTCTCGCCATTACGTCATTACGAGTGTCGGGTCACCTTCTCCAACGCCAGGTTGAAGAGGACGCTGGCCAGTCCATCCCCTTGTTAGCCCGTTATAGATGTTAAATGGGCTTGATAGTGATACGGATATTTTAATTTGGCTTATAACATTGGTCATGGTCAACCTACATAGTCTTGTCAGTTTATTTGGGATGCCGAATATGGCTTTATAAAGTTCTACTCTGGCTATGCTATCATAGGCGGCTTTAGAGTCTATAAAAAGATGGTGTAGTGAGTTTTGAAACTCCAGACATTTTTCCATCACCTGCCTAAGGGTGTAAATCTGATCAAGTGTTGATTTGCCTGGCATAAAGCCACACTGGTATGGACCAATGATGACTTTAGCATATGGGTCTATCCTGTCTTGAAGCATAGAGGACAAAATCTTATACGCGGTACTCAACAACGTTATACAACGATAATTGATGCAGGTTGTGATATCTCCTTTCTTATTTATGGGATACAGGATGCCTCTTCGCCAGTCTTCCGGCATCGCTTCTTCATCCCATACTTGCACTATTAGTTCAAGAATTGCTTGGTGTATTGCGGCACCTCCGGTTTTAATAAGCGCCGCTGGGATATCATAAGATCCCGGGGCCTTATTTTTTTTGAGCCGATTATTTTAGCCGATTTTATTTAGTGGCGGCAGCATAGGGTGGTCTTCAGTCATTGTTGGACCCTCCAATTCCTCAGTTAGCTGGCCATTAAGCAGCTCATGAAAGTGCTCTTCCCATCGCTCTAAGATGCCTTTGAGATCAGCGATCAGTTTACCCTCTTTGTCTTTGCAGTATGTGCAACGCGTGTATATTGCGTCATACCGCGGAGTCTTTGGTAGAACTCGCCAAGCCAAGCCATATCGTAAAGTATTTTCCCTTCGGCGATATCTATCTGTACGCTGTACCGCTGACTAAGCTGTAGCTGTCAGAGTTTTCTCTTTAAAAAGAAAACCATATTAATTCAATCTCACATTCTATATCTTTTAATTGCATCTCGGCTAACATTTGTCATTGTGATTAATTAGTCCAAACAAACCTAAAACGCCACAACAGCCCGCACCTGCCAATGGCAATGATGGCCAATGGCAGTGATCTGTTTCTGTCATTACTTGCACTGCACTTGCAATTTCGAAAACAAAGCGAAAATGCAAGTGCCAGCAATGACAGCTATTGTCACACCTTGTTTACGGTTTACAGCAATTACTTTTAACTACACCACGATAGTGTAAGTGCAGTACCTATATTGAGTCCACTTACGTTTACAAAATAATGGATATTGAGTCCAAGTGTGTGTCTGTATTAGAGGTTATCTTGTCTCTTCCACAGTGTTGACAATTTTTACTTTTCATTTTTTGCACATTGTTTCCATTTCCAACTCATTTCATTAATACAACATTCACACCCACACCTCGAATCGTGTCAGTCTGCCTGTCCGTCCAGATGCTATCTAGCGCGAGTTATCGATCGATCAATTGATTAACATTTTCTTCTTATGTTTAAATAATTACATCTAAGAAAACACCATGCTGGCATATGACTATGTGGTTACTACTGGTAGGCATAGATCACAGATCACACATCGAGCAGAATCCCGTCGATACGTGAACGACGAGAATAGTTTGCTCATTCGTTGATTGTAAATCGCGCGACGTTTTTTTTTTAGTTGCAACCGGGCCGTATATAGCCAAAGAATATGCAAATCAGCCAGCGGCGGGCGGTTTTACTGCACAGAATTTCGTGCTCAACCAAGCAATCATCGCCGCGGTTAATTTCAAAATTCCATTCTATTATATTGACCAGTTTAATAATTAGATTAATTTCAATGTTGTGATATTACAAGGATGCATAGCTGAAGCAAGCCAATAGCTTATAGGCAACTGAACCAGTTGGAAACTAACGGCCGAATAGTTAATCTTAATTGCAAACAAGAGAGGACGCCGGGTACTGATGCAGCCACCGCAAACGTGCCGTTTAGTCGGCCGACCGTAACGTAGTGCGACGACAGGGTCAAGTCGTGTTGCCACCTATGTAAAAGCTAATTACTCGCACTTTGGTTTAAAGAGATTTAACGTCGCGCGTTCACTTAGCCATCATCGATCGATCGTTCTCCTATCGTTCAGTTCTTTTTGCTTTTGATTACGCGCGAAAATTGTGATTCACGAGCAATGAGAGTTTGGTGTGCGCAACTCAATGAATAGTTTAACAGTTTAATAACTAATATGGTGACATCAGTATGCATTTTATTTGCGTGCGTTCTTACAGGCGCATGTAAGTAGTAATCGTATCCTTGTGTAAACTTGTGGTACTTACTCAGGGTATACCTTAAAATAGTTAATCAAAATAAGTAATATCAGCTTATGTTTTGTCTTTTAACATAACATTACTACAATACAGTTTGCTGTATACTAAGGGATATTTATAGTTTTTCCTCTGCTATCTATATATACTAAAATGAAATATTGTTCGTTGGTAACCGCATCACTTGAGAACCGCTCAACCCATTTGGCTCATTTTTATTAAATTCGCGTGCCTGTGGCTGGCTGGCTGGCGGGCAGGCACACCAAATCTTATGATCAATTTTTAACCGACTTTCTAAAGCTCGATTTTATTTAAACTTTGCATACATGTCTATCTCCCATGACAACACTTTCTATTAATTAATTTGGTGCCTCTCGGGCCTCGTAGTCGGGGAGCTCCCATATAAATTTTATAAAAAAAACACAACCAATAAAAATAAAATTTTTCGTGTAAATTCTCTAATTGATATTTTCAAAGTTTGAATAAAATTGGGTAACATTAACAAAAAAATTTAGGAGCCCCCTTATCCTGCCCACTCTAAAATTTTTACAAAAGTGTTTCCATCGGAGATACACATATGTAAGAAAATCGGGCTTATTTTTAAAAAATGTATATGGAAGCCCCTACCCCCTGGGGCCACTTCCAAATGTTTACAAAAAGCGTTGTCCATAGGATTAAACATGTGTGTATAGGTTAGGTTAGGTTGCGGTGGCAGCTAATGCTCACTTAGACCATTCCCCTTTTCAGAAGATCCATTGAGAGGTCTTAATGAATCGAAGTATATCTCGCACTTTGCCGTTTTCGAGATCTAATAGGTTATTCATTAACCGCTTACCTAAGTGTTTGTGCCTTCTGTGCATTAGTGCAGGACATGAGCAGAGAAGATGTTCTATGGTCTCCTCATCCTCCTCCTCGTCCATGCAGCTTCTGCAGAAGTCATTATATTCGACACCCATCCTTCTCGTGTGTTTCCCTAGAAGGCAGTGTCCTGTCATTATCCCTAAAACCGTTCTTAGTTTATGTTTTTGTATGGAAATAAGCGCAGTAGAGCGCTACAAGTCCAGCTTCGACCAGACCTGTCTTGAAATATGGCAAGTGTCGGTATTTTCCCACCTTACATTTGTTATTATTTCTGTCTCTTTCCGAAGCTCAAGTTTCACTGTCGCGATAGGACTTCCTACCTCTGCCCTTTCTGGTAGCAGCTGGAGAGTCGTACAACGTCTAGCTAACTCGTCCGCCCTGCAGTTCCCTTCAACATCTGTTTAGCCAGGAACCCAAATGATCCTTATATTGAACTGCTCACTCATCTCGTTAAGATGTGAGTGACAGTGAACGCCACGTTACATTTCATCGAAACCGCCTCCAACGATTGTATTGCCGCCTGACTGTCCACATAAATAATAATCTTCTTTGAAGATAGTACATTATGCTTTAGCCAACTCATAACCTCTTTAATCGCTATCCCTCTTCCAGTCTTTTCTGGAGGGTATTGTTGTCCGAAAACCTTTTTGAAATCAATCATAACAATGGTGTTAAGTAATCACGTTTCGTCAGCTCTTGATTTGTCGATTTAGTTATAATGGAGTGCCCCTTTTGAAGACTTTTCCACTGATTGACAGCTAACAGTCGCGTAGCAGAAATTGCCGCTTTCTGTTTGCCAAATGTATCTAGTGGGATAAGGTGGAGCATAACCTCTAGAGCGCGAGTTGGTGTATATCCCAGCGCCCCGCTTATTAGCATACAGGCCGCTCTTTGTGCCTTCCCAATATACTTTTATACGTGGTTTTATCCATAGTTGGCCACCTGTACGCTGTATAAAAGTTGAAGAAAATCTGGTAAATTTTTAAAATTTTAATGGGGCCATCCGACACCGCGGTCCGATCACCCCAAAAATTTTACAAAAAGTGTTGTCCAACGGAGATACACATGCGTATAAAATTAGAAGAAAATCGGGTACGTTTTTTAAAAAATTTATATGGGTGCCCCCGACCCCAGGAACGATCACTTCCAAATTTTTACAAAAAGTGTTGTCCATCGGAGATACATGTGTTTCTCACGTGTTGGTGTATATCTCAGCGCCCCGCTTATAAGCATACAGGCCGCTCTTTGTACCTTCCCTGGCCACCATACGCTGTATAAAATATGAAGAAAATCGCATAGATTTTGTAAAATATTTGTATTTTAATAGAAAGTGAGATATGGGAGATACACATGTATGCAAAGTTTCAATGAAATCGGGCTTTAGGAAGTAGGTTAAAAATTGATCACAAGATTTGGTGTGCCAGTCCGCTAGCCAGACAGCCACGGGCACGCGAACTTAATATAGAAGTACCCGATTTTCTTCAAATTTTCTAAACATGTATATGTCCGATGGACAACACTTTTTGTAAAAATGTGGAAGTGATCGGTCCCCGGGTTCCGGGGGCACCCACACAAATTTAGTAAAAAAAAAACTACCCGAATTTCTTCAAATTTTATACGTACATATATGTATATCTCCGATGGACAACACTTTTTGTAAAAATTTAGGCGTGATCGGACCCCGGTGTCGGAAGGCCACATTAAAATTTTAAAAAATTTACCCGATTTTGTTCAAATTTTATACACACATGTATGGGCAACGCTTTTTGTAAACATTTGGAAGTGGCCCCAGGACCGAGGGGCCCTTTTTAAAAATTAGCCCGAATTTCTTTAAATTTTTTTTACACATGTGTATCTCCGATGGAAACACTTTTTGTAAAAATGTTGGAGGGATCAGTATAAGGAGGCTCCCAATTTTTTTTTTTAATGTTACCCAATTTTATTCAAACTTTGCACATTGTGTTGCAATTAGAGAATTTACACGAAATGGTTGTCACAGTCCGAATAAGGTTTATGCGAGAAAACAAATTAAAAAAGACCGGAAAATAAGAAAATTCGGCAAAAACTGAAAGTACGTCTTTTTATAGGATTTTTGTATGAACTCGCGACTATAACTCACGATTCGACCGATAGATTTGCGTAATTCTTGTTTTATTTTGGTTGTTGTGGTCCTGGAAAGAAAGACAATTACAAAGGAAAGTCGAAAAATTCAGTCAAACAACAAAATCATAATTTTCTTATGCACTCTCGATCATAACTGACGATAGGAACGACATATTTGATAGATTCTTTTTTTGTTTTGTTCGTTATGATCCCGGAGAAATTTTTAGCAAAAAAAAGTTCGTGAAAATTACAAAAGAGAGTAGGAAAATTTGGAAAACGATAAATTGGATATTTTTTGAGAAAATAACTCAATTGAATGTTTTCGGTAAAATGAATAATCTGGAAAGACGCATTACAGCCTAAATTAAAATAAAATTTAATTTGTTTTTACGTTTGTGTTGATTCTCGATCTGTCCAACAAAAGTCGTTATTTCATTTCTATTCTAATAGATTCCAATAGTTGGCGCTATGTGCGCCAATGTCGTTTGGCAGCTGATCCATTTCCACGGCCTTTCTTTTGCGATCTATCAACGCAATGATTTCGACCGACATGACCTTAGACATTAATTGGCACCTCGGTACGTTCGTACCGTCATCAGGTGCGGCTCCATCAGGAGATACCTAGGTGGCTTTATGGATATTTTGACGCGCAAACATTGTATTCGCAACGACCATATTATTGTTTGATGCCATCTCTATGACTCGTTGTCCATTAGTGTTCTCGTGTAAACTATGGGTGCCAATGTACTGCCTGAATACTGGCTCCCTACCTATTTTAGCATTCAATATCGCCCAGAATGATTTTTACGTCATACTGAGAACAGGCATGGAGTTCCCGTTCGACTGATTCAAAGAATTCTTCTTTTTCATCATCTGGGGAATCCTCTGTAGGTGCGTGAAAGTTTATTAGGCTTATGTTTTAAATCGTTTTCGTGTCCGTGGTCGTCGTCGTTAATCAGTGTATCCAAGGCTGATTTTGGGTTCCGTATTAATAATTTTTTACAGGCGAGGTTATTGTCCTCGCGCCAACCTTACTTTAAAGGGACTAGCCCGATCATTCCGCATTGGAGGAAAATTACCGGCGGCAACCTCGTGGAAGTTTGACCGAACTTCCACCAGTCAGAGATAGTTATGGCCACCTGCAATTCTAGAGCATTCTATGTTATTTCCCCTATTCTGCTGATGGCTGACTGCCGCCAGCGAAATATGATCGTTACTAAAGGAGAACAAATGCTGAATATAAAAATGATCACCAAAATTTCTATCCAAACGGCAGAATTCAACTGAATTTATTTTTAAGGATCCATTGCATAGGAGCTTTAACATCTGCACAATGCTTAGAACCACGAGTATCAATCGGTATTCTCTTATGCAAGAAGGCCAAAACTAGCGGATACTGTGTAGAGATATTTCTGACAATATGTCAATATAATTAATGAAGTAAACTAATAAAAATAAAATAATTAATATATAGTCATAAATATGTAAATTGAAAAATGATGAAGTCTTATATGTAACAATAGAATTTAAATTTGAAATGTGTGTGAAAGTTGGATGTTTGACGTGCGAGCATTAGTCGTTAGTAGTATTAATTAACTTCTGTAATTGCAAGTCCGTCCATCAATTGAAGCTTAATATAAGGGAATATTCAAGAGTACGTCTATAGTATTGCTTCTATATTAGCAATCAGTAATTGCATTGTCCCACCATAAGATATATTGGTTCTTTTTGTTGTGGATTGTAATATTTTATTAAAATGAAATGAATGACTACTTTAAAATCGTGCCTTTGATTAAATTGTTTATTGCATTTATTGCAATTTGTCAACCACATTCATTATGATCATTAGGTCATATGGAAATGACACATTTTGATACTATTGCTGGATGTTTGTTGCTGGTATGTAATTCCTTTTGTTTGATTGATTAGCCGCAAAGAGGCTTGGCTGGCCGCAGCGCCTGGTTGGTTTTGACGATATGACTTTGTCCGCTTGCACATTATGCACACAATTTTTATTAGCACTAATTGGAACATTTGTTGAATGTTGTGGTCTGAAATATTTTTATTATAATTAATTGCAAAATGAGGTAATCAATTTGAATTTCGTGCCGGTTGAGCAATCGGCGTTTAAATGCTTGTATAGTTGCACTCTCTGTATTATTATTGATTGTTCTAACGAACTTGACCGCGTAAAATAGCCAATTCCTCTTCGCTCCTAAAATTATGCGATAGGAAATAGGAATTGATAGAGTACACAGGCATATTCTTAGTGCATGCGATCGAGATTACAATAGTTTACTATAAACTGATCTAACTCTATTACTACGTTTTCATGATCGAGTTAACACAGGTTTAACTCAGGTTTATGTGTAGAAAAATCTAATAAGAGTTGAGTTTCGTTAAACCCAAATAAACTCCAAGAAACTAGAGCGGTTGAGTTAGGTTTGTCTGAAATTCCATTTGATGAAATTACAAAGCATCTCTCAAATTACCTCTTTTCTGCTACGAGTTAACGCCGCCATTTTCTTAACTCTATTATATCTTTGACATGGAAACGTGGTATAAAAACTGTGGTTCACTAGATTAAAAGCACGTCATTTTGCAGATAAAATTGATATTTCTCCAGAATATGTCAAAAAAAAATGTGTGATGGGGAAAGTTATGTTCATTTTTTTTCTTCTAAAAACTCGCGCACTCATGTGTATCTTCGATGGCAACACTTTTTTAAACAAATTTTTCTCTGAGATGCATTTTGTGAAGAATCTTTCCATACTTTAAGGCCAATGCCACACGAGCTCTAAAGAGATCGCGCGGCAAATTGTCCGCGAGCCCGAAGAAAATTTCGTTGTTGTCACACGAGCTGCATTTTGAACGCGCGACAGCACATTTTGCTGATCATGCTTGTTAGTTTAGTTTGGTTATTCAAGATGAATACAGTTCAAAATAATGTTTTATTTTTATATTTGTTGCAAAAAGAAAGAAAGAATCAATACGATCCATGATTTCCTTTCCTAAATTCATTAATTTAATTTATGTATTGCAACCGGGAAATTTAAAAATGCATTTAGACTCACCTTGCCTTACAAAAATTAAATTTTAAATGACGCGCTCCCATTTGGACGCTCGTGTGTTCATTCTGATATATAATAGTACCCCTCATGACGCTCTACGGTTCGCGCGCCATGAAGGGAAGTCGCTGCGTAAAAAAGGTATCGTGACCATACCGACTCCTTTTTGTTCGCGGACGCTCGTGTGTACTATTCCATTGGTTCCCAAAAGGAGCTCGTGTGTCATTAGCCTAAAGGAAGCTTTGACAAAATAATTATTATACTTATTTTAGCCAAGAATTTGTTGTTACCTGCGATGCTGCGATACATACAGCAATTGGTGCATTAGCAGTTAGTACTTCAGTCTAAAATTAACCAAATGAGTTGATTCTACGCCGTTCACAGAAATTGGGAATCTCTTAGTTCACATTGTGGCTAATTTTGTGTAAAGATCTTGGCGTACACCCTTACAAGATTTTGATGACCTGCCTAGAAAGTCCAGCAAAGCCCCTAGACATTTCATGTATAGTTATTCATGTAGTTGACTGCGTAACATTTATTAAATCTCGCCACACTCTTTGGTAACAGCCGGTGGCTTAAAATCGCAAAGTAATCGTAATTTTTTGTTTTACTGTCAAACATTTATTTATCCTCTGTTATCAATATTTATTTAATCCCTTTCTAATCGTTTTTCCAATTAACAAATACTGCGTTTAGAATTATTTTCTTATTCCAATAAAAATAAAAATATGATGAAGACATGAATAATTTTTAAATGGATCAAAAATTTAATAAAACCAAAATTAATAACAAAAATAAAATAAAAATTAAATTAAACAAATCGGAAAAAAATTAAATTTCAAATAAAGTATCTAATTTTCTAATAAAACAAAACTTTGGCTTAGGAATTTGGAACATTAATTCACAAGAGCGCTGTGATGAAATAAAAAAAGAGGAGGTGTGGCCACAACACGAGTTTCTTTTGCGGACGGGGCCAGAATCTTCAGTAAATGTATTTTAATGTTTTTTAGATTATTTTTAAAACAAAATTTTTAACTTTTGTTCTCTTTAAATTTCTTTTGCACTTAACAGATTTCTCATAAGTACATTTTGATATATTTACAAAAACTCGAAAAACTGTCCAAGTAAACTGCCACTTCCGGTTGGCCGATTTCCGCCAAAATCAACTGGGACCTCCAAATTTATTTAAAAAGCTTAAATATGAATTTTCATCCCCATCAATTCAGCCGTCTGGGCTTTAGATAGACTTTTTTTGACTCAGGAGATACGGATATGGGTAAATCTGCAAAAATCCCACTTCGAAAATTTTCATTATTACTATACTTCATTTTCCTATGTAAAAGAAAGCAAAGGAATTATTTATCGAAATTAAAGAATATACTTCGGTGCTACACGTCATTTGTAACAGTGACATTAGTTATCGTTGGTTATAATCATGACTACAACTTAAATCAGCCCTTCATAAAAATTCTCTAATAACCAAAGTATGCGCCTAAAAGTTTCCAGCATTTATAGTGGAAAACAAATGCAAAACACTGCCTGCTTTTGTGGTCATTACGTAGTATGGCGTGATCTAATCCCGCTATATGAAATGAATGGTAAAATTTTTGTATGGAAGCCAGCCGACCTTGGAGCCGAATTTTAATTCGAAATTTTAATAAAATGTTTTGTCACCGGAAATACACATATGTGCAAAGTTTCAATAACATCGGAATTTGGGAAGTGGGTTAAAAATTGGTCTGAAGATTCCACAACCGAACGAACGAACGAACCACAGAAAGAACAACAGAACCATGCCGACGCAAAGCTAATATTAATATAGAGAATTTAAAAAATGCCAAGAGAGTGATTTTAGACCCAATAGTGATTTTAGTATCGTTTATTAATTCGGACCTTATCATTTCTTTCAGTGTTTTATTCTTTTAAACTAGAAGCAATAACTTTGATTTATTGTGAATTATTCAATACTATATATAAATGGTCGTCGAACCGACCTATGATATGGCAATCGAATGGACGCGGTTCGTCTGTTGATTGTTGTTGTTGTTTTTGGTTAGAAACGAAGTAGTGAGTGGTTCGTCGTCCGAAACACTACTTGCACTCCTTGCAGTCGGCAAGTGGATTTTGGTTTTTGTCTGTCAGTTGTATAAACTATAAACGCAGCAGCTGTCAGTTCTTCTGGAAGTTGGCGCAGCGGCGGGATTCTGTAGTTTTTATGCTCTTTTAGTGTTTTGTAAAGTTTGGTTGTGTTTAATCTATTCCTAATTGAATTATAATACTAGTTGACCTAGTTAGTGCTACGAAAATTTTGAGTGTAAAAACATTTTAGAAAAGGAAAAGCTGTGATTTTTAACAGCAATGAATAAAATGAAAAAATAAAAATGGCCACAGTTGCCGGTTAATTTTAGCATTGAGAATGCTAGTGATGTGCGGCAGCTGTGCATTCTTTTCGTGTTGCTTTCTTTAATATAAACAAAAGCTAAACACGCAACAAGTTTTTTAACTTGTACATAATAGGTAGATAATCAAATCAAATCAATATACTAATGCCCTTTGGAAAAGCGAAATTTACCACTGGATTGCACTGCCTGTTCAGCACAATTTATTGAAAGGTAATGTTGAGTTGATTGTTAGTCTGTACTCTGTACATATTCTGTAATTGCATGCAATAAATTGTATCAATTGAATTGCCCGTTTGTTGTATGCGACGAATGCATATACGTCCTATGAAATTTTCTTTGTGCCTTATTTTAGTGAAGTTATTCTTAATATTTGTATTGCCAGAGTAGTTTCCAACACTCATGATGGTATATTTGTGTTTACAATTTGAATCGAAAGTAGACACACATAAAACACAAACCTTTGTTTGTTGGGCATCTGTGTTCATCATGCAAACCATTTCGTCGTTTAATTTAAACCATTTAAAGTGTGCCACTTTGTCACGTTGATTTTTGATTTCCTCACTAGCATGTCCCGCTAATTGTGTGCAAAAGTCGAACTACTCAGGGAAGACTCAAAGTATGTTATATAGTAGTGTATTATTTTAATATTTCTTGGCAATGAGTAAAAACTTATCACGATATGTTTTGTTTTATCAACATAAACATTCTCCTCTATTATTTTGGTTTTATTGTTGGAATGAAAATTCATTCTGATTAACTTTTATTGCTGGTATGGCTTTGTGGAAAGAAGAACTCAATACAGGAACCGGCGATCGAAGTGTTACTAAATCAAAAGTAATTTTGTCATTTATGAATATTTTTATTAAAAATTTGAAAATAATTTTAAAGACATTTCAAATTTTGTGTAAAACATGTTACTGCTCGATATAGCCATCTTTGGTGCGGACGATAGCGTCGAGACTCTTAACAAAGGTATTTTGGTCTATTCCCTAAAGAGCTGTCTTCAATACGCCCACATTTCAATTCAATTCTTTATTGAGACTTTTTTTTCAAATTATATACATTTAGTTTGACGTTTCACAGTTTCACGACTAGTAAGTATGTCAGGTTATTACAAAGTTCTTAATGTCTATAACGATTAGCTAAAACCATACCCGAAACTATACCCACGGGTAAGCTGTAAGCTACCAAAATGAAAGGGTTTTCGTTGTGAATGCTTTGCAAATAGAACCCCAAACCGAAACCAAATTTGACAAGAACAACAAAGTGAGAATTTAGTCTGCTTGCTCTCTGTTCGCCATTTTGTCGAGTAAACGTCGATTAGTCTGCTTGCTCTCTCTTCCCCAACACCAAACTGAGAAATTAGTCTGCTTGCTCTCTCTTCGCCATCTTGCTGAGTAAACGTCGATTAGTCTGCTTGCTCTCTCTTCGCCAACACCAAACTGAGAAATTAGTCTGTTTGCTCTCTCTTCGCCATCTTGTTGAGTAAAAGAAACCATACCCGTCAATTGCCTACGGATAGCAAAGTTACAGTGTCGGTTACAAAACCTTGCAAATAGGGTCTGTAAGTTTTTGGAACTATGCCATTTGTCAAGCGGTTCGTATGAAATTCGGTATGTAGGATGTAATTAATTTGTAATATCGCCCACAATGCCAAAAAAAGTAAAAGTTACACGCACTCTTTTTTTTTATTAAGACTGGTGTTTCTATTTGACAAGTAACTTCCAATGATTTTTATGAAATAGGCCGGGAAGTTAAGTTGGTGAAGTTTGAAGAGTAGACCTTTTTGCCAAACTGAATCAAACGCTTTCTCAAAATCTAATTCTAAACATACTGTGCAACGCCCATTTCTTAGGTTTTGTGTAATTTTTTATGTGAAAGATCGCATGGTTAGTGGAATGATATTTTTTAAAACCAAATTGGTTATTTTCAATTATAGGCGTTTCTACGGTATCCGTAAAATCGGTATTTTTGCTCCAAAGAGTAAAAAACAGACTTTTCCATAAACGTGTAAAAAGGGGCGTGCTTTAAAGTGGTGATAATTAGGTCTACACAGCCATGCTATTCTTAAGGGCGTGGCTCAGTTCTAGCGGAATCGCAATCAATTTATATTGCATTTATATGCAACTTTATCTAATTATGCTTACTCCATACCATACGCTGCCCGATACCATATTATGCTTACCCCATACAAAACCGGGTGATATAAAGCAAACTACGATACACGTGTTACTCGATTTGGGCTTCCAGACATATCTCCTCTGAAAGCCCTAATTGAGCAGATTGTGAAAATCGCCATCCTTTTTTAAAAGGAAAAAATCATATCTGAACATAAATGAATTGAGCGCAGAGCATTTTACAGTGTGTCACCGGTTTTGTATGGGGTAAGAAGGTATTTTTATTACCTTTCGTATGATACCAATTAACCCCCATACCTCTTTGGATGCCCCTCCCACCTAAAGAGGGCGTCTCCCCCAAACAAGATGGCGATTTTCGCAATCTGCTCAATTAGGGCTTTCTGGAGAGGGGTATCAAGAGAAATACGTGTACCTTAGTTTAGCCGAATTATATTTTGGTCTGAACAGACTTTATTTATCCCTCCTTCTAAGACTGTTTCATACATTTTGCCTATATTTGAAAGTAGTTATATTGGCCTAAAATCCTCTAGATCTCTGTACGCTACCACGTAATATTGTAACGTGTGATGGTATGATTCACAAACATTTTATTGAGATTCAAATGCTGGAGCTGTTTGACTTCCGGTTGTGACTTTCCAACCAAACACAGTGATATCACACCGTTACGTTTGAATTCTATTTTTAATATTCCTTCCAAATACGACGTATATCGATATAACTTCAGTAGACTTGTAAACAACATAACATACTAACGTTTGATAAAATATGAGCGCGCTGTCATCAGCCTAAGCAACCCTATCACCACGCCCACGCCGAGCATTATAAGGATGCAAACCCCTTTACGCGTGCGCAAATTATATAAAAAACTCATGGCAGATAATCAGCATGAAATTCGTAGATCTTCGATCGCCGGCCCCTGTATTTTTGGAACGTTGTATTGTAAATGTGAAATAAAAAACCTGGTAATTACTTCACCCAGCAGGGGGTTGAAATATGATTTTTTACCCATTAATGACCTCTTTAAGTACTCCACGCATTATGTAGAATAAAAACTGTTAGGCAATGGATGGTTTTCCAAAAATTGGTCGCTTAACTGTCTGTAGGTGAGTGTTTACTCAAATGTTTGGATGCCTCAAGTTTGCATTTAATTCTACGCGGTTAAAACGGTAGGCGAAATGATACAAAATGAAACTGTTTGCGTTTTATCAATCTACGAGTAGTCCAAGTTTCTTTTAAAAAATTACGCGTAAAGTAAATATATAAGAATATATATAGTAATATTATCCTGCTGTGCAGATTTAAGATTTCTCTTTCGTTGCTTCGCTATCGTGTTCTACATATTTGCAAACTTAGACGCTTACAAAATTTCAGCTCTTTTGTGAAAGGTAGTTAAAAAGGACGTTAACGTTAAAGTTGTCGAAAATACATAAAAATACATAAATACAGAAAATACAGGGTCAAGTTAAATAAAAGATTTTAAAAATTCTATTTGGAGTATGAATTTAAAATCAAAAATCTATTTTCAATTAAAATATTGGAGGTGTAGCCACAGCACGACTTTCTTTTACGGACGGGGCAGGAATCTTCAGTAAAGTATATTAATTTTTTTTTAATTTTTTTTGGAGTTTATTGGAGCTTGCTCGTTAAGAATCTATTTTCATATATGTATAGAAAAAAATTACACAAAAATGTTTATGGGGAGTGAAATCGAGTGTTATCTTGTTACGCGTTAACAAAAACGTAAACAAAAAGTGAATTCGTTAGTTTTTGACCTTTCAACTGACCTATTCCGCGTGTGACAGGTTCCGCGCGTCGTGTTTGGCGCGTGTAATGCATGGAACATAGGAACTGGTTAAAATCAACTTTGTAGGGGAAGTGGCTCAGTGGAAAAGCGCATGGCTACTGAGAAGTAGGTTCGTGGCTCGAATCCCAGTAACACCAACAGTATTTTTCACGGTGTCACGGAAAGCTTCTCAACAATTCGCCGTTTGGATCCGGCCCTAAATTGTAGGTCACTTCCATTTGTGTCCAAAAATATACATGCGCAACACAAATGGTTGTGAGAAGCTAGACCTTGGACCGCAACGGTCTGTCGCGCCGAATATTATTATTAATATACAGGGTGTCCCAGAATTCGTGACACAAACGAAGCAGGGTGATAGCGGAGGTCATTTCCAACTAAAATGGCCAAATGAAGTTTTATCGAATTGTTGATGGTTCAAAAGTTGTTACATTTACAAAACGCATGCACACAGAAATCTCATCTTTCCAACCTCTTTCGCTATTACATTTTAAAAATCTCTTTGGCGTGTGATAGCTGTGAAGTGCACTTTCATTAGACGCTTCCATCCACAAATATGCAAATACATACAAACAATATAATCGTCTGAATTGTATTTAAATTGAAATTGACGCTGCCTAGTTGACACTCTTATCACTAAAAACTAAGAAAGAGTAACGACCAATGGTACAACATGCGGCACACAGGCATTACACGTTCCCTAATAGCAACATTTTCCGGATAATTTACTTTCATATTTTTAAAACAAAACAGGAAAATTTCTAATGAATGAATTGCATTCATTGATGACGCAAACAAAAAATGATACAGTTGTTTGCCAATAAATACAACGTAGGTCTTATCACTGCGAGAACAATGCGAGTGTTTGTGATGAATTCCTCTGTTGTGCTTACTGTATTCATTTTCATGTTTGGAAATTTTATAATATGGATGTAACCCATTATTTATACAGCCCCGGATGCATGTTATTAATTTTCTTAATAAAAATAAAATAGAATCACGTAGATAATTGCTTTCACTTTCATTAATTCATTAATTTCAGACGATTACATTCATATATTTATTCGTTGAAACTGTACAATAACATAAATTTGCACAAAAGTATATTGTTTATATTAAAAATAGTATCCATAGGTTATTCACTTCTGAATTCTTAAGCAAACATGTTTGCTATGAATTCTACACGAAAGTTTCTCCTGTTTTTTGACATTTCTTTTGGAGGGGAAATTGCGGAACTTTTTTGTTGCTGGCCTCTTGCACAAAAGTATATTGTTTATATTAAAAATAGTATCCATAGGTTATTCACTTCTGAATTCTTAAGCAAACATGTTTGCTATGAATTCTACACGAAAGTTTCTCCTGTTTTTTGACATTTCTTTTGGAGGGGAAATTGCGGAACTTTTTTGTTGCTGGCCTCTTGCACAAAAGTATATTGTTTATATTAAAAATAGTATCCATAGGTTATTCACTTCTGAATTCTTAAGCAAACATGTTTGCTATGAATTCTACACGAAAGTTTCTCCTGTTTTTTGACATTTCTTTTGGAGGGGAAATTGCGGAACTTTTTTGTTGCTGGCCTCTTGCACAAAAGTATATTGTTTATATTAAAATAGTATCCATAGGTTATTCACTTCTGAATTCTTAAGCAAACATGTTTGCTATGAATTCTACACGAAAGTTTCTCCTGTTTTTTGACATTTCTTTTGGAGGGGAAATTGCGGAACTTTTTTGTTGCTGGCCTCTTGCACAAAAGTATATTGTTTATATTAAAAATAGTATCCATAGGTTATTCACTTCTGAATTCTTAAGCAAACATGTTTGCTATGAATTCTACACGAAAGTTTCTCCTGTTTTTTGACATTTCTTTTGGAGGGGAAATTGCGGAACTTTTTTGTTGCTGGCCTCTTGCACAAAAGTATATTGTTTATATTAAAAATAGTATCCATAGGTTATTCACTTCTGAATTCTTAAGCAAACATGTTTGGTATGATTTCTACACGAAAGTTTCTCCTGTTTTTTGACATTTCTTCTGGAGGGGAAATTGCGGAACTTTTTTGTTGCTGGCCTCTTGCACAAAAGTATATTGTTTATATTAAAAATAGTATCCATAGGTTATTCACTTCTGAATTCTTAAGCAAACATGTTTGGTATGATTTCTACACGAAAGTTTCTCCTGTTTTTTGACATTTCTTCTGGAGGGGAAATTGCGGAACTTTTTTGTTGCTGGCCTCTTGCAAAAAAGTATATTATTTATATTATAAATAGTATCCATAGGTTATTCACTTCTGAATTCTTAAGCAAACATGTTTGGTATGATTTCTACACGAGAGTTTCTCCTGTTTTTTGACATTTCTTCTGGAGGGGAAATTGCGGAACTTTTTTGTTGCTGCATATTCAATACGTCCAATAAAAAACTAATCCAGTATTCAGTTGCTTGCCTGTTGCTCATACGAAAATCTCATTTATGTTTGTTATTTGTTGTTTACTGCATTTTCAAGTTTTTCTGTCAAAAAAGAAGCATTTTTATTTATTTATTTATTGATTCAATGAATACACATTAAGACCTAAAATTCTTATTATTAATGTGAATATTTTACAGAATATGCAAATTTTGCAGCGGACAGACTAGGTCTTTAAGCCGTTGTGTGCTACAATAATGTATTTTGGCATTGGGTGAAAAAGACCGCCACATTGCACGCTTTCCCAATTATTTTTTATTATTGTGGACAGGAGATAAAAATGACGCTCAGCCACAAATTAACTAATGGGAGATGGTGCCACACTTCATACTAATACTTATTGAACGCGCAAGCGGATGGCTGCACGCGCCATCTAATTTAACATTGTGTGCTGGCCCGGTGTATGTTGTATGAAGTGCTTTTGAAGTTAATGCCAATCAGTCCAGTCCATTTTGTATAATATAAAAGGATTTTAGATGTCATAATACGGTTCTTCGTAGACGCCTTTACGGTCAAACTAGTGATCTTAATCTAAAAATGATACACTGGATGTGTACAGTGATGATGAGGCCCATTATCACCTACTCGGTCATCGTTTGGTGGCCGAAAGATCTTGAACGGAAAACGGTAACTAAGCTAGAGAGGCTCCAAAGAATTGCCTGTCTCGGTAGCACGGGTGCCATGCGTACCTGCATTAGAAGCTGTCAGAAAGTAGCATGTTTTACACTATCCCCGACATCATGATCAGTACTGTTTCGGTAGGTTATTTGAGGTAGAAATATTGGAAGTGCAAACTTGTTCACAGATTTTTTTTATAATGTACACACGCTTCAAGTGATTTGCAACCCTATAATGCTTAGCACAGCGTGGGCGTAAGGAAATTAGGGTGAGGAAAAGATGAGGTGTGCACATGTATCTTAAATTACTGAATATCATACAAATGCGGAAATACAGAATCGGGCAATTCATTCCACATAATAATAATTGTGCGGGTAAAGCAGGAATCTCTGAACTTGTTGGTATGTCCGAAGATAGCTCTAATGGTAGACCCGTGAGCACGATTTCACGATATTTCGAATAGGTTGGAGGATGGGCGGAATGCATCTGGATATTTCTTTTGAACACCGCATGTGGAAAAAACAATAAAATAGTTGACGATGTTCAAGCGATTCGATTGTTTTCGTAATATGTTCGTCACCAATAAGTATCGGGCGGTTTTGAATTATGCATAGTAGATGTAACGTGGATTTAGGGGCACCTGCCAAGACGATACTTGTAATCAAGTTTGGTGCGAGTATATGCCTTGAAAATAATGGCCATGTCTGAGGGAGTGAAGTACATCTTGCACATCTTGAATCGAAGATGGAATCTGGAGCGTAAGCTAATGTTTTTGGATCCAACATCAAAGTCTCGATAGCAATGGGAATGATTCCCATGGTCTTTCAAGCTGAAATTCATGTCATTAAGATCTGCGTAAGGCTATACCTTAGTATACTAGGTATTAATAGCGCTAGTGTATATTTCTATTTTTAGAGTGCCACACATTACTGAAAGCCTGGACTCTATATATGTTAATGTTTCTACGATGCACAACAATCTCTTAATCTCAGACATAACAGGTAAAACTTGGGTGCGTCGGTGGACATCAAGGAATCGCAGGCAACGAATCTGCAGACGAAATAGCTAGGGTTGGGTCATAATATGCGCTCATAAGACCTGAACCGTAACGTGGTGTCCACTGAGCTGCCCCCACAGCGCTGAATAATAATTGGGAACACAGACTGTTCACCACTGGGAAAATGCCTTAGGACTGAGACCATCCAAACGATTAATCAGACATTATTCCTACAAGAAAATCTTTAATCTAGACAAGGATAGCATTTAAAAGCGGATTAGCTTTATCACAGGTCACTGTTCTTGCGGTTCTGCTTGGAAGAGGACGAATCATCCGGGCACATTCTCTGTGAATGGCCAGTATTACATTGGTTAAGGAGGCGTATTTTCCATTAAGAAATATGTTCGACAGCAGAGTTGAATAAAAAATATGTCAATAGGTGACTTCGGATCAACAAGAAAAGAGTGGAGAGAAATGTTATCACATAAATTAAAAAACGCTAAGCATTTTAAGTTTAGAACTAGATTAAAAAAACATTAAATGTGTGGTTCTTTTTAAAAACTTTTTTTTGAGCTCCTTTTCAACCACCTTCCACACGACCTAGAGAGCTGAAATTTTGTGAGTATCTAAGTCCACTATATAATTTTTTATATTCAGAGTAAGACGCGTGTCGCGTCTGGCGCGTGTGATGGGTTGACATTTTTTTTTCCGGCTTCTTTGAGGAGGTCCTTTTTAACCACCTTCCACACGACCTAGAGAGTTGTGAGTATCCAAGTCCAAGATAGCATTTTTTATATTCCACGTATGACGCGTGTCACGTTTCGCGTGTGACACGTGTGATGGTTTGAAATCGCTCCATTTTTGAGGTATTTTTTTCTCCACCTTTCGCACGACCTAGAAGGCTGAAATTTTGTGAGCGGCTTAATATCAGGAGCCCATTTGGATATCCCGCTTGTGGTGCATGTTAAGCGTGGAAAAAAAGATAATTCTTTGAAATAGTCCCGACCTCAAAAACAAATATTTTGGCGATTATTACCAAATAATAAAGTTTGTACCCGAAAAACAAAGTTTTTTTACATTTACTTTTTTTATGTATTTCAACTCATTACCCATGAATGGCTTGCGCCACTGCCACGGCATCCGCATAAGCAATTAATCCGCAGCCCTCTCTTCTTAGGCATAACAGCAGCTCATTTACCACTTAGCTCCATAAAGGTGGGACAGAACTTCTCCTTGCGGCGTTCCTCTGTAGACAGATCTTCTTGCAGACGACACACCCAGTTTTGAATTGATAATCCGACTTTTAAGCAGTAGATTAATCAATGCGCCAAGCGAGTCGTCGTCCACCCTTAAAAATGACAGGACATCCGTAATTGCAGCTGTGTTGACGTTGTTAAAACCGCCTTCAATGTAAGGAATGTGAAGGGAAGGGAATGTTCAATAGAACGTACTAGTGTATGCAGAGCTGTTTCTACATACAGGCCTTTAAAATACGCGTGTAGATCTGTAGACAGGAGTCTTTTGTCGATGCGTTTGTGGATATCGATCAGAAGATTCTTCTATTTAACCACAGAAGAGTCTCCAGGTTAAGCGCTTGGCTGTCCTTAATTCTTTTATATTTTTTTATAAAGTTTGAGGGATACTTTGAAAGCATCCCAATCAGTTCATGGGATGGGATGGCTGGTTCTACAAACTGGCCTTTAAAATACGCGTGTAGACCTGTAGACAGGAGTCTTTTGTCGATGCGTGTGCCTTTCGATCGAATTCTCTATCGGAAGATTCTTCTATTTAACCGCAGTTGAACGCTTGGCTGTCCTTAATTCTCCTTTATTATAAAGTTTGAGGGATACTTTGTAAGCATCCCAGTCAGTTTCTAATCTGACAGCCTTGGCTATGTTGAATAGCTTTCTGCAGCTATATGCTAATATGTCCAAACTGCGAAGGTCTACCAATGTAGTCTTTTCTTGCTTCTTGCACGAAGAGGAGGGCAGAAAGCAGACAGCGCTTAATAAAAGCCCTTGACCTTGACCCTTTTGTCAAGTTCATTCGTGCTAAGGGGGAGAATAATAAGATCAGCGTTTAAATTTTTCTCTGTATTTGAGCCAGTCAGTCTTCCTATGATTCCTTTAGGCTGTTTGTCATCTAAGCGTAGTTGAATGTACCTTCCAGTTTAGAATTCTTTGGTTGAGAGAGTCGGTGACAAGAGTTCTTGTATGTGAACTATTTCTTCATTCCATTCTTTCAGGCTGTTAATATTCGCATCTGAAATTTCTATTCATTTCTTCTAAGTTTTTTACATTTCTCTTCGCGTGCCCGCTTATTCTTTGAGGTTCTTGCATAAGTGTATGTAAAATTCTACGTCCTCTTTTCATCATTAAATCAGTTGTTCTACGTCTACTGCTTGAAAAGAAGTCAGTAGAAATCTCAACTTCTCTTCTATGCCATGACTTACTCTCCTTTATAAAGAACGAAAATGTAGTTATTTCTGGTCTTTTGTCCGACTAGTTTCTGTAAAAGTAAGAAAGTAAGTAAATTAGTCAAATGGATTTAGTGGCTTATTGATTGTTATTATTATAATTATTGTTTGGTGGTCTGAAAAGCCTGGTGCACTGCGCCTTGAGGTGCTTAAGTCTTTTCCGTGTGAGAGCATCACACATGAACAGTATGTGTTCTGGCCTTGTTACAGAAACGGCAACTGTCCGTCTGTGATTTGCCCATTTTCGTTAAGTGACTATTAAATGGGCCGTGTCCCGTTATGTTAGAGATCTGAGTGCATGACGGTTCAGTTTGATTGCCTTGTCTATGTGGTTCATGTTGTACTTGAGAAGCCTTTTGGTATGTTTCATCCCTGTCGACGATACCCATTCAGCTTCGATGGCATTGTTAACCCACTCTTTAATTTTGTTTTTGAGGTGGCTGAGGGAGTAGGCAATGCTTGGTTCCGGCCCAATGAAAGTACCTTCGTTTGCGCAAAGATCTGCTGCCTCGTTCCCTACAATGCCTGAGTGCCCTGGGGACCACATAAGGGTGATTTTATTGGTTTTGGCCAATTGTTTTAAGTGGCAGTAGCAGCTCCACGTTGTTCTGGTGTTGAAAGTAGGGCCTTTTAGTGCGGCCTGGCTATCTGAGGTCATGTAAATCTCATTTCTTCTATATCTTATTTTAGTGCATTCCAAGATGCAGCTTCAAGTGCTATTGTTTCTGCCTGGAAAACGGTTGGGGAGTTACCTAGGGTTATTCGCAGTCTGGTTCTGGATCCGAATACTCCTGCTCCTGTTCCTGTGTCTGTTTTAGATCCGTCTGTGTACCAGATGAATGCATGATGGGGCAGGTTATTGATGATATTTGAAACTTTGATTTCTAAGCAAGAAGTTCCTTTGGAAATCAGTTGTTTTCATCATTGAGTCTGATTGCAGGACAATACCATAATCCGAGTTTATTTTGGAAATGATGTTTGTATGTCCTGGTCTATTGGATTTGACCTGGTTGTGTATATTGAGAGTAGAGAGTCTTAAGCCAGCTTCACTTTTAATGTGTATGTGAAGTGGTGTAAGTCCTATAATCTTCTCGAGGGCAGGTTTTTGTGGCATCTGTTGAAGGCAAAGGATACAAAATACAAAGGATACGGAGCCTTGACTAACCTTAGATTTATTTTTTTTTTGCAGATCACTTTTATGGATCAATGCAGCAATGATTCAACACACGATGACAAAACGAAAAACACTTATTTTCGCATGCTTCGGCATAGCGATTGGTCTTTGCATTGGCACCGTCCTTAAGAACTATCGGGCATTGGAAATTGTAAAGCGTTGCAACCTAAGGCCTGGCAGCCAAAAATCGCCACTCGAAGTGATTGGAATGCATCCCAATGATACGATACACAATTCGCAGAAAAATCTGGTTTTCGTCGGTGTAATGACGGCTAAAAATTTTATCGATGGGCGTGCGAAAGCAGTGTACGATACATGGGGCAAGGAAGTTCCCGGTCATATTGCATTCTTCAGTTCGGAAGGTTCCTATTCCGCTGAATTGCCAGTTATAGGATTGAAAAACGTTGACGACAGATATCCACCACAAAAAAAATCGTTCATGATGTTGTACTACATGTACGAGCATTATATCGATAAATTTGAGTGGTTCATACGAGCGGACGATGATGTCTACATGGATCCAGACAAGTTGGAGAGATTTCTACGCTCCATTGATAGTTCGAAACCGCAGTTTATAGGTAATGTTGATATTTTTGAGTGTAATGGACTGTTTGTTTTGAACATGATATTAATAACAGGACAAGCCGGAAAAGGTAATAGCGAAGAATTTGGTCTTTTGTCCTTGGAATTTGATGAAAACTTTTGTATGGGTGGGCCTGGTGTGATTTTAAGCAGTGAGACGCTACGAAGGGGTAAGTCTTCAATTTAAATTTCAATTATATCCTACTGATAAAGTTTATCTGCTTATATGAAATACACACAGTTGCACCTCATATTCCAACATGTTTGAAAAACTTGTACAGCACTCACGAAGATGTAGAAATCGGACGGTGTGTACAGAAATTTGCCGGAATTCCATGCACTTGGAACTACGAGGTAGTAACGTACACTACTAAGTACGAAGAAATTTTAAACAAATTTTCCACAATTTTCTCTACAGATGCAATATATACTGCGACACAATTCTAGTGGAAAAAATGCTTTTACTGGGAATTTGAAGCGAAAAGAAATCCACAATGCTATTTCATTGCATCCAATTAAACAAGGACCTCTAATGTATCGTTTACATTCGTACATTCAAGGTCTAAAAGCCGATGAAATACGCCAGGAATCTCTGCAGCTGCACCGTGATATCGCTAGAATGGCAAAATATTTAGAAATTCCCAGTGAAAGTAAATTTTTGGTACCCGGAATTTCTCTCATACCAGAGAGAGACCAAGGAAAACGACATTTTGAGGATCACAATATACTAGGTAAGTTCAGTTAGGTTGATGCAAAAGCTTATTTCTCACCGCTTCTGACGTAATAAAAATTTAGGCGTAAGTCCTGACTTGAATAAGTTTGCACCAACATCAACAGCAGACCTTTTAGAATGGTCATTTATTGCACGAAGTCTTTACTCAACGGATCATGCAAATCCAAAACACAAAATCGACTCTGCTATGCGTGAAGGATTAGAGGATATTATCACAGAGGTCATGGAGAACATTAATAATTTTTCACGGCAGAGAGGACGTGTAATCGAGTTTCGCGAACTTCTGTATGGTTATTCAAGATTGAATACTCTGCACGGTCAGGATCTTATCTTGGATTTACTATTAATATACAAGAAATATAGGGGAAAGAAAATGACAGTACCGGTGCGAAGGCATCTGTATGTTCAGCGTTCTTTCACGGGCATTTTTGTTAAGGAATTCGAAGAGGACTTTTACAATGTTACTCTACAAAAGAGTAAGCTATATATATATATAAAATACTCGTATGTATATTCCACTTTTTTAATTTAAGGTTTACTGAAGAACATTCTACACACTGGTATCGAAAAACTATCAAACTCCTTTACTATACCCGGTTTTCGAGGAACGGATGCATTCGCAACAAATGGCAATGATCCGAAAATTGTATTTGTGCTTCCGATCGCAGGTCGATTAAATACATTTAAGCGTTTTATCCGCAACTATGAAAGTATTGCCATCCGAGAAGATAAAAATTGTGATCTTTTGATTGTAATATTTGGCAATAATTCGTCTGTTGAGGATCACTTGAAGCTTTTGAAAGAGACGCGACAGCAAAACATCTATCAGCAAATCCACTATATTCATCGAAACGAAGAATTCTCAAGGGGCGTAGCACTGGATACAGCGACACGATCATCATTTATCCAAGATAACGATATTATACTATTCATCGATGTTGACATGGTTTTCAAAATAGAAACTTTACAAAGAATCCGTATGAATACGATTCAAGGGAAGCAAGTGTATTTGCCAATAGTATTCAGTCAGTATGATCAGAAGCGAAGAAATCAACAACAAACCCCGCAATCTCAATTTCAACCACCTGCTGAAGTCACAAATGATGCTGGATACTTTAGACAATTTGGCTTTGGAATTTGTTCCATATACAAATCGGATATTTTAGATACTGATATAAACGGCTTTGACAAGGATATCACAGGATGGGGATTGGAAGATGTGAAATTTCTTGAGAAAATTGTCAAAGCTGGAAATCGACAAGGGTCATTTCTAATCAACACTGCCGAGGTGCCACTACGGTATAATGAAGAGGCAGATAAATTTCGACGCTTGAGCATATTTAGGGCACCAGACCCATCGTTGGTACATGTATACCATGAAATAAATTGCGATGTTAACTTAGAAGTGCATCAGTACAACATGTGTCTGGGAACGAAAGCGAACTCATTGGGAAGTACCAATTTAATGGAGCAGCTATTCTATAGTAATAAGAAAAATTTCGACTTTATTCTAGAGTTTAATAAGAAAAGAGAAATCAGTTAGTACTAAAGTTAGTCGCCGCTGAAAATTGCAATTTTTGTTGGCACCTAAAAAAGCAATATTGAAAAGTATTATTTAAATATTTGGAAACAAATCTAGTTTTTTAATGTATGCTAGTGTATTAGTGTAAACAATTTTAATTAATTCCGAAAAGTGATAGCATAAGTTTCCAACGGTTTAAAAAAAAAAAAGAATCATTCTATTGCGTATTGTAATGAATATTACAAAGAAATTAATCATCTTGCCCCATTGTGTGCCTTTTTATTAAGAATGCCTTTAGGAATTAAGTACGACGTTGTGCCTTAAAAATTCATATAAATATTAAAATGAAAGATATATTAAAAGTAAAAAGTATTTACATGCCAAAAAATTGCATTTCTAAGATCTAATTGTAGAAGTATACAAAATGTACTTTTTGTGATATACACGAAATCGATGCAGCTAAACTAATAAACTAAATTGAAAATAATGAACTATGAACTGTTTTATTCTGTTTGTCCAGCAATCAACCTCGCACATTAAGTTTTTTTTTTATTGAAACGTAATAAATTGTTCACATTTGATAACACTGCACCTATTTTATGCTAACGAGCAGTTCAATTTTGTTCTTATCCACATATATTGCATACAGAAATAGCTTATTACTTCTATATAAAAATACAAATATGTATAGTAAAAATATCCGGATCACGGAAAAGTCCATTCAACATCTATAACGGGCTCCGACAATGGGATGGACTGGCCTGCGTACTCTTCAACCTGGCGTTGGAGAAAGTGATCTGAGACTCTGACGTAACGGGGAGAGGAACAATCCTCTATAAGTCCATTCAGATACTGTCTTACGCAGACGATATTGACATCGTTGCTAGACACCCAAGAGCTGTACCGGAAGGTTTCATCCAGATCGAGCAGGCGGCACATAAATGAGAGCAAAACAAGGTACATGGTGGCTATGTCTGCGAGTAGAAGATGCAACATTGGTCCCTCAATTCAAATAGTGGAGCGCGATTTTGTAGTAGTGCAATCCTTTAACTATCTCGGGTCAACTGTACAGTCGATAACAGCATGAAACCAGAAATACACGCACGGTTGCTTGAAGCCAACAAAGTCTACTATAGTCTGTCAAGACTCTTCAAATCCAGGAACTTAACCATAACATTCAAGTTGCTGGTATATACGAGTACTTACATATGGATCCGAGACTTGGATGCTTCTCAAAAAGCATTCTAACCTCTTAGCCGCGTTCGAGAGAGAAGTCTTACGGAGAATTGTTGGCCCCGTATGTGGGGAAAGACGATTCCGCAGACTCTATTATGATGAGATCTACGAGCGTTACCGCGATGTCGACATCGTGAAGAGAACTAAGCTCGGTAGGCAGGACACCTAGCTCGCATGAGCATGAGCGAGGATGATCCTGCTCGAAAAGTCCTTTGCGGTAGGATTTATGGAACACGACAGCGAGGCCGGCCAAGCCTTCGCTGGAAGGATGGCGTAGACCAGGACGCCCAGAGTTTAGGGATGCCAAACTGGATGACATCGGCTCGAAAGGACCAGACACCGGTTTTAGAGCCAAATATGATGATGAAAGTTATTGAGAGAAATAAAACCCTTTTTTGCCGAAAAAGTCACTGACTTTTCAAACTACCCTCGTATCTATCGGTGAACCAAATCTAACACCCGACCCAAATAGGGTAGTAAACCAACAGCCTTTCTACGACGATCGGTTCTATGCACCGAAAGGACTCCAGTGTTTCACACACTGGACCAAGATTCGTAAACTCAGCAATAGCTTTAACAGACCTGCAACTGCTACGGCAACAACAACAACAATGATAACGCCCAGAGCGCACTGGTTACACAACCAAAAGTTGGCACAGATGCGAATAACTGCTCGCGTCAACTTCATCTCTGGGCACCTACAACTTATTTTCAGTTGGTATATTGAATGCTTTTGTACTGAACTCTATATATCGTGACTTCATTGTGCGATTTCCCCGCAGGTTTGTCATGTTGGCACACCTCAGCTTATCGCTGCACTCACCGCTGTCCGCGCCGTCGCACGACCTATGTACTTAGGTTCTTGTCAGGGTCATGTCGGTCATGTCAAGGCTTTTCAGACTTAAGTCAAAGGGGCACACAAAGGCTCAATTATTCAGGCTCTCGTCAACGGGGCACGAAGGTTAACGCACTCAGGTTCTCGTCAGCCTCTCGTCAAAGGGGCACACAAAAGGTTTTCGCACTCGGGCTCTCGTCAAAGGCGCACGAAGATTCACGCACTCAGGTTCGCGTTTGGCTCACGTCAAGGCTTGTGGGCCTCACGTCAAGGGAGCACAAAAAGGCTCAATCATTCAGGCTCCCATCAAATGCGCACGAAGGCTCTCGTTAAAGGAGCACACAAAGGTTCACGCACTCGGGCTCTCGTCAAAGGCGCACGAAGATTCACGCACTCAGGTTCTCGCCAGGCTCTCGTCAAAGGGACACACAAAGGCTCAATCATTCAGGCTCTCGTCAAAGGCGCATGAGGGCTCACGCATCCAGGCTCTCGTCAAAGGAACGCGAAGGTTCATACACTTGGGCTCTCGTTAAAGGCGCACAAAGGCTCACGCACTCAGGAACTCAAAGGTGCACGAAGGCTCACGCTCGTCTCAGACTTACGCAACCAGGCTCTCTTCAGGGCTGGGCCGGAGCTCAGCTCCTGAAAATCTCCGCTACGACTTACAATAATTCAAAGGAAATGGTAGATGCTTCCAGGTAAAAAAAATATACCCAGGGGTATGAATTACAATTGATACTTTCCGAATTACTACCATTGGAAAAGGTGTAAACAAAGGTTCCTGTAGGAAAATCTTTCACTGAAGACAAAGGCTCTGACATTTCGCGAAGACGCAGCAGGACGCAAAAATGTTTCAGCGGAACGGTCGTTCTGCCATTACCTTGCGGTTGAACTGGAGAAACTTCCAGAGCCTTTGAAAAGCGAAACGCAGTCAAAACTTTTCATGGAAATTTATTCGCGTTTTTTCCGAAGCATCTTCCATTTTTTTTAATCATTGGATATGTTCCTTCATCAATGTCTTAAGTGTTTTATTAAAGAAACAAATTATAATATAAGAGAAATACAATATTTACCTAGCATATTTTATAAGCAGGATCTTCCACATGCCACAGTGCCCTTCTTCGGCGCACTGCTTTAATTAATCCATCCATTTCAATGACTTATGCAGTTCTCATAGGTGTACTGTATTGCAATATATCCTCAGAAAACACACAGCATCAACGAATTAAGACTGTTCTCGCTTTATTCAAAGAATATTTATTGTATGTAATTAATGAATTACGAGTAAGACCATTTTTTTAATGAATATTCATGTATATATATATATATATATATATATATATATACACATGAATATTGAAATATATATATCTATTATATATAAGTGCATCAATGAAAGAAGACTGTTTTGTTTGTTTTTTAGAAGTTTATATATTTATTTAAATTAATGAATTTTTAATTATTTATATATGTATTTACGAGTTAAATATAAATCAATGAATTAAAGGGCTGTTTTTGATTATTTTTTTATAGGCTATATACATCTATATCTATCTATTAATTAAAGAGGTAAGTTTGCAATTTTAACTGGCTACGTTAATATTGGAAAGTATTGGATCGATTTTGATCAGGTTTTTTATTATTGTTCAGGATTTTTTACCCGGTTATAAGCTACAATTTGGGTCAGAGCGTGCGTAGGTGGTGGCTGGGGAACTAAGTGGTGGGCCAGTGTTGGGAACGGGTCAGTGGGGTGATAAATGAAAAATAATTGTAATTTTTTAAACAAAGTTCCACTGCCAAGGGACAGGAAACATCTGTAAAAATATATACTGCAATGGCATTCCGCAACAATTTTGCTGATTTTGGCGCATTGAAATTTGATTTGGCAGAAATGCAGTTTCTTCCTCTTTCTATATGCCGCGGATCAATTCAACATTTTGGTTTTCAGAGTTAACTAATCCCGGCTCACAATAAAACTGGTTTTTGTTCAGCCAATTATAGAGGCAAAAGCAGGAGCCGACAATTGTTTCGACCAGATCGACATCACCACAATTTGGCGTCCTAAAAACGCGTTATGTTGATGACAGGATACCAAAAGCGTTTTCAACATTTCTACAAGCACGCGAAAGCCTATAGTTAAAAACATCTGCTGCATCGATAAATTCTTCGAGCTGTATGGTTTCATTGTATGCTTGCTTAAAGTGAATGCATTATCAGCAACAAAGAAATAAAGAACTTGTTTACATGATGCAGACAAATTCTTTGGTGCTGGAAACCTATTAAAAGGTAGAAATTAAGAATTCTATTTTTAATTCACAGCTAATTAGTTTACTCTGTTTCATGCCGGGCCATTTTTCGTCAAAACGTAGAGTTAGCGAAAATACCTCCATCGCTTTGTCGTCGTCCTGATATTCCTATTTCGCACGTTATGAAACTATATAGTCCAGAAGAACTATAGAATGGGTTTTTTATAATTAAAAAAAGCAGATCCACTTCTTTTAGGAGCCTGAACATTTTATCAATTGAAGCTTTTCGTATTAACTTTTCCGTATATATTTATACCTGCATAACAATGTGCTTCACATCAATTGCACCTTTAAGTGTTTTCTCACAGAACCCAGGGTAGACCGGTTTGAAGGAACAGTTCTCTCGAACCGGATACAATTTGGGAAGTTCCCTCGCAGTTGTCCGCAGTTGTTTTTAACAAATCCAAATTTATTACTGAAAAGGCTTCGGTTTTCACCACTTCCCAAATAGCAATTGTTGTTTCCTTAAGAATATTGTGTACAACGGATGGTGAACACATATATAGGTAAGAAATACCTCTTTGGGAATCTCCAGAAGCAAGAAAACTGTTGTGACGGAAAACAGTTATTCACAGATTACATATAACCTTTGAAATACATACCTATGAGTTTTGGCTAGCCATTCTTTAGCTGAAATTGGTGTACGCAACAGTGTGGTTTGTTTTTGAAACAATTGCAATTTGCTTTTGTTTTTGAAATTGCAAATTTCTTCGAATTGTTCTCCATCTACATACACGAAAATAAGTTTTGAACATTTGCTTTTTGACATTTTTTCTGGAGGGTAACTTTTTTGCTGCTGCATATTCAATTCAAAAACTAATCCAGTATTCTGTTGCTGACCTCTTGCGCAAAGGTATATTATTTATATCATAAATAGTATTCATCATAGGTTATTCACTTCAGAATTCTTTAGCATACGTATTTGAAATGATTTCTGCACGAAAGTTTCTTCTGTTTTTTTGAAATTTCTTCTGGAGGGGAAGTTGCGGAACTTTTTTGTTGCTGAATATTCAATAGTTCCAGTAAAAAACTAATTCAGTTGCTGACTTCTTGCTCATACGAAAATCTCTTTGATGTTTGTTATTCGTTCTTTTCTGCATTTACAATCAATCCATTTACATTTTACTGTCAAAAGAAAACACATTTTTATTTATTAATTCAATGAAGGCACATTAAGACATAAAATTCTTATTTTTAATGCAAATATTTTACAGAATATTTTCTGCAAATTTTGCACCGGACAGACTAGGTCATTAAGCCGTTGTGTGCTACCATAATGTATTTGGACATTGGGGGGAAAAGACCGCCACATTGCACGCTTCTCCAATTATTTTTTATTGTTGTGGACAGGAGATAGAAATGACGCTCAGCAAAAAATTAACTAAAGGGGTATGGTGCCACACTTCATGCTAATACTTATTAAGCGCGCAAGCGAATGGCTGCACGCGCCATCTAATTTAACATTGTGTGCTGACCCGGGGTATGTTGTATGAAGTGCTTTTGAAGTTGATGCCAATTAGTCCAGTCAATTTTGTCTTACATACCAGAATTTTAGATGTCATAGTAAGGTTCTTCGTTGACGCCTGCCTTTACGGTCGAACTTGGGATCTAAATCCAAAAATGATATAATGGATGTGTACAATGATGGTGAGGCCCATTATGACGTATTCGGCCATCGTTTTGTTTCGTCCAAAAAGAGCTGTTGTGCCAGAAAACATCGATGCTGTGAGAAAACTGATTGAAGAGGATCCTCATGTGACTTATCTGGAAATCGAGGCATGCCTAGGCATTAGTAACACCAGCGTGTATACGATCTTACATGAACATTTAAAGGTGCGGAAGCTGTGTGCACGTTTAATTTCACATTTTTTGACTGACGCACAAAAAAGGTTCGTGTCGATTGGTGCCGCCAAATGCTTGAAAAATTTCGTTGAAGGTACTTCCAAAAACGTATACAAGATCGTGACTGGTGACGAGTCATGGATATTTGCGTATGAGCCGGAAAGAAAAGGGTAATCGACTGTTTGGGTCTTTCGAAGAACAAAATTTGTGCAAGCTCGGAGCGTCGGGAAGCAAATGGGCGTGTTTCTTAACGAAAACCGGTCATGTGGCTACTGTGGCTCTTGAAGATAAAAAGACTATTTGGTATACGCTGATTTGTTTGCCTGAGGTTTTCAACAAATTGAGAGAAAACAACCCAAAATGGCGAATCATTTTGCATCACGATAATGTGAGCTCACACACATCACATCACATTGATGGGTCATCCGCCTTAAAGCCCCGAATTGGCCCCCAATGACTTCTTCCTGTTCCCAACAATCAAAGCTAAGATGCGTGGATAACGATTTTTATTGCATGAAGAAGCGGTTGAAGCGTTCAAAACCCATGTTTTGGATCTATCATCCCGTACTGGAAAAAGTGTTTCGATAAATGGTTTGAGCGAATGCAAAAGAGTATAGATCTTAAAGGCGAATATTTTGAAAAGCAATAAAGCAATTTTTAATCAAAAACTTTAATTTTTTATTGCTTTTACTAAAAACTTTTACGGCACCCCTCGTACCAGCATTAGACGCTGTCAGAGAGGAACATGTTTTGCACTATCCCCGACATCATGGTCAGTATTGTTTCGGTAGGTTATTTGAGGTATTATTAAAAATTAGAATGTGCAAAATTGTTCAAAGATTTTTCTTATAATGTACACACGCTTCAAGTGATTTGCACCCTTATAATGCTCAGCACAGCGTGTGCGTAAAGAAATAAGGAAGAGGAAAAGATGAGGTGTGCACATGTATCTTAAATGACTGAAGATCATACAAATTCGGAAATACAGAACGGACAATTCATTGTGCGGCTAAAGAAGCAATCTCTGCATTGGTTCGAAGATAGCTCTAATGGTGTACCCATGAACACGAGTTGTGGCCCAATATTGCGAATAGGTTGGAGGATGATGAGCGGGATGCATCTGGATATTTCTTTTGAACGCCGCTTGTGGAAAAAGCGATAAAACTGTGGCAAGCTGGAAACATTCCTACGATGTTCAAGCGATTCGAATGTTTTCGCAATATGTTTGTCACCAATAAGTTTTATTGCGCGTTTTGAATTCTGTATAGTAGATGTAATGTGTTCTTGGGGGTACCTGCCCAGACGATGTAGTTATATGAGTATTCAAGTTTAATGCGAATATATGCCTTGTAAATAGTGGCTAGGTCTGAGGGAGTCAAGTACATCTTGCACATATTGAATCGAAGATGGAATCAGGAGCTGGATCCAACACCAAAGTCTCGATACCAATGGGAATGTATACCATGGTCTTTCAAGCTGAAATTCATGCCATTTAGATCTGCGCTATATTAAACCTTAATGGTATTAATGGCGCTAGGATATATATCTATTTTTGCATAGCCAGACAGCACTTAAAGCGTGGACTCTATATCAGCTAATGCCGCCGCTACTTGCCTTATAATATTGTTAGCTTTTTGGAAAAATATAGATATCGAACTTTTTGTGTAAACCTTCTTTGCCATTTTTCGTACCTTAAATTGTTGTTTTAGAGTAATCCTAAACTGATATTCACCTGATAATGTCGACATAGTTCGATTGTGATTCACTCTGACTAATTCGGATGCCCTTAAACTTGGTTCTTCTCGACGACTACAAGAATTCTCAGCATTAAAGTTGTTTTTATTGAATGTTGCCTGGTGGCTGAGGAAAAGGGGGAGGACGATCAGCTGTAAAGTAAATAACAACAACAGCCGCAACGACAAAAATAAATAAGATAATAAACTAAGCATCTGCTATAATGATTTGCTTACCAAGTGCGTATAGGAGGCGCGGACCAAACGCTCTTTAGGTGTCTTGATGAGTTCGACATTTTCGAATTGTAATATCAATACATGCCGTATTGATATTTGGCGAATCGAGATTGTTCCTGATTATTGAGTGTTTTGTTGGTCTGTTTGGTTCGTTCGGCGACATCCTCAGGTGGACAAAGGCTCTCATGTGTACCACCTTTTAGACCAACATTCATGTGAATCATAAGGTTGACATTCTTCGTTGTGTAAATTCATATTTTCTATGCAGACCATTGATGGACTGTCACTTGTTGCGGTTGGGTAGTTGAATAGTTTCACGCTTGTTGTTCAATTTCTGTTTCAAGAGAAATTAAAGGAAAAACTGCAGGTCCAGAATTTTGATTAAAAGAGAAATTTTTTTATTGAGCCAAGTAATTCACATGTGTGACAACATCTGTGCTTCTACTCGAACTGGCACTGGCCGAACGACTGTGTGACCTACTGTCTCTCGACCGGAATCTGCCAATGTTGTATTTCTGCTTGATGGGCATCTTCTCGAACCAGATATACTATGTCCTCGTAGTAGTGGTCGTGATTGGAAAATTTGTGTTTGTTGTTTTTGATGTTTTTGGTTGCTGCTTATATTGGTGTTGTGACTCTTGTTGTTATTATTACTACTACTACTGTTGTTGTTGTTGTTGTTGTTGTAGCAGCTCCAGATCTGTTGCTGAGTTGACGATTCTTGGTCCAGTGTGTTAAACCGATCGTCGTAGAAATGTTGTTGATAATGTTGTTAACACTATTGTTGCCTCTTATCAAGTTGTCGTGATTGTGACTATTACTTTGTTGGCGATTGTTTGTCTTCGGCGAGTCCAGGCTCGATGGAATGGAAACAGAGTAGTCAGATCCATCAGTGCCAGCGCCGCTACTACTCGAATGTACGTCCGCTTGTATATTAATAGCATCGTTCTGATGATTCTTTCACGACACAGCATGCTGCTGCATTCCGAATCGAACAAATCCTTGACGCGATTATAAATCACCTCTTGTGGATCGTGAAGGAAAAACGACTCGCCGGACATACTTCCGTTTGGTGATGGTGGCGTTAGCGACCCGTTTTTCATTGGGTTCAAATAGAGGCCATCGCTGGGCACAATCGCACCGTAGTAAAATTTCTCTGTTGAAGATCGCGACTGTGAATACATTGCGTCGCTTTTTCTTCGCACTGTAGGTGGTGGATGCAAATAGAATGGCTCCACGACGGAGCTGCCCAAGGATGACTTCAATTTAATGGTGTAGTTGCGACTATTCTGTTTACTGCTGCCACTGACGACGTGATGGTGACTGTGATTGATGCTGCTATTGTGTTTGCTGCTACTGCTGCTGCTGCTGTTGGGCTTTCCCGACGACTTCTGACATGATGTAAAGTTTTTTTGTCCCGTCTATTGTAGTCAACGGCAGTTTCATGTCGAACCAGTACATTTAGAGACTAATTCATTGGCAAATATGAAAGGCAAAAAGAAAATCAAAATATAGAGGAGTGACAGTGCCAAATAATAACATTGCAGATGAGAAAAGGAAGAATATGTAGAGCACGAATCTGGTTTTTTGCGTATTTATAAAAAACTGACGTATCTCGGCGCCATCTTTATAAACAGACACTAGGGCAAAGTGGGCCAGTAGACGTACCTGAGTTCTTGAACGGATAACGGCAGCTATGCTTTAAAAGCTACAAAGAATTGCCTGTCTTGGTACCAGGGATGCCTTACGTACTTGCCCAACGGCAGCATTAGAAGTTGTTGTTGGACTTTCTCCCTTACAAATCTTTATAGGGAAAACGACCGCTAGATACGCTATTAATCTGCAGCTAGAATACAAATACAAACTAGGTGACCATGTGGGACACCTGAAGATTCTTGACTTAATTCCCGAAAGGGACATGTTATGCACTATCCCCTATCGGAAGGTTATTTGTGGTAGAGATGGAGTTGGAGATGGCGTCTTTGAATTCAACACCAAAGTCTCGATATGGGAAAGTGTTCCATGCTATTCCAGGCGGAACTTCATGCCATTGGGATTAGCGCTAGGCTAAACCTTTGTAAAGGTATAACGGGCGCTAAGATTTATATCTTTTCAGATAGTGAGGCAGCACTTAAATCGTTATCGTCCAACTTAATGGACTCTTAAATCAGTTGCTGCTACGATGCACTGCAAAGACATAACAGGGTGAAACTCGGATGGGGGTCTGGTCATCAAGGAATTGCAGGCAACGAATCTGCAGATGAACTAGCTAGTGATGGCTCAAGATCATATCACGCTCATATGACCTGAACCATACCCTACTGTGGTGCACTAGTCTGTTGGCCGGCGATTAACAAAAAGTACAATGGCACCAAGCTAGGTAGACTACAAAGATCAGCAACTGTTGGGATAACTAAGGTCTTGCCCTACCGATGCTCTGGTACCCGTCCGATTCCACTAGCACAATTCCACTAGACACAATTCAACTGGACACAATTCCACTGGCACAATTCAACTTGGCACAATTCCACTGGGGAACAATTTAACTTGCACAATTCAACTTGTAAAGTTACACGGAACCGCAAATACAGAAATACACACATTAATATTTTATTTGCGTTGGCATGGTTTTAATTGTACAAAATAACAATCGCGCTCGCGATTTACCACATAAATGCGTTTAATATTTTATTTGCGTAGGCGTGGTAATTAAATATTTACTTATTGTTTTCTTTAAATTAACATTCTTTAACATTCGTATTCTTTCTTTAGTTAACTTTTGTTATAATTAAACGAATTCAACTCGCGCGCGCGAGTTACCACCCTAAATGCGTTTGATTATCAAAGACTAAAATTATGCAAGTTGAATTGTGCCAAGTGGAATTGTGCCAGTGGAATTGTGTCCAGTTGAATTGTGTCTAGTGGAATTGTGCTAGTAGAATTGGCCTAGCATCGATGCTTTCAATACAATTTTACACCTATTACCCCCGACAAACCGTACGAGCACTGCAATTTACGGCAGCTGCTACCGAAGGATATGATACCATCCTCAACTGACTACTGCATTCCTGAATTGAACTTCAGCCCCAGTTTGTCGTTGAGTTTCCGACTAGAGAATGTTGGAAGAACGTCCGAGTTTTGGGGCTTTTTGGCGTGTCTCTTTTCACCGACGGGTCCAAGATGAGTAATGGAGTCGGCGTTGGAGTATTCTCAGAAAAAATTAATCTTTCAATGTCCTTCCTGAATCTATTAGCATCTTTCAGGCGGAGATCCTGGCGATTAGGTAGGCATGTAGGGCACTTGCTAACAGTACCGCTATAAATGGTAGGGGTTGCATATGCGTGGACAGCCAGTCCGCAATCAGAGCCATTACGCGACTAGCAACAACTCAAAACTTGTCAGGAAGTGCCAAGCTGAATTCACTTCAGTAAGCCAAAGCATGGCTGCCGGGGCACAGCAAAATTGACGGAAACGAGAAAGCGCCTAACTACAATAAAAACAAATCCACCGAACTGATCTCAAGATTACGGAAAGATATTTTCAAAGCCGTGGCTGTTATCATTATCACTGGCCACTGCACGGTGGGTAGCCACGCTGCCAAACTGGGAATCCCGCACAATACTTTTTGTATAAGCTGCAGGGATGTCAATGAGAGGGAGACTCTCATCCATTATCTCTGCAACTGTCCAGCCCTGGCGGGCTTACGACTCCAAAAATTGAAAAAACCCTTCTTTGCCAACCTGAGGGAGCTGTCGGAGTGCCGGATCACCGATTTGATCTCGTACCTGAACGCCACAGGCTGGCTATAATCAACTCAGTTTACCTATAACGTTACCAGTTACCAGGAGTAAGGTCTCCCGAAGTCTGTGGTTACAAAACGGCTCACTCTAGCGCTACTTGAGGTCCTTAGTCTTCCTATTATTTTTATAGGCTGATTGACAAGTGAGTTTGCCATCTAACTGAATTGAATGTACCGTTGTTCGGAGATAGGTGTGTTCAGCCGATACCTTCCAGTCAAGAATTCTTTGGTTGAGAGAGTCGGTGACAAGTGTAATATCTAAAACTTCTAGTCGGCTCCTGATTACAAAGGTTGGTTCATTACCAATATTGGCTACAGTAAGGTTTGTACTTAAAATTAAATCAAAATCTTTAGCCGTACAACACGTATGTGATATGCTTTGCCTAGCTCTGTCTTTCCACATCACTATGATCCACAAGCATTCAAGACACAAGTTCATAAACATCTCCTCTTTTCTGCTCCTTTTCCTTAACGCCCACGCTGTGCCAAGCATGTAGCCGAGCATTATAAGGGTGCGAACCCCTTTTCGCGTGTGCAAATTATATAAAAAAATAACTCACCCATTACTCATTAGCCGATAAGCCGATGCCAGCCAGTATGCGCCTTTGGGAGTCTCTAGTTGTGCAGCAGTAACATCTCGATCGCTGAAGTTTGGGAGTAAAAATACATTTAGACTACGTTTCAGTAATATTCAAGATCAAGGGTTACCTTTATATGCTACATATAGCGAGTAGTATCCAGGAGTCCTGGTCCACGAACCAGGTTGTTAACAATCCATGGTTCTTAGATCAGGATGTTGTGCCCTCCGCCATAAAGCAGACGGAGTGAAATAGAGGCCGAGTGTTGGAGGTTAATCTAGTCTAACTACAGCATTACTTTTGGAGTCAGGCAGAGAAATCTCCACCACGATATTCTCCAGATCTTCCCTTTCTGAAGGCTGAGAAGAACTGAGAAGAACGTCCTCATTGGGGAAGTCTCTGAACGCTTAGTTCTCCGTCTCCATATTCGATAGAGGGTCGGTCACGGAGACAGACGACAGTGGCGGATTCGCCAAAGTTTTGGACGAAGTATCGTCGTCCATCATGGGAACACTGAAAGGTGCTCCAGGGAACTAGGAGCTCAGAGTCTGAGGGATTGGGGAGCAGTTTACCCGCATCCAGCTCATCCTTCTTGTAAACTCGAAGGGTGATGTGATCCCATCCAAATCTTATAACGCCTTCAGTCTTAGCCAGAGCAGCGAGGGATTCCTGATTGATTACAACGACCGCGGATCTGTGGGAACCCCTTTTCTCCTCCAACTTGGCGACTTTCCAGTCGTGAGTCGGAAGTGAGGGATTGCTCATTTTTATGACCTTGAGTATTTCATCCGCAGAGGAGGGTTCAGTAGGGATCCAGGTGCGAGTTCTCGGTCGGCTTGGGATATCCTCCCTCGCAACGACCTCAAGCTTAGCGCCCGGCCAAACCTCCCCTAGGTTACTTATGGCCTCTGTATAGAGATCGCGGGATCTCAAATCATCACACGCGATTAGCTTAATGCGGCCTTGATGCCAGCCGCCATCGCAAGTGATAGGAGGTGGTCCTGGATGCTGCTTCATGAAAGTCAAAAAGCTGTCAGAGAGCTTTAAATTGACTAATTGCCATCGCTCTGGAGAGATATTTCCGTCAGCGTCACTGCGATCTATTACTGCGACAACAATTTTGTCCTTAAGGACATCGCTGAAGGACCTCTGAGATGTAACGGTAGAGTGACTAAGTGTGCTGCTGTTATGCACTTTAAGTTTTTTAGAAACCGAAGCGGTTTCCTCCACCGATCTCTGTCACTTAGACGTAGAGTCATCGCTGGTCCGTTCGTTGTCCTTATCGACAATGGCTTGGGCCCATTTAAGCTTGGCGACCTCGCTCGGTGTTCTGTTGGTCTCCGGAATCGCTCCGAGGTATTTCAGTGTCCGAACCGCATTGCGCCGATCCTTGTACAACGCTCTAGATGGAGTGCGTTGTCGCGAACATCCACCAGATGCTCCTACAAGGTTCGCTGGGGTGATAGGGAGATCTTTACTACCCTTATTTTTACTAGTAGCGGAAGGGACATGTGGGGCCACACTCCTACCACTGCTACTAGAAGGCCCATCTAACCTAGCCGCCCTTTGGATTGCCACGCGTGGCAGAGAAAGGGGGGTCCATCTGCACGGAGATCTTTTGGAAACCGAAGCGGTTTCCTCCACCGATCTCTCTCGCTTAGACGTAGAGTGATCGCTGGTCCATTTGTTGTCCTTATAGACAATTGCTTGGGCCCATTTAAGTTTGGCGACCTGCCTTGGTGTTCTGTTGGTCTCCGGAATCGGTTCGAGGCTATTCAGTGTCCGAAACGCATTGCGCCGATCCTTGTACAACGGTCTAGATGGAGAACATCCACCAGATGCGCCAACAAGGTTCGCTATGGAAGGACCATGAGGTGCCACATTCCAACCACCGCTTGTAGAAGGCCTATCTAACAAAGCCGCCCTGCGCTTGTCGGCAGTGGATAAACTACTACCCGCCGTTTCAGGAGCATTTCCGGTAGACAGCAATGGCACCGTACTACCAACCGGTCGAGAAGAAGTATCGGTCTTCCAAGTTTGGGTGCTAGTTTTACCAAAACTAGCAAAAGAAAAAATATTTCTGTCTGTCATTTGGGTTCCCACGAGTGGCGGAGAAAGGGGGGTCCATCTGCACAGAGATCCGCAATATACAGATAAGGCTGGCTAATCCGGGGGGCGCCAGGTATCCGGATACTCCGTGAACGACTGGGCTATTTTTAAAACTGGGCTCCCAGCCAGGCTGATTCTCGGCACGGTACGTATTACACCTTAACCCAGCCCAGGGGTTGAGGATCGGGATGTGGATGTTAGAGAGTGTAGGAAGGGGAAAGTGGGAGGGGGAGAGATGGTGAAGAGCGACCTTTAGTTTCAGGACTCATCTAGAGTAAAATTCTCAAGAATCTTTGACCTTACTTAGCCCCTACAACTCTTCAAGTTTGACGCTCAGGTAGGAGTTGATTGACATAGTCAAATGCCTTTGAAGTCATGGATTTTTTTTTATTTTATTGCTTACAATCGTTTCAAAGAGTTTGCTTAAGAATGCCAGTACATTCTGCAATAGGACGATATTTCGTTCCATTGGCTGTTGACGCAAACGTATAGCTTTTGCGGTCTACCAGCCGTCATATACAATAGTATTGAAAATATGTGTGATATGGTGTAGTTTGGTTGGTAAAAGAACTATAATGAAATCAGTATGGATATGGTCTGAAACAAATGCTTCGGATTTTTAATAGATAGACTTACACAGGTTTCATCTACGCATGAGAATGAAAACATCCCTCTGATTGGCGTTTAATTCATCCAGATTCACATCGATTGGCAGACACTGCTTACCTTTACCTCGTCCAACTTGCCGAACATTTTTCCAAAACTCGTAAAAAGACTTTCTTTCTGCAAACAAGAAAGTTCACAGCATTGTTAATCTGAATTCGTTGGTGATTTCGGAACACATGATGTACCTTCTCCATCTAGAAAACAAAATATTACGCTTTTTGATAAGATCGATGACTTCTTTATAAGCCATGGAAAAGTTTTCTTTTTAGATCGACTTCTCTTAACAGGCACATGTTTATTAAAAAAATAAAGAAATTTTAATCTGCTTGCTGACATCACTGCAAGTTTATGTGCAGCATATCATGAATTTAGGCATATGGCGGATGGGTTGGCATGTTACTTTATTTTATCTTGCGGTTCTGTATTCTGTCTAGTAAATGCAATGTAGTCTTAGTAGCACTTGACCAGAAAAATACAGTTGTATTTAAGTTTTGAGCGATTGTACGCCTTGTAATTAGTAAAATGGCTAAACGATTTTAGAATTTTCTCATGGAACGTATGCTCACTGTATAGAATTCGAGCTGCACAGCAGCTAACCAATACCCTGTCCAAATATAATAACATAACATAAAACCAGGAGATGAGGTGAACGGTGAATGGTGTCCTACAAAAATCAGAATATGATATATATTTATTAACATAAACCTCATAAACGTTCACGCACCTACAGAGGATTCCCCAGATGATGAAAAAGAAGAATCCGGAGGACTCCACCCTGCTCTAAGTATGATGTAAAAATTATTTTGGGGGATATGAATGCAAAAGTAGGTAAGGAGACAGTATATTAGCACCCATAGCTTCCACGTGTAATGACAATGGATAACGAGTTATAGAGATGGCAGCAAGCCATAATTTGGTCGTTGCGAGTACAAGGTTTGAGCATTAAACTATCCACAAAGCCACCTGGATATCTCCTGATGGAGCCACTCACAACCAGATAGACCACGTGTTGATAGACCGCCGCCACAACCCGAAACTGATGATGGTACGAACGTAACAAGGTGCCAACGTCGACTCGGAGGTGCTCCGAGCGATCATCACATCACCAAGAGAGACAGCATTCGCGAATCAGATTCGAGTTAACACGCAATGAAGAGACCAGAAACAACTACGGTCAAGCGATAGGACTCGCCCTAAATGCAGGAAGAGAAAGTCCTGGGGCTGAGATGTCGGGCGTAGAAGAGAAATGGACACGCCTTAGGAATACTGTCATTAGTACTGCTGGCTCCATCTTAGGCAGTAGTCATAGAGATCGGAACGACTGGCTCGATGACGAATGTAAGCTGGCGACTTAACGTAAGAATCTTGCGTACCGAGCAATGCAACAATTTCATAGAACGCGGTTCAATTTTAATATAAAGAGCTCAGCAGATATAAAAAAAACAGTTTACCGGCGAAAGGAAGCAGCCTGGGAGATGAATCTCTTCCGTGAACTAGAACAGAGAGCAAGGACCGCACCAGGCGGTGGTAGAACTTCCAAAGTGTCCGCGGTATTACGCAATATACACCGCGTTGCACAAACTGCTGGGACAAAGATGGTAATCTAATCGCCGATCTCAAAGGCATCTTAGAGCGATGGGAAGAGCACTTTTATGAGTTGCTTAATGGCCAGATAACTGAGGAATTGGAGGCTCTACAATAGAGCGATTAATAAATACCGATCAAATACCCGCATAAGACTTCCAACAGACAGAAAGGACTATCTAAGAACCCCTCAATACCACTTAGAGCCCCCCTCAAGACCACCCTCAAGATCACCTTCAGGACGCCGTTACAACCCCGATCAATACATCCTCAAGACCCCCTAAAACCCACCCTAAGACCCCCTGAAAACACTCTCAAGACCCCCCTTTTTGTAACACCTAAACACTCCATCAAGACTCCACTCACGACCCTCTCAAAATCCCCACAATATACCCTCAAGAACATCCCAAGACACCCTAAAAACTTTCTTTAGACCCCCTCAAGACCCCACTCACAAACCTCTCAAAATCCCTCAAAGAAATCCAGCCAGCCACGGGCATGCGAAGTGAATATAGAGAATTTTAAAAAAAAACAATTTTCATGTAAATTCTCTAATAGGAGATGGGTTGTGTTAAAATTTGAAGAAAATCGGGCTAATTTTTAAAAAATTTACATAGACACCACACGGGTCTCAGGGCCCGATCACTCCAACAAACTTACAAAAAGTTTTGTCCATCAGTGATACACATGTGTTTAAAATTTGAAGAAAATCGAGCTAATTTTTAAAAAATTCATATGGTCACCCGTTCACTCCAAAAACTTTACAAAAAGTATTGTCCGTCGGAGATACACAATTGCCAAAAAATTTTTAAAAAATCGGGTAAATTTTGTAAAATATTTGTATGGGACCCCGAGGTCCGAGGGGCCTCAAATTAATAGAAGGTATTGTCACCGCAAATATAAAATTTCAATAAAATCGGCCTTTTGGAAGTGGGTTAAAAATTGATCAGAAAATCTGACCAGCCAGCCAGCCAGCCAACCAGCCAGCCACGTGCACGCGAAGTTAATATAGAGAATTTAAAAAACAATTCATTGCAAAACAAATTATGGCCTCTGTAAAGAATACCCATCAAAGCGCCCAGTATGTTGGGGAAATACATATGCGAGTATACTTTCGATTTCCGAAAGTAATTCTCAACGACTTTATTAATGAAAACAAAAAGGAAACTACATACCTCTTTTCTATACAATAAACCAATATATACCTTTATTTACATAAACTTTACAGGTTCGATATTTACTAAGGCTAGAGTTCGGTTTAAAATTTCCCTTACTGCTTTAACAAGGTAGATTCTCGCAAAAACATAAGGCATCAAATGATCGCGAGTTTCCTAAAAAGGAGAAATTCATTTTTCTTATCGTAAATCATTGAATTAAATTACTATACATATTATATTATTGCCGAACAAAAGTTTGGAAAATGGTCTTCGCATCATGCACCCACATATTAAAATATATATTTTGCACCCTCCAGGGAACGGACTTAGTTGATCCTGCCTTTTTTGCATTTTTTTACCTTTATGGTGGCCGGTTAGAATTGGGTACTCCTCTGCACTCAAGTCGGTTTGCGTATCGGAGTATCGGAGAATCGACCAATCTTTGTGTAAGGGCCACGCTTGAAAGAGATACTATTTCCTCCTTGGGAGGAGTGTCTGTGACTGAAGTTAAAGGATGTCCCCAAGGAGGAGTGCTTTATCCCCTTCTATGATCACTACTCATTGACAATCTTCTAGTCGATCTTCACATATCAGGCTACTTCACCATTGGTTTGCAGACAATTTGGCGGTTTTAATTAGTGGTAAGGACTGCACGACTATCACTAGTGTCATGCAAGGTGCTTTACTACAGGTTTTAATTGGTGCAGCCTCTACGGCAGAACTTGGGGTATAGACCATAAAATGATACATTGGATGTATATAATGATGGTGAAACCTATATTGAACGGACAATAGCAACTAAGCTTCAGAAGGTTCAAAGAATTGCGAGCTCGTGCCCAACGATTGCATTAGAAGCTGTTGTAGAGCTTTCACCATTGCATATCTATGTGTTACACCTGAGGGTTTTTGACTCAATTCCTGAAAGAGACCTGATCTGCACAATCCCCTACATTATGGTCAGAGAGTACTGTTTCGGCAGGTTATTTGAGGTAAAAATATTTAACGGGGCAAACTGGTACAATGGTGTTCCTGCACTGGACGCTAGAGGACTGGTCTGGTTCACAGATAATCAAAGATGGAAACTCGAGTATAAGCTGGTGTCTTTGGACCCAACCCCAAAGTCTCGGTACAAATGGGAAAAAGTTCCATGGTTTTCCAGGCGGAACTACATGCCATTGAGATCTGCGCCAAAATTAATCTTAGTAAAGGAATAAATCGCGCTATATTGTATATCTTTTCAGATAGCCAGACAGCACTTAACGCGCTGTCGTCCAACATAATGGACTCGTTATCAGTTAAAAACTGTTACGATGCACTACTATCTCTTGCCATACACAACAGAGTGAAACTCGGTTTGGTCCCTGGTCTTCAGGCAATTGCAGGCAACGAATCTACAGAAGAACTAACTATGGCTGGCTGTGAATCCTGCTAGTGTCAACTGGGCTGCCGCCACATCACCGATAAATTGTTGGAAACGCAAACTTCGGTGAATTTTCTAACAGGTCATTGTGACTTTTGGTGTCACCCTAACAAAATTGGTGTGGGCTCAGAGACAGAATGTAGGTTCTACTCAGAGGATGATGATGATGAATAATCCGAGCACATTCTCTGTGAATCACCAGCACTACTTTGGTTAAGGAGACGAACTTTTCATAAGGAAATATCCTCGACAGCAGAGTTAAGAAATTCTGCAACTAAGGTCATATGATCATTCATAAGGGAGGTGGTGTTGCTTAGAGTAAAAACACCCTATGTTACAATATATCTTTTAGGTCGCAGTGTATGCCATATGGGCATATAAAAAAAAATATTGTGTTCATGCTTTCATCTAGCCCGTCTTATAACTAGGATCCACTCTTCTGTGCCCATGTGGAGTGATCCTTCAGTGCATTCTTTTTCTGAGCGAAGATTTTTACAAAAAAAAACTTCAAAATGCTTATGGTAGCTGCCTAATTTTTTTTAACTTTCAACGTCGACAAAATCCGTTCCTTGGTAATCTGTACGAGAGAAGCTTTTAAAACAGACAGACAAAAGACATATCATGATCATAATTTTACATTTATATAAGTTGATCACATACATTTTACTACGTACAGATGTGGCATATGACCAAATCTTTTTTAGAGATCTAAAAACTCCTGTAAATGTCCAAATGAAATAGAGTTGGGACTAATTTTTCAAAAAGTTCTCTACCATAATCATATCCGTTAATGTCACTAACTCAAGGTTGCAGTACAACACCAGCGATACACAAAAGCCTACTTACGGTCAATATGCGAACACGTCGATAATAAATACTAAACGTTGCCACAAGCCCATTTAGGTATCTTATAATTAAATGTGTTGCGCAAGAGCCTCGTTCGATCTGTTCCAGACAGCGATGAATTAGGTTCGGGAATGCCAAAATGTAGCCATATAGAAGTTGCCATTCTTCCTAAAAGTGAAAATTATTTCTTTTTACCCTTTTTACATAACCAGAAGATGCTTCTCAAAATACCTCCTCGGTAAGAAGGGAAAAGTTCACATCTGCTAAATCAGGCATTTTTCGATATAAATTCCCAGCGACACGTTCATCAAAAGTTCGCAATAAAGTTTCTATTCGAGCTGAATTGTACAGAATAAATGAGGCACCTTAACAAAACACAGAAAATTAGTGCTCTTTCATTGCACCGGTGTGTTCCTTTTACAAACCTTTTGTACTCCCTTGACCATTGCGAATTATTTTCACGGGACTAGAATGCTTCACTTCAAGGAAATCTACAGAAACAGCTGCTTCTCCCAGTTTGTCGATTAATGCACAAAATCTTTTATCGTCATTTACCCGTATACCATATTTGTGCATTGCCATTAAACGCATATCAGTTGATCGTAATCTTGACAAAAATTAAAAACATTTATATTTCAGCGTAAAGCTTGATACGAATTAAATATTAAACATACTTAACATATTCATTTGTGGTTATTTTAGCAAGTTTTCTCGTTGAAGGATCTATAACAATTCCACATTTAACCAAAGTCGTCATGGATATGGAACCAGATAAATCAACATTTACTTCAGTCTTAGGCGACCGACCATCTACACTTATAACTTGTATCGGCAAAACATCTTTATCAATTACTGCATTTTGAACGTCTGTCCAGTCAGACAAGCGCAGCACGTTTCTCAAAACGTTTTCAATTAGTTTCGCCCGATGCGATGACAAATTCGATTCACAACCAAATTCATTCGATGTTTTTAAAAATATACATTTATTCGGATTCTTTTTTTGCCGACCATAATCATTAGAATCATTAAATAGTTGCTTGAGTAGCACTTCAATTGAAATAGTTCTATTTAAATATACTGAACATCGGTCCTTCACTATTTCTACGTGGTTCACAGGAAAAATCCAATGAGATCCATATTCTTTAAAAATAGTCTTGAATTCGAATACTTTTTCCTCTGGAACGTAATCCTCATTCTTACCAATAAGTCCATTTGCTACTACAACTGGGACTTTAAAGAAGTTCTGCCATATATCCAAACGTAGTGGAAAGGTGATGTCGCCATTTTCTTTAAGATTTTCATTATGTATTTTAATCAAACTTGATGCATTTGGTCGATCGACGCGTTTTCCAAAAAAATAATAGCAAACTTGTTCAACCAAGTAATTAATTGGATTGTCCATAGTTTAAGAGTATATTATATTATAATACGTACGGCTGCACTCGCACTAAGCCTGAACAAAAATAAAATGGCTAAATGGCCCTTTTCTTTATTTCGGAGAAATCTGAGGCTTTTTTTCAATCCAATACTTATTTGTGGAGACTGGAGACTTACTTATGTCGTATTTTTCTTTTGTTTTAGAAATTTGCGCTCGAGCTCAGTTTTTTTCTCTCGAAAAACGAACACGAAAGCCGAGAATCTTTTGTTTACATTGTTTTGTTGCACATGTTGTTGTTGTAGTTAATGAAATATCAAGATCTGTTTGAGGGGAAATCCGATCTACCGTAGATTGGTTTTTTGGAATAAACGAACAACTTGACAGTCAAAAATCAATCTACAATAGATTTTTTTTTAAAAAAAACACGACATTATTTGATGTCGTATTTTTTGTTTGTTTTAGAAATCTGGCTCGAGCTCAGATTTTTTCTCGAAAAACGAACACGAAAGGAGGGAATCGTTTGTTTACATTGTTTTGTTGGATGTGTTGTTGTTGCAGTTAATGAAAAGAGGGGTAAATCACCCAAAATATCAAGATCTGTTAGAGGGGAAATCCGAACTACCCTAGATTTGTTTTTTGGAAAAAACGAAAAACTTGACAGCCAAAAATCAATCTGCGCCAGATTTTTTACACATTACACATTTCAATATACATGTAGCTGTATTTTATTTGCCGAGGAATAAGGAATTACAAAACAATTACACTATCGTATTCCTTCTTTGGAATACGAAAACCTGCTGTTTTGCTGGTTTTCAAATACTGTTCCCTATTCCTCGGCAAATAAAATACGCCTAAATGTCTTTTTTTTCCTCTGCGCTCTATCTTAAATTTTATCTCGGCAAATCGAATGAAAAGTTCTGCCACGCGCCAAGTAAAATGACATCATTGGTGTTAGTAAAAGTAGGGGTAAATCTTCCAAAATATCAATTTCTATTAGAGGGGAGTTCCGATCTGCCGTAGAATGGTTTTTTAGAGAAAACGAACAACTTGACAACCAAAAAATCAATCTGCGCCAGATTTTTAATGAAAAAAAACGAAATAAATTTGTTGGCGAAATACTTATTAATGGCGTCAAATAAGTTTACCCAACAAAAACAGCCCGAGTTTCGAGATATCCGAGATAAAATGCATATTTGTCGATTCCAATTAAGGCTGTTTTCCAAACGAGTATTTATTTGTTTGTCTAAACTTATTTAACGACATTAATAAGTCTCACTTCGCCAGCAAATTTATTAAAAAAAACGTTTCCACAATCGAATAATTTTAGCCGAACAAATAAGCACTCGTTTGGTAAACTGCCTAAAAACAATTTTTTTTGTTGTATTTCTTATTCACCAAAAAATATATTCCAATTTGAATTTCTTACTAAGAATAAAAATAAAATAAAATAAAAGAATAAAATACCATCTATAAACAGTTTTTGAACAAGCCCACAAATATTTTTGACGTTTATATGATAAATGACGTTTGCGAAAGCAATGGGTGTCACATTCATATTTCAATTTCAATCATTCATCAATCGATCAATCATCAGTGGCGAAATATGTGATTTTTTTTTTGTGTTTTGTTATTAAATAAATATACTGGATTAATAATAAGATTTGTTTAAGTATACACTAGAATATAGATATTCCTTATACATATTATTCGCTATTTAAAGAGGAATTATTCCTATGAAAAAACTAATTTACAATGTCGTTTGTTATTGATTTGAACTTGGTCTGTCTAGTTTGTTTACAAGAAGGCGAATTGAGATCTGTGTTCGACAAAGATGGAACGGATCTGTCCATTGGAGAGAAAATCATGAAATGCTCCGATTTGTTCATCACTGATGAAATGAAGATTCCCGATAAGATATGCGCATCATGCACCATTGATCTAAATGTGGCGTACAGGTTTCGGAAAAATTGTGACACAGCAAACACATTTTTTAAATCGATTTTAGAAGAAGAAGTTATGTCGGATTATGATGCTGTGACTGAAATAACTATGCAAGATAAAAAAATTAAAATTCCATCAGGATTAAAAGTTAAAAGAATCCAGCCAAGGTGCGACACAGCAAACACTGTTTTTAAATCGAAGGAAGAAGTTATGTCGGATTATGGTGGTGTGACTGAAGCTACTGTGCAAGATCAAAAAATTGGAATTCCATCAGAATTAAAAATTGAAAGAATACAGCCAAAAGCGCGAAAAGCCGCTATGGGTAATATTGTGGCGCAATGTATTAAATCTGAATTGAACGAACCCTACTTAGACGAGGAGGAAACCTATAGCACAGCAGACTACTTTGAAAATGCAGAAATTCTAGAAGAATATGAATTCGTGGAGCCTCTGGACGAGATGGACTCACAAGAACCCGAATTACCTACAATAGAACAGAAAGACGACATTAAACTGGAAAATTATATTAAACAAGAAATAAATAATTTATCACAAGTGGTTTTAGAGGAAAAAACAAGGCGAGGCCCTGGTCGTCCAAGGAAATACGAAAAATCCCTTCTACAAAAAGCAAACATTTGTGAAATCTGCGGAAATAGCTACAAACATCCGCGTGCTCTTGACAGCCATATGCGAAGGCATCGCAATGAACGTCCATACCATTGCCAATACTGTGATAAAGCATTTGTTTCTTCTGTAGAACTGACTTGCCATAAGCGTGTTCATACTGGAGAAAAGCCATATCCCTGCCAATACTGTGGACGGCGATTTTCAGATTTTGGCAGTCGAATCAAACACGAGCGAACCCATACCGGCGAACGACCTTACCTATGCGGAATCTGTGGCAAGCTGTTCGCCTATTCAGATGCTCTGAATTCACATATACGTGCACACACGGGCGAAAAGAAATATAAATGCAAAACATGTGAGAGAGGGTTTACTAAAATGCCATACTTAAAGAGACATATGCTGCTTCATAATCCAGAGTCGGTTAATAATAAACATGCTGAGATCAAAGTATTAAACCTAAGCAAAGTACATAAAATGTAAATTTGAGCCTGAATTTGATTATTCGTGAAGCAGAAAGCTGGTGAAATTAAATACGAAATCATTAAAATGTTTAGAATTTTTATGAGCTTGTAAAAACTTATAAAACTATGTTTTAGCTTTATAGTTGGGCAACCATAGAACTTGAATAACCAATGCAAAATACATTTTAAAATTGAATTTAACTTTGTTATCTGTACATTATACAAATGTATACCTGTAACTAATGTAGATGCAATTTAAGCATCCAATAATTTAATGATAATTAAGGCAAATAATAATTTTTAGTTACAGTACATAAAAAATATTTTTTTATCTATTTTTAAACAGAGAGGAACAATAAATTAAATGAAAACTATGCTGCCGCTTCGCATTGGTTATATTTATCAATTATTGCACTCTTAATATGTTGTTCACCTGATTCGGAAATCCAAGTTAAAGAATGTCGGTGATATCTGACAACATTTAGTTGCTTAGAGCGACAGTTTTTTGACTTAGACGCTCTAACTAAAGAATGGCGATCTCTATCTTTCTTTAGTCTCTGTGCACGTTGTACTTCCGATTCAAGTATTCTTGATAATACATGATGGATTCTGTCCTTATTTAGTCTGTGTTGACGTTGCTCATCGGATTCTCGAGACCTTAAATGATGGTTTTAAAATAAATCTCTATATTAAGAGAAATATCACCTCAGTAAAGCTTCTCGTGATCTTTCTGAATCTATTGCGCTTCTGATGTAAATGCTTGAGGATGCATTTCAGTATTGGTGATGTCGTTCAAAACTTACGAATTTCCTTCACTATACTCTATTTCGAAAGAAAGAACAAAGAGAAAGAAACAAAATGATTCAAACTTACCAGGTGCCACCGTCCAATATAAATTTCGACGGTATGGCATTTTTAAAAAGGCCTGCACCTCTACATACATATATTTCTTTAAAATGTAAGGAGCACAACCTTAAACTGGGAGCATCCAACTCAGTAGCTGATATGTTAGGAATAACAACGAGCCACTGATCTTTGCTTTGCATTGTTTTGGGTGCCCTATTGAATAAATAATCATTATAAGTTATTCCCTACTTTAATTATAATATTTATTTAACTTACAATTGCAAATTAGATTGGGCTGAACAGTTGAAACACGTAACCGGCATATTCAACAGTACAGATTTTTTTAAAACACAAAATATTGTTTACGTATGTATAATCGTGTGCGCCGTGGCTCAGTGGATAGCAGCATGGACTGCTGAGCAGGGGGTTTCATGGTTCGAATCCCAGTATCACCAAAGTATTTTTCACGGTGTCCCACCTCTTGCGAAAGTTTGCCAAACGTCCGAGAGTAATGTTTGTCACTGAAAGCTTTTCAATTCGCCGTTCGGATCCGGCATTAAATTGTATGTCCCTCCATTTTGTGTGCAAAAATATGCATGCTCAACACAAATGGTTGCGAGAAGTCAGGCCTTGGACCGTATGGTTTGTCGCGCCTATATTATTTATGTATAATCACAAAATTACAAAAGCACGAAAAAATACTTTAAAAACACAGAATAAAACATAAAACACAAAATGAACATCACCGCTTGAATTTTTACGAGAAACAAAATATTTATTTTTATGACGTTTGATTTTGACAAATAAAAAAGTAGCAAAACAAATATTTTAAATATTTAAAATGTTAAAAATGTTTTTACTGCCATCTGTCCTTCTAGTACGAAGCTTAGTTTTAATGAAATAATGTTGGTTTTCGATTGTACTGCCATTGTACCAACTTGTCTTATAGTATATAGTTATATATGTTTTTTGAGAGTTGGGCGGGGTTCTGTACTAAAAACCAATAAATTCACACTATTTTACCCAGTATTTTGTTTTGTCGTGGACAAGTTTTCCGATAAAAAACGTGAGAATTAAAGCCATGTCCAGGTTTTTAGTGAGTTGGAAAGAGAAAGCTTAAATCCACCGAAATTCCACTACGAAAGATGACTTTCTGCGCAAGCATTAACGTTCTATACGGCAAAAAAAACAACAAATTGACAAACATACACACAAACACCCATAAATGCTTCGCTAACTGTAGCCACAACGTTCATGGACATGACTTTCATTCTCTTGCGTGTGTCCGCGCTCTTAAATATTCCCAATAAAATTTTTTGAACAAGCCCACAAATAATTTGGCGTTTTATATCATAAATGACGTTTGTGAAAGCGGTAGTTGTCAAATTTCAATCATTCATCATCATTGGCAATTGGCAAAATAAGTGGATTTTTGTTTGTGCTTTGTGATTAAATAAATAAATATACTGGATAAATAATATTTGTTTAAATAATATTAGAATCTATATATATATATATATATATATATATATATATATTCCTAATCCATATTATTCGCTATTTAAAGGGAAATATTCCTATGAAAAAACTAATTTACAATGTCGTTTGTTATTGATTTGAACTTGGTTTGTTTAGTTTGTTTACAAGAAGGCGAATTGAGATCTGTGTTCGACAAAGATGAAGCTGATCTGTCTCTTGGAGAGAAAATTATGAAGTGTTCCGATTTGTGCATCACTGAGGAAATGAAGATTCCCGATAAGATATGTACATCGTGCACCACTGATCTAAATGTGGCGTACAGGTTTCGGCAGAATTGTGACACAGCAAACACAGTTTTTAAATCGATTATTAAACAAGAAATTATGTCAGATTATGATGCTGTAGCCGAAATAACTATGCAAGATCAAAAAATTAAAATTCCATCAGGATTAAAAATAAAAAGAATTCAACCAATGCGAAAAGCGGCTATGGTTAAGGTTGTGGCTGTGCCTGAGACAAATGACGGCCTTACTCAAAGAAGAGTTGAATCTGAGTTGAACGAACACGACTTGGAGGAAGAGGAAAACTATAGCACAGCAGATTACTTTGAAAATGCAGAAATTCTAGAAGAAGATGAATTCGTGGAAGCTTATGACGAGATGAACTCACAAGAACCCGAATTACCAACAATAAAAAAGGAAAACGATATTAAACTGGAAAAGCATATAAAACAGGAAAAAAATAATTTATTACCACCTTCTCAAGTTGTGTCAGAGGAAAAACAAAGGCGAGGCCGTGGTCGTCCAAGAAAATCCGAAAAATCCATTCTACGAAAAGCCCTTGAAGAATGTGAAATCGCAGAGGAAAAACCGAAAACTCAAATTCTGTTAGAAGGCGAATCTGCAGAGGGTCATCAATTAAGCGATAGTAAATTCCCAACGCCAAGAAACGGTGATAAGACGAAACAAGTCGGAGTCTTATCGTCTCGACATTACAGCTATACACCTCGTAAGAAGCTAAAGGCACCCGAAGTTAAACCGGCAAAAATTTGCGAAATCTGCGGAAATAGCTACAAATACCAGCATGCTCTTAACAGCCATATGCGAAGGCATCGTAATGAAAGGCCATTCAGTTGTGAATTCTGTGACAAAGCATTTGTTTCAGCTGTTGAACTTCGTCGCCACATGCGAGTGCATACTGGACAAAAGCCATACGCTTGCAAGTACTGTGAAAGAAGGTTTTCTGATTTTGGCAGTCGAATCAAACACGAAAGAACGCATACCGGTGAAAGACCTTACGTTTGTGCAACTTGTGGCAAGGCATTTGCCTACGCACATGTCTTGTCTGTACATACGCGTACACATACCGGTGAGAAAAAATATAAGTGCGAAGAATGTGGGAAAGGATTTACTAAAAAATCATATCTCGATAGTCACATGGCGCATCATAACTCAAAGTCAATATTAGATAATTTGATGTCAATCAAGCAAGATACATTGGAAGAATGTATAATAACCGAGCAAATTACTGAAGATGACTTTGACCACCCGCATAGTAATAAAACAAAAATTGAGCAGAATATAGTGGAAGAGGATGATGTGCAAAGTATTCCAGGCTCGGTTACTTCTTTTGCCTAAAAATATTAAAATTGTGCTTTTTGTGGATAACTTTTAAAACAATTCGTACGTTCATTGGAAACTCTGTTTAGTTAAAATAATTACATTACATATTATGATTACTTATTTTACATGAACTTTTACAATAAAATCAGTATGTAAAAAAAAAGTATGCGAACTTGTAGTGAATTTTAATATTTTTAAGTAATTGTGTAACATGTCTTACCAACATCTGTTTTACAATCTTGCTTCGCTGAAGATTTTTTATTTGGAAGATATATCTATTCAGCAACAAAAATAATAAAAACACCATGTCCTCTTCTGTATTGTATTGCTCCTTCATTATTAAATTGGACTATATTTTGACTATTTTCAGTACACTAAACTAAGGGTTATTAATGCATTTATGTTCTTTAAAAATTGGATATAAAAATATGTATGTATTTACATTATATTAAATAATAACTTATACATACGTTAACATACAGATACATTTATTTTACTTGAGTTTATAGCACAATATAGAAATCAATAAAACTTGATTTTCGTTGAGATTAATAACAAAGTAAAGTGTAAAAAAAATATCAATATTGCGTGGTGAATTTTTTAAGAATTATGTTTAAGGAAAAAATAAATTATTGTAAGAGGGGAATGATAATCTACACAAACTGTTTTTGGTCTCTAAAATCTAAAGCACACTTGCGTAGGGTTTGCTGCTTTAAATCATTCACTTAATGTGTACTAATCTTCAAAGGTCATTCTCGACGGGCCATGCCGCTTCATATAGCGGCGATAAGATTTATAACGTGGATTCTCGGCAAGTGCCTTTTTCATTTCCTCATCTTGCTCCTCCTTCCATGCAATGAAATTTTCTTTTTTCCACAACTCAAGCTCGAGATATTCTTTAATTTGATTGTCTTCTTGTGCCTGGAACTGATATTGTCCCATTCCCATGAATCGGCGAATGATATAAAGCTTTTCATCATCTCCATATGGCTGCTTCATGATATTGAATCTCCAAATCCAATTTACACTCCATAGGATGTACTTGAAAATGTTATATGGCAACATAATCAGTTGCACCCAGACAACATCGAATAGAGACGGTTTTGCGTAGCCTCCTTTAACATCCATTTTCTCTGCGATTACCTTTCGAACAATGCGCTCCAGTTCATCCTTCTGGTCAGTTTTTGACATGCGATTTTTACCTTTTTTGGTGATTTTTTCGTTGATCTCATCTTTGGCCATATCCAAAGCTTTGTTACGATACTTTGGAAGTGTTGCAAAGTACTTGATCGCCGAATCGTAACGCTGCCATCCGGAATAATACTGAATGATAGAGACTATAGTCAATGTGACGATAATGACAATTCGTACATCCACTTTGGGCGCTACACGACGCCTGTAGTAACGATAGTAATGGGCATAATATTCCTCAGGATTGTCTATCATGTAATCATAGTCGGCTCTTGATTCATCGTCTTTTAGAATTTCGTAGGCGGTGGCAATAAGTTTGAATTGTACTTCTGCTGCTTGCTTTGCTTCGTCACCACGATGCAAATCTGGATGAAATTTTCGTGCGAGCAAACGATAAGCCTTTCCAATTTCTGACTTCGTTGATTCTCTTATCACTCCAAGAACGTCGTAACAATTTTGTTTACCACAATAGAGTCCATCTAAGAGACCCAGACATAATGTTGGCAGTACAAATAGAATACCACCAAGTAAAACTAATGTAGACGTATGCATCCTGATCATGCACGGTAGTTTCAGTTATCACTTGGAAATTTTGTTATACTTTACAAAGGCAATGTCGATTAAACAAAATATTTTTTTGATTATATTTTCAAAAGCAAAGTCATCAAAATATGAATTAAATAAAAACTTTCTTATAGCTTGTGTCAGCATGCCACGTCCAATCTAACAAAACAACGTGAGCGTGAAACTGTTGATTCTACTTCACATTTGACTGTTTTGACAGTTCTGGCCGAACTGACAGTTGACCAAAATTTGACATTTACACAAAGAAAAAAGAATTGTAACGTTTTTCCTGCACTCTTCCCTTATCATTCCTTTTCAAATTCTGGTATTATTAGAAAAGTCTTTTATGACTTTAATTGCACTCTTCCTTTACCGCTTCTAATTAAATTCTGGTTCTATTAGAAAAGTCATTTATGACTTTAATTGGTATTAACCGCTCCTCTCCTGTTTAATAATTGAGAACATTAAAGTCATAATATCTTTCAAACTAGGTCATAAATTTTCATTCGGTGATAAGCGAGGAAATAAATATTGGTTTTATTTTTTAATTAATAAACAGTATGTAAGAACAACGTAAAAAGCAAGCGACGTGCAGAAAAATCATTTTATTTCGTATCGGAGGAAAATATTTGTTTAGAACAAAAACAGTTAGTATTGTTTTTTTTTTAAATTATTTATTCAAAACCACAATATTTATTTTTTATTAATATTTTAAATATAGATATAATCAACCTTAAAATGGATCAATGATATCTCGTCAATTTGTTCAAAATCTTAAGATCCAAAATCTAAAACAAAATAAAATAAATAAAAAAAATCTAATTTTTTTGTTCACAAAGTGATACTTTACCTCTATTCTACAATTTACTTTACTTTAATAGCACACAAATCAAATATAATTACAATAATTTTTATAATTTAATTTAGAACCAAAGAAACCAAAGATTAAAATATATTATTAAAAAGTGCGTTTTTTTAAATTAAACCTGCGAATGAATTGCGCCACGGCAATAAGGTGGGCTAAGCCCTTTATTAATATTAAAAAAACGAAGGAATGTAATTTACAATATATTACATTTCTCACGTTTGTAGCCGGTTTCAATTTATTTTTATTTTTATTTTATTATTTATTTATTTATTTGTTTATTTTATTTTCCTTAGAATTATCCCTAATTCATTGAAAAAAGTAATACACAAAACGATCACGAATCACTTTAATCAATGTATCATGGTCATGGCAAGGCATATCAACAACTGATCCGATTTACACCCTAAGGCAGGTAATGGAAAAATGTCTAGAGTTTCAAAACTCACTACACCATCTTTTTATAGATAGATAGATAGCATAGCTAGAGTAGAACTTTATAAATCCATGAGAGAATTCGGCATTCCAAATAAACTGGCACGACTATGTAGGCTGACCATGACCAATGTTATAAGCCAAATAAAAATATCCGGATCACTATCAAGCCTATTCTACATCTATAACGGGCTCCGACAAGGGGATGGACTGGCCTGCGTCCTTTTCAACCTGGCGTTGGAGAAAGTGATCCGAGACTCTGACGTAACTGCGAGAGGAACAATCCTCTATAAGTCCATTCAGATACTGGCTTACGCAGACGATATTGACATCGTTGGTAGAAACCGAAGAGCTGTACAGGAAGCTTTCATCCAGATAGAAAAGGCGGCACGAAATCTGGGGCTGGACATAAATAAGAGCAAAACAAAGTACATGGTGGCCACGTCTGCGAGTAGAAGATCCTTCATTGCTCCCTCAATTCAAATAGTGGAGCGCGAATTTAAAGTAGTGCAATCCTTTAACTATCTCGGGTCAATTATAGCAGCCGATAACAGCATGGAACCAGAACGATTCCGGAGACTTTATAATAAGAAGGTCTACGAGAGTTACCTCGATGTCGACATCGTGAAAAAAATTAAGCTCGGTAGGCTCCGGTGGGCAGGAAGAAGAGGATCCTGCTCAGAAAGTCCTTTGCGGTAGGATTTATGGAACACGACAGCGAGGCCGGCCAAGCCTACGCTGGAAGGATGACGTAGACCAGGACGCCCAGAGTTTAGGGATGCCAAACTGTATGACATCGGCTCGAAATCGGGACCGGCGGAGAGACTTTTTGCGGGAGGCCAGGACCGGACCCCGGTTGTAGAGCCAAATATGATGATGATGATGATCATGGTCAGGGAAAACTACAAAAAACCCTGACCAAGAAAATATTACAAATAAAAACCTAAGTAAGTTATAGGCAGGCATGCAGCAAGACTGGGAGTCTTCTCGAATGACTTCTGTTAAAGCTGCATGTATGAGGAGGAGGGATGGGAGCTTTCTTCTACAACGACACTAATGATCTCATCAACATTGACATTGATAATCTACTACGCTTCATACGAAGCTCTAATTGGTTCATCGTATGGTATCAAAGTAAACCATTACTAGTCTAAGTGTGTTAATTTCACTGACAGCCACCTTAACCTAATCTAACATAATCGGAGAAACAAATGTGTGCGAAGTTTGAATAAAATCGTGTTGATATTGAAGAAATTTTTATGGCAGGACTTCGACTCTTGGGCCCGATCATAGAAATTTTCATAGAAAGTATTGTCATCGGAAATTTTTGCTTAAGTACAACCTTTGCCAATATGGCCGACATTAAAAAAATGTATATTTTTTTTAATGATAACGTTTATCATCGAATAACAAATGATGACTTAGTTTAACAGATATTATGACTTTTATTTTCTCAGTCATTAAACAGGAACTGCTTTTATGAGTTTCTAATACCAGTTTGAATTTTTATACTTATTAAAGACATAAATGACTTTTCTTTTATAGGGTTTCCCAACAAGAGCGTCGGAGAATTTTTTTCTCGGTCTCAATAATGAAACGTTGTTTATTTCAATACTTCTCCATATTCTTAAATCGCGTGGTCTGTACGTGACAAATGTCAGAAATAAATCACTGTATTACGAAAATGGCGGCAAATTTAAGTCCGTCGTTCTTATTGGGACACCCTTTAAATCCGGGGTTCTTGTTGGGAGACCCTTTAAAACCTGAATTCGGCTGCAGGAGTCAATGATTGAGAATGATCAAAACTATGTAGTTAGTTTTGATAACTACCTTGATAACTACATCATTGGCTACGTTGAAAAGAAAACGAACTGAATGAAGACTAATAATTTTTTTTATAGGCTTCATTGACTTCGCATTTACTACATGGCAACAATAAACATCGTTGACTTAGTAGTCAATGTAGTTAATGTGGTTTAGAATTTTTTTATCGTAGTTTAACAACTTTGATATATTACAATCAAAGTTTGACATTTGACGGAACAATTAGCGTTTCCAATTTGTAAGTGTAAATACCTCTAATAATATGGATATAAATACGTATAACACTTTAATACGAAATGTATACTCTTTTGACAATTGAAGTTTCTTTTACTGGGCACGTGTGTGAAGAAAAACAAAGTTTTTAAAGCTAATTCAGAAGGGAGAAAAACTCTTGGTTTAAAATGTCTGTTCAGAAGAAAAAAAAGGTTTCTAAAAAAAATAAAGCTTCTTGGAGGAAACATACAGATATAAAGGACGTAGAAGACTTTTTAGACGAGCAGCGACAGGCGGAACGAATTGGGTATGTTATTGTTTGCAGGCATACATTTGTTAAAATTGGACAGGAAAACCACTCACCTCAAAAATAAAACAATCGTTAACTGTACTAATTAATTTAATATTTTATTTGCAATAAGAACTTTTACTGAAAAAAAAGACGCAGATCTGTTCAAAGTCGATGCGACGCCAACCACTAAGAAGTCTTTGCTCACAGAAAAACAAAAACGTAAAGCAAACGCATTAAGGGCTCCAAAATCCTTTCTTGCTTTGGAGAATACTTCAAAAGTTCAAGATCCAATTGTTAAGAGGTAAAAAGCAACAAATCCTATGCAACTTTTAAATACTGTATAGTTTCTTTCAGAAATCATGTTAAACAAAAAAAATCTGGACGAATAATAGAAGAGGAAGTTCGAAATCCCACAGCACCAAGACATTTTCAAGCGAATAAAGATCGGCAAAAGTATTACGAAAAATTGGAGAAGAAGCTAACCAAAGATGGGCTCGACCAAAAATTTGCTAAAGACATCTGGGTTGAAGAGGATTTTCGTGATAAAACGCCGGGTTTAAAAGATGAACACGGTTGGATTAGTAAAGATCTTTCGTTATATATTGTTAAAAATATAGGAAAGCCAGTAGTTAAAGTGCACGACAGCATCCGACACAAGACTACAAAGGCAAAGTATGTTTTCAATATATCAGTTTTTTAGTAAAGGGCAATATGTATTTTTTTTTTCACAGAAAATTTGAGCCGCCACATGCCGGCACAAGTTACAATCCCTCTTTATCTGATCATCGTGAACTCATTGAAAACATTGTCAATAAAGAAGAAGGCATTATTAAAGAGGAGAAGCACTTGAAACGAATCACCACCGAAATGTTTTCAAAAGTGACACCTGAAGAACGTGATGCTCAGCGGCTGAAGGAAATGTCTTCTGGGCTCCCATTTGAAGAAGCGGAAGTCGAAAGCAGGAACACTGAGGAAGACGATCAGAAAGATAGCCAAGATTTAGATGCGCCGTACAAAAAGATTAATCCTCCAGTTGAGAATAAAAAGAAAAGCAAACAGGCACGACGCAAGGTACTTAAACAGAAGGAATTGGCAAAAAAGGTCGAAAAGAAAAAGCAACTCAAAAAGCAAATCGCTGATTTGAATAGGCAAGGATTAAATTAAATTGTGTGCAACAGCAATTATTAAGTAATATTTCATTTATGTTTCAGAATAAAGTCCATTAAAGCAGAAGTGCTTGTTGAAAAAGAGAAACTCAATGCTTTGAAAAAGCATCGAAAGCAAGTGCAGCTAAAAAAGAAATTTGAACCGAAACGTTTGGGCCGCCTTAAGTACGTTGACCCAGATATCGACGTCAATATGGCCGAAGACATTCCCGGTAATTTGCGTAATGTGAAGACGGAGTCCAGCCTACTTGTAGATAGGTTTAGGAATTTCCAGAAACGTAACATTCTTCCCGTTAGCGTTGCAACTGGAAAACAAAAGCGCAACAAAGTCAAACGATTTGTTCGTAGCTCACACAAAGAAGACGGTGTCTCAGTATCGCAGAATAAAAAGTAATTTTCTTACAATTTTATTAAATGGATTTGTTTGTTTTTAAAATTGTTATATTGCTTTTTTTTATATTAGAAATCATATTTTTTACATAAATAAATATGTACAATATAAATTTTCTTTTAAACTAAGTCTTATGGCAATTTGGGATGTGGATGTATGATCTGAGTATTAAATGTATTTTCTTTGGTTAGCATTTGAAAGTGGCTGCAGGAAAATTTCTGTTGATTTCTTTAGAGTGCCATCAGAAACCTACCTTCTGCCAAATCTTTTGCATTTTTGATCCGGTCTCAAATATACTGCGCAACATAAACACTTGCAGGCAACCGACAACGACCATGGCACAAATTTGAAAAAATGACCAAGCATTAACCTTAAGGTAATTGGCTTCAGCGATGTTTCTATCTCGCGCCTCATTCGATCGCAGCATATCTTGTAATTGGCGCGCTTTAGTCATCAGCATACGGATTCGCCCAATGTAGTCCATAATATCTTGCACCTTCATGTCATAGAATTCTTCAGGTGTTAGACCTTCCAGGATGTCATTAAACGATTCGTCACCCGAATTATTTACGCCTTCTTTCTCAACAATTAACTCGAAAAAAACTGTTTTCCGGTTAAATGTACTAAACGTGTTGTCGAAGCAAAAACGAAAATCACCATCTTTCTTCACATCATAACGATGAATATTTTCGGACATTTTAAAATCTGACACAATAATAAGTCCGACCGGTTCAGATAAAGTAAAACTAATATCTAAATCTCCGTGGCCACCATCAATTACTTGATATTCAATGTCGATAGTTTCTCCCGCTTTCACGTGATGGTAGAAGCAGTCAGTTTTTCCGGCTTCTATGTGTATTGTCATTTCCTTATCATAGGCATTAATCTGCCTGAAGTGGAGTAACACCAGAAAAAGGAAGATATTAACAAGAGATAACTAGAAAATAAAGTAGTTTATTTAATCAAATTGAATTAAAAGTTTCTAGAAGCAATAAACCTGAGGCATTATTTTAATTCAATTTGATCTTTGATGTTTGTTTCAGATTCAGCACGGGACGTTATGTCATTGTCAGAGTCCCAGAGTCGGAGTCGGAGCATAACTGCCTGACCAGAATGAACAATGAAGCCGCAGCCGCTGTTATAGCCGCAATAATCTCAAATGTAAAATTATGGGTCTGTTTTTTTATTCAACCCGAGCGAGCAGTGCACGTCAAAAATTTACACCTTTTTTTTATTCAACCAGTGTAATTTTACTCTGTACTCTGGGTTTTTTATTGTGAACCTAGCACGACAGGGTGTATATACAGTTTCCTACTTTATACTCTGAAATGAATATCAGTGCAAGGCAGAGTAAGAGCGAATAAAGTTACCCAGTGTACACACCGAATATTTTTACGCCGTGCAACATTCGCTCGGTGTACTCCGGGTAACTATATTCGCTCGGGTTGAATAAAAGAATAGACCCTATGAGACCCTATGTGTTACGGCATTGCTCAGTAAAACAACAATACAATGAAATATTTGTACAAGGTGGCCCAAAATTAATCACCCTATCGGAAGATGTTATATTTTTTGCAAATGGTGTCGTACGTTAATCATATTTGACATTTATGAACTAGACAGCTGCAGCATACAAACAGATAAGCAATGGAGCGCTATACTCCACAAGAGCAAGGAATAATCATCACTCAAAATCTTTTTTTATTTTAATTAAGTAAAAAAGTAATTCAAAAACAAAATGGGATAATTAATTTTGCGCCACCTTGTACACTCCTTTTCTTTGAGTTTTATATTTTTGGGATTTGTTTTTATGTAGCTCCTACCTCATAAAAATATTTATATTTTGTTGTGAATATACAACCACTTTGTTCTATATATTCACTTTGTTTTTCTTATTGTTTTTATTTTGTCACACACATACATGGAAAAATGTAAAATCATTTTTCTGTTTCAAATAAAATAGTTTTTGTTCAACTCTCGTGAAATAGAATGAATAATTAATGTCGTTCTATTTTCCTTATAGAAATCTGCGCTCGAGCTTAAGGTATTGAGGAGAAGGTTACCTCTGCATTAGTGTGTGGACAGAGCCGTTTAGCATCAGCTGGTGCATATATTTTAATTTCGTTAGTCACTGTTTTTAGTCCTAAGTCACGGTGAAGATCAGAGTTTCGGATAACAACAAGGCGTCGACGATTCAGAGCGCTGTTTGGAGCTCTTCAAGAGAGATAAAAAGGATTAGTTGCACCGGCATTGACAATGGATGAAACATGGATCCACTACTTCACACCTGAACCAAGAAGATCGTCAGCTGAATTAAAGTCTTCCATAGCGACCAAAAAAACACAAAAGTCAGTTATGGCATCTGTATTTTGGGACGCGCATGGTATTTTGTTTATCGATTATCTTGAGAAAGTTAAACTATCAATGGTGAAAATTACATGTGAAATGAGTGTATAAATCGAAAAAAACGGCCTCACATGCAAAGGAAAAAATTGCTGTTCCACCAAGACGTGTTACAAGTCAATAAGGACGATGGTTACACTGAATGAATTACGCTTAATTGCTTCCACACTTTTTGCACTCTCCAGTTCTGTCTCAGAGCGACTACTGGCTTTTTGCAGATATCAAAAAGGTGCTCCAGAGAAACAAAATTGGCTTAAATAAAGAAGTGATTGCAGAAACTGAGGTCAATTTTGAGAGCAATGATATATCGTTCTACAAAAAAGTCATCGAAAAGTTAGGGGAGCGTTGCAATGAATGTATAACTGTTTAAGGAGAGTATGTTGATGAATTAAGTCGAATTTCTAAAAAAATAGTTTTTCTTATGTCGTGTGTGAGTTAAGCGTATTTCTGAAAAGTCATTTTATGTTTTTGTTGTCTTCTTCCATTTCGCAAAACTGTTTCATCAAAGTATATACTAATAAAAGTCAGTTCTTTCATTGAACAGAAATCGAATGACAAAACGGGCGTCTTTACGTTGCTGACAGATGTTAACTTTGAATATGGAAAATATACAGTAGCGTATTGGTGGCGGTGGAGAATTGGCGAACTAGACGTAGCATTATTAATATATTGGAAATATGTATATTCTTTAATTTAACAATGTCTATTAAAATACAAATTTAAAACGATTTAGTATTTACATTACACATACATACCATATTTTTATTTTTTGGTTCCCGATATTATTCCAGAGATTTTGTTTGAACTGGGCTTTTCTATACTCTTTGCTATTGATATTATAAAGAGCTTCATTATTTCTTACAAAATCAATTAAAATTTTGTCATTTTCTAGGGTCCAATTTCTGTTTGTACACATTTTAAAATTTAAAAATGTTCACCTCTTGTTACTTACATGCAACGTAAAAAAACGTTGAAATATTATTTGTCACCGCTATGAAGGCCGTCAAGAAAGTAGTGGCACCGCTATTTGACGTTACGTTCACACCTAACGCCTGTCTAGAAAACCAACACATTTGATTTGTATAGAAAACGTTTTAGTGACGTCACTCACCGCTATATGGCGGCACCGCTTTCTTAGGAAACCAAAGATATATTGAGTGATGTGTTATGTATCGCATATTATTGCGATTTATAAAAATGTTAAAAACTAAAATTCGATTTCCTTTTATTATCTACTCATAACAAATTTGAACCAATTCGGAAGTCATAATGAAATTCACCAAATAAATATAGAAACTTTCGTTAAGGCTGTCTATTGTTTTCTGCAATTCTGTATTTGTTTTTTTTTATTTTTAATTAATTTATTAAATTATACCAACCAAAATATCTAACTTCAAATATAAACGTGACTTAAATAGTCTGTTTTACTCCGAACGTAGTTAGACTTATTTCCGAATGTTAGAATTCGTATTTATCATCTGACCGGTTTGTGACATTTGTATAACTGTCAGTGCCAGCTGTATTTACTTTTCTGGCAGAGTTCGTAAATAGTAATACATATAACATATCTCCAAAGTGCAAATAATCGGCTTTTAATGGGTGTTGACAAAGAAAATTAAAAATTCTAATCGATTAGATAGTTAAGAAATAATGAATAAGAAATAAAACAACAATATGAAAGAGAAAAATTATTTGTTGTTGGTAGTGTCGCATGTTTTTATTGGTAAGTTTTAGGCAATTTTATATTTTACAAAGCATACGTAAGAATAACACTTCTTTCTAGGTGTTGGATTCTTCTTTCTATATGTTTACCATGTTCGGTCAATTTTTGAGACGCGGACAAATTTTTCCACTTTGTCACAATTGGATCGCGAATCACTTCTTCGCAAGGAGGATGCTTTATATTTTTCCTTTTATAAAACAATAATTGATGCTCCTGACTTTCAACAGGGTTATACGAAGCTATTAAATGTGACGACGATTGAATATCCAAACAGTGTTAATGTTGTTAGGCGCTTTCATGTACTGCCAGAACTTATGATTGGGTAAGTACAGTAAAATATAATCTTAATAATATTATTTGTTATGTGAATTTCTCTCCCATAGATACCTCTTCCACAATATCAGGCAAATAAGTCAAACTCTAGACATTCCAATCATATCTTGCTGGACGCTTGAAGAAAATGCACTGTCAGAACCTGTTGTGATATGCGATGGGATAGGTGAACCATTCCAGTTTTATTTGGAATTTGTATGGGTACTTGGAGGATTTACAGTTTTTATTTTGTATATGTATGGTTCTTTTATAAGGTAAGTTCTTGAGTAGAGAAGATTTTAATGCAGCTGTGGCATACTATAGCCGATAAACTAAATTTTAAATTAAATTATATCAATTTTCAAATATTTAATAACTTGTAGCGAAAACATCTTTGGTGGAATCTATGCGGTAGTATCATACATCATTTTTCACAAATTTGCATCGAAAATCTATGACCGTCCAGTTGCAAGGGAAAATTTTGCATTTCCATTTATATTTTGGCAAATGTTTTACTTATGTTTGAGTATTGAAAAAGCCTCAAGAGAAAAGAAACCAAAATCATTTCGCCCGTTAATGGTACATAATAAAAATGTAGTTTCCAAATTCAATTCAATGTTTGAAATTATTTTTATTATAGATTTTCAAACTGACTTTGTTGACGACAACATCTCTGCTATGTTGGCAATTTTCATCGATAATTTTTGCGACACAAATTCTTATACTGATAACACCATGGAGCTTGGGCTTAGTATCGAGTTCCTTTTCCGTTGATTACACAATTTCGCAATTGCTATCCAATATTTTGGCCTATTATTTCACATATGAAAATAAGAAATACTTTTTCTCCTGGCAAAATGGACCGGCGTTTGCACTTTTGTTCATTAGTCTCGTTCGAATTTACAAGTCTTGTAGACCGGATTCGACGCTGAAAACAATAACACTAGGAATTTTGTTGGCAATTAGTTCACAAGGAACTATAATTGATCTGCTGGAGACATCCGGGTATGCAAAGGCTGATGATAATCCTTATGCGGTTTATCGAGACCTTATCTTACATTGGGGACTGCAGAGAAAAGTTAATTTCACAACCAGTCTTCTAGCATGTAATCCAGATTATTCGCAGGTGGATTTAAATGACCTGTGGCAATTGCTAAAGACATTATTTGTAAAATCATATTGCTGCTATGGTGTAGTTGTACTGGCGAAATTTTTTCGAAAATGGCGGATACAGGAGCCGAAATCATCTAATTTGGAATATGTGGAACGGGCAAAAAAGTACGTCCTAGAAGATTTCTTCGAAGAGAATCATATTTCAATGAATGATATGTCAAATAAGGAAACTGAAAAAGATCTGAATTTGTGTCTCAAACTTCTAGAAGAATGCGAATATGATTACGAACGTTACAAAGTGGAAAAGAAAAAGACAAAAAAGAACGAAAAAAATGACCATGAAACTTTTATAAATGATATTAAACGCCTTAAAGAACAAATACTACAAAATAATGAAAAGAAAAGAGAGAAAACTCAGGAGGGTACAAATAAAAGTATTGATACCAATAACGCAAATAAATCAGCTGATGAACAAGAGCAGTTCAATGAGAGTAATCCCAGATCTGAGACGGATAATAATGACGACAATCCCAAAACCTTCAGAAATTTATCAGACGAGCCAATAGAAACTGATGCTCAAAATCAAAAGGAACCTTCAACTGTTAGTGGGAAGAAAAAGCCACGAAATCAAAATATCAATAGTGACCCTATTAGCTATCATTACCTATACAGTTTAGCACAATTAGCTGTGTTTTGCTTGATTGGGTTCAATATAAGAAAATTGTTCTTTCTCTGTTATACTCAAGGTTGTGTTATTGTACCAACAGTTTGTTCAAAGTTATGCTATAAAAAACAAAGAAACGTTTTTTGGGCAATTTCACTAATAGTCTTTCTTACAAGCATACTAAATCCCGGTGCTGCGGTACGTTATATTTGAAGTTGAAAAAGCTAAATTAAATAATTGTTGTTTATATTTTCATTAGAACGTGTATCAGGAATATTATCCAACACAGTCCCACAATGACGAGTTGCAAACTATGATAGAGTGGATAAATATGAACACTGAAAAAGATGCAGTGTTTGGCGGTACGTATATACTATTTATTTTCTGAATTTCATGCGATTAGGATAATTTTTTTTCATTTTTAAATTCTTTATTCAACCAGATAATTTTTTTTTATTTGTACAATAAACAAATACAGGACAATAATTTGTGTGTTTTTACAGCTCTCGAGTTATCGTAGCGAGCTGTACAGAATGTTTACCAGAAAATTTAAATTTATTAAAAATATACAAGTGGTTTTCCCTATCTAGATTCCTCCCTTCTACATCATGAAGCAATTATTTCATACATATCTGCTAAATGCAATAATCCTGGTTCGACTCTTATTTGTAAAAAACTTATCAAGTCTGGAGTTGCAGAAAGTTCTCTCAAATGGATAAATTTTAAGCTTGGTATACCTGCTGATCGTGCAGAGATTGTATATGATTCTGGATCTTGGCCTGCTGGTGTTCGTGTTCGTCAATTTAAATTATATCTCTCAAAAAACGATGCCGAACTCAAACCTCTCCCAACCGCCAAAATACAATAAATACGTCTTCATTGTTCTCTACAACAGCCTCTCTAAAGTTATATTATCAACACGTAGGAGGTATTAGATCTAAATTAAGAGAACTATACTTGGCTACTGCACACTGCTAATATGATATAATTGCATTTTTAGAGACATGGTTATATGCTGATATTGCTGACACCGAATTTATAAATGATAATTATGTGATATATCGAAAAGACCGATGCCCTATTGAAACTGGATTACAAAGAGCGGTGGTATCGTAATTGGCATAAAGAATTCAGCTTTCACTAATTGTCTCATCATCTGCGCCTGCTACATACCTCCCGCTGTTTTACAGTGGATTACGAAGAATGTGTTCGAAGTATTGATAGTCTCTCTTCCGGATTATTCGAACGTCAACATTTATGTGTATTGGGTGATTTTAATTTACCTAAAATCTCTTGGCGCTCGATTGACGAAGACAAGCTTTTGTTACCATTCAACATCACTACAGTCGATGAAATAATTTTTGTTGATGGGTTAATGGGTCTATCGCTGAAACAAATCAACCATATTTCAAACCCAAATAATGTTTTCTTGGATTTAGTTTTTTTTAAAATAATTCCTTAGATTATAAAATTTCTAAAGTTCTTTCTCCTTTTTGTATACCTGATAGGCATCACTGTGCTTTACATATATAAATTAATAGTCAACATTTCAAAACAAACGCACCATTCAACAATAGTTTTAAAATGCAATTTCTCTTAAGCCAATTTTGAGTCTTCTGAATCCCATTTGTCCGCTATTGATTGGTCATTCTCTAGGTCTCTATCACTAAAAAAAGCTTATAAAAGTTTTCTTGAAATATTGTACGCTTCTTTTTTGTTATTTGTTTCTATGGTGCGTTGTAAAAAATATTCCAGTCTGCCATGGCAAAATAGGTCGTTATCAAAGTTAAAAAATTGCAGAAATAAAAGTCATAAGAAATTAAAGTTAAACCCTTCCGAGTTAAAAACAAAAATTTTCTTAAGATTGAGTCGGGAATATAATTTTTTAAGCAAATTTCTCTATGGTCAATATGTTTTCCGTGTTGAGTCGAACCTTAAATCAAACCCAATGGTTTTTTGGAAATTCTCGAATTCTAATGAAATAACCATGTCTATGCCATCGGTCATGACTTATGCGGGCTCTTCCTCGGATTCAATGGAAACTATTTGTGATTTCTTCTTTATCAATTTTTAAATCATGATATCGTTTATTATGGTGATGCAAGATATAATTTTATAGAACCATTTTGTGATATAAATATTATCGACATCTCTCAGAAAGATGTTGCTGATTGTATAAAAAAGTTGGAGCCAAGCTTTAAAGCTGATGGTCAATTTATTTGCAACTCTTTTTTTGAAGTACTGCTGCCAAAATTTATTTATGCTATATCTTACATGTTTAATGAGTCACTGGGGACGGGTCTGTTTTTTTCTTGTTCGAAAACAAGTTCTATTTAACCCATTTATAAGAATGGATCCAAAGCGATTGTTGAAAATTACAGACGTATTTGTAAATTGCTTAGTATTCCTAAATTGTTTGAAGCAATTATTAAAGATAAATTATTTTCCATCGTAAAAACGCACATAGTTCAGGAACAACATGGATTTTTCCCGAAACGGTCAGTTGTATCGAATTTAGTCATATTTTCGAATTATATTTACTCGGCGTTTCGTGAAAACTGTTAAGTGGATTGTGTCTATATTGATATTGAAAAAGCTTTTGATTCTGTGAATCATAACCTTTTTAATTTAAAAACTAAAAGCAATTGGTTTTCGATCCACAATGCTGGATTGGATAAAATCTCATCTAAGTAATAGATGGAATTTGGTTAGTGTAAACAATTTTAGTTCGAAATCTTTCCAGGTTTTGTCAGGTGTACGACAATGCAGTCATTTTGGTCATCTTTTCTTTCTTTCTTTTATTTATGAATGACATAAATAGAAGTCTAAGGTCATCAAAAAATCTCTTATTTGCTGATGATGTTAAATATTTTTTCATAATTTCTAGTTTGGAGGACTCTCAAATATTACAAGAAGATCTTAAAACCTTAAGTGATTGGTGTAATACAAATCTCTTGTGTATTAACCATTTAAAATGCAAATCAATATCTTTTAATAGAGGCCTGCTCAAGTATTCAAATACATACAGTCTTGGCTCGATTTCTATTCCTAAAGTGAGTCAAATTTGTGACTTAGGCATAATGATGGACTGTGGCTTAACTTTAAGTAAACCCATTGAATAAATATCTGCAAAAGCGTGGACATCTTTGGCTTTTCTTAAGAGTTTAAAGATCCTTATACTTTAAAAAGTATATATGTTGCAACTGTGCGCTCAATTTTAGAATATGGTTGCGTTATTTGGAACTCTAATATTAATTTATATTGTATTAGAATTGAGAGAATTCAAAATTTGTTTACACGATATCCAATAAGGCATGTAAACTGTGGTGATTGTTATCCTTCATATAAGGCTAGATGTTTATTGATCGACCTTCAACCACTTTTAGCTAGAAGAGAGATTTGCTTGTTAAATTTTGTTAGGGACTTATTTACAGACTCCATTAATTGACCGGATATCTTATCCTTGTTTTATTTGTATGCTACTGAAAGGCCTTTGCGCTATAGGGTCCTTTTTTACATTACCCATTGCAACAGGAACATTTTGTTGAATGATCCGATTGTTAAATGTTTTGTTTCTTTCAACTCCCATTTGCAAATCTAATTGATTTATTTGATTTGATAAATTATTTAATTATTGAAACATTTTCAGGTCCAGTTGATATAATTGGCACAGTACATTTAATTACTAAACGACCGATTGTTAATCATGCGCACTTAGAAATGCGGCAAATCAGGTTTGTATTGTAGCATTGCAGTTATGCCATAAAACGAATATTTTTTTATTACCAACTTTCCATTACAGCGAACGCACTGAAAGTGTTTACTCTGTTTTTAGTCGGCAACAGTCTTCGGACATCTACAATCAATGTTCTCTATTAAAAATTCAGTATTTAATTATATCATTTACGGATTGTTCCAATTCAGCAAAGTTCGTACCTTAAATCACTTAACCAGATACAAATAGATTGCACATTAAATTGTTTATCATTTTTCTACATATTTTCAGTGACGAATGTGATATTTTAGCTATTTGGGATGAAATGCAACCAGCATATCGTAAATATCCGCAATTCTGTTCCGAACTTGCTACCAAGAATGTGCCCAGCTTTTTGAAAGTATTCTCAACGGATCACTATGGTATTATAAAGATGTTCTCCCAAAGTGTGCAATTAAATTTAAAACAAAACAAAATGCCAGAAAAGGCTATATAGAAGTAATGTCCTGCTATTTGTTCCACAACTAGTCTATCGGTCATTTCTAAAATTCAATTTTTGCTTTTTTTTTATTTGAAACATTTGATGTTTTTTACTTATCAACCATATTTTGCACAGTAACCATGTTCAACATTTGCGTGCAGAAAAGTTAAGTTTGTCGAATTATCCTATATTTATATGAAGACTATTAAGGGAATTAGAGATCATTTGCATTTGGGACTACTTGTTCTTCATCTATCGCAGATAGTGAATAAGATAGTTTTCATGATTATATAGCTTACCGGTAATGCTTCCTTTGAAATGTAAGAAACAAATTATCAAAGCTATAAGCCTTCAGGTTGTAGGTTGTATAAATAGTGTAGTTAATAATTACTTTAGATAAACTTTACTGCTCTTTTTAAGATTTTACTTATATGTATAGCTCTTTTAATACATTGTATGAATGTCTACGTGTGTCTTTGTTTAACAAAATTTAACCTTTTTTTATTCTAATTGTCTGAACAAGCACACATTTTATATAACTTAGACGATATTTTTTAATACCTAAGTACGATAAGTTAGCTTTATGCTTTTGCTGGAACCCAACAAAACTTTATTAAATATGTTTCGTAGACTATGCATTCCTTCTAAAGTTTGGATATAACCCAAGGTTAACAACAAACTTGAATTAAGTTATTGATCACGTTTTGTTGCAGTACGAGACATGGAAACAATTGTCTGTAATTATTAATCCTTCTGTATTAGGTAGAGTATTCCTTTTTTATGGCAAGCAAAAATCGTTTTATATGTTTCCTATCTCTAGTAACTTTTGTACATTCAAACTCTTTGAGTAGGGTTTACTTTTCCTAAAGTTTTTACGAAAACACCGTAAAAAGTGCCAAATTAAAAAAAAAATTCCTAATTACAGAAAATCGGATTTTTGCTTGCACAAAATTATTTGTATCATTTCGAATCGAATCAAATCAATCAAATGCTTAACAGTTTTTAACGCTCCTTGGTAAATTTGATTTAGTAATAATGATAATAATAGTACATACTCATAATAGCAATAAACTTAGTACTTTTAAATTAAGTGTTGTATATATCGCTCAATTATTTAATAATTTATAAGACAATGCTTGAATGCAAATAAAAGTATTATGAAGAAAGTAAGAAATTTTTAATTTAGTAGTTTGTCTTTTCCTTAAAATGCGAATAAATTTATCTGCTCTTTTTGAAATAATCTAGCAGCAGTAAGCAATTTATAGCTTAGAAACACGAATGACCCAATTTTCGACAAACGAGTATATCTTGCGTAGTCCTATTTGCTCGAACAAACATTGTTTTTATTTATCTTTAATTCGATAATTACATTCGACGAATTTCCTATTCTATTATTTCGTCAGCTTAATAAGAAAACCTCCTAACTCCAAAATTTAAAATTTTACATGAGGAACAAAAGTTTCTTACTATGCGTAGCGAAGTTTTAACGAATTTTCATCCTTATTGTGTGAGAGTTTGGCTTACTTACTATTAGCAGGATCTGCATTGCGATTGATCGGGAAACTACTTACTGCTCAAAACTTGGGTTGAGCCAGTAGCGCAACAATCAACTTCGTGATGTAGTGCTTGCTTTACCTCCTAGTGGTGGTCCACGGGCAACTATGTGTATAAATCCTTATATATGCACCCTGCGTTACCAAAAAATGCCCGCTACTGAAACCGACACAACGTCTCGGCTAAGTAATGATCGAATAATGACGACTTTTGGCTATTGTACCCGGACTAAGATTGGTTTCAGGAATGTGAGGACGCGCCTTGACTCAGGGAGTGAAGAACCTCAAAATGCCATATTTCTTTAACTGGAACATGAGTTTCTTTTATATAATTTAGACATACTGGAAGTGAGTGAAGTAAGATGGTTTGACGCGGGTGGGTACCAATCCCCAACGTGTAACACTGTGCTACTCTACTCCGGCAAACCTTGCGGCAGTCCCCGTTAATCTGGAGTTGGTCTGCTGCTAACGCCAACAGGCCTAATTTCCTGGCACCCACATAGTGATAGGATCTTATCGGCCAGATTTCGGACTAGAGTACGTCGCGTCACGATCATACAGAATCCCTCGACTGAAGATGAAAAGGACAACTTCTACAATCAGCTTAGCGCTGTATTCAACGCAACGTATCGTCATCGTGATGGGGGACTTGAATGCCAAGGTAGGCAACGCCAATGAATGACTCAGACATGTGATTGGCCTCATATCATCCGAATGCCTAGGCATAACATCGGCCGGCTAAAGATCCCCTCAGTACGCCAACAATTAAGGGATCATTTATCGCAAGGAGTGGAAGCAATCAGCAGCTCACTGCCGACAACCATCCAAGAACATTGGAAAGCTGTGAAAAATGTTTTCACATCTGGAGCGGAAAGTATTTTTGGTAGAAGCCAGGCAAGGCACAGCACGTGGCTTACCGGGGATACCTGAAGGCGGATTGAACAACGTAAGCTACTTAAAGCTCGTATTGTAGATACCCCAGGAGCAGCAAGGATCGAGCTAGAGTCCCTGTATCGAAGCAAAATGATAGAAGTGCGTGACGTGACGTGACAAACGTAATTCTATTACCAACCTGGCCCCAGAAGCAGAGGAATCAGCGAGCGAGTGCGATAGCAGAACCGTTTACAGAATCACCAAAGAGCTGACAGGTGGTCACCGCTCTAGCCAACATCCGGAAAAAGGCCTAGATGGTGCCATACTCGCTTCGGATGAGAATCAGCTCAAGCGATGGAAGGAGCGTTTTTCTACGGTCCTTAACCGTGTATTCGCCAACGATATGCATCCAAATCAAACGGAGCTGCCGGTAGTAACAATTTCCCGAATTCGCACTTCAACTCCAAGCAAAGATGAGATCGCTACCGCGATAAGTGAACTAAAGAACAACAAGTCGGTAGGACTAGATGGTATACCCGAAGAGCTTCTGCGTGCCACTCCAACGACATCAGCAGAGGTTTTTATCCTCTTGTAGAGCGAGCTTGCAAGGCAAAAAGATTCCCCGACGAGTGGAGGAAGGGAATGATTGTAAAGCTCCCTAAAAAAGGTAGTCTTATGGAGTGCGAAAACTGGAGAGGCATTTGCGTTCTTCCTGCAGTTGCAAAGGTATTAGCCAAAATAGCGAATTAAGTACTAATAATAATAATAATAATAAGTAAATAATTTTTTTTTATAATTTGCGCACGCTTCAAGGGGTTCGCACCTCTATAATGCTCGGCTATATGCTTGGCACAGCGTGGGAGTTAAGGAAGATAAAAGAGGAGATGTCTATGAGCTTGTGTTTTGAATGCCTGTGGATCATAGTGATGTGGGAAGACAGAGCTTGGCAGAGCAATCCACATACGTGTTGTACAGCTGAGGAACAAATCCCGGAATTTTACTGTACGTCCGAAGATGGGCTTCAGGGTAAACTGATGAGGATTTAGAGAGCCACGAGTATTGCGGTTGAATTCACTGAGAGATGGCATGCAGCTGGCTGTTACTCTTGAGCACCGCTGGTAGAAGAAGCGATAAAACAGTGACAAGCAAGAAACGTTCCTGCGGTGTTCAAGCGAATCTAATTATTTCGCTATATTTTCGTCACCGATAAGTTTTATCGCGCGGTTTTGTATTCTATCTAGCTGATGCAAAGTAGTCTTAGGCGCACCAGACCAGATATGGCAATTGTACCCAAGTTTAGGGCGAATAAACACATTGTAGATAGTAGCCAGATCAGAGGGAGTGAAATATTTCTTACACCGGGCTAGAAAACCTAGACATTTCGCAGCATTTTTAGCGAAATTGTAAGCGAACTGAGGGGATCTTTAGCCGGTCGAGCCTAGGCATTCGGATGATATTGCGGATTCCTTGAGCAAGGCAGTACGTAACTGGACCTAAAGCTACCATAAGGTGATGATCCCGTACCATACCCATGTCAGCTCCTCGTCTGTTTCGGACGTCTAAAAGACAGCTCCTAAAATATCGGCTGATCGCCACATGGTCGATTTGGTTAGATGATGATTGCCTGTCAGTTGACACCCAGCTGACTTTGTGGCAGGTCTTATGCTCAAACATGGTGCCTCCTATGACAAGGTGGTTGGTGTTGCAGAAATCAACAAATCTTTCACCATTGTCATTTCATTCGCCGAGGCCGTGCTTCCCAATCACCAATCCCGATCAATCTGAGTCCTTCGTTGTCGTTGCCTACCTTGGCATTCAAGTCCCCCATCACGATGAAGATATCTCCGTTCGGCGTTGCGTTGAATACAGCGCTTAGCTGATTGTAGAAGTTGTCCTTTTCATCCTCATTCGAGGGATTCGACTATGATCGTGACGCGCCGTACTCTAGTCCGAAATCTGGCTGATAAGATTCTATCACCATGTGGGTGCCAGGAAATTAGACCTCTTGTTGCAGTTGGCGTTAGCAGCAGACCCACTCCAGATTCACGGGGACTGCCGGAGGGTTTGCCGGAGTAGAGTAACACAATGTTACACGTTAGGGATTGGTACTCTCCCACGTCGAATCATCTAACTTCACTCACTTCCAGTATGTCCAAATTATATCGAAGAAACTCACGTTCCAGTTGAAGAAATCTGACATTTTTTGGTCCTTCACTCCCTGAGTCAAGGAGCGTCTTCACATTCCAAAAACCAATCTTAGTCCGGGTACAACAGTCAAAAGTCGTCATTATTCAATCATTACTTATCCGGGGCGTTGTGTCAGTTTCAGTAGCGTGCATTTTTCGGTACCACAGGGTGCTAATCCACGCTAATAAACGCTAGACCGTTCGCACTTGCAATTTTAGCCTACATATATAAGGATTTATACAAATAGTTTCCGTGGACCACCACTAGAGGCAAGCACTACATCACGAACTTGATTGTTGCGCTACTGGCTCAAACCAAGTTTTGAGCAGTCAGTAGTTTTCCGAATAATCGCAACGCAGATCCCCAGCCACTCATACAATTTTAATAAATTATTTTCAATTGTATTTATATGTCTCAAACGTAATAAAAAATCACATTTCTCATTTTAGGTATAAACTTATTTATTTCGGATAAGATGGAAATTAATTACAATGCAATTCATCACACGGAAAGCCTAGAAAGCTTTAAATTGATGAAAAAGTGAAGTGGAAAACACGTTTTGTGTGTGAGTGTGTGTAACTAAAATTAATTACAAAACATAAACAAAATCCTATATTTGGATTCCAAATTATATTTGAATCGAAATGTAAGGCATTATTTTTATTTTTTTTATTAAATTTATAATAATAACAATGAAAATGATTATCGCTCTATTTTTTATTGCGTATTTTTTTAACTTATTTATTTATTTTTTTGTTGGTTTAACTATGCAAAGGCTTTGTTCAATTTGACGACTTTATATAACTACATTTAATAATTTTTATCTCTGTTGTTTTCGGTGTTTCTTTCAAATTTTATACAAAACAAAAATTTATTTTTGTTAAAAAAAAATCTAAATGTAATACATTTTTAATTTTTTTGTGAATAATTTACATCTATGTGTGGTAAAAATGTCCGTTTATTTGTGTAATTTAATTTGTTTTTGCATTAAAATGTTAGACGTGTGTATTTTTATGTGAACTATTTTTAATTGCATTCTAATTTGTTTGTGTATATTTGTGTTAAAAACTCATTTGATGAATTGGTGTTTTGTAAAATAACTACAGTCTTTCTTACATTTGCATTTTTTTTAAAATTTCTTCCCGTTTTTTTATTGCTGTCTTTTCAGAACTCATAATCTGTACATTGCATCAAATAATGCAACCAGCTTAATAAATAAGTTAATATCTTTTAATTATGTTAATTTATATTTTCCTCGGAAAATATTTTTAACATAATAATATTTGGATTTATTTTCTTAATCGTTGTTTGATTAACAATCGATTTACTTTATTCAATTGGAAGCGATTTATTTATTTTTAAATACTCGTAATTTAAAACAATAAAATTTAATGCTTATTTTTATTTAAATTTTCTACAATCTGTATAAGAAAAAAATCAATGCAAAAAGCAAAACATTTCCATATTTTATACAAAAAATGCATACTTATTTCATTACGTGCTTCTACAGTGCATTATTCTCATTTAATTAAATTATTATTGTTTTTATTGTTGTTTATTATTTATTATTACTTATTGCAACAAAAGAAGTATCTAGAATTTAAAAGATAAGCCTGCAATTAAGGTGTAAACTTTCTAAATATTCTGAAAAATATATATATTTATATACAGATTAAATTTAATAAAAATTACATATTGCGAGAATTTAAGGAACTACTCGTACAGTGTGTGAGATAGAGTGTTATATAATTCTTCAAAGTAAGTAGGTATGATGTGCATACCTATATGTATATATTTTTACTAAACTGAGTTCTGACATAGCTGTTATTTTTGAAAGTGGACTTTACTTCTTTCAAAATTAACGGCTCTGTTGAAGGCTTTTTGTGTTGCGGATTTGCGAATTCATTGGCTTAAAGCTTTTATTTTAAGTTGGTAAGAGTTCCAGAGGTTTATGTAAAAGTAAAGCAGTTAATGAAAATGAAGTCAATATCGACATTATCGAGAACGTATGATAAAAGCCGTGTGTCATGCACTCGTAATGAGGGCTCAGGATAATTGATATTCGGATTAGTGGGGCCTTTTGACAACATCGTCGGCTATTTGTTAGTACAGCAACAAAAACTGTCAAAGTCAACTGGTAAAGCGAGGAGAGATAACGAATTTTAAGTAAGAAATTCAGGATACGAAGGAATCCTTAAATGAGGCGCAGCAAAGATTAAAAAAAAATAAAACAAAATAAATTAATTAAAACATTTATTTATTTTTGCGAGAGAGAGAGAGAGAGAGAGAGTGTGAGACTCAGTTCGATGAAATAAATGGTCAGTGCTTTATAATTGGAAAACACCAAGAAAATAATAGAAAAATGCAAGAAACAGCTTGTAACCTTTTTGGTCGTTTGTTGACTGACTATTGTTTTGCATAACAATTTTTTTTATTAAAAACTTTTATTTAACTTGCCTTGACCCCTTTTTGTCTGTATTTTCGACCACTTTAAGGTCCTCTTTAACCACACTCCACACGACCTAGAGAGCTGAAATTTTGTGAGTGTCTAAGTCCGATATAGCATATATTCCGAGTATGACGCGTGACGCATGTGGCGCGTTTGACGCGTTTTGTTTACAAAAAATTGACTAAGAGTTGTCCTAAAGATTATTCAACTGGGAGTGCGAACTATCCTTTAAAAAATAATATCAGTTCTATGGGATGTAGGGTCTATAGACATTGCTCTTTTTCCATTTATCGGTCAAACCCAAAGAACCCATTGCTTTTGTTTGCTTGTACAATGACATCGTGAGTGTTTTCTTTATTTCATTTTGAACATTCCGAATATTCCGAATTTGACATAAAATGTTCTTTTATCTATTCTATGTATTCTGTTCCTTCTTTGGCTATTCTTTTATTTATTTGGAATGTTTAGAACGTATTCTTTTTTCTACTACTAGGTAGAATAAACAATTTCTTTCAAATTCTGTTCCTTCTATTCTTTCTGTAGAATGAATTAAAGAAAACACTCCGTATTTATTTATTGGGTCACCTCTTCGCGTTACATACGGAAACGTCAACACCGCAATGGACGCAACGGATTCTATGTGGTTGGCCGTTTAGAGATGCATCTGATATAAAACGTCAGATAACTTTTTGAGCAATGGCTTTAAAGCTACGGTGCCAGTCGTAGGACTTCTTTACTTGTAGTTTTTTAAAAATCACATTTGCCATAAATTCATAATATAATTTAGAATTGTTTAACAAGCTACTGTGAATAGATTTTGACTATTACATAAGAAAATGTTAATTTATATCATAATAAATTTATTTTAAATTAATAACAAAAACAAACAATTAAATTTCATAAACGATGATTCCTTTAAGTTACAATTTAAAAAAAATTTATTAGGTACATGTTTCGGCGTTTTTGAGTTTGTTAATTTTTTTTTATTAATGTATGTTAGCTTTTGTAGCGCATGTGTTTATTATACAAAAAAACACGGTATATATATGCATCTTATTACTGTTTTCTTAATGCATTTTTTTAGTCGTTCAATTGAAATTTATCACAGCAATTATAATATTATTTATGTGTATACATATATTGTTTAATATTATGTCACTCTACATACTAAAAATAAAATTTCGCTATAACGGTTGAAAGCTTCAATAATTCACTACATATAATTCGTTTAACAATAAATTATTTCACAATTTTTGATATACAACGTATTAAATTTCGGTTAGTTTATGAAAAAACAATTTAATCAAAAGATTTAATTTTGAACGGTATGGTAAATTTATTTAATTATTTATTTTCACTGTCAAATTTTAAGAAGAAATCCACACTCTAAGGAAATTTAATTAATGTCCCAACTTAATGTGTTGCCAAAATTATCTGCAAATAAGAATCTTGGCAGTGTTGAAAACCTTTTACAAAAACGCAACAAAATACCAAACTATTATTGCGTCTGAAAATGTTTAAGGCAGTTTATATATTTTGATGTTAATATATTTTGATAAAAGCAACATAATAACTTTATTGTGAAAAAGGGAATAATGGTTAGCCGACGACGATTATATTGTTTGACAAAATGGCAGTTTATAGTTTGCTACAAGTGCCAAATTCGTGAATTGACCGCATTTGACAGCAAAACTTAGACAAGATATAGAAAATAGCGGAAATCTGTCATTAAGTCACACAATCTAATTGTTGCTTAAGCAGTATTGCAGTTGTTGGCGTTATTGCAGGTATATTAAAAAAAAGGTAATAAAAAAAATAGTTTCCTAGCATTATTACTTTTTAAGGAATTTAAGCGCTTTTAGTTTTCGAGTTTTATCTTGTCCTTATCAAAATATCAATTATCATGGAAATTATCACATTTTTAAATATTATAATTCAATTCCGATCCTATAAAATCATATGATACACTCATCTACGTTCATTAAGCGATTCAAAAATTTAAACTTTATTTTTTTGTATTTTGACTTTCCAGTATTAGTAAACGTACTTGTGAGTACACGTGTGACGTGATTCTATGGGAGCGTAAGTGAACTAGTTTTTTAACAAACAAACATAATCATATAACAAAGTGGTCGAAATGGATCATATTTGTAAAAATATTTATTTTGTGAACTTTTTCGATGATTCGATTGAATCGGAAACTTATGATTATAATAAAGAGCGATGCATCGTTATTGTGAATAACGCAATGTTGCAATTGTAGCAAATTAATGCAGTTTAACTAAGCAATATAGTTACAGTTAGTGAAGAATTTCAAATTGACGCCGTTCAAACAATAAGCATTATGCTACGAAATGGCGGATTTCTATTATAATCTTTTTGTATCTAATTGCGGTTAATTTATAAAGTAGTTGTTGCAAATGTCTGGCAATCTTATCACCACTTTAAACACAAATGTAACTAATGTTGAATTATTTCGGCACAGAAAGAGCAAAACGAACAACAACTACGGATGTTTGAAATGATATAACGTTTTTTCATGAGAAAAAATGTTTTTAACTTTAGGCGCCCATGTGTTTGTCTGTTTGCCTGTCTGTCTATTTGGAATATTGTGACCAATTTTTAGCCCACTTCCCAAAGTCCGATTTTATTCAAACCTAGCACACTTGTGTATCTTCGGCGACAACACTTTTTATTAAAATTTTGAAGTGGGGTGCTCCTATATCATTTTTGTAAAAATTAACCCGATTTAATTCAATAGTTGCGCACATGTGTATCTCTGATTAGGGATTTTACAAGAAAATGTTTCAAATTTATGGGTTGTTTTAGACACATGCGTTCGTTCGCAAAGAAACTGTCATAATTTTCCTTGGTACACAATAGAAGTGCTGTTTTAATGAAAATTCCAAAGAACTCGACATAATTAAATCTCGTATGGAAAATCTGTTCCACTAAGTTCTTTTGTGTTTAATTAATTCCCTGCTGAGGTGGAAATCTTTTATACATATGAGTACTCGTATTCCAGGGAGCAGTATGGCTAAACGATTATTTAAAATCCCTCCCTACTGAGTAATATTTTTTGGCGATTTCAGCAAAAAATAATAACTTGTGGCCTGTACTACCACTACCACAACCACCCTGGATGAATTATGTTTTCTTTTAATCAGCGCACGCGAAGGGAATTTGCTAGGCACATTGTGCCAGTAAGGTTTTAAGGAGGGGAAACGTGGAGAACATGTGTTTGTAGTTTGTTGTGGATGATATCATATCGTATCGAAAACATAGCTTTCTAATGCATTACACATTCATATTGCATACAAAATATTCTAGGCATTTGGGAAGCAACGAGTATCGCGTTTGATTTGGTAGAGACGAAACTGGTTACTTAACTGGACCCTAACACTAAGACAAGCATTCTTGCGATATTCGAGTATGAATATTCAATCAAATCGATAAACTTTGCAATGCTTTTTTAATTAAAATTATTTTTATTGTGCGATTCTGTATAGTAGAAGAAGTGTGCTTCTCGATGCACCTGATCATATTAATCAAGCTTGACTCGATCAGGGATGGTCAAGTACTTTTCACACTGTTTTAGGAAACCTTAACATTTTGCAGCATTTTTGTCAACAACGAACATGTGATCCTTTTGAGTTTATTTCTTTTCTTTTATTTAACAAAAATATATATATATATATACATATATATACATACATATTAGGGAATAAATAAATAAATGAACTACAAAAAAAACACTCCAACCAATTTTGTTCTTAAGGTACATAGCGAGAATTATAAGGTCTACGGATTCCTCGATGCACGTGCCATTCACAGATAACGACTGTGGAATTGAATTTTAAAAATGTTAAATTCTAAATTTTACTCTGTTGTGTTCTCCTTATTATGTTATACATGTTATACATTTTTTTTTTTCAAATTGTATACATATGTGTATATGCAATGGAAAACACTTTTTGTAATAATTTTGGGACTCCTCAGGCCTCAGGGCTAATTTTTTTTAAAAATTTATCCGATTTTCTTCAAATTTTATACACTTGTGTAACTCCGACGGACAACACTTTTTGTAAAAATGTGGAAGTAGACTTAGGGCTCCCATATAATTTTTTAAAAATTAACCCGCTTTTATTAAAATTTTAAACACATGTGTATCTCCGAAGGACAACATTTTTGTGAAAATTTGGAAGTGATCGGACCGAGGGCCGGGGGGCTCCCATATTTTTTTTTTTAAAATGTTCTTGAAATTTTTTACACATGTTTTGAATGCCTGTGGATTATAGTGATGTGAAAACACAGAGCGAATCTTTAAGAATCTTGTATAGTATTAGATTCTCACGGATGTCTGACAAAACTCCAAAAGTAATAATTATCATGAGGGAGCTATACCCAATTTGACTTTCGGATACATATGGTTTTACATTTTAGGTCTCTTCTATTTGTGTGCATAAAAATAACACGCACAACACAAATGGTCATAAGAACCTGGGACATGGATCACAACGGTCTGCAACGCCAATTATTATTATTATGGGATTAGAAGAAGCAGGCAATAGATGATTAATCGAAAAAAAAGTCTGAGATAAAACAAAACCTTGGGATACACCAGCAATTGTGCATTGAATTTTCTACTAAAAATCGTCCAAAACAACCTTAATCAATTGATGTGTAAAGTAGATTCCAATCCATCATTTCCATAGGCATGTATTTTCAACAAAATAGCGATACATGAATTTAATAGTCGCCTGTGATTTAAAATATTTCGCAAGAACTTGAACTTATAGTTCTAAACCAATTTCGTCCTCCAATTGAAGGATCGATAAGGCCTCAGGTAATAAATGTTTTCATAGATTACTTCAGGAAATCAACAAAACGGCTTCCTTTTTCTATGTGCTTATCTTGTTTTTCAGTATTATTCAGTATTACAGGGAAGCTTTAAATTATGCTCTGACTATTGGTTATCAGCTGTAGAAAAGTAATTTTAGCAACTACTGCCAGAACTTCAGTAACGTAAAAAACGAAAACGAAGAAAAAAAAAATTATTAACTTTTACCTTTCCAGATGAGTGTTTTGTATGAGCAGCTAAGAAGATCCATATAGGTACATATACCAATCGTGTCTTTTCTTAACTGTTCATTACAGGACTTTTCAATTAACAAAACAGCGATTTACTTGTAGAAGTGATTCTGTGAATAACACATTCCACAAAAAATCCAATTTTTTCAACAATAACAACATTGAAAATCGTGTAATAACTTTGTATATCTTTACGAACAAATAATAGCAAAACAAATAAAAGTTTGTACTCTCAAATACGTTTGATGGTGGGACCGGTAAAAAAGATGGATACTTTTCTTTTCAATCGCTCCATACGCGGCTCATCGTCCGACTCCTCACTGTCGTAGCTATCGCTTTCAACGTCTTCGCCGAATATTATCGTCCGCGTATACGGTGCATCCTGGCCGTCTGTTTCACAGAATCCTGGATTTAAAATAATATTCGGGATCAATTCTATGCCTTCCCAGCCGTCCGCGAAATCCGCTGGCATAACACAAAAAAGTAGTCACAGTATAGGTGCAGTTATAATGGAAATATAGTTGTTATTAATTGATTTGTTTGTTAAATTATTTGTTGATGGTTTTGCACGATGATATCGAAGAACAATTTACGTTTATGTGTATGTATTTGGAAAAGAAAAGAGAAAGAGAAGCATAAATTTAATTACTGATTAGTAATATGAAATGTTGCAGCTTAAATTTAAATTTTATAATTTTCTGCCTAATTATTTGAAAATCTATTATTTTTTTTTCATTTTCTATTATTTATCGTGTGAAAAACTTTTGTGTAGTCATATTGCATAATCGAAAATACTTTAATACAATTCAAACTATTTTTTTTTTAATAATTTGCTTATCTGTAAACCTTTTTTTTCTAGCAAGAAACAGTAATAATAATTAAACAATTAAACGAAAAACACAACTTACAGCAAAAACACTATTGCACTATTTTGCGATACATAGGCGTTCATAGAATGACACCAAAACAAATACGAGTACATGTATATGTATATAATATATAAGTAAGTATAGTATTTACAATTATGTACATCAGACAAAAACAAAAATTAGAACAGCAACAACAATAACAATGTAAATATGTATGTATGTATCGATGTAAATAACAGGAAACTCAATTCAATTTGCCTATTCATGAAGGCGAACAAAAAACCAAAAAACCAAACAAAATATTTTTATGCTCTATTTAGCTCGGTATTGTTACATATTGAAAAGCTAACAGTTTGTTTATTCGTTGATGATGCGGTTCAACTAATCGAACGTATGTGTTATCATTTGTTGATCATTGCCAAAAAAAAAATAATAATTTACATTTTTTTTTGTTATTTTTACACAGCAAACAAAAAGCAAAAATTCAAGCGATTACAACATCCAACTTGCAGTCGTTAGTAGTAGTAGTAGTAGTAGTGGTTGTGAATGTACCCCTTTGTGATGACTGATAGCATTCTTTTGACAAAACTATACACAATCCACAAGCTAATATCACAAGTGTTCCAAGTACAATACTGACGGCGACTATCCAAGTGCGTGGATCGAAATTATCTAAGTCAGGTTGTATAAGGCGTATCAAATCTTTGGAGAAATAAAAATTAAGAAAAAAAATAAAAAGAAGACACAAAAGAGAACTAGAATTAGTATATAATATCCTCAAGTAGCTTATAATAATATTATATAGTTGTTGCACATGAAATACGCTATTGTTTAGAAAATCAAAAGAAAGGTAGGAAACGACGTTCTTTTTATTACAATTCCTTTAAATCGTGTACAATTACAATTTGTACACTATTTATAAAGGAATTATGTTGCCTAGGCACTGCGTGGCGTGAAATATTTTGGTAGGTGAAGGAAAGAAAGTGCTGTCGAGGGTGAAGTTGAAAGCTCACACCCGAACACTCACAAACTAATATATTGTTATTATAAACCGACATTGTTGGATCTACATTTAGATTACTTTATACACTGCGGTTCACTAGATTACAAGCACATAGATTTCAGGTGTGGTATCTGAAATAAATGACAATTTCTCCGCAATAGGAGATAGAATACATTTGGTTAATACCTTCAATAGGTGTGTGCCGTGGCTCAGTGGAAATGCGCATGGCTACTAAGCAGGAGGTTCGTAGTTCGAATCCCATTTTTTTTCAACGTTCCGAGAGTAATAACTTGTCACGGAAAGCTTCTCGGATCTCGCCGTTCGGATCCGGCCTTAAATTGTAGGCCCCTTCCATTTGTGTCAAAAATATACATGGCACACAACACGAATGGTCGCGAGAAGCTTGGCCTTGGATCGCAACGGTCTGTCGCGCCGAATATTATTAATAATATCTTCAGTAATGCAGAATTAAATTGTCTACATCTAGGAACAATATTTGTTTAGATAGTACCGCCATATGCCATATATCTGTGAAATTTTAAGTAAAAAAAAGTTTTTTTAAATTTTTTTTGGAGTAGATAACGGCCCTAACTAAGAAAATGTAGAGCATGTAGGAAATTTATTTCTGTGTTATTCAAGATATTTGTGGGCACCGTGGCTTTTTGTCAAAAAATAAACATGCGCAACACAAATGGTCGTGAGAAGCTAGGCCATGAACCGCAACGGTCTGTCGCGCCGAATATTATTATTATTCAAGATATTTACCAAATTTGTACTACTCTCATTCCAGAGATGTTTCCATTTTCTTAGCGTCCTAGAATTGTTATTTCCAGGGTTGACCAACACTTAGGAGTGGAGAACTTTCAGAAAATACTCTCCTTAGTTAATCCTACAATACTGCAATTTCTATGTGAATTATTTACTACTTTTAAACAATTTTCCTGAACTAAAAAGCGTGTTCTAATCTAAATTAATCTTATGTACTAGTATGTATGTATGTATGTATGTAGCGCTCTATAGCTATCGAACGGCGGCTTTGACTGCAAAGCGCAGATATATGGCTGTCGTTTTGCAGGTAACATTTTGATTCGTTCGATTCGTGGCCAATCGTGGATGTTTCGAGGAAAAGAAAATGTAATTTTTGATTAAATTATCAAAATTAAATATGATATAGGTATTCGATCATTACTTATCCGAAGCGTTGTGTCGGTTTCAGCAGCGGTCATTTTTCGGTACCGCAGCGTGCTAACCCACGTTACCTGGACTAGAAACGCTAGACCGTTCGCACTTGCAATTTTAGCTTACATATATAAGGATTTATACACATAGTTGCCCGGGGACAACCACTAGGAGGTAGAGCAAGCACTACATCACGTACTTGATTGTTGCGCTACTGGCTCAAACCCTAGTTTTGAGCAGTCAGTAGTTTCCGCTTCAACGACATCACCAGAGCTTTTATATCATCTTGTAGAAAGAGTTTGGGAGGCAGAAAGTTTCCCCGGAGAGCGCAAGAAGGGAATGATTGTCAAGCTCCCTAAAAAAGGTAGTCTTATGGAGTTCGAAAACTGGAGAGGCATTGCGTTTTTCCTGCAGTTGCAAAGGTAATAGCCAAAGTAGTACTTGAGCGAATTAAGGAACGTCTGAAAGATACACTCGATGTCGAACAAGCAGGTTTCCGCACTGGATCCTCCTGTGTAGACCACATCAACACCCTGCGGATCATTATTGAACAGTGCGTTGAATTCCGGTCACCAATGCATCTGCTGTTCATCGATTTTGAGAAGGCGTTTAACAGTGTCAACAGACAGTTTATCTGGCTCGTCTTGCGCAGGAGAGGTATAACCGATAAACTAATAAATATAATTCAAGCAACCTATGATGGCTCTAAATGTCATGAGCTGCATAGAGGAAAGCTGTCAGAGGAATTCGAGAACCTAAGTGGGGTACGACAAGGTTGCATTCTATCGCCGATACTCGTTTTGGTGGTGATTAGCGATTTGCTTAGCGCAGCTTTATCTACTGGAAACGGAGGAATTCGTTGGACTCTTACATCTTAACTCAAACATCTGGACTACGCTGACGACGTTTGTTTACTCTCACTCAGGATTATGGAGCTGCACCAAATGACAACAAATGTGGAAAGGGAGGCAAATGCTGCAGGTTTGAAGATTAATACTGTCAAAACCAAAATCATCAACCTCGGCACTAATTCAGTAACTCAAGTTAACATTGCTGGACAACCAGTAGAGAGAGTAGAGAGTTTCCAATATCTTGGGAGTATTGTCTCGACCGAAGGTTGAAGGTGGTCAACCGAATCGGCAAAGCCAAATCAGTGTTTGGAATGATGTACATGATATGGCGAAGAAATGCGATCAGCTTAAACACCTAGCTGCGACTGTTCCGTTCAAATTTTGAATTTCTGCTTTTGTATGGATACAGCACTTGGAAGGTGACCGCTACTATCACAAAAAGATTACAAACGTTCGTAAATAGGTGCCTACGGAACATTTTAAGGGTTTTCTGGCCTAACCGTATCTCTAACGAACATCTTTACCAGAGAATGGGTCTGGAACCAATAGGCACAACCATCCAATGACGGAAATGGCAGTGGATTGGCCATACACTCCGAAAAGGTGACAGTTCCATAGCAAACTACACAATGCAATGGAATCCCTTATCTTAGGATGATAGAAGAACGGGTCGTCCGAGAAATACATGGCGCAGAACAGTTGAGGAGGAGTCACGGCAATTGGGAAAAAGTTGGAGAGAGCTGAAGCTCATTGCCAGAAATCACACGCGATGGCGCGTAGCTGTAGTAGAGGCTCTAGGACCCACAAGGGGATATAGGACATAAAGAAAAAGAGGATGATATAGGTATTGGGGAAAATATTTTTATTTTCTTCAAATTTAAATCTAATTTAAGTCAAATGTTTAGCAAATACAGATTTTTTTTCTTGCTGTTATTAATCTTCTAAATCATGACTTTAGAATAAGAGTCGTTGAGTGCAATAGCGCTCACTTGTTTGCAACGCCCCGAACAGCTAGTTATATACACGTATGTACATAAAAAAAAAATTTTCTGGATATGACAGCGATATCTCATGAAAAAGAAATTCTAATTGCTTTTTACCATCTTTGAAAAAGCCATTTCATTCAGGGTACGAATTTTGGTCGCAAATGTGCAAAACTCACATCTTAACCGCTAGATCGTAGGATTAGTAGATGTTGTATGCAGTAGTATGATTTTTGAGGCATGCGCATAATTTGATTTTGCTTTAATATCAACAGCAGTGTTAATCATCGTTTCCACCTCAAATAACAAAACAATTTGCTTGTGTGAGTAATGTTATGGAGATATCGCTGAAATGCATTCATGGCAAAAATTAAAGAAGAAATTTAGAACAAATGGTATTGTATATGAAAAAACAACGGTTTTTTTTGCATCTGATTCTTAAGGTAAATGTGTTCTAAATATTGAGTTTGGTAGTGCATTAGTTGTGGTTACGTTCATAATTTCGGTGAGCACAGCTAACAATTATAACGAGCACTAATACATATCTTCTTCTAATAAATCCCGGTGTTTGCAGTGCGACCCTTCTCTTCAATTTCAAATTTCGCAATTTTGATTTGTGCTAACCTTGAAAATCACTTAAAATAATCCTACAACATTTTCCCTTCAATTCGGCGCACATTTATTGTAGCATTTTTTGAAGCCCGTATACGTGTACATCATGCAAACAAGCAAATTATTTTATTGTAGCATTATTGTTATTTGAGGTGGAAACAACGAGTAACAGTTTGGAGAGACTTTCTCACATCTCACCTAGTTTTGAGTACTCGAGTTGTCGTCTATATGAGACAAAAGCGAACCGTTTCAGAATTTGTACTAGAATCTTGTAATAGAATCTGTCATTAAAATTACACTAACCCAAAGAAATAAAAAACATCACACCACATTAAAATTGTATGCTATACACCTCGTACGTATACGAACTGGCATCTCACGTTCAGGTGAGTTTTGCACATTTGCGACAAAAATTCGGGCCCAGGTCTGCCAATTTCGGTTAGGCAATCATCAATGGTGAGCAAGTTAAAAGTTTTCTTCAAAATGGGCAAACCTAAACAAAAAGTTTAATTAAATCTGCACCATCGAAATCATCTTCATCATACTTTGCTATATAACCGGGGTTCGGTCCTGGCCCATCGAAAGTAACAATCAACTATAGCCTTAATGACCTTAAACTTGGTCGTGTTGCAAAGGTTTTGCTTGTTGTTTGCAAACGACAATAAGCAAAAGGCTCCACTTTGAATCTGAATTAAATATAATTTAACTTTAAACTGTTATTACCGTGTACCTAGTAATCTTCCCTCGTCTGGACAAATAATTTAATATTCATGTAGTGGTTTAATGAGCAATAATAAAGTGCGGATCGCAAATATAAAATTTCAACTTGAAAGCACTTTATAATTAATTTAAATAGATATTAATTATACATGACTTGTACTTAATTTCAAATCCGCAACTTACCCTCCTCTTTGGTTTCAGGAAGAGTTGTCACATTGGTTGTAACCACTTCACCACTACCCAGTTGATTGTTCGCCCATATTCGAAACTCATACGTTGTATTCGGTGCCAAGCGGTACACTTCCATTTGTCGCTGAATATGAATAACAATTTAAGCCAAAACAAATCGAACGAACGGAAACAAAAGGAGAACAAACACAATTGAAATGGATGAAATAATTATGCATTATGTGTCATTATAATGTAGTTTTCCAGTCTGAAGCAACCGTCATTTTTTTTAAATTATAATTGGGCGATTTGACTGCTCTGATTGAATTGTAAAAATTAGTTAGCATGATTCGGTTAGATTAAATTTTCTTTGCACTTTATACAAATGTTTTATTTTTTTGTCTGTTAATCACGATTTAATAACAAAATCAATGGCTTACCTAGAAAATACATGTTAACCAGGTTAACGTTATATTTTTGTTATATATAGTTTATAAGTAGTACACAATAAGTTTATAAATACATATATAAAGTACAAAATAAGCTTATAATATACAATCAGATACTGAAACCTTCTTTGGTAATGTACTTCACAAACAATTAATGACTTAATCGACAGGTTTTAAAAGAATTCGTAACACGCATCTTTCTATCTTATTATGACATACATCTTGAGCTTAATCTGGGTTTACCGTAAACGGGACTGTTTCCAATTATGCTAGGAGACATTCAATAAGGCTGAGAAGAAACCGTCAATCAGGAAGCAGAAAGACTTATAGCTCTTTCGATTTGCAGGGTAGAGTTAAAATTTATCTCTCGTGGTTTTGGTTAGACGTTCTATTTGCAAGCTGTACCCGGGGTACAGTTTGATTTTGCGTTTTATTTGCAAAACTATAACTTTGCTACCCGTCTCAATCGACGGTAAGGTTTCGTTTATTAAGCAATATGGCGAAGTGAAAGCAAGAAGACTAATTTCTCAGTTTGTTGTTCTTGTCAAATTTGGTTTAGGTTTGGCGTTCTATTTGCAAAGCATTCACCACGAAAACCGCGAAAACCCTGTCATTTTGGTTTTAGCAAATCGAAAGAGGCATTAGAGTTAGCATAAGACATACTCGATGACTCAAGCGTGTTAAATTAGTTTATGCTGTTTACTTTTGAATTTTGATGAATGAATATACTTTAGAGAAAAGTTTAGCTAAGAAGGCAATTGAGTACGTAAAGCTATCTCTCGGACCACAAAGAAAACGCAGTCCTGCTCTATGGCGCAGAAGTATTAACTCTATTGAAGCCGGCTGAGTTGTTTGAGCAAAATTTTGGCTCCGTTTCAAAGCCCATCAACAGACTTAAGAGGACAAATATCAGTGAACCAAGTCGACCTAATCAGGAAACTTCGTACTGGACTTTTGATATGTGTTACCAGGGCAACGAATAATATGAACACCCCTGGGCAACGAGTGACTGGACTGGTATTCAGAATTGTGTCATTATTCAGTTGTGAATTAAGTGTGTGCCAACCACATGGTTAAATTAAGAAACTTAAATAAATAAGTCCTGTTGTTATAAAATTAATTAAAAACTGTGTTATCTTTTATCTTGGTATCGCTACCATTACCATTCAAAATAAAAAGGTAACAATGTGGGTAGGACATGTAGAGCAGATGGACATTAACACTCCGGCCCGCAGAGTCCTCGAATCTAACCAAGGCCGTCTTAGATGGCGCCCAAAAGATCGTGCTAATCGGAGAGGCATGTTAGTTGAGGTCCAGGTTCATCCCGAACTGTAACGCCACATCTAAGTAAATAAGGTTATTTATTTCAACAGTCTCCGTAACGGAAACATCGTCCGCATTTCAATGATAGAATAAAACTCGTATCTCCCGTATTGAAGAGCAATTATCATTGAGCAATAATTTCAAAACAAATATTAAGATGTATATACCAAATTAAGCAGCTGTGGAGGCTGTACAGAAAAGTGTGAGCTAATCTTTCCAGAACATCGCTACTCCGAAATAAAGTTTCGTTTATACCCTTAAAAAAAATTCGTTGAGGAAAGTCAGTCTTGGGTTCTTTAAACAGCCAATTGTCATTAGCGCGCTCAAACGATGGACCTGTGTTGTTCGGTAGCCTCACTTAGCGATCATGTTGGTGCAGTCAGTCGATAAACAACGCCATGACGACCAACAATGAAATTTGTTGTCCACCATAATTCACAGGCGGTCAGCCATCAGCAGAGTAGGGCGAATAACACAGAATGCTTCAGAAATGCATCTGGCCATAACTATCTCTGACTGGTGGAAGTGCGATAAAACCTCCACGTGGTGGACGCTGGTTATTTTCCTCCAAAACAGGAAAAGCGAAATGATCGGGCTAGTCCCTTCAAAGTAAGGTTGGCGCGAGGCAAATAACCTCGCCCGTAAAAAACCATATTACGGAACCCAAAATCAGCCTCGGATACACTGATGAACAACGACGACCACGACAACGAAAACGGCTAAACGATTTAAGAATTTTGTCATGGAACGTACGCTCACTGTATAGAGCTCGAGCTGCACAGCAGCTAGCCGATACCCTGTCCAAATATAATGCTGATAAACAGCAATTCAGGAGATGCGGTGGACGGGGAATGGTGTCTTACAAAAATCAGAATATGACATATATTACATCATGTGCTCGGGGTGGGGTTTCTAGTCAGCAAAAGAATGAAACCCACCGTTATCGGCTCTAAAGCAATAAATGAACGGCTATGCACCCCTCGCGTGCGGGAAGATTTTAAAACATAAGCCTGATAAACGTTTACGCACCTACAGAGGATTTCCCAGATGATGAAAAAGAAGAATTCTTTGGATCAGTCGAACGGGAACTCCATGCCTCTATGTCCTCAGTATGACGTAAAAACCATTCTGGGGGATATGAATGCCAAAATAGGTAGGGAGCCAGTATTCAGGCAACACATTGGCACCCATAGCTTACACGAGAACACTAATGACAATGGACAACGAATCATAAATATGGCAGCAAGCAATAATTTGGTCGTTGCGAGTACAAGGTTTGCGCGTAAAAATAACCACAAAGCCACCTGGGTATCTCCTGATGGAGCCACTCGCAGCCAGATAGACCACGTGTTGATAGACCGCCGCCACAACCTGAATCTGATGACGGTACGAACGTACCGAGGTGCCAACGTCGACTCGGACCACTATGGTGGTTACAACCTGACCACCATGGAATATTTTTTGAAATGAAAAATTGTATGGCGGTGTGAGAACATTGTCTCAGACGTTGGAAATGTTGGCGCAACATTAGAACTCGCATTAGAAGCCGAACTCACGAACAGCTCCTCCCACGAGAAAATCTCGCACGAGCACAACATGCTCCGCGAACATGTCCATCGTCTGAACAAGCTATTGAAGAACAACGTTTATGATAGCCGCATATTGAGCGCACCGCATCACAGCATATAACAGCGTAGCTATTTTTCAGGCCATATAATGTCCATGACAGGTATTCACATTTTGAGGCTTTTTAACATCATGTGCTCAGCTCAGTTAAGCAGCGCTCAATATGAGTCTAAACCTTAATGTTGCACTTTATTTTATATGAGAACAACAAAGTAATTTTCTCTATAAGCGACTACCAATTAGTGAACGATTTAAATTCGCAGTATTTACACGCATACTTGTACAAATCTTAGATATAGAATATGGCACAATTAACTCTTCATATAGCGTATTTGAATACATCTATTAGTTATTTTAATGAAACATCAAATTCAAGAATACAATATAAGAATACAAGATTATCTGTAATCTATAAATCTACAAGAAATTATTTATTATTAAAAGTGCCTAAATACATAGATGACATTTAGACCTAATGCTACTCACACATACGTACCAAAACTATGTACATATACTCGTATATCTCATCATTTACGAAACGTCAAACCTTGAGCAACAGGAAAAATTCTACATTTTAACGACACAACACATTATTTGAATTATTTAAGAACGTCAAACAACAAATAGAATTAGTTAACTAAAGTAATTACTCTTATTACTCTCTAAAAAACATAAATTGAACTGAAATTGTATATTTAATTACATAAACAATCAGTTATTGTTTATGCTGCAATAATAAACTTACAACATTGGGGGAAATGTTAATTGGATCCATGCGACTCCATTCGTGTTCGAACGTTTTATTGATGGGCGTTTCCTTGTAAGTGACATTGCGAAACTCAGCTGTAAAACTTCGAACAGGATATCCACCAGAGTTCGTCTTGTTAAATCTCCAAATGAGAAATCCTAGAATTGTCGATGCTTTAAAGTACAGCTGTGACACAGGACCAGGCGGCGTGCGAACACTCAAGTTTGCTTTTAAGTATGCCTGAAATTCATCTTCGATTCGGGTGCTATTTCGCACGCCCTTTAATGATGATTCCATGAATGACGATGACGTAGAAGAGGTAGTTATTATTGATAAGTCTCGTGACGATGTGCTGCTTAAAACTGTACCGTTAATGTTGTCACTGTCACTGTGCATATGTTTATTTGTCTCAGCCGCATCTTCATCTGTATCTTCGTCGTCGGTTATGTTTGAAAACAATGTTAATGGCGCTGATGCTAAACATATGTATAATCCTCTATCTGCTTCCGAGACGTTGGTAAGGACAAGTATTGTTCCGGTCTGAAGTTTGAGTACATGAGAAAAACGGTATTAGCATAATGTTTTGGTTTATTGGTAATAAACTGTTATACGATTTAAGTTGAACAAATTTGAACACAAACAGTATATGGAATCAGTATTAGTCAAGAAAGCTTTAGTATGGGTATTCGAAAGCATATGGAAACCAAACCGTTTAGAATTTCATAAAGAAATGACTGGATAAAAAACGGTAATCCTCTCTTAAACAATAGACATAGACAGACGCAATATTGTCGTCCTACTTATGGAGCATAACCGAACTGGAAGTTAGGTTCAGTTTTCAAATTGGGAAAAATACTGGACTTCCTGAGAGAGGAGGAGAGAATGACTCTACATTTATGTAAATTGTTGATGAAAAATGCTTCCTTTGTACTGCGTTTTAATAAAGTTGATATCTTTTATGAGTCTTCAGATATCCAACTTCAATGCCTGTTCTATAGTTTTGTTGCCCATGCTAATTTTTAGCTTTGAGGTCAATTTTCTCCAGAAAATTATCGAATATGATAAAAATTCATATTTAAGCTTTTTACATAAATTGTGAGGGGCCAGATGATTTTGATGGAAATCTGACAACCGGAAGTGACAGTTTATTTAGACAGTTTTTGCAAATAAATCAAAAAGTATAGCACTTAAGAGAAAATTGTTAGGTGCACAAGAAAAATAAAAAAAAATTAAAAAAAAAAATTGAAAAAAAAATTTAATATACATTTACTGAAGATTCCGGCCCTGTCCGTAAAATAAAGTCGTGTTGTGCCCACACCTCCATTTTTTTCTTATGAACGTAACAACAATCATAATAATAAAAATCAACAACAAGTTTGCGGAAATACCCAAAGCAATTTGTGTTTAAGTCCAAAATAGCATTTTTTATATTCCGAGTATGACGCGTGTGATGGTTTGAAAACGCGACATTTTCTCGTTTTTTATGTCTTTTTTAACCACCTTTCGCACGACCTAAAGGGCTGGAATTTCGTGAACGGCTCAATGTCAGGGACCTACAATTTAAGGCCGGTTCGAACGGCAAATTGAGAAGCTTTCCGTGACAAGTTATTACTCTCAGAACGTTTGTCACCCATTCGCGAGAGGTGGGACACCGCTCAGTAGCCATGCTCTTTTCCACTGAGCCACGGCGCCCACTTGGCGATTATTACCAAATAATAAACGACTGTGTGGCGTGTTTTGATGTAGGTTATTTTACATTTATTTACTATATAACCGAAAGCATACCTCCCGGTTCTTGGTTGCTGGTTAATATCAGCAAATAATTCAAAATCCCTTCCTTGTGGTGTTGTTAAACCTGAATGGCGAATTGTTTATATTGAAATCACCCGCAATGACGAATTCAGAAAATGGATCAAGCGATTAAGTTCTAGTTATAGATATATGGCCTTACCTTTATACTTTAAAATAGCTCGCACAATGAATACATATTTGAACATTCTTGACAACTACAACAAATCTTTCACAATCGTTTAGCTATGTTGCTGACTTCATTATGCATTTCTTACGATATAGTTAAAAGTTTGATAACTTTTGCCCTAAGATTTCTACCTACATACGAGCAAATTTTTTTTGTTCTTAAAACCAAAATCCTTTCAATCCTTTAGTTTGTAAGGTAAGCCTTTTCTATTGTAAGAGCACTGGTACGCTTGCTCAACATAAATGAGTACGCTGTTTTAGCAGTTGCATCATTAATAACAGAAGCAGAATTTTTGTTTAGTTCGACTATATACAGATATTTCTGTTAACTAATCCTAAATAGTCCATACATTTAGTCTTATATTTTTAATTGTGGATTCAAAAAATGAGAAAGACAACTTGCTGCGTCGCTATAATTTTAGTCTAAATATACACTTCGTTTGCAAAGCTATTAAGGGAATATCGTGGAATGGAAATTAAAAGCTAATTAGAAGATAAAGGTTAGTGAACATTTGCCAACAATGAAAAAGAATCTGCGTAAGTATTATTGGAAATGACAAATAAGGCAAAATAAATCCACGAAGAAAAGTTTAATAAAGGATGCAAATTTGGATAGGAATAAGAGAGGAAAAGCTTAATCTTACCAGGACCACTCAACATATTCCTCTACAAACGACAGACTACCATATATTTCACCTAAGTTTTTAGTTCCTTAAAAAAGATGCTTACAACGATAATTATGAGAGTTATAATATTACTATAATGGTAGCATTTATATTTAGATATTTTTTCGGAAAAGCCCCACATTCTTGCTACAAAATCAGGATCCCTTTTTTATTCCTTTTTATGATAAAATCTCTATTTGCATGACTACCTCATTGTGGCGACAGCATCAGAACCACAAGAACAAAAATTAATTGCATACATTTTGTTGACAATGCAATTTGCGATTTCCAGCTCGATTTCTGTCCTTAATATGAATTCACTTGAACATGAATAATGAATGCATTATGGTCTACGTGCAGGACGATGAATAAATATTTCAATACAGTTGCGAAAAATTGCATTAATTTTTTTTTTTGTTATTTTTCATGTAATGACTTTCTCATGTCTTTATTGTTTTGTAATGTATGCATGCTGTTTTACTTAACGCAAAGCTTATGGTGCGAGGAAAACTATAAAGCTAATGGGCACCTAGTCAAGGTGAACTCACCTTTTATCCGATAAAATAATGACGATTTTTTATTTTGCTTGTAAAATTACCTGTATTACATTGGTGTTATTTCCGTATTCTTTAACCCACATTATATAACCATCAGCTTCACAAGGTATCGAAATATTTTTCCCTTTATCGGTCACGTATTCGTTGTACTTAATAGTTGTTGTTAAGACGGTTAACACTGTAATACGTAAAAGAAGAAGTGAAGAATATTATATTTAGAGTACGATAAAGGATATTGGAGATGTATGAATCAAAGCAGTATACATATTTATATTCCTATACTGCTTTGATTTCACTGTTTAATTTTGTTACTCAATATACAGTAAAGATCGTTTTAATTATTCATAATTTTAGACCATCGCGAAATTGGACCACACTTATTAAAGCAATAAATAATCAATTTAAATATGCAATTTTCATTCATAAGCACTGCGAACTAATTACTTCTATGTCAGTAGTCGGGACGGAAGCGTAAGGAGGTAAGAATGTTGCGAACCGAGCTATAAAATAATGTTACAGGTAAGGTGTCGTGGATACGCAAAGAGAGCTCAAAAGATAGTTATTAAAATAGATTAATAATTGTGTTTTTAAATGAGAACCCCTCCAGGCATATAAGTTCTACCAAACAGTTTCCGTGCTGTGAGACTATACAAATGTTAGAAGCAAAGAAAAGTTTCATTGTCTCCAAAATAATATATATATATTGTTTTGGTGAAAGAGTCGTTAAAAAAATTCATCAAACAATTAAGCGTGAATTCGAATTAGTAAAATTACACATTTATCCAGAAAAGTATTCGTACACTTTTTAAAGTCACATCTATAACATCTAAGCATCTAAACCAACAGAAGACTGATGGGGAAGAAGGTTCGCAGTCAAATTGCTACGATACATGAATAGATACAAGAAACTTCAAATCTTATAGACAGAAATATCGAGAAAAGACCAGAAAATTGTAGCCTTGTTCCCTTATTTACAACTAACGATACTTATATGTTATCTTCTATCAAACAAACCGGTTTGACTACCTTTTTGACCAGTACATAATGAATCAAACTTACAGGCGGTTACATTTCAAACAATCTTACAGCCTAAAAGTATGCTACATAAAAGTGCTTATTTTTAGTATGCAGTATGTACATTGCGATTTATCTAATGAGCTATATGAGCTACTAACTACTTTTCGTAACAATATGTTCCTTCCAAGAAATTTCACTTGATACTTTCAAACCTAACATCTTAAGTGAATCAAATTTCGCAATAGGGGCACCATTGATTACTGGTGGCTCGTAAAGTTGAACTGCCTTCTGAAAAGAAGACAAGCATGTAATCCGATAGCGTTGTATCATCAGCAACTGAATTGATATCATAGGCTGTAAAAGACAATAGGTCATTGATAAATATTAAGAAGAGCGTAGGAGACAAGGATGACCCTTATGGTACTCCAGCGCTGAGGGGATGCCATTAAATACAACTTTTTTTTACGGTTCTATAAATAATCCTCAATCCATGCAATAAAAGAGGTGTGTAAGTTGAGCGGACGAATCTTATTTCTAAGACAATCTATCAAAAGCATTTAAAATATCAAAGGATACAACGCTTGATTCATCTAGACTTTTCAATGCTTTGCTCCCAACAATGAGTCATGCGTATAATGAGTTCACCTCTGAACATTTCTTCAACAACAAGTTTACCAGAATCCTCCCAAAATTATACACATGTGTTTGGTAGTCACAGACAACACAAACTGGGAGGATCGGATACCGGTGTCAAATGGCCGACATAGGAATCTTTTTTAAAAGCGCATGTTTTCCAGATATTTTTTATAGAAGCATCCTGAAATTTAACACAGGTATTTTGTATATAAAGAAAACCCCAACAATTGTATTTTGGTAGGATTCGGAGACCGTGGTCAAGTGTCTGAAATCAAGAAATCATTCAAATGTTTTCCCAAAAACAAATAAATAAAAGAAAAAAAAACTTTTGTAGAGTTAAAGAAACAGTAAATGTCATATTTTGGATGGAATTGGACTCATGGGCCGAGAGGTCCAATAATTTTTTATAGAATCACATATTATGTATTGGGAGACCAATGCGGCGCTTCGCTGCCCTCACATGTAGTCTACATCAATAAAAATGAAATGAAATGTGGGTTTTTGCTTGTTATTTTGCCAACCAGGCATGAAGTTAAAAAAAGCTTGCAATTAACTCTTTGACCTTCATACGACAGGGCGAGTACTTGGCGCCATCAAATTGCCAATTCAAAGCAGCGTATGTTCTCCAGGTTAGGATCGGCTGAAAAATAGCAGCGTCTGCTCTCCGTGTTAGGATCGGCTGCAAGCGGGTGTCTGTTTCTTGCAACAAGCGGCTCGCTATATAAACGTGTAACACAGGTATGGACTGGATGCCTTAAGTATACAACCATCAGTCTAGTGGCCCTCCTACAGTGGGTAACAACAACACAAACCTCCAAGCGATTATGGGCCAACACGCTCTCGGAACCCACGCAACAACAATGGAGAAAGGCTAGTTGACCTCTGCTCTAGTCATCACCTATACATTGGTGGTACCAGGTTCCCGCATCTGGATATTCACAGATACACGTGGCATTCCCCAGATGGATCGACACGTAATCGAATTGACCATATTCTGATCAGCAAGAGATTTCTCAGCTCGCTACTCAGATGTCAAAACTAGCCGCGGCGCCGATGTCTACAGTGATCACCACCTTGTGATTGGAACGATTCGGTTACGTCCAGCGGCGATCCATCCACAACAGAAAGCAGCACGAAAGTACGATATTCAGAAACTGCAGGATCCTACAAAGGTGGAAGAATACAAAATGCGATTTGACACCCACATCGCAGAAAGCAGTGACAGTACCAGGAACAGCATTGGGGCCGCATGCAAAAACGCTACAGAAGAAACACTTGGCTACGTGTAACACAAACGAAAGCCTTGGATACGGGATGGAACGTGGAGGTCCATCGAGGTTAGAAGAGCAATCAATGCTCAAATGATAAAGTCGCGCACGCAGCAAGAAACCCAACAGCTAACAAGGGAATACAACGACGCGGAACGACAGGTGAGAAGGATGGTGCGCAATGATCGTGAGCACTTTAGAAACAACATCGATATTGAAGCTCAGAACGCGGTTCAGTGCGGTGACATGCGTGAAGTATATATGGCGATCCACAAGCTCAGCGGAGAAGGCATCAAACTATCGCCCCCGCTCAAGGATCGTGACGGAAATGTACTTGTCACCGAGCAACAACAGCTAGAGCGGTGGAGAGAATTTTTCAACGACTCCACCGATGTTGTTACAGACAACAATGACCCACTGGCTCGTCAAAAACGCCGCAACCCGAGACGCAACATATCTACCGAACCAACAGGTGGAGAAGAGATCGAAACCGCAATAAGGAAGCTGAAAAATCCCAAAGCTCCAGGACCGGATAACCTGACTTCTGATGTGCAGCTCGGTCGCCCATGCGTTTGCACTCACCCCAATCATTCGTGAAGCGTGGAGTACTTGTAGAATTCCGGACAGTTGGAAAGAAGGAGTCATCACGACGATCCCAAAGAAAGGCGACCTTAGCGATTGCAAGAATTGGCGAGGGATGACCCTTCTCAACACTATCGAGAAGGTGCTGGCTTTGCTAATACTCGATCGAATCTCACCAACTGTAAACAACCTACTGCGAAGAGAGCAAGCTGGATTCAGGCCAAATCGATCGTGCGTAGATCACATCATCACACTCAGAATCATCATTGAGCAGTCTGTGGAATGGAGGTCACCCTTATTCCTTCTCTTTGTCGACTTCGAACGAGCCTTCGACACGATCTCAAGAGATGCCATTTGGAATGCGTTGCAAAATTTAGGTGTACCGGAAACAATTGTGGTGCTTATTCGTGAGCTCTACAGAGATGCCTGCAGTGTACGTTTCAAGGGCAAGCATAGTGTCAAATTCAACAAAACCAAAGGAGTACCCCAAGGTTGTGTTCTCTCACCTTTGCTCTTTTTGGTTGTTCTTGATAGTGTCATGGTGCAAACAAACAACGAAGCACCGAACGGAATAAAATGGCGCCCATCTCAAAAGCTCCACGATCTCGATTACGCTGACGACATCTGCTTGATGACACACACACTTCCTGACATGGTCTGGAAATTGGAGAAACTGATCGCCAATGCAAGGAAAGTCGGGTTGAAGGTAAACATGAGCAAAACAAAAATGATGCGCACCGAAACCAGAAACCTAGCTCCGCTAACAATTGCAATTGACGAACGCGCTGTTACCATCGATGAAGTTGAAGAGTTCTGCTACCTCGGCAGCGTGATAAAGAAGAATGGCAGCTCGGAGGCAGACATCTCGTCCCAAATCAACAAAGCACGCTATGCGTATCACAAGCTGAACAATATATGGCGTTCACGCAACATCTCGAGACGCACTAAGCTTAACATTTTCAATGCAAGCGTGAAATCGGTTCTTCTCTACGGATGTGAGACCTGGAAGGTAACCGACTCAGTATCTACGAGGTTACAGGTCTTCATCAACATTTGTCTCAGAAGGGTGTGCTGCATTTTCTGGCCAAACTTGATCTCAAACGTGGACCTTCTAAAACTCACCAACAGTCAGCCAATAGGTACAGAGACTCGATGGAGAAAATGGCAGTGGGTGGGGCATACTTTGAGGAAACCAGATGATGACATCGCAAAAATGGCATTTGAGTGGAATCCGCAAGGAACGCGCCAATGCGAACTGGCACAGGATCGACGAAAATGGAGGGAGTTTGTTTATTCAATAATCTTTTAAGTTAATTGTTAATTATGTCAAACACTTGTAAATAATAATTGTAAACTGTAAATAAAAATTGAACAAATATCAAGGGAAAAAAAAAATTTGCCAACCTATTTGTAAGACATTTCCAAAGTATATTATTGACAGGTGCAGGAAGGTTATATATCCATGGGGGTCGAAGATGTGAAACCTTAATATCAGCGGCATGTGCAAACCGTAAATAAACCGTAAACTTATAAAATAACAAATAACTGCGGCACAGTTCATGAACTCATCATTTCCGAAATTTTTTATTAATTAGCTAACAAACAGATTTATTTATTTGTTGTTATCTAATTTAAGAAAAAGATTTTATAGGAAATCTGACAAGTCAAGCAAAGGAGCCTTTCTGATAAATTTTGTAATATTTCTTAGCTTCATGCATCAGTAGCCTTCATGTTGTAAAAGGTCATGCAATGCTGCAAATATGTCTTTTAGATCTATTAAATATATAAAAAAAATTTTAAATACTTGAAATAGTTCGAATAGTTTTGAATGCAGCTACGAAAATAATATTCTCGTGTTCAGTTGTGCAATTCGAAATAGATTGTAAATAAAACATCAGGAAATCGTTTCATTTCCGAAACATTACTCACAAAATTATCACAACCCAATTTGATTTAAAATGACCAACTAACGTGATGTACATACTCGTACATATGCATATGTACACAAAGTAATTTGCAATGGATAATTGATTGATTCAGTGCAAATTAGAGGTACGAATTGGGTTGATATACATAGCACAAGCGTTTCTGTGCACAGAAACTCTATACCAATGGAAATAATACTGACGATTCTATATCGGAAGTTTGCTAAAAACTTTAATTATCAATCATTTTGAAAATGCCAAGCAGCTTGAATTATTTTTCCAATTACATTTTCATACACATCTATGCTTCAAACTGGGTTACGATACGATATAAAGCAAATTTTGTGTTAGCATGTATACAGGCGGCGCACCAGAGGCATCTTTTTGTTTTTATTTTGGCTAATATTTTAGGAAAACGTATATATTGCATTGCGAATTGTGGTACCATCATAGAAAGCTTTATTCGGGAATTTGGGAATAACTATAACTTATTGCTGGTGTATAACTTTCGAGTTTTTGCTTGCTTACGAGTAAATACCGCAAAAACTTTAAATTAAATTAATTTAATTAGAACTCTTTTGGGGATTACAAGCGAAGTTTTATCCATTTAATAGTGAAGAACTGCAACTAGATTTATGTAATAATATAAATCTAGTTGCAGTTCTTCACAGATGCGCTTGTGTAAGCTTTTCATTACACTTCTTTTTATTGGGCATAATACTTACATAACCATAAGCCTATATGGTATCTTCACACAAAAAAACGTACTGCTCGCGTAGCGCGAAGTCGAGAAGTTAACAGAAATGTAAGTTCACAGCAGAGCAACATAATATTATTGAGAAAACGTGACAAACGTAAGTATGTTAACAACCTGGCCTCAGAAGCAAAGGAAGCAGCGAGAAGGTGCGATAGCAGAACCGTTTACAGAATCACCAAAGAGCTGACCACCGCCCTAGCCAACATCCGGTAAAAGGCCTAGATGGTGCCGTACTAGTTTTAGATGAGGATCAGCTCAAGCGATGGAAGGAGCATTTCTCTACGGTCCTTAACCGTGTATTCGCCAACGATATGAACCCAAATCAAACGGAGCTGGCGGAAGTAACAATTTCCCGAATTCGCACTTCAACTCCCAGTAAAGATAAGATCGCTACCGCGATCAACACACTACAGAACAACAAGTCGGTAGGACTAGATGGTATACCCGCAGCGCTTCTGCGTGCCGCTCCAACGACATCAGCAGAGCTTTTATATACTTTTGTAGAGAGAGCTTGGAAGGCAGAAAGTTTCCCCGACGAGTGGAAGAAGGGAATGATTGTGAAGGTCCCTAAAAAAGGTAGTCTTATGGAGTGCGAAAACTGGAGAGGCATTTGCGTTCTTCCTGCAGTTGCAAAAGTAATAGCCAAAGTTGTACTTGAGCGAATTAAGGACCATCTGGAAGATACACTCGATGCCGAACAAGCACTGGATCCTCCTGTGTAGACCACATAAGCACCCTGCGGAACAGTGCGTTGAATTCCGGTCACCACTGCACCTGCTGTTCATCGGTTTTGAGAAGGCGTTTGACAGTGTCAACAGACAGTTTATCTGGCTCGCCTTGCGCAGGAGAGGTATACTCGATAAACTAATAGCTATATTAAAGTAACATATGATGGCTCTAAATGTCATGTGCTGGCAGAGGAATTCGAGATCCTAAGTGGGGTACGACAAAGTTGCATTCTATCGCCGATACTTTTTTGTTGGTGATTAGCGATGTACTTCGCACAGCTTTATATACTGGAAACGGAGGAATTCCTTGGACTCTTACATCTCAACTCAAACATCTGGACTACGCTGACAAATGACAACAAATGTGGAAAGGGAGGCAAATGTTTCGGGTTTGAAGATTAATACTGTCAAAACCAAAATCATCAACCTCGGCACTAACTCAGTAACTCAAGTTAACATTGCTGGACAACCGGTAGAGAGAGTAGAGAGTTTCCAATATCTTGGGAGTATTATCTCGACCGAAGGTGGAACCGAACAGGACATTGTCAACCGAATCGGCAAAGCAAAATCAGTGTTTGGAATGATATCCACGGTATGGCGAAGCAATACGATCAGCTTAAACACTAAGCTGCTATTGTATGGGTGCAGCACTGGAAAGGTGACCGCTACTATCACAAAAAGATTACAAAAGTTCGTAAATAGGTGCCTACGGAACATCTTAGGGGTTTTCTGGCCTAACCGTATCTCTAACGAACATCTTTAACGGTCAGGAACCAATAGGCACAACCATCCAACGACGGAAGTGGCAGTAGATTGGTCATAGACTCCGAAAAGACGACAGTTCCATAGCAAACTACGCAATGCAATGGAATCCGTTATCTCAGGATGGTAGAAGAACGGGTCGTCCGAGAAATACATGGCGCAGAACAGTTGAGGAGGAGTCACGGCAATTGGGGAAGAGTTGGAAAGAGCTGAAGCTCATTGCCAGGAACCGCATGTGATGGCGCGTAGGCGTAGTAGAGGCCCTACGACCCACAAGGGGATATAGGACATAATCTAACCAAACTAAGTTAAATGCTTTGGACATATCGAGTGCAATGACTTTCTTTTACTAAATTGATGCAAAGACCAGTTGAGCTCTTCGGTGAAATATACCATCATCGCCAGTAGAACAATGCTAACGATATCCGTACTGCCGATCGCTAAGCATTCCATGAGTTTCAAGATATTTCATGAGCTGATATTTGATCAGTTTTCATGACCTTGGAAAAATTGGATGTAAGTACTATGGTTCGGTACAGGGAAGGAGACGACGACTCGCCTTTTTTATGGACATATGCTGGATAAAGACTATTTTCTTACTTTTTGCGATGAGTCCAGAAGAATAGGATTGGAAAAAAAGCTTACGCAAGAGTAATGCTTGAAAGAACACCTCTTCAGAATTAATTGGGGAAATACCATCTAGTCCAGCAGATATATGTGTGTTGAAATCGTTTAAAGCTCTAGCAATTTCACGAGTATGAATGTGCTCGGAGGTACAGGCGGCAGCAATGCACAATCTGGAAGTATGGAGCTAGCTGCAAAATGCGCAGAAAACAGATTGGCCTTATCTATAGAGTTGACAACTGGTATGTCATTATAAATGAGTGTTGGAATCGACGACGAGGCTGTATTTTTGGTTCTTTTTACGGATGACCAAAAAATGTTCACTACCTTTGGCCATTGTAGTAATATTTGTCTCAATGTTTCGTCGTTGGCGAATTTGACTCACCAAAGGTGGGCACTGCAATCATTTCTTGTTCGTTTGAATTTTATACGGTTTTTCTTATCAGGATTTACTTTGTAAAACCGAAAACATACCTCTATAATACTAGAGGCCTCTCTACAGCTCGAATCATACCATTCATCTTCCTCTGGCTTGACAGACTTATTCTTCCAATGCGGCATCCGCGTTTCGGTCGCGGAATAATAGCCACCAGTTAATACTACCAAAGAAGTTGTTAAGACCGTCCCAATTGGCTTTCTCGTATTGCCATACGGTTTTTTTTAGTTTTTCCTCAAAGATTCCTTTTATTATTGGGTTTCTTTAAGCATAGCAAACTCACTCACTTCATCTTGTTTTTATGTAGTTTGCCATTTGTCGTTTGCCATTCGACGAATATAATTGCTTCTAGGTGATTTAGTAAATACAATTAATTTCAATCAATTGAAGCAATCATCATATATGCATGTATGTATTGATTGACTGCTGGCCCTTAGACGTTCAATAGAATAATCTTTCAGCAAAAAGTAAAGTGAAAGGGATGAACGTTTACAGTCGATCATTAAGGGCATATTTTAAACGGTCATTTGAATACTCTTTTAACCCACGTTACAAGTATTCTAATGTATTACGATTTCTGTTGAAGTCTATAATTAGTTTGCATGCGTGCTATATTAATAGTTTTGGACATGCGAAGGATATTCTGCGTTATTTTCTTATACTGGGTTGTGGCGTATGCGCTCTGTAAATATTGATTAAAGTACAAATAGATTTCTTTAACATAATTCAATTCAATAGCAAGAGTAGACTTGACCAACAAATCACATCCATCACACACACATTTCCCATTTCCCTGCTGTTCAAACGCTACTATAAAATATAAAAACGAGTAGATATTCCATTGGAAGGCAAATATACTGCACAAATAAATAAATTTATAATTTAGTGAAATTTGGCGTTACCTCAATCTCTGAACTCAACTGTACGTCTGAAGTTGGGCTTGAGGGTAAACTGATGAGCATTTAGAGCGCCACCAGAATTAAGGTTGAACTCATGGGGAGGCGGCATGTAACTGGCTATTTCTCTTGAGCATCGCTGGTGGCAGTAGCAGTAAAACAGTGAGAAGCAAGAAACGTTCCTGCGTTGTTCAAGCGAGTCTATTGCTTTCGCAAAGTTTGTATCACCGAGATTTACTGATCGGTTTAGAATTTCGGGCCAATAAAGGCCTTGCGTAAGTTAATTTATTCCAGATCAGAGGGAGTGAAATATTTCTTGCACTTTGTGAGAAAACCTAAACATTACGCAGCATTTTCTGGTGATGACGAATATGTGATGGTTCCAACGAAGCTTGTCGTTGACACACATACCGAAAATTTAGAGTTTTTTAGTTTCCTCGATGCAAGTGCCATTCATGGATAAGAGTTGATGGTTTACGGTTCGCTTGGATGACATAACACACCATTGTGTTTTGGAAACGTTAAATTCTACTCTAATAACTTATTTCCATTTTATTATGCTGCCCAGGGCAGAATTTAACGAGCTTAACATATTTGTAATGGTTTGAGTTCGACAAGTAAGGAGGAGAGACGTTCCTCAAAGTTATATAAAAAGCTAAGAGTGCTGTCATCATCATCAGCAGTAACAGAACTATTGTGTTGTCGTAATATTGGTACGTTTTCAAGCGTATATCATACTTCCTTCAAATATCACAGAGTAGTATTTGAACCAAATTGTAAAATACAAAAGTTTGAAATTGAGATTAGAAAAAGTGAGTAAACATGTTGATTTAAAATAGATCAGTGCGTCTACCCTTTACTCGCGGTGTAAGTGAAACTTTTTTGATGTTGTGAAGACCACAAAAAGATGCTCAAAAGACTCTTCAAAAGACTCCAAAAATACCTTAAAAAGGCTCTTCAAAAAACTACCTAAAATCCCACAAAAGACACCTAAAAATCCTAAAAGACCTTCAAAACACCCCAAAAAGACTTTCAAAAGACCCCAAAATGACCCTTAAAAGACACTTAAAATATTCGAAAAAGTCCCCCAAAAGACCTTCAAATAACCCCCAAAAGACCCTCAAGACTCCCAAAAAGACAAAGACAAAAGATCCTTAAAAGACCCTCAAAAGACACCCAAAAGACACCTTAAAGACTCCAAAAAGACCTTAAAAAGGCTCTTCAAAAAACTACCTAAAATTCCACAAAAGACACCTAAAAATCCTAAAAGACCTTCAAAACACCCCAAAAAGACTTTCAAAAGACCCCAAAATGACCCTTAAAAGACACTTAAAATATTCGAAAAAGTCCCCCAAAAGACCTTCAAATAACCCCCAAAAGACCCTCAAGACTCCCAAAAAGACAAAGACAAAAGATCCTTAAGAGACCCTCAAAAGACACCCAAAAGACACCTTAAAGACTCCAAAAAGACCTTAAAAAGACTCTTCAAAAAACTTCCTAAAATACACGCAAAAAACCAAAATAAGGACACCTAAAATATCCTAGAAGACCCTCAAAAGACGCCAAAAAGACTTTCAAAAGACCCCCAAATGACCCTTGAAAGACCGTTAAAATACTCTAAAAATATTCCGAAAAGACCCCCAAAAGACCCTCAAATAACCCCGAAGAGACCCTCAAAAGACTCCCCGAAATACCCTCAAAAGGCCATACCGAATTTCATACAAATCGGTTGAAAAATTCCAGACCTTAATGACCATATCCCAGAATTTTCATAGGAACAAGTCTTATAGTCGCATATTAGTCCTAAATACTGAATTTTATAAAAATCGTCACAATTGCCAAATGCTTAGACCTTAAGCTATGTCAAATATTAAACCATCGGGAGAAAAGAACTAAGCTGCAATGATAAAATAAAACAAACAACCTAAGCCTTGAGCAAAATTATGACCTACCATATATATACCATATATACCATATACAAAGTATATGCTGGCAGAAAATCAATTTAGCGTTAAAGTCCTTTGTGTATGCTTTCTGGTACTTGATACGACTGCAATCATTCAATGCATCATGAAATATTTGTGAATGACTTTAAAGTGTCTGACACTATTACTGATTTAAAAGGCTTTCCATTCGATTAAGTACACAGAAATGGATATCTACAACAAAGATTGTGGTTCTTTAGATGAATTGCTTTCTAGCATTTTTTTAAGTAATACAATCTACTATAGTGTGTTGTGTTTTGTAAACGAGATAGATATCCAAACTGTTTTTTTCACATTGAAACTGATAAAAAGAAAACTGTTTTTTTTTTTCAAATATTCTGTACTCGATGAAGGATAAATTAATTTTTAAAGTGTTTTCGCTCAATAGAAATAGCAACCACTTTCACACAAACGTAATTCTTTTTCTGGTATTTATCAATAGGAAAATAAGTTTCGCTACCTCGTTTGAGAACTCGTAAAAAATTTTGAAAAATATTTTCGGTGTTGATTTTTTAAATTCGTACAGCAGCAAGCAATAATATGGTCGTTGCGAGTACAAGGTTCACGCGTCAAAAAGCCACCTGGGTATCTCCTGATGGAGCCACTCGCAACCAGATAAACCACGCCATAACCCGAACCTGATGACGGTACCGAGGTGCCAACGTCGACTAGGACCACTATCTTGTTAGTGTGGTGCTCCGAGCGCGGATTGCATCATCAAGAAAGATAGCATCCGCAAATCAGGTTCAAGTCAACATGGCTGCCCTTCGCAACGAAAAGACCAGAAACAACTACGGTCAAGCGATAGGACTCGCCCTAAATGCAGGAAGAGTAAGTCCTGGGGCTGAGATGTCGTGCGTAGACGAGAAACGAACAGGCGTTAAGTATACTGTCATTAGTACTGGTGATACCATTTAGGCAGTAGTCGTAGATATCGGAACGACTAGTTCGATGACGAATGTAAGCTAGCGACTGAACATAATAATGTTGCGTACCGGGCAATGCAACAACCTCATAGAACGCGGGCACGCGAAGATGAATATAAAGAGCTCAGAAGATATGAAAAAACAGTTCACCGGCGAAAGAAAGCAGCCTGGGAAAAGAATCTCGTCAGTGAACTAGAACGGTACAGAGAGCGAGGACCGCACCAAGCGCGGAAGTTCTACCAAAGAGTCCGCGGCATAACGCAATATATACCGCGCTGCACATACTGCAAAGACAAAGAGGGTAATCTGATCGCCAATCTCAAAGGCATCTTAGAGCGATGGGAGGAGCACTTTCATAAGTTGCTTAATGGCCAGCCAACTGAGGAATTGGAGGCTCCACCAATGACCGAAGACCACACTATGCTGCCGCCACCAAGCATAGACGAAGTTAGCAGAGCGATAAATCGGCTCAAATATAATAAGGCCCCGGGATCTGATGGTATCCCAGCGGAGCTGATTAAAACAGGAGGCCCCGCAATACACCAAACAAGTATGAGAGGAAGAGGCGATGCCAGAAAGAAGACGAGAAGAGAAGAAGTAGAGGCATCCCCTGTGCCCCATACATAAGAAAGGAGATATTACAACCTGTAGCAATTATCTTGGTATAACGTTGTTGAGTACCTCGTATAAGATTTTCTCCTCTATCCTTCAAGACAGGATAGCCCAATACGCTAAAGTCATCATTGGTTTATACTAGTGTGGCTTCATCCCAGGCAAATCAACAACTGATCAGATTTACACCCTTAAGCAAGTGATGGAAAAATGTCTAGAGTTTCAAAACTCACTAAAACATCTTTTCATAGACCTTAAAGCCGCCTATGATAGCATAGCCTTAGTAGAACTTTATAAAGACATGAGAGTTTTCGGCATCCCAAATAAACTGACACGACTATGTAGGTTGACCATGACCAATGTTATAATAATAATATTCGGCGCGACAGACCGGGATGGTCCAAGGCCTAGCTTCTCACGACCATTTGTGTTGTGCATGTATATTTTTGGACACAAATGGAAGGGACCTACAATTTAAAGCCTGATCCGAACGGCGAATTGAGAAGCTTTCCGTGACAAGTTATTACTCTCGGAACGTTTGTCACCCATTCGCGAGAGGAAGGACACGGTGAAAAATACTTTTGGTGTTACTGGGATTCGAACCAAGAATCTCCTTATCAGTAGCCGTGCGCATTTCCACTTAGGCACCCCAACCACTTGGAGGCCTTTCATTTAATCATATAAACATAAACACATTCAATTAATTATTAGATAAGTAAGAAGCTTAAAAGCAAAAACTATAGGACGACAAATATACTGTAATTGCATAGAATTTTGGCATCACGACAATGGATTTACTCTACATTGTCCTACCTCTTTACCGCTAAACTGAATAGCGATTATGTCGGCAACACTGGCTTACCTGCTATTTGTTCAAAATAACAAATAATGTCACAAAAGGCAAAACAACAACACATCAGTGCATGCACATACGAGTACTTGTAGATTGACAATTAATTTATATGTATGCATACTTTCATTCAAAGTACCCACTAAAGTATTCTTGATGTGAAGCTACTTAGAACGGGTGCACTTGTACATAGTCGTAATTATAAATTAACGTATTTGTTATGATCTTCATCACAGGACAAAAAACGAAAACCAACACTCAAAAGCAACCGTAAAGCAAAATGATTTCAATAGTGTAACGTGTAACACTGTGTATAGCGCGACAGAATAAACACACACACACACACACAAACAAACAGAGGGATATACGGTTCACGAGTTGCGAACATTCATAGAAAATCAGTCCTAGGTACGCCACAACAAATATTTCAACAGGACGCTTACATTTAACCATAATAAGTGTCGGATGAGTTTTACCTACGAGTTCCTAGCATGAATAGAATCACAATTACGTTAATTTATATTCGGTTTAATGTTCAACACCTTCCCTTCAGTTTTAGTATGTACTTTAGATAAAACCACCCAACACAATGCATTGCAATGTGGTACCCACGTAAGCTCAATTAAAAATTACTCGTATTATTAAACGAAAGCAGAGTATTTTTGCCTGTTGAGCATTTCTGGTTTATGAATGTCATTAAAGGAATTATACTTAAGTTAATTCAAGCTAATAACATAACTAAAAGAGAATGACAGTAAGAGATGTTGATGTCAAGATAAACTTTGAACAAAAATGTGGATGCATTCATTTCGCCATTTTCCTAAATTACTTTTGATTATAGTTTTTTAATTACCGTTCGTCATTACTATTTAGCTGATAAAATATCGAGTGCTTGCATTACGCCCAGCAATTGATGACCCATAGCAATGCAAGTATTGAAAGAAAACGCCAATAATAAGCCAATTAAAGATTTACGGATCACAATATTTATTCCAATAAACATCTACTTCTATCTTCATCGTGGTGTCGGCGAAAGTAATCCGAGACTCTAGTATTACATCACGATGGCGTTCAAGTTTAACGAGATACTCACTAATGAAGGTGATATTGATATACTCCTAGAATTTCGACGGCGAGTAGGTGGAATGATGGCAAAGAGAAGGTCTAACATTGGTGTTCAATTACAAACTAAAAGGAGGAAGAATTCGTAATACAATCATAACAACTAAGATGCTGGTGTATATAGCAATGGCAATAGTAGAATAAGTTCATGCTATAAGGAGGAATTAGTGGTTTAATGGAAAATGCAAATCAGCAGTCGCTAGTAAATCATTTGGACTACGTTAATTGCCCTTCCGAAGAAAACTTTGTCAAGTTTAGAATAGACAGAAATAGAGCAAACGCTATAATAAACAGGACACAAATAATAAATAAACTCAAGATTCTAGATGGCAACTCGCGCTCTAGAGGTAATCCCACTAAATACCTATATTTGGCAAACAGAAAGCGGCAATTACAGCTACGCGACTGTTAGCTGTCAATCAGTGGAAATGTCTTCAAAAAAGGCACTCCCACCATAACTAAATCGCTAAAGCAAGAGCTGACGAAACTTAATTACATAACACCAGTGTTATGCTTTCAAAAAGGTTTTCGGACAACAATACCCTCCAGAGAAGACTGGAAGAGTGGATCCGTAACCGATAATGAAACAATAGAGTTTTTCACAGATAGCTCTAAGCTAGACGGTTAATTAGGAGCAGGAATTTTTTCTGACAAGCTGAAAGTAAGCATATCTGTCGCTGCAGCGTATACCAAGCTAAGGTGATAGCGATTGAAAAGGTTATGAGTTGGCTGAAGCATAATGTGCCAAATCTTCAAAGAAGATTATCATATATGTGGACAATCAGGCGGCCATAAAATCGTTGGAGGCGGTCTCGCTTAAATCTAAGGTGGTGTTGAGCTGTCACTCCTCTCTTAACGAAATGAGTGAGCAGTTCAATATAAGGATCATTTGGGTCCCGGGCCACACAGATGTTGAGGGGAATTGCTGGGCGGACGAGTTAGCTAGACGTGGTACAACTCTCCAGCTGCTACCGGAAAGTGCAGAGGTAGGTATATCGCGACACTGAAACTTGAGCTTCGGAAAGAGGCAGAAACAATCACAAATTTAAGGTTGGAAAACACCGACACTTGCAATATTTCAAGACAGGTCTGGCCGAAGCTGGACTCGAAGCGCTCTACTGCGTTTATTTCCCTACAACAACGTGAACTAAGAACGGTTGTAGGGATAATGACAGGCCACTGCGTTCTAGGGAAACACGCGAGAAGGATGGGTCTCGAATATAATGACTTATGCTGAACCAGCATAACAGCCCGATGAAAAAAACATATCGTAGGCTTCGGTAGGCAGCATATCTTACGCAGGGAAACTAGATCGAAAAATCATTTATGATATAAAGTATGAAAATCTACCGCAAGGGAGGCAATGATTTTTCTGGAAAAATGTAATAGTCCTAGATTTTAAGTTTTCCAAAGCGTTTTTAGTTGGTACACCATATTACTGAGCTCAACTTTTATATACAATATTAACAATTTATAATAATATTCGGCGTGACAGACCGTTGCGGTCCAAGGCCGAGCTTCTCACGACCATTTGTGTTGTGCAATGTATATTTTTGGACACAGAATGGAATGGACATACGATTTAAGGCCGAATATACGAACGGCAGTAATTGAGAAGCTTTCCGTGACAAGTTATTACTCTCGGAACGTTTGTCAGTTTGGGATTCGAACCACAAACCTCCTGCTCAGTAGTCATGCGAATTTCCACTGAGCCACGGTGCCCACATATACAATATATACAATATTACCGAGCTTAAAAATATATGCCACGTTTTTCGGTAATTTCTTAATTCTAATACAATTCAATACAATGCTTATTCTTATACGAGTATGTACAGTGCGGTAAAAAATTTCTATTTACATTTTTATAACAATATATATCCGAAAGGCGAATTAAGAAGCTTTCCGTGACAACGAGGAATTTTTTATCTTTATGATCTGATAGTTATCTTGCGGCTATGCGGAAAGGCATAAGCAAAACAACGTTCACTTTCTAAATATTCCTTCCTTATGAGGTGAATAGAGCCAGGAGCTGCATGAATGAGATATTTCATTAATTACAAAAAAATATTAGGACCGGTTTATAAATGCGTTTAATGTTTTGACCGTTGCTATGCAGAGGTTGTGTCGGCATTAATTTTACTAAGAAGGTCGGTAGTTCTTATCGAAAAAGGTTTGTTGACCTCTTAACAAAGTGCAATAACAAAAGTTCAACTCCATGAATCAACACCCTGCAAAGCAGTGTATTTTCATTTATTTTTAGTTACATAATCTTTTCAGATGCACTCAAATGGTAACAACAGAATACATAAACTTCCTATTGGATAAATAATTTTACGCCGTAGGCAAAAATACCAATTCAAGAAGAAAATTGCAATTTCTACTTTAAGCGAGAAATCCATTTTTCAGTAAACACTTGACAGGAATACAAACCAAAGGACAAAGGTGAAACCTTGTAATTCTTTATGTTTCATCTATTAGAACTGTGAAGAAATCTAAATAAGAAAATAGGATTTAGGTATAGATTTACAAATAATCATACAATGATATCAAATATATAAAAGACTGAACTTGTAACAATAATAAACTAAGGACTTATTTATCGCTTATGTTATATTTTGCGTTTATGATGTAAAACGAAGAGTAGTTTTGTTTGTTTTATCCTTTGTTTGTGTTATATTTTGCGATCAGGATTTATTTTATTATTACTTCTTAGGCATTCAAAAAAGGAACAAACAATTATTATTATCCACTCGTGACAGAATGTTACTTTTACCCTACACACAAATCAACCCTAACGATCTAAATATAATATGGGCAAGCACCCCTATCATCGTAAACAAAACCGTGTCCTTGACAATAAGATACCAAAGTAAACTGTGTTTTCCCTCTCTTACGGCACCACTATTAAGAATAAAACAAAGCATGCTGTAAATTTGTTAAAGGGAAAGCATAAAACACCAACGGGAATAAATTCAAAATCTTTTCATCTGGAAATAAATTCAAAATCTTCAGGTTATAATACGAGTAGTTATCGCTCTGTCTACAAAAATTATATTTATTTCTTAACAACGATGAAACAGAATAAGCCTACTCATCGTATTTTTAATGAGCACTTAACGCGAAGCTGAAGACTGTTAGGTAAAAGGATACAGATACAGGCGCTACTAGTGCTAATTTACGTCTTAGTCAAGGTTAGCTGGGGTTAGCCGTGAGTCGTAAAGAACATGGTTAGTTTATTTTTCACTTGCAATTGCAACTTTGTTACGCTTGCCCAGCTATTTTAAAAAAATTACGTATACGCCCCATCGATAAAATACTTCTGTACGAAAACTTCAGTTCAAATAAGACGTACACTTTAGCACAAGTATGAGAGAGTTTTCCAATTGGATAAAAGGAAAAAATCAATGTTTATCTCGTAACAGGCAGCAAATTCGCAGATAGCGTTTACTTTCAGAGTTATGTTGTTATGTTAAAAACGGAAAATTTAATTTACTTACGTACCTTGAGTGAAAAATAATAAATTAAAGGACGACAGAGAAACTATAGAACTGGAAGACATCCTCCCATATTATTTTATTCTTAACACTTGTAACAGCACTGAAAATCTATTTAGGCCATCTGATTTGTTTTATTGTTTATTTATATTTACTTAATTTAAGCGTAATTCGTATTTATATGTATATTTTTATTTATTTGAAACAATAATAACCACTACGCGCAAAATTAATTTATTAAAATCTTAATTACAAGGGATGTTGCGACATCGACAGCAATAACAACCAGAATAACAATAAACTAAAGAAATTAAAATGTTTCCTATTTATTATAGTAATTGTTACTGTTTTCATAACACAACCAGTATTCCAGTCGAGTGACCGTATCGTTTAACAATTTGCGCTCGACTGGAAAATTAGAACTCAACTAGAAAAGAATATTGCATCAATAAGGAACATTTTCACTGTGGGAAAATGTCATCGTAAACTGTTATACTCATTGGTAGGCGTTAATAAGAAAGCATAATAACTCTAAATTCTTGTATGAAATGAAAGGAATAATCTAAAATAATTTATTTAAACCTACTTACCAGCTTTATTAGTGTGTGTTTTAAAACTGACCTGATAAAGGTTCTCATTATATTTTGTAGTTTTATAGATATATTTTTTATCTAGCAATATAATTTTTTTTATTAAGATAATAAGTTATTTTTACTTCCTTTTACTATGTAAAAGAAAGTTTTTACATAGTAAAAGGAAGTATAGTAATCATGAAAATTTTCGAACTCTGGATTTTTGCAGATTTACCTATTACCGTGATCTCCTGAGTCAGAAAAAGTGAAAACAAAAAAATCTGTCTGTATGTCTGTCTGTCTGTGTCCCCTCTACAGTACAGACGGCTGAACTTATCAGGATTAAAATTCATATTTAAGGTTTTTACATAAATTATGAGAGGCCAGATGATTTTAACGGAAATCTGACAGCCGGAAGTGACAGTTTACTTAGACAGTTTTTCGACTTTTTGCAAATAACTCAAAGAGTATATCACTTAGGAGAAATCTGTTAAGTGAAAAAGAAATTAAAATAAAAAAACAAAAACAAAAATAAAAAACCAAAAAAAAATTGAAAAAAAAATGATACAATATACACATACTGAAGATTCCGGTCCCATCCGTAGAAGAAAGTCGTGTTGTGCCCACAACTCCATTTTTTTATTAAGGTAAAATAGGATAGAAAACCTCAAGTTCAATGGATTGGTATCAGTAATAACCTAATTACTAATTACCTTATTCAGTACCTAATTCTACTTAAAACTAGTTAACAAAGCAGAAACAAAAAAAACTAAAAAATAAGTAAACACATTTTGTAAAAACACAATTTGCTTAAATGTACCGCGTTAAATGAAAATTCGATTTTTAAAAGGCGTATATCTTGCTTATGTTTCAGTCGGAGATATTTGGGTCGTTATGATAAAATTTACATAGTATTGGCTCTTAAAAGTTTTAAATTAGTGTATATCTAAAGATTTTAAAAAAACTATTATTAAATTTAATTTCGCTTATCGGCTCAATATTATATTTATTAATTTACATAATATTTCATTTTTTTTGTATTAATAATAGGGCTATCCAATACGTTAAGGCCTAAATTTAAAACGCTATTCTCATATGTCCGTAAGTTTTACTTGTAGAATTCTATAAACGCTGGATGAACAACCTTCATATATCTTTTGGTTTGTTTTCAGAAGGTCTGTCAAAGTAAAAAATAAAGAAAAAATCATAAAAAGTATTGAGTAGACGAGCGGACTACTGTTAGACTAAGCATTCTAGTGCATCCGATTTCAATTTTATATATTTGATATAAAGAAGACAGGAATGGAAATATAGTATATAATTATTTTTTGTATAAATTGTATAATATTTATCTCAATCATTACAGCATTATTATAATTACTATCCATTTTTTATTCCTTATTTCCGGTTTATTGTTATTAGTTTATTTAGCTGCAAGTACTACTCGTAGTAACTGTCGAAATCATCTAATATCTAGGCAAAAATTTGCATCATCGCCAAACCTAAAACCTATGATCTAAATCGATAAAAGGCACCTGTTACAAATGACGTTTAACACCAAATTTTATTTTATAATTTTGATGATAGATTCTATTTTATTTTATCTTATCACATCGCCTTTGTGAATTAATATTCCAAATTTTTAGGTTAAATTTTTTTTGATTAGAAAATTAAATATATAATTTGATTTTTTGTTTTTTTTTTTGAAATCATTATGTCATCAAGTATTCATTTTCTTCTACTGATTCTGATATTTCCTTGGAAAATGTAAATTATAAATCAAAAGGTAGTTTCCAAGAAAGAATTAACGAAAAATGTTATTATTATTCAGGCAAACAAATATTTGACAGTAAAGCAAAACTTTAGTTGTGTTCAACCACAAAAATGTCAGTGTAGAGTAGTGTAGAGCAGTGCAGGTTCATGAAAACTGTCAGAGCAAGTTCAGGCAAAAACGTTATACGTCGGATGTTAAAAAGAAGAAAACAAATAACAAAAATTAAAACAAGTGATGGAAGGAATAATTATCCTATCGTTTCTTGTTTGTTTGTTTTTTTTGAATTTTTATGTTAAAAGCTCTTTCAAGGCTTTTCCATTTATTTTCCACTTGACACGGTGAAAAACTTTTGCCGTGCGAATTCATTTTGTCGGTGACATACTCCCACATTTTTTTTTGTTTTTAACAAAACATTTTTGCCTAAATCGGGGTAAGCTTACTTGAATATGGAGATCAGAAGTTTTACATCGTTTTCCAGCCAAACTGCTTTTTCTAATGCCTGCGCTGAAGTCGATTGCAAAGGGACGAAATCCGTTCCCAGTGCCTGCGACGACGTTGTTGGCATGTTTAGCACAAAATCCTCTTCCTCCTCTTCATCTTTATTCATGGAACTCTAGCTCTATTCTACGCATAATTTCAAAATTTAAATCACAAATCACAAAAATATAATCGAATAACGAATCAGCTGATGATGACAGTTTTCACCTATCTTTTGAGCTAGTGCAGAATATTCAGAACTAGAGTACACTAGTTCAGCTCAATGAACGCTAATCAGTGTAAGTCAGTGCAGAAATTTTCTCAATGAACACAAAAAAATAAAACTTTTCTGCACAGAGTAGTCCAGTGCAGCTGGTTGTACACAACTTTTATCATTTGGCGCTTTCATGTCCGCCAACATGTTGACTTTACTAATCAGTATTGCCATCTTATGATATATGCTGTCATCATAATTGTGATTTGAATGAATCTGATGGATCATTTGTCAAAGTCAATCGCCCATTGCTTGCTTTGCGGTGTTATGCCACAGGGAGCTATCAGGCACTCTAGGAATCCTTCCGGAAAAAGTTATGCCGGGCGGGATTTAAATGGTGTTATGCAGTCAGCACAGCAAAAGTTTAATTATTTAAATAAAATTTATTTAAATAAAATTCCAGGGTGTAAAGATGGGTTCCATATATCGATAAAATCAGTAAACTGAAAGGATATTTTTTTGTAAACATACATTTTTTACCTTAATTGCTAGGTAACACCTTTACGATTGAACCATTAGATAAAGAATTTGTTTTTTTGTTCTCAATTATTATTTAAAAGATTTAATAATCTTTTAAAGATTATCTTTGTCGTCTTCACTTAAATGGCTCATTATCAATACTATCTCAAAAAACAGACAGGCGATTATTACCAAAAAATACAATGGAAAATAAAAGGACTGTTATTATTATTATTTGTTTATATTTTATTACCCAGTTAACGAACTGTTTATGGATGATTTCACGGATAACCAATTTTTCTTTAAAAATCGTGCAACGTAAACGCAACACAGTAAAGTAGATTTTTTCATCGTGCAACGTAAACGCAACACAGTAAAGTAGATTTTTTTCTTGGTAAAAGAGTGAAAGCAGAAGTTTATCTAGTTCCAAAAATATAGAGAAATTATAAAGTTAACAAAAGTAATGATAATTATGAGGTAAAAATATTCTTCTTGCCCATTTATTAAAGTTTTGTATTTGACAGAAAAGAAGGTTTTGATGTTGGTAGTTCGTTATCGAAAAACAATGACTTTCAGTTACGTTTAAAAATTCGAACCAAATCGTGATTAAGTCCACTGTCTTAGTCATGTGTTTAAATATGGTTTTCGAACATTTATTTCGAAAAATCAATTCCTGCAACTAAAACTTGCAGTTACTTCTATCGATTTGGATCTAATAAATTGATTAATTGAAATTAATTGGATCTAAAGTGGGCGCCGTGGCTCAGTGGAAGTGCACATGGCTGCTATGCAGGAGGTTCAGGTTCGAATCCGCGCCGAATATTATTATTAAAGTACAATAGCCACATTCGTAAATAGATACTGAGTAACCTCAGGGGAAATTTCAAATAACAAAGCTAATCAAGGTTACCAATCTATTTACGTAGTTTGCCAACATAAAAAATAAAAAATTAATGTTTTTTTTAATTTTAATTTTTAATATAATCTCATCAAACAGCGCTGTTTCACAAATGTAACAAATACGGTTTTGACGTTTTCTATTTTGGCAGTTTTCGGCATGTTGACACTTCAAAACAATTGTCACTGCTATTTCAGATATTTTATTTTAATATAAAAAAAAAATCAATTTTACTAGCACGTGCACTTAATTATAAACTAATTTATATAAAAAAAAATGTCGACATCTGCTAAAATCAAGTATTTAGTTGCCGATACAACGGCTTTTATTAATTCCGTTCAACTTAATGTAAGAATAAAACGTGAAATAAACTTTAAATTCATTATTCTATTTAATCAATTTAGGAATATGCTGAGAACATACTTACAGTACCCGATGTCATAGAAGAAGTAAAAAACAAGCGACAAATTCGACGGCTTGTTGTATTGCCATACGATCTACAAGTTCGTGAACCTCGAGCTGACTGCGTCCACCACTGTGTCGAATTTGCCAAGAAAACTGGTGACTACGCAAGTTTGTCAGGCATCGACATCAAAGTGATTGCTCTTACCTACGAATTGGAACTGGAACACGTTGGCTCAGAGCATCTGCGAAAGGAACCTGTTGTTTCTAAAATTGTTGCTTCAAAAGAGAAACCAGAAGAATTCAAAGATAACACCAAACTTGCTGGATTTTATAATCCAAGAAAGGGGGAGGAGAGTGATTCCGAAGAAGAGGAGGACGGCGATGAAGATCATAGCGTTGAAAATATCGTACATAACCAGACCGATGAAACTGAGGCTTTAGAAGACAGCTTGAATGGAAATGAAGAAACTGAAGATGGTGATCACGATGAAATTACTGAAGAAGAGCTTGAAAAATGTTTTGCGAAATTAAATTGTGATTCTGCCGATGGCGATAAAAATTGCGACATTTTAATTCCCGAAAACGCGACACAAGATGAGTCGGAATCTGATGCTGAAGATGTCGGCGAAACACATGATGTCCACGATTGTGAAGACGACGATAGTAGTAGTTGGATTACACCATCAAACATTAAAAAAGTAAAAAAAGATCTTGAAGGTAAAATTCAAGATGATGTTATTCCTACAGTTGCTTGTATGTCAACAGATTTTGCTATCCAGAATGCTCTCAAGCAGATTAATCTGAATGTGTTAGCATTGAATGGACGTGTCATTAAACACATTCGAACATATATCTTGCGTTGTTATGCTTGCTTCAAGACTTCGAGCATAATGACCAAAGTATTTTGTCCAAATTGCGGTAACAAGACTCTAAAGCGTGTTGCGGTTAGTTTAGATGAAAATGGAAAACAAGTTGTAAGCATTAAAGCGAAACACGGAATAGTTCCTTATTTCACATACACAATTTAATTATTAACTCTTTTTAGGTACACATCAATACAAGACGTCCACTTACTACTAAATACAAAAATCAAAGCCTTCCAAGATTTCAAGGCGGCAAACACTCGCGCAATCCAATTCTTTTTGAAGATCAACCAATTCCCAGGCAAATGCCATCACGAGTGGCTAAGACTAAAACAAATGCTCTAAATGAAGATTACATTGCTGGAATTTCACCTTTTGTTATGAGAGATGTTGACTCAAAATCAGCAATGCTCCGGTCAAAGGGAAATCTGAAAGAGTGGGCAAGGAATAACACGTTTGAGGAGGACCGTCGTCGAAAGCATTACAATCGTTTAGTAAAATAAGTTTGTATTTTTTATTATGTCGTTTTTTTCGTAAAACTCTGCCCGCCCCAGAGTTGTCTTTTGGCTGTCAACTTGTTCGTTTCCACTTCAAAACGACTCTACCGTAGAGCGAAAACAGATCTATATATTTTGGGAGATAATACTAACACAACAACAACACATGCAAAAAAAATGTAAAAAGATTTTCATGTTCGATTACCTTTTGAAAAAATCTACGGTTGAGCGTGCTCTGGGGCAGAGTTTTAAGGAAGAATAACATTAAAAACTAAATGGTAAATTGTATACCATTGTTATTATAATTACATAATATTACTTAAGTGGGTTATTTTCTATTTTTTTAAAATAATTAAATTGAATAAATTTGAGTGAAAATTTAAAGCGGTTACAGTTTACACTCTGCTAAAACCTATTAAAACAATGGAATAGTAATGTTCATTACATCAATTTTTTATCTTCGGTTTGATGGAAAAAATTTTCGTTAAAAAATTTTGAAGCTGTGTTTCTTTAAAATCTGATGCAGGTTTTTTGGCTATCAACTTGTTCGTTTATTCCAAAAAACCAATATACGGTAGATCGGATTTCCCCTCAAACAGATCTTGATATTTTGGGTGATTAACCCCTCTTTTCATTAACCACACCAACAACACATACAACAAAACAATGTAAACAAAAGATTTTCGGCTTTCGTGTTCGTTTTTTCGAGAAGAAATCTGTGTTTTTAAATTCTCTATATTAACTTCACTTGCCCGTGCGTTTGTGGATTTGGGGATGTGTGTTTGTCATGGACTCTTGCGATCAATTTTTGACCTACTTCCCAAAGACCTTTTTTATTGAAATTTTGCACATAGGCATATCTCCTCTATTAAAATTTGAGGACCCTCGGGCCACGGGGTCGGTGGGCTCCCCTACAAATATTTTACAAAATTTTACTCGATTTTCTTCAAATTTTATACACTTGTGTATCTCTAATATATAATACTTTTTGTAAAAATTTTGGAAACCCTTTGGAGACCCTGGGTCCCGGGGTCGTGGGGCCCCAAAATTAAAAAAAAAATTAACCAGATTTTCTTTAAATTTTATATACGTATGTATCTCGGATGAAAAACACTTTTTGTAAAAAATTTGGAGAATTTCGGGCCCCAGGGCTCAATGACCCCCAAAATTTTTTTTAAAAAAAATTAACCCGATTTTTTTTAAATTTTTTGTCCGATGGACAAAATTTTTTGTAAAGTTTTTGGAGTGAGTCCCTGAGGTCCGAGGGGTACCCATATAAATTTTTTTAAAATTAGCTCGATTTTCTTCAAATTTTAACACATACCCATCTCCTTTTAGAGAATTTACATGAAAAATTGTATTTTTATGGGTTTGTTTTTTTTTTGTCTGAGAGGTAATTAAACTGTCAGAAAAACCTTTTTTTCTGAAGCGTTCTTTTTACGCTCCGAAAATTCACGGATAAGATCTTTTTACTTTGAAAAAAAAAAACAGATAATTTTTAATGTTTGTTTCTCTAAACATGAGACATGTCGACTACTATGGAGCGTTTAGGTGAGAAATAAAACTTTTCTACGATATTAAAAAAAAACAGCAGATAATTTTTTTGATCTGATTAGAGAAAAAATCTGATTTCTCCGGCATAAAAAACACGGTCTATATACACATTTCTTCCAATTATAAACGTGTTCTGAAATGAAGAGTGTTTTTGTTGACCAAAGAGAACAACTATTTACTATATTTAACTGAGTTACTGAAGAGAAGAAACTGTTCGATTGGTATTCTTCAATTCAAATTAATGTCTGAAGTAACTACACGTCCAAATTATATTTTCAGCTAATTCTGTTGCTTAGTTTTTAAATTAAGTAAAATTTTGTATCAATTAAAAAAAACACTAGAGGTCGCTGAAATCAGTAAAAATTTAGAATGATTCGAGCATTTGTGATTTATAGCCTAGATACCGAAGTTGAAATCGCGATTAAGGTGATTTTGAGTTTGAAATCTCGTATTTTCGATAATTTCAATGCACTTTCAATTCACAAAATCGCCTTTAAAATACTCGATTTCATTCAAAATCTTTTAAAAGTGCGATCTGACAAGAAAAATATACATTAGCTGTATTTTATTTGCCGAGGAATAAGGAATTAGTATTTGAAAACCAGCAAAACAGCAGGTTTTCTTATCACAAAATTCTACCCACCAGCCAGCAGCGGGCACGCGAAGTTAATAAATATAAGCTGAATTTTATTTGCCGAGGAATAAGGAATTACAACAACAATTACACTATCTTATTCCTTCTTTGGAATAAGAAAACATGCTGTTTTGCTGGTTTTAACATTCGAATTCCTTATTCCTCGGTAAATAAAAATAACAGAATACAGAGTAAAATTACCCCGGTTGAAAAACACCAAGTATAATTTTGAAATACACTGCTCACTCTTGTTGAATAAAAGAATAGAGCCATATGTCTATATAGTTACCCGTAGTGCACCGAGCAAATGTTGCACGGCGTAAAAGTATTCGGTGTGTACACTGGGAAACTTTACTCGTTCTTGCTTTGCAATAAAAAAACAGACCCTATGTGTACAAAAACGATATACATATGAACAGCCAGACGCTAATCAAATTTTTCATACGTCGTCAAAAAGTCAAAAATCGAATGTGGAAGAAGAAGAAAACTGGTGACGGAAGTTTGGCGTTGGTGTGGTGTTAAAAGTTAATTTATCGTGCTGTGTTGAATTGTTCTCTTTTTAATGAGAATAAAATAGATTTTTTCGCATTGATAATAATAAAGTAGTAAAATTATAAAAATGGTTCTATTTAATAGTAAAAAAAGTTTTTATTTCATTGTTTTTACGGTAAGTTCAATAAAAAGTTTTCCAAAAAAGTTGTCGGCCTTTTCCTTCCCGTCTGTGATGAATATGCTTGCCGACGTCTTCCTGACTTGACTGCAGATTGGAAGTCGAGGGTCAAGTTTGCGATCTAATATCCTATCAGAATAGCTTTTCATTACTGAAATTGTTAACAAAATAAAGAAACAAGGAAAATTAAATCAAAAATGCCACGACTTACATTGTTTAGTGAGCGGTTTCAAAAATTTTAATAATTCCTCTTGTAATTTAATCAGATTTTTTCTATGTAAACATTTTTCTTTCATTATAGTTGTTCTATGTATTTTACAACCCTACTGACAGTGGGGCGGTTGAAATGACCATTCAAAACATTGATATGACTCTAGGTAAGTTTCATCATTTAGCTGTATATTGATAAATATTATTTACAAACATTAAGTTTAATATTTGCAATTCCACTCTTTGTCTCTAAATCTCTTTCATGGGTTTTCAATATCCAGCTTCCGTGTGAAGAGTGGCGGCAGAATGTATTAATGAAAATCTCACGTGTCCCAACCACCAAGACTATTGTTAATAGGAATAAATAAAAATAAATCAAAACAACAATAGTTGTCAATGTGGCATGGTGTCAGTCTGACTGTATGACTGTTTCACATTTCGAACTTTTTGTTTCTACAATTATACGAAATAAGAACTTGACAAAGATGCTCGCCGGCTTGTTAACATGATTTCTTATCGCAAGTCGTAAAAGTTTATCACGAAAAAATTGAAGAAAATTAATGCATTTGTACTACAAATGTTATATTTATCTAGTTTTATGATTTCGACTAAAACGCGATAGTTTTTTTTTTGTACAAGGGCTTCACGCAATCACTGAGGTTGAATATTTCTTTTGTTGTTCTCATTAATAAATGTATTCGCTTGAGTTAATTAAAAGTCTTGATCTAATGAAATAACGATGGTGCGTTGATAAATCATTACATTATTCCACTATTTCTTTTATTAATATAAAATCATTTAATTTTAGTATTAAATAAATGAAGTACATGAAATAATGTGATCAAATGAAACAGTTCAAACTTTTGATATCGATCGATTATTAAAAAATCGTTGCGTTGCGATTGTTTATTCAGATTGTTTAACCCTTTCTTTCGGGTTCATTGAATTTTGCAGTTTTTTACTAAAAATGTCTGTTATTGTTCACCATCAATCAAAATAAATAAAAAACCAATGCATTCACGTAGCGCAAATATTTTACATGTGGCTTATCTTCCTATAAGATGTGCGAATATGAGTTTATTTAACGAAATAAGGTGATCTGGAGTATTACAAGACATGACATGACATGACTGTTTTATGAACTAACACCAAAAGTTTCATTTTGTAGTACGCCTTATTTAATAACTAGCTTTGCCCGGGCGCTCCCCTACCCGCACACATGAATCCCCGCTATGCCACCACTTCTACGGGAGGGGTGTACTATTATCTAAACATAAACAAATCGTCAATCGATCGTATAAGCAGTATGTGGTTAACCGAGATTTTGATAAGACGCATATTCTGTACAAGTTTCAGCTCAATCGGCTGTGTAGTTTTTGAGTTTTAGTGTCATATAACAAATCAGCATTCATTTTTATATACAGGGGTGATTCCTTGGTTAATTTCATGAAAAAAAAATCGTATGGGAGAGAATAGATGCGAATAGATGTACTTTTGACCTTACATCACCTCACACCCTGTAACTATTGAACACTTCTAGCTACAAGGCCACTGTTGATATTTTTTGGAAAAGAATCAAACTTCTAATAAAATACAATGTACATTTTTTTAAATTCTTAAACCATTACCGATATAAACGTCGTCAAAGTCAGAAAAAAAAATCTTTTTTTTTTAATTTTATTTTCAAACGCGATTATTTCAAAAAATGCTCTCCGATAATTTTTTTTTGACAAATACAGTATTAAAGCCTGTTCAATTTTCTACAAATCCATCTTAAAATGTTTCTAGATTCAGTCAACAGGAGCAGGGTTAAAATTGAAAGTTGGTAAAATGAAAGCAAACGTACTTTTGACCTTACATGACTTCCATATAACTATAAACCTTGAACGCTTCTAACTACAAGGCCACTGTTGGTCTTTTTTGAAAGAAAATACCCATACGATTTTTTTCATGAAATTAACCAAGGAATCACCCCTTTAAGTATTTGCCACCTTAACGGATACACCCTGTGTACAGGGTGTCACCTAATTCGTGCACAATAATTTGGAAAATGATTCTTGTATGTATTTTAAGAAAAAAATCGTTCTACAATAAGGATCTATCTCTAATGTTGATATAATTTATCGGGGATTTAAGAAAAAGTTTATTTTGCTGTACACTTGACCCATGTTAACGGAAATTTCTCTGTTAATACTAACGGTAGAAACTTCGTTTAGGACTTTATTTTTAGAAGAATTACTAGGCTTTGTAATTGCATTAAAATAAAGTTGATATCTTTTTTGAATCTTCAGATATCCAACTTCTAAGCCTGTTCCAGTTTTTAAAGTCAATTTTCTCCAGAAAATTCGTAATAAACATAATGTTTTTTTTATTTTTTTCTTTTGAACGTAACAATAAAAAAAATAAAAATCAACAATAAGTTTTTACGAAATAACCCATTGATTTTATGATACTTGGGAAAACCTGCAGCAGGTAAAATTTTTTCTTTAATCTCCAAAGGCTATGAATAAAAAATGATTTTGTGTAGTTAGTTTAGCAGTTTAGATAATTTTTATTTTATGTGTGTACAAAACAAGTTATAAAGTGCTTAAAGTGTCCACTCTGGTTTTGTATGCAAGAGCCCCTTTTTAGATTCCACGGATTAGACGCTTAGCTATGCAATTCAATGTTTCGAGACATAAATTTCTAACGTACTGCATGGAGAAACTCGTTATTCATACCACCATGCACCTGTGCAAGAACTGCTTCGCTATGATGTGGAAAAGAGACTTGAGTTTTCTAACTGGTTGCTGGAGCTGGAGGTTGAATGACAACGATTTTATTAGCAGAATTCTTTGGACGGACGAATCTCAGTTTACAATTTTCACAATCTTCATACGTGGGCTACATTGTTTGTGAAATAAAGCCGAAGCAAGTTTTTTCCAGAAAGGAAAAAATAAAACTAGGCTAGCCTTCCGCAGTAGGTGTAAGTATAACTTCAAAGCCGACTCGGCTTTATTTCGTATTTGAATGTGACATAAGGACACGATTTAAAATTCGGCTTCATTTCGTTCGTCGTTATTTCACGGCACCCAACGATGGTCCATTGTGAAATCACATGCATCGAAAAGATTTTTCATCCTACTCGTTGAACCAGTTGGAGCTTCGGATGGAGCGTAAGAGACTAAAACAAGATAAGATTGTAAAAACAAGATCAGTTTTTGAACCGTCAGTGTCGAAGTGTAATGATTCATCTTTCAAGAGAGTACCTCCCAGAAAGATCTGGAGGGTATAGTAACTTGAAAGTTATTGTCGAACGGTAGTTGCGGAATGGTGTCGATGTTTCCTGATGGAACCCTCTGTGTATAAGGCATCCACCAGACGACTACACCGTTTCTATGGCACTATCGTATTGTGGTGGTTGCACCCCCCCCCCCCCCCCCGCTTCCCAAGACGAAGCAGATCAACACAGGCACAAATGAGATCAGGATGGAGCTCTTTTCTGAATAGCTATTTACACCGCTTACGTGACCTTGATCATCGATCAATGCCCGGACTGTGGTGCATCACCACATAACACAGCTCATCTATTCAGCTGCCTGTCCCATCCGACGTTACTCACACCGCTATCCCTATGGACACAGCCTGTCGCAGCAGTCGCATTTCTGGGCCTGGACTGTTCCGACAGCTACACACACATTACAACCCAACGTTTGGACTAACATGAATTAATAGTTGCTACAACAAAAACAACAACGACTACACCGTACAGAAGTGTAGGTCTTATTACCGCTATATATGAGTGATATGTGGTTGAATACCCCATTTGTTACTAGAGGCTTTTTTTGCATGAGACGAGTGCCACTGTAGCTTTGCGAACTCTTTCTTGTATATAAGGTTTCCATTTTAGCTTTTTGTCAACAATAAGACCCAGATAATTGGCTTCATATACAAACGTATGCCTTTTTTTTAGAGAGTGGGCCAACATGTGGAATGTTATGTTTTCTGGTGAAGATGTTTCATGGGGGTTTACTCCCAAACCCCATCTAGTTAGCTTGTTAAGTGTTCCTTTAAGGTATTAAGTTGCTTTTCTGTGACGGCAAATTTCGTTTACGTTAGGAGTTAATTCACTTACGCATTTTGGGGTCTATTTAATTTTTTGGGGACCTCCCATTGCATCCCATTTTTCAGCTAAAGCATTCGTAGAAATTTTATTGTACGAGTAAATAAAACTCTCTAACTCCAAACAAGACGCACCGGGAATTGCGCCTGTACCCATACGAATGCAAGCCAACATCTTTAACTACTCAGCTAAACTTACTGATGATAATAAGCATAAGTTTTCTTTTCGCTTTGACATGTTACGTAATCTTGAGCTTTTTCCGTAACTCACATATTGTTGTTCAGGTTTTTATCAAAGATAATGCCGTATCTTAACCCTAATAGCCTAACAACGAATGGTATTATCTTTTGAAAAAAAAACATCAAAAACTTTCACTGAGCATTTTGTTTTTATTAATTATTCATATTACTACTAGTAGATGTTAAGTAACCTTGGAGTGTCACTAAAAAGATAAATGATAATAATTTATGCGCCTTTGTCAACGTTCCACTGATTTGAAAAATAATCTACCTTGCTCAGCTTTGAAATGTTGATCTCGTGAGGTTAAAAACTACGGGACAATTTGATACAGCAAGTAAATGTAGAAAAAAAATGTTTTTGGGTACAAAGTTTTATATGTACATCGAAACACGCAACACAGTCGTTTATTATTTGGTAATATCGCCAAAATATCTGCTTTTGAGGTCGGAGCTATTTAAAAGAATTTTGTTTTTTTCACGCTTTACACGGAACTCGCGACACGCGTCAAAAGCGAGATATCAAAATGCCGCTCGCAAAATTTCAGCCCTCTTGGCCGTGCGAAAGGTTGTTAAAAAATAGCTAAAAAACGAGAAAATGGCGCGATTTCAAACCATCACACGTGCCACACGCGAAACGTGACACGCGTCATACTCGCAATATAAAAAATGCATTTTGGACTTAGACACTCACAAAATTGCAGCTCTCTAGGTCGTTTGGAAGTTGGTTAAACAGGACCTCAAATTGGTCGAAAATACAGACAAAAAGGGGTCATCATCATATTTGGCTCTACAACCGGTGTTCGGTCCTGGCCTGCCGGAAAAAAATCTCTCCAACGCTCCCGATTTCAAGCCGATGTCATCCAGTTTGGCATCCCTAAACTCTGGGTGTCCTTTTATACGCCATCCTTCCAGCGTAGGCTTGGCCGGCCTAGCTGTCGTGTTCCATAAATCCAACCGCAAAGGACTTTCCGAGCTGGTTCATCTTCACTCATGCGAGCTAGGTGTCCTGCTCACCGGTGCCTACCGAGCTTAATTCTCTTCACGATGTCGACATCGCCGTAACGCTCGTAGATCGTATCATTCTACAGAATCGTCCTTCCTCACATACGGGGCCAACAATTCTCCGCAAGACTTTTTCTCGAACCCGGCTAAGAGGTCAGAATGCTTTTTGCTGAGCACCCAAGTCTCGGATCCATATGTAAGAACTGGTAGACCGTTGTCTTATATACCAGCAGCTTGGATGTTATGGTTATGTTCCTGGATTTGAACGGCTTTCACAGACTATAGTTAGGATTTATCAATAACGTCTGCGTAAGCCAGTATCTGAATATCTTATAGAGGATTGTTCCTTTCGCCGTTACGTCAGTGTCTCGGGTCACTTTCTCCAACGCCAGGTTGAAGAGGACGCAGGCCAGTCCATCCCCTTGTCGGAGCCCGGTATAGATGTTGAATAGGGTTGATAGTGATCTGGATATTTGTATTTGGCTTATAACATTGGTCATGGTCAACCTACATAGTCTTGTCAGTTTATTTGGGATGCCGAATTCTCTCATGGCTTTATAAAGTTCTACTCTGGCTATGCTATCATAGGCGGCTTTAAAGTCTATAAAAAGATGGTGTAGCGAGTTTTGAAACTCTAGACATTTTTCCATCACCTGCCTAAGGGTGTAAATCTGATCAGTTGTTGATTTGCCTGGGATGAAGACACACTGGTATGGAACAATGATGAATTTAGCGAATGGAGCTATCCTGTCTTGAAGGATAGAGGAGAAAATCTTATACGAGGTACTCAACAACGTTATACCACAATAATTACTGCAGGTTGTGATATCTCCTTTCTTATGTATGGGGCACAGGATGCCTCTTCGCCAGTCTTCTGGCATCACTTCTTCCTTCCATACTTGCACTATTAGTTCATGAATTGCTTGGTGTATTGCGGGGCCTCCTTATTTTAATCAGCTCCGCAGGGATCCCATCAGATCCAGGGGCCGTATTACTTTTGAGCCGATTTATCGCTCTGCTAATTTCGTCTATGCTTGGTGGCGGCAGCATAGTATGATCTTCGGTCATTGGTGGAACCTCCAATTCCTCAGTTAACTGGCCATTTAGCAACTCATGAAAGTGCTCTTCCCATCGCTCTAAGATGCCTTTGAGATCGGCGATCTTTGCAGTATGTGCAACGCGGTGTATATTGCTCGCTCCTCGCTCTCTGTACTGTTCCAGTTCACAGACGAGATTCTTCTCCCAGGCTGCTTTCTTTCGCCGGTGAACTTTTTCATATCTTCTGAGGTCTTTATATTCATCTTCACGTGCCCGTGTTCTATGAGATTGTTGCATTGCCCGGTACGCAACATTCTTACGTTCAGTCGCTAGCTTACATTCGTCATCGAACCAGTCGTTCCGATCTGTACTTCTAAGATGGAGTCAGCAGTACTAATGACAGTATTCTTAAGGCGTGTCCATTTCTCTTCTACGCCCGACATCTTAGCCCCAGGACTTACTCTCCCTGAATTTATTGCTGTCGCTTGACCGTAGTTGTTTCTGGTCTCTTCGTTGCGAAGGGCAGCCGTGTTGACTCGAATCTGATTGCAGATGCCGTCTTTCTTGATGATGCAATCCACGCTCGGAGCACCATACCAACAAGATAGTGGTCCGAGCCGACGTTGGCACCTCGGTACGTTCGTACCGTCATCAGGTTCGGGTTGTGGCGGCAGTCTATCGGGTTGCTAGTGGCTCCATCATGAGATACCCAGTTGGCTTTGTGGTATTTTCACCCGCAAACCTTGTACTCGCAACGATCATATTATTGCTTGCTGCCATCTATGACTTGTTGTCCGTTGTCATTAGTGTTCCCGTGTAAGCTATGGGTGCCAATGTACTGTCTGAATATTAGCTCCCTACCTATTTTGGCATCCATATCCCCCAGAATGATTTTTACATCATACTGAGGGCAGGCATGGAGTACCCTTTCGACTGATTCAAGAAATTCTTCCTTTTCATCATCTGGGGAATCCTATGTAGGTGCGTGAACATTTATGAGGCTTATGTTTTTAATTTTGCACCCCACACGAAGGGTGCATAGCCGTTCATTTATTGCTTAAAAGCCGATAACGGTGGGTTTCATTATTTTGCTGATTAGAAACCCCACCCCAAGCACATGATGTCTTGCATGACAGCTGAAATATATGTCATATTCTGATTTTTATAAGACACCATTCCCCGTCCACCGCATCTCCTGGATTGCTGTTATGTCAGCATTATATTTGGACAGATTATCGGATAGCTGCTGTGCAACTCGAGCTCTATACAGTGACCGTACGTTCCGTGAGAAAATTCTTATATCGTTTAGCCGTTTTTGTTGCTGTGGTCGTCGTCGTTCATCGGTGTATCCGAGGCTGATTTTGGGTTCCGTAATATGGTTTTTTGCGGGCGAGGTTATTGGCCTCGCGCCAACCTTACTTTGAAGGGACCAGCCCGATCATTTCGCTTTTCCTGTACTGAAGGAAAATAACCAGCGGCCACCACGTGGAGATTTGATCGCACTTCCACCAGTCAGAGATAGTTGCAGCCACATGCATTTCTGAAACATTCTGTGTTGTTCGCCCTACTCTGCTGATAGCTGACCGCCAAAAAAAGTCAAGTTAAATAAAAAAATTTAAAAACTATTCGATAGGTAGTACAGTTGTGACAAATTTGTTTTACTTACTAAGGGCTGAAAAAACACAAGCTTAATGCTCTTCAGACACTGTTTTATTTTTACTTGTACTCAATGCTACTTTGTATGCACAATTTCAGTTAAATCTGCAAAATCGGAACAATATTCTACCCGAAATTTACAATACTCATCATTATGCAGATGTGCAAAATAAAAATTAATTTGTTTTACATCAAGATGTAATATTGTCTCCTTATATTATTTTCAGCTTCTAATGAATTAGTATTCCTAAATTTCTATGCGGAGTGGTGCCGGTTTAGTAACATTTTACAACCAATCTTCAACGAAGCAGCAGATAAAGTAAGAAAAATTCTCACAAATCCAATGATATTTTAATTGCAGATGATCTTTTCTAATTGCTTTTATTTTATAGGTTAAAGAAGCATTCCCCGACGCCGGAAAAGTTGTTCTCGGCAAAGTCGATTGCGATCGTGAAACATCGCTGGCATCTCGTTTTCACATCACCAAATATCCAACATTGAAAGTCATTCGTAATGGACAGGTGACAAAACGTGAATATCGTGGTCAGCGGTCGGCAGATGCCTTCCTTGAGTTTGTCAAAAAACAATTGGAAGATCCCATTAAAGAGTTTTATTCGTTGAAAGATCTTAGCAATTTGGATTCAAAGAAACGTATTATTATCGGATATTTCGATAGACGCGATCAACCAGAATACAATACCTTCCGTAGGGTGGCAACGAATCTTAAAGAGGACTGCCAGTTCCATGTTGGCTTTGGTGATGCTTCAATGGCAATGCATCCACCGGGTATGTTGTTTGATTATTTTCCCATTGTATATACAAAAATATGCATGGTTTTGTAATTTTGCATTAATATTTCTTCTATTTGCCATTTAAAATATGTAAATACTTCTTAGAAGAGGGAACTAATCGAACAATAGGTAATTTAAATTCATACGGACGTTTGTCGCTTTGTAAAATTGCACATTATTTATAATATCATATAGAATAAAATGTTCCATTTAAATGCTTTGTCGTTTATAAGTATAGGCATTGACTACGCGAATATTTTTTTTCTTTAAATATAATTTTAATCAATATAAGCAACTTTTTCTACTTTTCTATTTCTATTATCAATCGACTAAAAGACTTAACTATTAGCATTTTACATCGTACCTAGAAAATTTGATTTGCCTGAAAAGGGACGGCTGCGTAGTGATCACTCATGCGGATGACGTTGATATTGCCGTCTCAGGAAAACACCCTAATACCTTAAAAAAACTTCTACAAAATGCTCTTACCAAGCTAACGAGATGGGCAGACCGGTGTTTAGGGGTAAACACCCATAAAACTGAACTTGTCCTCTTCACAAGGAAATACAAAATCCCGCATGTATACCCTCCCTCTATTAAGGGCATTAGCATGTATACCATCGCTCTATTAAGGGCATTAGCTTAACTTTCTCTGACGAAGCCAAATATCTGGGTCTTAATCTGGAAAGAAAGCTAAGCTAGAAGCCGAACAAACAAGAAAGATTTCGTAAAGCAACAGTGGCACTTTTCTCATGCAAAAAAGCCATTGGAAATAAATGGGGTCTTCAATCCTATATCACTCAATGGCTACATACAGCGGTAGTAAGACCTACACTTCTATACGGTGTGACTGTATTATAAACTGCCTTATATAAAGCAGCAAATCGTGACAAACTAAGCAAAGTCCAAGGATCAGCTTGGAGCACTTCGCACAACTCCTCCAGCGCACTATTCAATTTTCAACTCAAGAAATATCTTGAAGCCAACGAAATCAAATCTTTAGTGACCGGCAGTATGGATTTCGTGGGCAATGTTCTACTGGTGATTTGATGGTATATCTGACCAAACAGCGGAACCGAACTTTGCATCAATTTGGAAAAAGCAAAGCTTTTGCACTCGATATTTCTATGGCATTTGACAGAGTTTGGCATCAAGCTCTTTTGTCCAAAATGCGTGCTTATGGAGTCGATAATAAACTGTTTCACTAGATTAGAAGCTTTCGTTTGGACCGGTCAATTTAAGTTCTTTTGGACGGTTTCAAGTCTAAAGTTCATTACTTAAAAGCTGGCATTCCACAGGGCTCTGTTTTGTCCCCGAGCCTCTTTCTCATTTTTATTAATGAACTCTTCTCTGTGACTTCTAATCCAATTCACTCTTTCTCAGCTTCTCATATACGTTTGAGGAACGTCCCTCCACTTCTCATGTGGAAATCAAACAACTACTAAACACGTTAAATTCTGACCTAGACAGCATAATAAAATGGGGAGAAAACAATCGAGTAGAATTTAACGCTTCCAAAATCCAATGCGGTCTCCTGTCGTCTAAGCGAATCCCAAATCCCATGCCATTATCCATGAATGGCACTTGCATCGAGGAAACTGAAAATCTCGCAATTCTCGGTATGAGCGTTAACGACAAGCTTCGTTGGAATGATCACATATTTACCGTCGCCTGCGAAATGTTTAGGTTTTCTAGCCCGGTGCACGAAATATTTCACTCCTTCTGATCTGGCTACTATCTACAAGGCTTTTATTCGCCTTAAATTTGAGGACAATTGCCATATCTGGTGTGGTGCGCCTTAAACTACCTTGCATCAGCTAGATAGGATTCAAAACTGCGAGATAAAACTTATCGGTGACGCATATATAGCGAAATCGCTTAATCACTGCAGGAACGTTTGCTGCTTGTCACTGTTTTACAGTTTCTTTCACCAGCGGGGCTCAAGAGAAATAGCCAAGCTGCATGCCTTGAATTCAACCGCAATACTTGTGGCGCTCTAAATGCTCATCAGTTTACCCTCAAGCCCATATTCGGACGTACATTTAAGTTCAGGGATTCGTTATTCAGCCGTACAACACGTATGTGAAATGCTATGCCAAGCTCTGTGTTCCCAAATTAATATGATCCACAGACATTTAAAACACGAGCTCATAGACATCTCCTCTTTTCTCCTCATTTTCCTTAACGCCCACGCTGTGCCAAGTATATATCCGAGTATTAAAAAAATAGCTTCTGCCAGTGGTCCAGGAATGAAACCCGCCTCTTGTAGCCCTAAACTGTCGTTCATCTCTCAAGGATATCGCTGGGAAGTATAACATTCGCCTATGTTGGGGCATAGAGAAATTCCGGGAAATTGTAAGGCTGATGAGCTTGACAAACATGGCACTACACTGCCCCTTTTACCGGAAAACGTTTCTTCCTTAGACATACCTATCGCCAACTGTAAACTCATGTTAAATGCTACCGAGCAAACTAACCATAGGTGGTCATACAGAGCAACTTGTCAAAGCAGATCTGGCCCAAGCTGGATCCAAAACGCTTTAAGTGTTTGATCTCTCTAAACAGATTGCACATAGGTACCACAATAAGTTTCATTACTGGGCATTGTCTCATAGGCAAGCATGCAGCAAGGCTCATCGGTATAGGCTGCATTGACGAGGAAGAGAAGAGGACGACTCTGCACCTTCTCTGTACATGCCCAGCCCTACTTCAAAAACGTAAGCTCTATTTAGGAGCATTTCTTTATAATGACCCAAGTAATCTGACAAATCTTCTTGTGCTTTATACGAACCTCTAAATGGTTCAACGGGTAAGAATAATTTTCTCGATCCGTATGGTATCAATATAGACCATTATTGGTCTAAGTGTTGCGGTTTTTCAACAGATTGCCAATTTAACCTAACGTAGAAAAAGCATCCCACTTTAGAACTCTATAATATAATACACTGCACGTTCTAATTAATAAATAATTTAATTATTAATGCAATCGATATTAATGATTTATTTCTCCGCTGTAGGCACACCAATAATTGTTTTTAGACCTGACGTGGCTGTCTCACATGAAAACGATAAAACCTATATGGGAAGCTTGCAAAACTTTGACGAACTCAACATCTGGGTACAGCAAAAATGTGTGCCGCTGGTACGAGAAATCACATTTGAAAATGCCGAAGAATTGACAGAAGAAGGATTGCCGTTCCTGATTTTGTTCCACAAACCATCTGACACTGAATCAATTAAGGACTACAAGTCAATTATCGAAAATGAATTGTTATCAGAGAAACGTAATAAAACTCCAGTACCTACTACATTTGAGTTTCATGTTAATTAATACCATAATCTTGATTAATTACAGAGAATGTAAACTTCCTTACGGCAGATGGACAACGCTTTGCCCATCCGTTGCATCATTTAGGCAAATCCGATGACGATCTTCCATTGATCGCAATTGATTCCTTCAGACACATGTATCTGTTCCCGAAATTTAAGGACATGTATGTGCCAGGAAAGCTTAAGGAATTTTTGCAAGATTTATACAACGGAAAGTTGCACAGGTAATTATTAGTGGTCATCAATATCAGTATATCAGTAACCTTAGAACGTCTTTTTCACACAGGGAATTCCACTATGGACCAGATCCGGACAATGAAGTTAAAACCGAAATTGTTATGAAAGTCACCTCACCACCAGAATCTACATTCAAAAAACTCGGTCCATCGAAAAATCGTTACACTCTACTCAAGGATGAACTCTAAATGGACACACGGTTCTTTTTGTAAAGAATAATAATTGATACATTCTGTATTTTTTTTTAAATTGGAGTCAATTTAATTTCTACTTCTTCTTGAACACTCTTCTAGGTAAATTTTTGTAAAAACAAATTATTTATAGATTTGTTCGTCTGTCGGATTGTCTGTACATTCCTATGAGATTGAACAACAATGTTTTTTTTTTATTTGTATGGGGGTGGCAAACCACAGTTTAAGATTCACTGGTAGCACTTTATTTATAATTTAAAATATATTTTGATGGGAGCTTTAATAAATATAAAACTAATGTAATATTTTTTACGTTTATAAGTCTCTATCTCTTAGTAAACATCTGCTATCCTCACCCTCTTTGTTTCGTGGCGCTACCATATGACTTTTGAATTCACTGGTTGATTGTTTCAAAGCACCCGAAAATTATTCAAAATTCTTGTATTAATGATATTTATAAAAGATATTTACGAAAATCTACAACAAAAAACGAAAACTTGCTTTTCTCCCCTAGAAATAACTATGGTTAAACATTAAACATAATGTAGCTGTAAATATTACTCTAAATATTAAATGTTATTATTTTTAAAAGATTCTGGCTAACATTGCAAACAATTAAATTCATTCTTGTAGCTGTTGCTGCAACAATTCACGTTTTAAAATAAATGTGTAACATATATAAACTAATATTTTCTTTTACAGTCAGTCCTATAAATGGAAAAACAATGAAATGATCTATTTAATGTATACATCTTTTTTAATTCAGTAATAATTTATATTAAATTATGTAATGTTATGTAATAAAAATTACATTCAAATATGGAATACTTTCTCGCATCTTATTGTAAAGGGATTACACCAGTGATCATTTCCTCATTTACCCATTCATTAACATTTCCATACAAATATATATATCTACTAACTCCGAACTTCGTTCATTGAATTTATGCCTAACGCCTAAATCAGCATATCATCCATCCATCCATACATACCTGTATACCTTATGCATTTCCCTCGTCAATTAAACAACAAACACACGTATCGCACATATGAACGTTGTTTGTGCGCATTGCCCTCGTCATTAAACGATGGCTAGCGTAAACCCAAACATTGTTATTATGGTTCATGTTACATGCGCTCTGTGAGTGGTAATGCTGACACGCTGGATGCATGATTGCAAATAATGCTGACGCAATAAAGTAAGCGAGGCGATTTGCGTTCAATTATCAGAAAATTGAATGGAAATCGAAACCCAAAATTTTGTATAAAAACCCAGTTAATTTTGATAATAAATCAGATCAGTTCTTACTTTGAAACCGACAACTAGGTCTAATTAATTAACCCTCCGATCTACAGTGTGTTCTATTTTTACGAGCAACTTCGCTCAATTTGAACACACTGTATCAGCTCGCTCTATTAGTAAAGTGGTTTACCGCGTATATAGGAAAACGACAGCCTAACGGCTAACGTTTTGAGTCTGACTATTATTAAATAAATACATATGACTCAAAATAAAAGGTAGTGTCCAAGTAAATAAAATCGAAACAACCCCATTTACTTTAACTTTACATTGCCTACTATTATAAAATTTCAGATTAAAAGAAATTTACAGAAAAATCCTTGTATTTAGGCAATTGTAAAGCAGCGCCACAAATCCACTTGCAGCATAATTTAAACATCTGCAATTCCTGTTGTGATTGCTGTGAGATATTCGTCGTCTGTGTTGTCCAATTACATTCGAACTAAAATTTTATTTAATTCTTATTAAAATAATTAAATAAACTTATAAACAACCTACTTCCCTCTAACGTTGTCGGGCCCTTGATGTTGCACTTCTTCCAACATTCTTATTAAAATTCGATGTTACCTGTCAATAAGTTCGCACTTAACTGAATGGAATTGAAAGTAGGTTCGTTAACTACTAGTAGTGTGATAATTTTGCGCGCATCAAATGTTGTATGAAATAATTCACAGCCTCATTATAATATTGCTAATTGCAACTATACAAAATAAAAACAAATGTTTTTAACACTTCAGGATCATATGTGTAACTAATAATGTGGGTATGTGAATTCATTTCAAATTAAAACTAATTAGCATTTCGATAAAAAATTGTATTTGCATTATAAAAAAAATTTGCTTTACAGCTTAAAAAAAGGTGGACTAATACTAATAGAGATGTGTATGAGATTTATATATAATGTCCCAGAGTTATCTTCACTTAGAATCGATATTCTTCTTTCTTTTAAATATATAGTTTGCGTAAAGCCAAGGCGAACGATGTAATCATTGAGAGAAAGAATAGAGAGTTTTCCACGTACGATGAACCGCTCTGCAATGAATAAAATTGTAATGCTTCTAACAAGACTATGACAGGAATGGGCAGAAATAAGCCGACACAACTTACAATAACATAATAATTGCATCTGTCTCCCTGGCAGCATTCAGCACATGCCCAGTCCTCGTACCAGATGTGAGTACAATAAGGCATAAAATGCTTCCGTTTCAGCTGGCACTGTTTCTTCGTCATGCAACGTTTCGACACATAGTACTGCTTTAGAGCACCTTCTGAGAAATATGGCTGACTGCCCCATCGAATTTCTGTGCCACAGACATCTTCTCCAGCTTCGCAAGTGTTTATTGTATTAAGGCACTTTTCAACGTTCCCCGTTTGGTTTGAACAAACATAACATTCGAGTCCAGACACAAAACTTACTGGAAAGTAATCAGATCAGTTTGAATGATTATACTAAAAATTTGTATTACCTTGGCTGCAAAAATAAACGCTTAAGACAGCTACAATGGTTATTTGCCAAATCGTCATCGTAATTATTTGTTTTTAAATTTGGTATGGAAATTTTTAATTATTTACAAATGATACGACATTGAACTATCAACCTTAGTCAAGAGAATTAAAAGAAGAGATTATAACGAATTAAAGTTCCAATAATTATTTTTTAATTTAATGTACATTAATAAAAACAAGAAAATAAAGAAACAAAACCTTTGATTATTACAACAATGTCATTTTGTTTTTGACACTGACATAACTGAGCCACTCCCAAGCTCACCAATGACAACTATTTAAAAAAACGTTTAATGTATGGCTTGCACTAAAGAAGATTTGTGCTATCAGTAATCGTAAACATAACTAGAAAAGCGAGCTCCTGTAAATGGTTAGGAATCGTAGTGATTCTCTGTGCAACTATTAATGATTGTGTAGTTTGCTCAATTAACGATATCACTAAATGTTTTGGCAACCTATAAAAGCTTTCAAAGCAATGCTCCGACACGTCGAACGGATTTTGTGTATCTCTCAAAGGAATTCGAGTAATTCTTTAATCGTAAATTTTCCTCAATTTTTATTTATAACAAATGCTGGTAGTAAGATTATTGATACCTAATTTAAATTTTGTTGACGACTTTTCACGCTCGACACGTTATTTTTTTTGTAGTAAATAATAAAATTAATATTTTGACATTTAGTTTTATCTTGCTGAGTTTGCTGACATAATCTTTATCTTGCGGGATAAAAAATGTCACAGAATTCGATTTAAGATTGTCAAGATAAATAAAATGTGTAAACTTATTCTTGTGTAAAGTTTTACACGTTTGCAGAACTTGGTTTTTTGAGAATCAGGGTACAGAGCGCTCTGAACGTAGAAAAGGAAACAATTTTTTTTTTGAAAACTCTGTTTGATCTGAACTAATGAAATTGCCTTCAAAAGCTAGAGAAATTGTTTTTTTAAATTTTTTTAAGAAAAAAAAGACACTATTAAAGAACCACAACATTTACAAACAGTCAAAGACCAAAATACAGTCATAGCTAGTACCAATGATAACAAATACCTAGACGTCTTAGGCTTATAGACAGATCCTATGTTCACAAAATAATTTGCTGTATTTAACTATGTGCCATCTATTGTCAAATTATGAAACAAAATATAATCCTATAAATACATCTAAAAATTAAGTTCTATTTACACTTTTACACTCAAGTTAATTTTTTTCTTTTTATGTCTAGTATATTTCAAATCGTCATATGAAATGTAAGGTTCATATATCAACTACACCCAAGTACTTTTTAATAAAACGGATCACAGATCTTTTGAAATTATTAAGTAAAAATTTCAAGTTGGCAAATCGAGCAAGCAGCAGATGAAAGCATCATAACTTTGACATTTGTTGTAAAACTAAATTAAATCCAAGTTAATAATTTAATTATAGTTATTGCAATAATTTTTTGTCTTTGATTTAATTAATTAATAATAAGGAATTAGAATTTGAAAACCAGAAAAAAAGGTTTTCTTATTCCAAAGAAGGAATGAGAATGCTTCTGCGTTAGGAATTTTGTTGTTAATATTATTTTTTTAATATTTATTTATATATATATATATATATATATATATAGTTTGTGTTTTGTTCGGGTGAAGGGAAAAACAGGGAATAAAGCAGGTTCATAGAATAGCCAACATTATAGAAAAAGACCTAGAAGATAAAATGGTATGTTTAGCTATACTTTGGTGTTTTCGGGCGTAACATACTGCAACACCAAGTCCTCAGTGAACAACAAAATGTCAAAAAAGTAACTTCGTGTAACATTTTGTTACTCAGTGAACTCACTCAAGGATTACTATAAAGATAAACTGTCAAATTTTTTGACGTTTCGTTGTTGTGTATAACTGTATTGTGGAAGTGGTTGGTACAAACCACAAACCAAAAAAGTGTAATAAATTCCTAAATCGATTTTCACACTCATCATAGAGATAAAGTACATAATCCCTTAGCATTAAAAAATATAAAAGTTTGCTTAAAATTTCATACGTACTTAGTCCGAAACTAAATACTTTGTGACAAATTCCAAATGGCTGCTGCTGTTTTGCCAATTTTATTTTTTACCATTTTGTGGGGCGGAGTTGGAATAGGATTGCCCATAATGGCCCCAAAAGGACCTCATCGTGGACTTATCCAGTGCGTACTAATGCTGACAGCAGCTACATGTTGGCTTTTCTGGCTTTGCTGTTATATGGCTCAAATGAATCCACTCATCGGGCCGAAATTGAAGCAGCACGCTCTATACATGATAGCCAAAGAATGGGGAACACCAATAACAAGTGGATAAGTTGAATCTAAAGACCACTTACTAAGCTGACTATGCTCTCCACTAGACAATTTAAACTATTATAGTTGTTCAAATGTATTAATTAGAATACGTAACCAAAGGCTTTTTCGTTGGTTTGTTTTTATTTTTATTAAAATAAATTTCAAACATAAATGTTAGTATGTTATAAGCCGTGTTTATAAATTACCATTTATCGTTGTGATTTCAGTTTTAGCAGCGAAAGAATTTTACTCTAAACTTGCAAAGCACTAGCTAAGAACACTAAAATCAATAATTGAATCAAATCGATTTTCTTTGAAAAATTAGTCATCCGTTGGCAAAGTCAACTTTAAATTCCATCACGTATTTATTCCAATACTTAATTAATTTGAAATAACATTCACCAATGGGTGCCGCAGTATTGCCAATTTTATTTTTTACCATTTTGTGGGGTGGTGTTGGAATCGTATTGCCAAGGATGGTCCCAGAAGGTCCTAATCGCAGTTTAATCCAGTGCATACTAATGCTCACTGCAGCTACATGTTGGTTTTTCTGGTTTTGCTGTTATATGGCTCAAATGAATCCTCTTATTGGACCGACATTGAAGCGGAAACAATTGTTGATAATCGCCAGAGAATGGGGAACAACTATAACAAAAGAATAAGTTTCTTCTTTTTATGCTTTTTCTTTTTATTGTTAATAAATATATATATAGCAATGTTGTACGTTATGAGCACAGTATTTTAATTAATTCACCGACAACGAGAACATTTATACTATTTCCCAGAAGGCGATATCGTTGGCGGAATGTAGTCTCAGGAAGGAATTGAAATTCATCTGGAAAGCTCATTAAACGGGACACTTCCCTGGCCGTGAAATATCTTAAGCGCACCGAATGTAATAATTTAATGTATTCTTCTGACGTCTCATCCATGTTTTTAGCTTTTTCGAAGATTGCCGACATCTCGACTTTAGAAAGTGGTGTAAATATTGAGCCAGTTCCTTCACTGTAATGAGTGTATGCTTTAGTAAAACAATTTGTATTTGTCGATTCTGAGGTAACAATGTCAAACAACCAAACGCGTTTTCTAAGGACTTTTTCGGTTAACAGCAGTTCCTCGTTTTTCTGTTCGTTAAACTCTAAAACATCTTTCACCGAAAACTCCGAATTTATTGCAATTTTGCGTACAGGTATTTGGTCCCAAAGTCGATCACATTCAAAAGGAAAATCTACATCTTTACGAGCCAAACAGTAATAGCGATATCTAGTGTTTGGCACTCCTAACTGTGACGGGCTCAATATGAATTCTCTGATGTAACAGAGTCCAGACTTTTTTAAAGCTTCCAAGAATGTATCATGAGCTTTGGACGTCTCGAAGCCTTTTACATTTTCCATGAGTACATATCGAATTCCGCCGCAATGTGGCAGAATTTCACAGATGTGCATAAGAGCATCGGTACGAGAGTCATTTATATCTTTTTGGTTTCCAACTCGTGTAAATGGTTGACATGGTGGTGACATTAAGATCATGTTGGCACCTAATTTGGACATGAATTTTGGTGTCAGTTTTTGAATGTTATTGTTGAAGACGCTGGTTTCAGGGTAATTATACGAATATACTGCATTTGCTACTGTGTTTATATCGACAGCACCAACGATATCACCGCGCAGTTTTGAATCTATAAAAAGTATAGTTCCAATAATCAAAACAAACCGCTTTTATAGTTTTACTTACATTTAAAAGCATAATGCATTCCTCCAATACCACTGAAAAGCTCAAGGATTTTATATTCTTCATTCATTCTTAATTGTAAAATTAGTGTCAGAAATTTACAACCTCTGTAGTTTTTTGTTTACATTAAAGATTAAATCACTTGACACCTACACGCTACACTAACCATACCAGTTAAGAGGGAAGGCTGCTGAATAAGTGCATGTGTCATTTATGTTGATTTTTTTTTCTAAAAATTCTGCCTCAGAGTGCGCTCGAGCACAGATTTTTTCAAAATCTCCCAAAATATACAGATCTGTTTTCGCTCTATGGTATAGTTGTTTTAAAGGGGAACTCGACAGCCAAAAAGATTTTATGGATAAAAACGACATTAGTTTTAGAAGTTAATAGGCGTATTTTATTTGCCGAGGAATAAGAATTCGAATGTCAAAACCAGCAAAAAAGCAGGTTTTCTTATTTCAAAGAAGGAATAGGATAGTGCAATTGTTGTTGTAATTCCTTATTCCTCGGCAAATAAAATACAGCTAATGTCTCTTTTTATTAGCCGCGTTCAATTGGAATGAATTTTTGTTCTCCTAATTTAGTTACTACAGATTAGTACAATGATATTTATTTGTAGTAATAATAAGTGGTACTCTATTGTCTAATCAAACGCGGCTATTTTCTGGGTAAGTTACGATATCTCTCATGTTTAATGGGTAAGTGACCGGCCGAAAAGTTATGAATATTTATGTAAACGTTTTTTTAAGTAAAAAAACTGTTTTTCCCCTTAATTGTAGGAATGTTTTGTAACCAAGACTGTAACATTGTCCTATTTTTATTCAACCAGAGCGAGCAGTGTACGTACAAAATTTTGATAGTCTTTTTATTGCACAGTGTTCGCCACGAAAACAATGTAAATCGGTAATTATGGTTTGTGCATTTAGAATAAGACATAGGCCATCTTTATTTTTGATGTCGAGAAAATCAGAGTAAACTGAGAATTTAGTTATCCGATATATCCGATAATTACTTTTTCTTATCAGACCTGTCAGATCAAAAGAATTATGTGTTTTTTTAGGCCCAAATTTATAGTCGTTACTACAACTAAAACGCATGCTATAGCAATGGAATAGAGTTGAATGATACGTTGTAACAACGCTTGTAGTCATCAAAATCCACCACTAAAAGTATTGCTTTTAGCTATAGTTACGACTATAAATTTGACCTTAGTATCACAAAAAAGTGTTATTTCTCATCTGAATGCTCCATAGAGGTTGACGTGTCTCATGTTTGAAGAAACTATCAAACAACTACAGCTGTCAAAAAACATTCAGCATTTTTGTCAAAAAAAAAAGATTACATCTGAAAATTATTGGAGTGTAAAAAACACTCAGAGAAATAAATTTTTTCTCGGTGAATAAAACATATTCTCGGATATGATCTTTTTACTCTCATATAATACAGAAAATTTTTTGACAGCTGTATTTGTTTGTTTCTTTAAACATGAGAAATGTCAACGACTATGAAGCATTCTGGTGAAAAATAAAACTTTTCTTTGATACTTAAAACACAGCAGATAATTTTTTTGATCTGATAGATCTGATCAGAGATAAAAATTATCGGATTTATCGGATATCTCTGAAGTCCGCTTTCTCCGACATAAAAAACACGGCCTATATCTGCGATTACTTAGAGTGTGCTTTCTTTATTTCATTCTAAACATTCCGAGTTTGACATAAAACGTTATTTTATTTATTTTAGTAATCTATTCCTTTTTTGTCTATTCCTTTATTTCTCCGGAATGTTTAGAGCGAATTCGTTTTATACTACATCGATAGGTAGAATAAACAGAATGTTCTTTAGTCACGTAATTGATATTCTGTTCCTTCTATTCTTTCTGTACGATGATTTAAAGAAATACAAAAGATATTCTGTTCATTCTATTCTTTTTGTAGTATGAATTAAAGAAAACACTCGTGTAACCACGCTCTTTAATGCAAAATTTACATTTGAGGCGTGCGTTAGCGGGCCGACTATAGTTAAATTGAAGTTGTGATGAGCTAGAAGGAATTGACACTACACATGGGAAATAGTATGTATAGAGTTATGGTAACTTTGAAAAATATACTATTTCTCTCGTCTGGCTAACCAAAATTGCTATTTAACAGCCGTTCTGCTAATTTTTCTCGGACGCCACAACTGTAAATCAAGCGTTACAAGTAAATACTGGGTAACTATCATGATTTCCGCGATTAGTATTAAATTATTTCGAAAAGCTGTTTCCCACTTGCTTATATATTCATATCGTTATCTCTATCGAAAAGACTGTTTTGTGACAAACTCTCTTAACGTCAGCTGACTTGGTTGATTCATTTAATTTTATTGTTAATTTTTTGTTTTTGTTTTATTAACAAAGGAAAACAACCCACGACTGTCAATCGTAAATACAACAAATAAATGTCAATCGAAAAATTGTACGCCTTTTTTTTGTTCTCGATATCGAATAAATAGCGAAAAGGTATCGCGTGATCCCAAACACTGGACAATGCGAAAAAGTTGTTTCTCTGCGGAAATCATGATGGGGTTTCTAGAAATATAGATATCTTATAGTATTATACTGACATAATTACTGAAAGTACCAACATTAACATCAGCAATCAATGGATCAATCTCATCTGAGACTGACTGACCGTGGTCAGTGGTCCACCAGAAAACCAATTTTGGTCGCAAAATGAGCCATGAGACAAAAACTATCGCAAGACGCAAGTGCAGTAGTAGTAAAGTGTGTGTGTTTAGTATGGTTAGTGGACTCATGCACGTCATTTTTTTCGACAATCATTCCATTAAGCAATAACATGATAATTGCCTCCTGCATGATTTGCGAGCTGCGACATTTACACAAAGAAAAAACACCACACAATGAAATTGTATCCTATACAATTCGTCCGTATACGACAGCTCGTGCCTTTTTTTGCGACCCAAATCGGCTCTCAGATTTGGATCTGTCATCCCTAAACTCTGAAGAGCCTTTGATGGCTTCAAGCAAACTTGCGCGTATTTCTGATTCCATCCTGTTGTCAGTTGCTTAAAATTAACCCGACAGTTTGCTGATTGTACTAAGTTTCCCTTACAGGCAGTGTCCAGTGCGCACTAACGCGCTTCACTGCGTAACTACATACATCCAATGAGAGCACTTCGTGCTCTACATTTACATTAACAAAGAATGTGTAGTGATCCGTTTGCAAAATTAAAAAGGCTACTATATGAAAATTCTGGATAGTTTTAACGCCAGTTAACGGCAGTCCATACAACAAACACAGAAAGTTTCACTTCTACCTTTCGTGTCAAATATTGCAAAAAAAGTTATCAGGACGTATTTTGTTTTTGCCCGAAGCAACCCAACACTTCTCCAAAACCAGTAGAATAAAACACACTTAAATTAGGGTCTACAGGAATACATGTATTTATTAATTATATTTTCACGGCCGCAAGACATTACTATCCCTAATGATAGCTAGATAAACCTTAAAATTAATTTTGGTTAATGTGGCCGTAAGTGGGACAGATATTAATGTTTTTTTCTGTTTTGTCTGTGATTTTTAACGATCCCATTATGGATTTTAATTAAACCAAGTAAATGTCTGAAAATCCTTAAGTTTAATAATGAATTATAGTAATAATAGAAGTAAGAAAAATGTTATATATGAATGATACACAAATAGATGATATTATTTAAGCACGTTCTCCGCGAATTCGGCGAGCCAACTGTATATCCTTTGGCATAATGGTTACCCGCTTAGCATGAATAGCGCACAAATTGGTGTCTTCAAAAAGGCCGACCAAGTAGGCTTCACTGGCTTCCTGTTAAATGAAAATTATTATATATTACGAAATGTATAGAGAAATTTAATTAAAGTGCATGCCTGCAAAGCGCCAATGGCTGCTGACTGAAAACGTAAATCAGTCTTGAAATCCTGGGCAATTTCACGAACCAAACGTTGGAATGGCAATTTGCGAATCAGCAATTCGGTAGACTTCTGATAGCGACGAATTTCACGGAGAGCCACTGTACCGGGGCGATAACGATGTGGTTTTTTGACTCCACCGGTCGATGGGGCCGATTTACGTGCTGCCTTTGTGGCAAGTTGTTTTCGTGGAGCCTTTCCTCCTGTCGATTTACGGGCGGTCTGCTTAGTACGAGCCATTCTTTACTCTATAGAAAATTGAAAAGGAATTTTACGTTAATTACTTGAATTTACTATTACTAAGTATTAATAATTAAAGGTTACATTATTGTTACAGAAAAACAGTGGCATTTCGAAGTAAATAATAATTGCAATATCTTAATACAGCACCATCGACATAGGGGTACAAAGCTCAAAAATTACATGAAAAAGCTACAAAGCATTATGGATATTTGAAAACGAAAACTTTCCTAAACAATATACACAGCTTACATTGTTAAATAGTTCGTTGCCAGTGAAAATAATGTTAAACTTTTACCATCCTACAATATTTACCAGATCTTAACATTATACACTTGGGTGCAAACAATTCGCACATTGACCAATTTTCAACAAAAGTTTAAAAGTATCGAAAAATCCAATCCAGTGGGTACTTTTTTATACTTATACTGTGCCAACAAAGTAAAATGCATACAGTATAGTTTCCAATTAACCTCTAAATTCAATAACAACAATACAATAGCAACCCCAAAATCGCTTGCTCGGAATTGTTATCATTCGCATATCAACGCATAACCTGAACGGTCTTCTATCGATTACCGTCTTCATCCGGAACAAGAAAATAAATACCACACCAGGGGTTGCCGCTCAAGTGGTTGCACTAATTGATTTGGTAGAGCCAAAGTGGCAAATGTGGCAGAGATACCAAGAAACTGGGCGGCTTCAGACGGCGACAAGGATCTGGCCGACCTTGTGCTACAACACAGCGTGATGAACGCTTTCCTGTAAATATTGCGATGCGAAATCGTCGTTTAAATGCGGTTCAACTGGAACAACGGCTCCAAGAAGTTCGTAAAAGTCGAAGTCAGTCGATGTACAGTTACAAGATGACTTCAAGAAGGTGATTTGACTGCACACAGACCAGCAAACGGGCCGGTCTTGACCCCAGCCACCACCGAGCCCGCCTTCAGTTCGCTAAGAGAACATTTGGATTGGACAGAAAAACAATGGAGAACAGCCCTGTTCTCTGGCGAGTGTAGGATATGTTTATATGGCAACAACGAGCGATTTGTACCGATTTGTACAATGTTGCATTGAAGAAAGTGTCTCATATGGCGAGGGGGGGGGGGATCGTGCATGTTCTGGGGAGGCATGTCACTGAAGGCGAAGACAGATCTTGTCTTCATCTCCGGAGCGAATACTGGCTGTATATTAAGAGGATCGACTTCTCAATGGTGCATTGAAGAAGTACTAGAAGACCACGTCGTACCTTTTGCCGGGTTTATTGGTAAAAACTTTCTCTTCGTGATGGACAATGCGAGACCGCATACGGCTGGTATAGTATACCAGTACTTTCAAGAGGTGGATGTGCCTGTTATGGAGTGGCAAGCTCGAATCCCGGGCCTCAATCCATCGAACATTTAAAGACGAGGTGAAAAAAAAAGAGTTCGAGCCAGAGATATTGTAAGAACTTTGGTGAAATCCATGAAACATCGCATTGAAGCTACCGTTCGGGATAGGGGAGGGAATATTTCTTATTAATAAAATTGTGTCTTTTTCCTTATTTCCATTTTTTAATTTTTACCAAATCATGCTGACAAATTCCAAAAAATTGTTTGTACTTCGGTTGTTGACCCCAAAAATCACTTTGTTGGCACGGTATAAGTACAAAAAAAGGTGCCACTGGATAGGTATTGAAATAGACTTCTTTAGACTGAATCTGCAACCCAGAAAATTAAACAAACATTGGAGTTTTTGATATTTTTGAACTTTTGCTAAAAATTGATAAATTTGCGAATTTTTGCACCCAAGTGTAGAAGCAAGGAATTGCTCATCGATGCCGGCCGTTAAATTTGCCTGGAATGAGAATTTTTACTCGATTACTTGGCCTCATCGTACAACTTCCATTAAAGATCGAATTCTTTCGGTTAGCTTGATGAAAGGTAATTCTACTCATTATTAAATATTATATGCAGAGAATGAATTTAAAATAACATCAATTTTTATGAAAAAAAAAACCAAAAACAGAATTTCTTTTATTTATATCTAAGATGCTTCTAATCTTATGAACCGATTCTGACTCATTTAACAAAAAGGGTCTTTAATGTATTATCTTCTTCTGAATATTTTTTAAAACTTGATTTCGTATTAACACTCTGCGACTGACGTGGTAGTACGACAGACACCACAAAATCAAAAACTGGTGTTGCGTCGTTATTTTTCAGAATTTGAGTTTCGCGTTCTCAGTACCTTTCTGTCGTATTCTCAAGGGTTCGTTAGTGTAACGCGAGAGATCGTGACGTGTGTATGCATCGTAGGTGAAGGTGTATTGTAAGTTCAATTGTTGTTTATTTCTTAGATGGCTCACTCAAATAACAACCAAGGGTCTCATAGATCTAAAAGATCGGCGTCTGGAACCTTTGTAAGTCACGAACAGCGAGCACGAGTGCAGCGATTTTGACGATGAGTAGATGCCCCCATAGGTCTTACTGAACAAGAAAGAAAAATAGTAGTACCCATTCAATCTGTTCTGAGATTGCGAAAGTTGTCGAAAACTCAAACCATTGGTTCAGTTCGATTCCACATATGCCAATATCGCTAAAAATGGGACTGACTTACTTAGGCACAATCAAGATAAAGACAGTGATAAGGGAAAACAAGTGATGATTTCAGACTACAATCACACTAAAGGATGAGTTGATGAAGTCGACAAGAAGTGTTCAATATATTCTTGCAGCCGCCAAACTCGTCGTTGGCCTATGGAAATTTTTCAAAGAATACTAGATATGGCAGACATAAACAGCTTCCTGTTGTATCAAATGTGTGCAGGGTTATGGTAAAATACGAAGAGGGACTTTTATTTTGAATGCGACAAGATCCTAGATCATATGAAATGCCGCGTATACAACGAAAGATTGTCAAGAGAACTACGGAATCAATTCCATTAAGTGCAAGAAAACTATGCTTGTCCAACGAAAATAAAAAGAGTAACAAGATTTTGTTGCTGTGATTCTGTGAAGCTAATTTGTCTTCAATGATCTAAGCAACTTTGTGAAGACTGCCAAAAAAAAAATATGATTTTGAAGTTACACATCCTTTAATTGAACCAATGAATGGATTTTTAAATTCTCTATATTAACTTCGCTTGCCCGTAGCTGGCGGACTGGCTGGCTGGTCAGATCTTGTGATCAACTTTTAACCCACTTCCTAAAGCCCGATTTTATTGAAATTTTGCTTGCATGTATATTTCCAGTGACAATACTTTCTATTAAATTATATTCTTTACAAATTGTTTTTTCCCAACATCAGATCATACTATCATGACTGTTCTGTGTGCGTAATGCGCAGTAGGCAGTGCTCCTTGATTTACGGACGACAACTTTCACCATCATTTCTTTTTGTCTTGCCTGACATAGAACTGGAAATGTGGCAATTTTAGGTCTGTTCCCATACTCATAAAGTAGTAATATATTTATTGCTAATTTTTACCACTTTTTACTCAAAACCGTTCCCGTACTCGAACATGTAGTAAAATAGAAGGAAACTAAAGAGTAAGTTCATTTCCCCTCCATGCGAATTTTACCGATTTTTACAAAAATTTCTGTGTGCAACATGTGAACATTCTGTCAAAAAAGAATTTATTGACACGAACTTTGTGCCGTTCGTTTTTTCTTGCACTTAATTAACCAATTGCATTTCTTTTTGGCGCTAAACGAAAAAAAAATGTGCACTCACACGTTTTGTAATTCAATTTGTGTCGAAATAGTCGCACAAAAGCCACAATGACGATAATTAAAAATTTTCTTATTTTGAAATTGTAACATAAGCAATCAAATCTAGTGCACTTTTGTGAAACTTAGTGCAGTATTTTTGCACTTTATCTTCGAAAAGAAAGCCAACAATTTTGTGGTTTTATGCGTTACCGTTCTTTTTTCTGTGCTTGCTCTCTCTGTGATATTTTATGTCAATTTTTTCTTTGGTAATTTTTAGTTTTACTACAAAAACTACGGAACACCTTCTATCTTCAAATCTACATAACATGATGTAAAAATAGGTACTACTCTGCACAACTTTTGTTTCCAGTTGACTTTATAATTTCTCCATTTTTTGTGAAGTAATGAACTCTCATTTTTCCTCTATACAATCTACTTTAATGCGGCTATTTCGTTTACTTTAAACGATTTTTAAAAGAAAAATTTATAATTCGTAAAATCATGCATAAAACCTTTGGTAATAAATAATAATCCTTTTATTTGTACATGGTATTTTTTGTTATAATCGCCAAATTATCTGTTTTTGAGGTGGTGCCTATATCACAGATTACCCGCTTGTTTAATTAATTAAAAATAATATATTTATAAGCAGGCTATTTTTTTTCATTCAATTTTCTCATTTAATAAAATTAGAAAAAATTGGCGGCAAAATATCATACTGCAACATGGCGCCCATGCTATTGATTTTGATTGCCGCCTAAAAGAAAAACAAAAAGTAACAAAAGCGCATGTATATTATGGTATCACTGTAATAGAAAAGAATTGGAGGGAGAAATTACACTTTTCCAGGAAAGCTATCAGTAAGAGCGGGAAAAGAGCAGCAGTTTGCTGAAAAAGGAGAAAGAACCGTATGCCTACTTAAGCTGATGTTGGCGCTTACGCTTTCAAATCATCTACGGTCTACCCACGTCCCACACATCCATACAATACCACAATAGCAGCGAACTCGTGAAAATTTGAAAACATTTTTAAAAATAATAATAAACAACGCTAGATTTGTTTTTGACAATAAATTCGTAACGTACGAATCTCAAATAATTATTTAAAAAGCCCGCTAAAAATACAAATTTTTTCCGATAATTATGAAAATATTTTTTTGTCAATTCGTTAAAATATACCAATTCCATTTTCTGCACACACCGCCATTTTAGTTATTTTAGAAATTAAAAGAAAAAATTCATGTAATTCACGTTGAAGAGCAATATTCTGTATCTATCAGCAGTGATTAGCCTAACAAGCTCTCAAAATGCACAATTATACCGAAAAAACCAAAGTTTCCAATTTACTAAACAGTTTGTTTAATATCTTTTTAATTATTGCATCAAGTTAATTTTTGTGCTAAATTAAATCGAAAAATGTAATATTGCTTACCTTGAGACTTTTTGTTTGTTTTGCTTCAAAAAAAAATTAACTTTCAACTTTGTTTGTATTCACTTGTCCGACAGAACGACCACACTACACAAAAACAGATTTTACAGTGATCGGCAACGTGTGTGGAACTGTGGAGAGCGAAGTGAATGTGAATGAACTGAATTCTAATTTTGATTTGTTCAGCAGTGTACATAACCTTTGGTAATTTTTCTGCTAATTAAAAAACTTAATTTCCCACAAGACCATTTAAACGGGATGTTTTTTAAATCCCTTTGCTTGATGGCTTCCCACAATTTCAATTTAACTATAGTTGTCCTGGTCATTTTTTCTTGCATGGCCCAAATGTAAATCAAGTATTATTGTTACAGAATACAAAAATATATGAACAGTTACTCCGAACATCTATATGTCTATATATAAATAGGCAAAGGCAAAACAGTTAAGAACCATTTTCTCCTCCGTTTGTCAACCGATTTTTTTTTTTTTTTTTTTTGGTAGCTATTGATGAGCTTTAGTGTTATCAATAACAAATAAAATTGGAAACAAAAAGTTATCTATTATCGTTCATTTTAGCGTTTAGAGCAGTTGCTACCGTTCAAATTTTTGATAGAACAGAAATACAGTGGTGGAGCGGTTGAGTGAGGTTGTTGGGTGGTTGTTGATGGGTGGTGTAGGGCGAGGGAGTGGGTGGATGGTGTGTGGGGTCCATCAGTGACCGTGTGGAGGGTCGCATATAGTACAGAGAGACGGTCGATTTTCGACCAATGGGCGATAACTAGTATATATTAATACGTGAAGAGAAAACTTTTTAAACACGAAGAAGGAAAACAACATACGCTAATGACGTATTTGTACACGCTCGAAGCTGACGTAATAGAACAAAATTTAATAAAATTATATGCAATGATGAGACAAATTGATTGATGATTTGACAAAAGCAAACAGCAATAACGATCAAACTTAAAAATTTAATGAATTAAGGTCGAATTTTGGACATAACGGAACTCTAGTATTTATTAAAGCTATTGCTTATAGTGTAAAAAATGAGAAAACAATTTACTTATAAAAAATATAAAGTTACGTTAAAAAACGTAGTTTTTATTAATTTTAACAATAAGCCCCTTGTTGGGCTTAAAAGTTGTGGATTACGGATATTCTGTTTCTTTTATTTTTAATTAGAAACTACAGAAAATATTTTTGAAGCTTCTTCAACTTCTTTTTTATAATTTTTTTAATTTTGTTCAACGTACAAGGCACATTCGAACAGAAAAAATATCATTACCTTAACTTATATTTAAATTATATAAAGCTTCTGATCTAAAATTATGTTATGTAAGATTTTTCAAAACGCTTTTTGATTGTTTCCCCTAACACGCGAATAAGTGAGTAAGTATATCCCATCCTTAAATATTTGATAAATTTTAGAATATTCCTTTCTCGCTTGTAACATTAAAAAACTTTGTAATTCCCATAAATTGTAGAAATCCCCACGACTGTAAACACTGCTGTACGGTGTATATATACGGAAGTAACAACACAATAAATTTTAGAGAGTAGATGGGGACGTAATTTTCCTCTCATTTCATGGTGAATTAATCGTAATTCAGCCTAACAAAGTGGATTTCATATTAATTTGAATGGATGCTACGTTTATATGCAGGCTTGAGATTTTGTTTTTAAGTGTAGTGAAATTTCGATCAGAGTATTTCATAATAACCGGAGTAATAATAGCATACTGCTGTACGGTGTATATATACGGAAGTAACAACAAAATGAATTGTAGAGACTGGATGAGGACGTAATTTTCTTCCCATTTCATGGTGAATTAATCGTAATTCAGCCCAACAAAGTGGATTTCATATTAATTATAATGATGCTACGTTTATATGCAGGCTTGAGAGTTTGTGTTTTAAGTGTGGTGAAATTTTGATCTGAGTATTTCAAATAATAACCGGAGTAATTATTGCATACAGCAAATATTTTTTAATATCAAAATGTTAATATTTTAAAATTGTAACCAGTTGCAAATAGGGTAAAAACTAAGGCAGATTAAAAGTTTTTTACCAAAAATATTTAGCCATTTTGAATACAGACTTCAGCATGAGTAACGGACATTTGCCAGCATGAGAATGCATAGGCGAATTTGCGAATATACAGAAAACGTATTGTGTGGTGTGCGTAATTAACTTTTAACTTATAATTTTTTAATGTTATAAGATTATAACTAAAATAAAAAAAATATTTAAAATTTTTAATCTTTTATGCTCATTTCATTTGAATGACATTATTAACTACGTATTTGTAATTTTGCTAAAACAAATTTCGTTGCTTAAATAGAATATTACATTTAATTAATAAAAATATTAGTTTTATATAGATATAATTATTTTTAAATATTCAAAAACACCAGGATAACAAAAAATAAAAGTAATCCTTTATCTACTAATTAGCTATGTCACTCACAAAGTCGATCTAAAACTGGGAGAAATATCATCAGGGGGTTGATTACCGATCTTTGAAGCTATGAAGTGACAAATAAAATATCATTTCAGTTTTCACATCAATCTTTTATTTTATCACATCACGTACTCCGATTCCTGATCCCATTATGTTAATTCACTTTGGCAGCATGTTCTAAAAAACTACTAAATTATAATTGATTGATTTTCATATTGCAAGCTTCAGAACTAATGGGAACATTTTACTTTCTTTTACATATTAAAAGGAAGTATAGTAATCATGAAAATTTTCAAACTTAGGATTTTTGCAGATTTACCCATTAGCGTATCTCCTGAGTCAGAAAAAGCGAAAATAAAAAAATCTCTGTCTGTCTGGGATGAAAATTTATATTTAAGCTTTTTACATAAATTGTAAGGCCAGATGATTTTAACGGAAATCTGACAACTGGAAGTGACAGTTTACTTGACAGTTTTTCGAGTTTTTGCAAATAACTCAAAAAGTATAGCACTTAGGAGAAATCTGTTAAGTGCAAAAGAAATATAAACAAAAACAAAAAAATAAAAAATAAAGTTTTGAAAAAAAAAATTAATATACATTTACTGAAGATTCCTGCCCCGTCCGTAAAAAATCGTGTTGTGAGGCACACCTCCATTTTTAAATAAAAACAATTGATATTAAACTGAATAATACAAGCAATCGTATAAAGTGCTGCGGGCACACTTGTCGTTTATAATAATATTATATTTAAACACACAAACCTCCCAATTAAATTTTATGCAAACATCTAATAAAATGTTAGCTAAATCAATCAAACAGTACTTTTAAAGGAAGTTCTCAAATTTTTTGAATTAAAGAATTAAAGATTATCAGTTGGCACCGCGGTTACAGGGCTTGTTCATCATACATTAACATTTACCAATTCCTCGAATCACGATATACTGGCATTAGGAACGATTAAGAATAACTTTTTGAACTTAAAGTTAAAAAAAAACCTAAACCATATGTAATCCTTAGTACGTTTTTATTAAAATACATCAGTTTGATAAACACTTCGTGATTTTGGTGTTGGTGGCGCCCTTAGCTGATGATAAATCTGATTTAGAATATCGCTCTTACGTCCAGAAATTGTTTCAAATTTTTCAATCGCTATTGGCAGCAATTCCTCAATAAGGAATCTCTTATTTTTGACCACGAAGTTCAGCTTGAAAAGTAAAAAAATAATTTCTGAATTTTAAATTTCAGGTTTTTTGTACTTACATCGACGGATATTTCTGAACTCGGCTTGACAGCGTGCTGAGCCAATAGCAGATCTCTCAGAAGTATTTCAAGATTATGAGTGAGGGCTTCACTTTTAGCAAGATATCCACAATTTTCAGCTATACTAAGATAATGTCTACAAAAGTTTGCAGTCGTTTGCGTAAGATTGATCCAAGTGTCTCCGGTTGTTTGGGCCTTCATGTTAAGTCCCAATGCATCCAATTCATTTAGAAAATGTTTCAAGTTAGATTTTGTTTGCAAATTGTATGGTTGCCAAGCATCCTCTGAGCGACCAACTGTTTCCAAGAGACGAATACGAGAGTCATCAATTATTTGTTCGAGGGTATTTCTAAGAAGACCTTCTAAATGGTATGATAAATCGAGCCCAATTTCAGTTAGCTAGTTTAAAGGAGACAACAACTTAATATTAGCGTATGGTCGTATTGATGGCAAAGACTTTTTGCTATTTACTTTAGCACATGGTTTTCGTATTCCCTCAACGCATCTAGCGACAGCATCCAGTTGTGAACCTTTTGTTAAATAATGTTTGATAAGCTGGCTTGCAAAATACTGTAATTCGCCATTACACCAAACAACAAGAGCTAAAATCGTATAATTTGATTTATTATGTAAGCCTTCTCTTTGCTCATTATATTTACCGCCAACGGATGCAGTGTGCTCGTTGAATGCTTGCAGAAATTCGCAAGCAACTTGAGCTACATCGCAGAAAAAGAGCTCCGATATTTCATTGTTGTTGCGACGAGCTTCTCTTTGGGCAGTACGAATTGCCAAAGTACATACCTGAAGTAGAGTGCTACAGGCCTGGCGAGCACGTCCCATTTCGATAAGTAATTTCAGTGGGCGTCGTGATGATCGTACGGCTGCTTGCAAATTACGACAGTGACAATTTGATAATTCTTGCAAAAGCACATTTGCCAAATTGATTTCCAATGATTTTACTCTTTCTGAAATGTCTAATGCATTCCAAAATGTTTTATCTTTTGCTATGTATTCTTGAGTTTTCTTGATTAAATTTAAAGCATCCTCAAAATGACGCTGCGCGATTAGAGTTTGAATTTCTTCGCTTGCAGATGTGATCCATTCTGGTCCCCAATTTTCAACGATACCACGATTTTCATCCGTACTACTCGATATACTTTCACCAGATTTAACACTTGCTAACGAAACTTGTTTCTGTGCCTTTGGTGGAAGCGGAGCAGGGCCTTTTTTACTTTGTTTGGTTTGCACTTGATTGAAGCGTAGTGCAACTTCGAATTTTTCAATCCATTCGCTCTGTAAATTAAATATGTATTGTCTTAATTGTTTAAGTTTTGGTACATATGTGGAAAATTAAAATATTAGACAGAACCGCGCTTAAGCTTTATTTGTTTTTAGAGCACGAAGAGTTTAAATTTGAAAAATAGACCATACGTGAAAGTTACTACTGTAACTTTCTTTTCTTTCGTCCTACTCTTTTTATTCTGGTCAGTCATTACTTACCTTACCAGCTGCAGTAACACTTTGAAAGATTTTCGATCCATCTGGAGTAATAATATTAATAGCGTTTTTAACTCCATCCAGATCTTTAATGTTTATGACAGCTATCTTCTTTGGATCATATTGCGAAACGAATTCCAACCTCCTAAAATGGGAAAATTGGTGTTAATTTTGTTTCAAACAATTTCGTTAAAAAAATCACCATACTTGTCATGTTTAACTTTACAAACAATTAATATGTCATTAAATAAGAAAAAGAAAACCCTTTGTATGGGTCTGTAGTCGTTTCCATCAAGCTCTATCAGAGCTCCCTCATTGAGAAAAGTCTTTCCTTCGAGGTTTCCGCTGAAACCTTGTACCATTTCCTTTACAGCTCTGGTTGTAGCATGATGATTTTGGGAATCATCAGTTTCATCTGAGGAACTTCTATTCTTGCCTGCGTTGGCGTTACTTGTATTGCTTGTTTTCTCATCAGAAAGAGAAGTCAATATGTTTCTTTGCTCAATGAGGATGTGCGAAAGTTGATACATTTCCGATTCAAGATCTAAGAGTAAACCAGAAATATGAATGAATAATATATCATACTTAAAAAACATATCAATGTTATTTTAACTGTACGCGATATTTCCTTTGCGGTCTCAATGAATTGCATATAGTTCGCATAGACATGTTTCTTTAAAGACGATGAAGTCTGATCACTGTATGCTTGAATTTTTGATTTTCTTTGTTGCAGGTCTGATCCGCCCACACATTCCTTAACTAATTGGTTAGTATCTAAACAGTTGAAGGGTGATTAACTATTTGTTGGCAATGATAATATAGTAAAATGTTTACATTTATTGACATTAAAGTCCAATTTGTCGAATTCTGTCATGTTTGTTGCGCCCAGTTGGCTAATATCGGTTCGTATATGCCGCTGTCAGCACACAGAAATTATACGTTGCAATAACTATTTAACTAAAATCAAAAAAACAATTTAATAATAATTATATAGATGTTTTTACAATAAAATTGTACTGGTCACTGGTCGCATAGAAGGTAGTATCAATATCAAGCCTTTCCTTTTATCAAAAATTCCCATAACAATTTTAACAAACGTCAAAATATCTGACAGAGAGCAAGAAGGAAGGTCTGTTCACTATGTTGCTTTTTTTCCCGGAAAACATGTCTGCGACAATAATAAAGTTTTTGGCGGTAATTTTTACAAAAACCAAATGAACAAATTAAAATTAAAAATTGTTTAATTTGAAGCATTCAAGGTTAATACACAAATTTTCATTCATTTTGATGAAATTAAATTTTAAATAATTATTTTTTTATCTGTCCGCAACAAGTCAATATATTTGTAGCGGAAAGTCAACGTCTGAAGCAGACAAATGAAGGAACTTAAAATTGGGAAGTTTTTAGAACACGGTTTTCTTAACCCATTAACGGCTGACCCTCGATTTCGTGAAGCGATTTTGATGAAACTTCATACAGACGCTACTATTGGTTCAATTAGAGGTTAGTTTAGTTTTTACCTGTCATATTACCTGAGATACGGTATGGGTATTTTTATACCCATTCCGCGTATTGAATACAATAATAACATGTTTTCGCAGTATGATTAGACGCATGTTTTGTGACGATTGAGTTGTATTTGGGATAGTGTGTGCGTATATTTTTGTTTGGCTTGGGTATTTTACCGCCATTTCGCCATCTGTCATGTCTCTTCGTTGTTGGTTTTCTGTGTGAGTGTCGTGTTTAGCTAAGTTATATTTTTTTTTGTGATTTTTTAACAATGATTCGCTGTCGTAATATTTTAACTGCTACTGAATTGCAAGCAGAGATCGATTTTTGGACATCTGACGAAGAAGATAACTACAATGATCATAATGCTGATGAAATAAATATCATAATAGCTCCACCAAATCAACTTGATGATTTTAGTAGGGACGAAGAGATAGACAATAATGTTCAATTACTTCACGATCAAAATAAATTGCCTAATGAAATGTCTGGACAGTTTGAAGTGGAATACGCTTATGAAGATGACAATGAAAATCTTCCAGCAGTTAGTGAGACAGAAATCGACCAAGAGGAAATGGAAGTCGAAGAGGAGTCGTCGACTACAAATAGTCGTGCTCGTTCTCGTCGTGATTTGATAAACACAGGTGCTAAATGGAGCCACGCGAAAGATTACAGTTTTGCCAACCAGCCAAACAATACTGAAAAGGAAGACCAGAAGGCGTTGTTTGAGAAAATTAGTTAGTTTGCTTCACATATTCTCTTGTTTTTATGAAATCTTATACACATGGTTCTATTTTTAAATCATACCCGGTAGGATGATATCGGTTGCCTTCTGCGCTGGAGAGATCCCATCACCGCCGGGAGCTTTGAAAGGTATAAAAGAGCCTACTGCCCAATTAACCTTATACGGAGTGAAGATTTTACCGGTTAAACTATTTACCTTACTAGAAATACAGACCCTTTGATTAGATGCGTTTGAGTACGTGTATGTTGCACGAGTAGACGAACCTCGGAAATCATACCCGGTAGGATGAGATCGATTGCCTTCTGTAGAAGCGCTGGAAATATCCCATTACCGTCGGGGGCTTTGATTGGTTTAAAAGAGCCTACTGCCCATTTAAACTTATCCGGAGTGAAGATTTTACCGGTTAAACTATTTACCCTACTAGAAATACAGAACCTTTGGTTAGATGCGTTTGGGTACGTGTATGGTGCATGAGTAGACGAACCTGGGAAATTAACCTGGAGGAGGGGTTCTGATTGTATCCTCACGGTCCGACGTGTAGGCGCCATCGGCCTTTTTTTTTTATAAATAATTTATTCGTGCAGCTACTGGCATTTTAACAATGTTTTCGCAGCATTTCCTACATCTGGCACGTTTAGATCGTCTTAATTCAGAGTTGTACTCTGCAAGGGCGAACTTATATACGTCCCAACTCTTCGTGCGTTTAGCAGAGTTGAAGAGTTTTCTGACTATCTTCCTAAGCTTAGCCAGCTGGTAGTTCCACCAGGGAGCCTTTCGCCTTCACAAGCCGGTTTTATGGACACAGCTGTCATGATATGAAGAGAGCAACACATCATTAAATTAAGCATATCTATTTTAGAGAGGACAAGTCCCCGATATAGATTCCAGTTCCTGGACTTTGGATTATATCTAGAAGAAGCATGTGCCAGTTTGGAAGAAAAGTCAAACCTGATCTGTTGATGGTCTGACAGCGAGGCTTCGCTGGACACATGCCGGTTTTCAACAAAGTTGAAGATAAATGGACTAGTGAGAGTGAGGTCAAGTACCTCTTTGCGAATCGCATTTACGAATGTAGGTTTGGATCCTTTATTTAGTATATCTACATTACTACTAATAAGATATTCTAAAAGACACCCACTCTTTCTGTTGATGTTCTGTGTTCCCCTATCGGTCGGAACTTCAATCAGCAGGGCCACTACGTCTTTCGTTATGAATTCTGGAATAGGAAGATTCGCGTCGTGTTTTCTGGTTCAAATTAACGACGCAAATCGGGGATCAAAAATTAAATAGAATTTAAAATTAAGAAATAAATGAAGAGCGCATTTTAAAATAAGTTTTATTTTATTTCTTTTTCTTTTCTTTCGTTCCCGGCAGACGTTGTCACGATCAAAACCCTCGCGGTTTCTAATAATCAACCCAGGAAATACCCTTTTAGGCATCTGTCGTTTATTTTAAAACACTCTGTTATTCTCCAGCAAAGCTCATTGCGTAGTCAGCCAGTGTGCGAGAAGTTACCTGCGAACTCAGAACAGCTTGCAGATTTCTAAGCAAAGATTGTGGTATAATTTACGAGGGATGTGCGATGTACTTTCGGTCACGATAATGTACCTACTACAACTAATTTAAAAATTGTTATATGTTAAGAACTTAATTATGGTTGTAGTTTACAAATAAATTTATTATAATCCAAGTTAAACGCGTGTGTGTTCATTATAATTTTTTTTTATTTATTTTAATTTCAAGTAAAGTGTCCATTTTGTCAACAACAATTAATATTAAAAATACTGCTGTCTCTGTATAAATAATTTGTCTTTTTGTCCATACAGTTTGACTTTTCGTTTTGCTGCTGTATTTTATTGTTTTTTTTTTGATAAGTATATTTTATTTTATTCTCTCTTTAATGCTGTCTCTGTCCAACTTATCACTAAATATGCATTTTCTTATTGCTCCATATAATAATAATTAAAAAATAATCACTCTCGAAAAGGCACTTGTATCAGCTGTACATTGTACTTACATATACACATACATACATACATACATAGCAATGTATAGAAACAGCCAAAAGGTACTAGTATGAAGTAATATGGTGTATGTACGTGTCAGTGGTAGTGTGTGTGTGTGTGTGTGTGTGATTGTTTGAATGTGTGGCTTTATGATAAATTTTGCAAAAATGTTAAAGATGATGTACCTACTACGACTAATTTAAAAATTGTTATATGTTAAGAACTTAATTATGGTTGTGGTTCACAATCGTCACAAGCTCAATTCAACGGAAATCCTCGATATACTCTCGTAGCTTCCAGCCGAGAAACCAACCAGAGCGAAAAACAAAATAAAAATGTCTTTAAGGAATATCCACATTCCAGGTCCTTTAGAATTGTCCGATAGCACAATCAACTCAATCATTGGTGGGAAAATCAAAGCCAATGCTGTCGAACAGAGGGCTCCGATAAGCGAGATGAAGAGACTCAGAGCAGGCACGAGTTCCGCTATAATAACTGGAAAATAAATGTATACGATTAGAAAAAGGTCTATTAGAAAGGACGAAAAATGGGAGCACGTGCGCGTAAGAGGTGAAACTTCTTTATGCGATGAATATACATATTAATTTTTACCAAATAATAATATTTTTTAATTTTGAAGATAGATAAAGAGAGAGTGGGAGAGATAGAGAGAGAGAGAGAGAGAGGGAGAGAGATATTATAAAATAAGAAAACATTGAATAAAATTCTATAATTATCCTTTAATCCTTAGGATGTATCTCATAATCATATCTTGTTATCCTTAAATCATCCTATAATCATAACATAATTATCCCATAAAAATGAACCTTATAAAAAACTTTTCAACGCCTCTTTACCATTTATCGTATGAAGTACCTACAACCATACTATAATAATCCTATAATCCTCAGGATGCATCTCATAATCATATCTTGTTATATTTTAATCATCCTATAATCATTCAATAATCGTCCCATAATTATAGTGTAATAAAGCTATTAATATACTATAAATAATCAATAAGCATCATATCGTCAACCCATAAACAAACCATAATAATGCTTTAATCCTTTAATTCCTTAATACTGCAATTTTTCTATAGTTATACTACAATCAGGCTATAATCAATAATCCTGCAATCAGCTTGTGCCGGGGAGGAGTTTCTCTCAACTCGCCAAAAGAAGTTTCACTTCAAATGAATATTAACTACTCGACTTACAAGTGACCACAACCAAGATTGTCCGAAAGATGAGCTCGCCCAACATTTGTCGCCTTTTTATTCCAAAAATCGTCTGAACTCCTGGCCACATAATTTGAATGGCGACGAAAAACTGCAATGGGTAGCCGAGAAGAACGCCCAAGGACACCATTATTTTCACCGATTGTGAGAGGCTTTTTTGGGGGGGGGGGAAAGTTATAACATTATTAAATTAGGAACCCATTTTTATTTTATCTACTTACGGACTGTCGTCTAAATTCAGAGTTAAACTTCCGCCGACACCTTCGCCCCATTTCAAGTACCCAAAGAATCCAGCAAAGATGAAGAGAAAAGTTACCAACGTCATGCCGATGTTCAGCACACCAAGGCTGCGATCGAAATGATTAGGATTTTTCATGGAATTCTTAAGCGGAAGAACCAGAGCGATCCCTTCGAATGCGAATATTGCCGTTCCAAAGTACAGTGCCAGCTTAGAAGCGTCGGTAAAGTAGTTGCGCTCACTTGCCGAATCCAGGTCTTCATGAAGACCAAAGAACATCGTAACGGCCAAGCTGTATACCATGCAAATATTGGCAACCAGCGACACCGGCGCCAAATACTTGAGATTTGTGATTAACGATGATAACAGAACCGGAAGGAATCCTAGCGCCATGACAGTATGAATATTCCAATGAAAGCCATAGTAGTCAATAATCTGCAAAGGTTGGAAGTTTTTTTTTTTTAAATAATATTTCAGTTTTAAAAATCTGCACCTTCAACTAATTGACTCAACTTACCTGCTTCATATTGGTGCTAATAAACACAAAGTAGACGCAGCAGAATCCCAGCTGTGTCACACAGATGAATATATTCACGATTGTTCGCATTCGACTGGACCAGTTGCGCAGTTTCGGGTGGCCCAATTCGAAGCATTGCTCAACGGTATCCGCATAGTCAAGGCCCTGAGTTGACGATATTTGACGGACTCTGGCTGAGCATTTCAGCAGGATGTGTTGACAGTGTACGCAGATTAGGGCGATGATCACTGTCAAAATGGGTGAGGCGATGAGACCACCATTTTTAAAGGCGTCACCCATAGCAAATAGTCCTGGACCGATATTTCCCTTAAACAAATGAATCAGAGTGTCCACATAACTGCGAGGAAACACAAAACATCGTTATCTAAATGTTGAAAAATTTATGCCCGAATTTATAGGTTGTTACTGCAGCTGTTAGCCATGCTGTAGTAATGGAACAGAGTGAAATGGAAAGCTGCAACAACGCTAGCTTGTAGTGATCAAAATCCATTACTAGAAGCGTGCTAGCTACAGTTACAACTATAAATTTGTTCCTTAGTATATCGGTTGACGTTTAAATAACTTACGAGGTGGGCGGATGATGTTCAACTTCAACCTCAGGCTCTTCCGGCCTTTGCTTGTTTTTCTCTCTGTGACTCATTTTTACACCGGCAGCAATTTACTGTCTCTAAAGTGATTTCTGCGAATTAATCAAATTTTAATGGTTCTGTTGTTAAAATTTGGGATTTAAAAAACGTATTGTTACGAAGAGTAGTTAGTAGCGCATATAATAGAATTTTAAGATAAATTGCAATGTACATACTGCATACGAAAAATAATTCGTCAATTTCGTACGTGCATTTGACGCAATATCAACACTTGCAATATGGGTAGCTCTCAGAAAAAAAGGCATACCAGATAAAATGATTATGCACATTATACACAGCGGCCAATTGTAGAGTTGGGCATAATGGCGAAGAAAGACAACCATAAGGTGTCCTGACAATCGGCAGATTCCCAAATTACCAGTTAATAAAATTCCTTCTTTAACTCTTTTTTGACTAAATTTCTGTTTGTTGACTACATTTCGGTTTTTGTTGATCGAATTTGGAATTCATCTGTTTCCGGTCATCAAATTTATCGGCTTGATAAGACTTCAAACTACTCGCTGTGGAAAGCCATGAAGTCCATATAAAAACCCGTTATGCACTCGACACCGATAGGAAAAGCTTATGGCGAATGGGCAAAAGGAGACAAAGAGAAAGCGGATTCGTTTGCAGAGCACTTAGAAGCAACGTTCAAGCCGTTCGACTGTGACAACCATTGACCGAAGATCCCAATGCCAGGACGGAAACCGACAACTTTAACATGAAAGCCGTATCGCTGTCCGAACTTCAAGATACAATAAGAAAGTTGAAAAAGGTGTAGAAAAAAGGTGAACTCTTAAAGGAGTTACCAAACAAAGAATTAGTCAAGCTTCTTATAAATGCTACATTCAGACTTTTGTTAGTTCCGAGGCAATGGAAAATCGCCGAAGTCATTGGTTTCAAAACCTGGGAAATGTCCGAACGACAAAAAATCATATAGACCCATCGCGCTACTACCAGTCTTTGTGAAACTTCTCCTTAAACAATTACAATAGATTATTGAAGAAAGACGCTTAATCCCGGGCCACCAATTCGGTTTTAGGGTCAAACCTTCCACAATTGATCAGATTTATCAAATAACGAATGTTATTGACAAAGCCTTTGAAGAGAAAAAGAGATGTTCTAGAGCTTTGCTGGACAAGGTATGGCACGAAGGACTGAAGTATAAGCTTAAGTTTATCATGCCGAAAAAATTGTTTAGAATATTGGAATCCCATCTTGACAATAGGCTCTTTCGTGTTAGACATGGAACTGAATACTCAAAGTGCAAAGAAATCCACGCCGGTGTACCGCAAGGTAGTGTTCTCGGTCCAAACCCGTTCTTGCTTACAGAAGAGACATATCTCAAGACGAAGAGACAGTTGTAGCCACGTTCGCAGACGATACGGGTATCCTAGCAACGGGTAATACTATTTAATCATCAACGGCAAAACTGCAATGAGCTTTAGACAAAATATGCGAGTAGACAAAGACCTGGTGAATTGTACTCAACGAGACAAAGTCAACTCATGTCAATTTTACATACAGAAAGGTAAATAATTTACCCCTTTTTATCAAGTCGGTGCAAATACCGTATGCAAACGAGGCAAAATATCTAGAAATGACTCTAGAAGTCACACGTTTAAAAGAAGCGCGACGAGCTCGAAATCAGGCTCAGAGAGATTTATTGGCTTATCGGAATCTAGGAATTGCTACTGTGAGTGACGTGGTTACATATATTGCTCGCAAACTTCGCTCCCGTCTTTAAGTGCATTGTAACCATAAAATAGTCCGAACCTTGAACGAGACGGACCTTGTGCGCCGACTACAAAGAACACGACCGTTCGATCTAGCGCAGTAAGGGAACAAGGCATGTTATGACTGTTTTAGTAGGTGTAATCGCTGGAAGTCAGCCTACCTAACACGATAAACTACAGAAGCGTGAATAAACTACTTGTTACGGAAACTTAGTCGTAGTCATAACAAATAGAAAAAAAATAAGAGGATCGTATTTCCTATTACTAGGAGCACGCGTGTCCGGTTCTCATAGTGATTCTCTGGGGGGTGAAGCTTAGCACGTATGTATACATCGGCTGACATAATCAGGATCAGGTATATGAATCGGGCATAACCAATGGTACGGCCCATTGGTACCTTTAGAAGATTCCTGCACCTCCAGGCGCATCCGAAAAAGAACTTATCGGTCAGTGGGGACTTTAATTGGTGATATTGCTGATCCTACTCTTTCTGCAGCTTTTAGCTTTGATGGTCCAACTTGTCACATAATTTGGAATTAAATTCTTGCGTTTACGGATCCAACTTGTCGTTCAGTTTGGAACTCAATTCTAGATTTTGCTATTTGAACTACTTGCTTTGCTGATCAAACTAACTGCGTTTAGCTTAGAATTCATTTGATGATCCTCTTCATTGTGCTGGTCAAACTTGCTGTATATTTGTACACTTTGCTACTTCATTTATTGCATTAGAACGTTCAACATAGCTTCCTTGTTTGACACTTCTTTATCTTCCAAAGTAGACGGACGATTTGCGTTCGATTAGCTCCGTTTCAATTGTAAACACTTCGCCAGCTTTATGCTTTTCCGCTTTTCATTTAGCTCTTGGCAACTGTAGGTGTTAATGTTCACTTTACATCGAAATTTAGGATTTCTAGAGTTCGTAAAGGATTTTGCAAATAAGAACACAACACAAGTTCATTTATTCATAATTTACAATTTTCATTCACAACTAGCAAGATTCACATGTGTAAATAATAAGTAAGCACACTAGTGATTACTTATTGTTCACACAAATACACGCGTTGGATTATTTCATGGGCATATATTAAACAGAATTCATCAAAAATGCAAATTCAATCGCAGATCAACTATCTGCAATTACACTAATTCAATAATTGGCTGTGCCGGATTTCTCAAGTTAATTATTTTTAATTTTTTAATTGTTTATCCAACAAAAAGGCAAACAATTAGATATATACGTACGTCTGCATATATATACGTACAATGCAGGAGGTCACCAATTTGTATAGTAGTGCCTCCACAAGAATCCAACGAATACACGTGCTAGCAAAAGAAGATCTCTTAAGTAGCTCCCTTCAAATCTGAGCAATTGAATAATTGCCCCTTGAACCGTGGTACAAATTCCCGCCTTTTGTCATTCAAAATTCTGATAATAAATACAAATTAATAAAAAGCCCATTAAACAATTAAGTAGCCGGCCGGCGCACGCGGATGCCTAATTTGATATTCAAAAATTAAAGTGGGTGATGCGGTTGTGGTATTACATATATAATAAGATACTTGTAGTCAATTACGATGTGTGCTGATCGTTACCGCCTGGGGTACTTAGCAACAACTTCGATGCGATCTTCTTCTTTGTGCAGTATACGGCAATCCGCTGAATTTCCGTCTGATGATGGTGAAGCTTTCTGTATTCAGTTAGCATCAGCATCATTTGTGTGTCCCAACAATCAGTGTACCGGAACCGAAAATTTTTACAAACAAGCAAGAAGCTCAGTCGGTGCTCTGACGATATTCACTTGGCAGTAATTGCGACGCATTTGAATACACCTGAAAAATAACATTCTACACAATTAGAACAAAATCAAATTAATGTACAGTCAAATTGCTGGGTATACATGCAATCTTAATTGTCTGTTAATCCTAAAAGAATACGTATTGCTCCAGTTTCAATAAGGAGATTCTGACATTAATTGAATTTTAGATTTGAAAAAATGGTGTGTTAAGATAAATAATTTTTTTTGATGATGATTTTAATGCAGGGGGGTAATGAGTTACCGGGCGAGAAAATAAATGAACTTACTGTAATTAGCACTAACTTACTCCATCTTGGCAGTAGTCGCAAATATCGGCACGACTGGTTCCACGATAAATGTAAGTAAGCAACTGAGCGTAAGAATGTTGCGTACGAAGCAATTGAACACAGACTCAGAGCTCAGAAGGTATGAAAAAATAATTTACCGGCGAAAGAGAGCAGCTCGAAGAAGAATATTTTCTTTAAACTAGAACAGTATATACAGCGAGGACCGCTTGGTAGGCATGGTAGTTTTACCAAAAAGTCTGCGGTATGACGCAATATGCACAGCTATATACACCACCTACAGTAAAGACAAAAAGATCTGATCGACGATCTCCATGTCATATGAGAGCGAGGGCTCATACCTACTGTGTTAAATAATTTAATGACAATTGTCATTCAACGATAATATTTCTCAATTTATATTTAAAAGCTGAAAATCACTAAAAAAGTGTAGTTTATGTATCTTTTAATAGTTTGAGAATTTTGTGCCGCCTGCTCGATCTGAATGAAAGCTTCGGTTTCTACCAACGATGTCAATATCCTCTGCGTAAGCCAGTATCTGAATGGACTTATAGAGGATTGTTCCTTTCGCCGTTACGACAGAGTCTCGGATCACTTTCTCCAAGGTCAGGTGAAGAGGACGCAGGCAAGTCCATCCCCTTCTCGGAGCCCGTTATAGATGTTGAATGGGCTTGATAGTGATCCGGATATTTCCCTTGGCTTATAACATTGGTCATGGTTAACCTACATAGTCTTGTCGGTTTATTTGAGATACCGAATTCTCTCATGGCTTTATAAAGTTCTACTCTTGCTATGCTATCATAGGCGGCTTTAAAGTCTATAAAAAGATGGTGTAGTGAGTTTTGAAACTCTAGTCATTTTTCCATCATCTGCCTAAGGGTGTAAATCTGATCAGTTGTTGATTTGCCTGGGATGAAGCCACACTGGTATGGACCAATGATGACTTTAGCGTATTGAAGGATAGAGGAGAAAATCTTATACGCGGTACTCAACAACGTTATACCACGATAGTTGCTGCAGGTAGTAATATTTCATTTCTTATGTATGTCTTATGGTATTGCTTCTTCCTCCCATACTTGCACTTTTAGTTCATGAATTGCTTGGTGTATTGCGGGGCCTACCGGTTTAATTTATTTATCGATTTTTTATCGATCGAGCCGATTTATCGCTCTGCTAACTTCGTCTATGGTTGGTGGCGGTAGCATAGTGTGGTCTTCGGTCATTGGTGAAGCCTCCAATTCTTCAGTCAGCTGGCCATTAAGCAACTCATGAAAGTGCTCTTCCAATCGCTTTAAGATGTCTTTGAGATAGGCGATCAGATTACCCTCATTTTCTTTGCAGTGTGTGCAACGGTGTATATTGCGTCATACCGCGGACTCTTTGGTCCTGGTGGGTCCTCGCTCTCTGTACTGTTCGAGTTCGGTGAACTGTGTTTTCATATCTTCTAAGCTCTTTATATTCATCTTCGCGTGCCCGTGTTCTGTGAGATTGTTCCATTGCTCGGTATGCAACATTCTTACATTCAGTCGCTACTAGCTTACATTCGTCATCGAACCAGTCGTTCCGATCTCCACGACTACTACCTTAGATGGAGTCAGCTGTACTAATGACAATATTCTTAAGGCGTGTCCATTTTTGATCTACGCCCGGCATCTCAGCCCCAGGACTTACTCTCCCTGCATTTAGGGCGAGTCCTATCGCTTGACCGTAGTTGTTTCTGGTCTCTTCGTTGCGAAGGGCAGCCGTGTTGATTCGAATCTGATTCGCGGATGCTTTCTTTCTTGATGATGCAATCTGCGCTCGGAGCACCATACCAACAATATAGTGGATAGTCGACGTTGGCACCTCGGTACGTTCGTCGTACCTCGCCAAGTTCGAGCTGTGGCGGCGTTCTATTAACACGTGGTCTATCTGTTTGAGAGTGGCTCCATCAGGAGATACCCAGGTGGCTTTGTAGATATTAATACGCGCAAACCTTGTACTCGCAACGACCAAATTATTGCTTGCTGCCATCTCAATGACTCCTTATCCATTGTCATTAGTGTTCTCGTGTAAGCTATGGGTGCCAATGTACTGCCTGAATACTGGCTCCCTACCTATTTTGGCATTCATATCCCTCAGAATGATTTTGACGTCATACTGAGGGCAGGCATGAAGTTCCCGTTCAACTGATTCAAAGAATTCTTCTTTTTCATCATGTGGGGAATCCTCTGTAGGTGCGTGAACGTTTATGAAGCTTATGTTTTCAAACCTGCCCCGCACGCCAAGGGTGCACAGCGGTTCACTTATTGCTTTAAAGCCAATAACGGTGGGTTTCATTCTTTTGCTGACTAGAAACCCCACCCTGAGCAAATGATGTATTGCATGACAGCTGTAATATATGTCATATTCTGATTTTTGTAAGATACCATTCCCCGTCTATCGCATCTCCGGAATTGCTGTTAACTCAGCATTATGTTTGGACAGGGTATTGGCCAGCTGTTGTGCAGCTCGAGCTCTATACAGTGAGCGTACGTTCCATGAGAAAATTCGTTTAAATCCGTTAGCCGTTTTCATTGCCGTGGTCGTCGTCGTTCAACAGTGTATCCGAGGCTGATTTGAGGTTCCGTAATATGTTTTTTTTACTGGCGAGGTTATTGGCCTCGCGCCAACCTTACTTTGAAGGGAATAGCCTGATCATATCGCTTTTCCTGTACTGGGGGAAAATTACCAGCGGTTTGATCACATTTCCACCAGTCAGAGATAGTTGCGGGCACATGCATTTCTGAATCATTTTGTGTTATTCGCCCTACTCTGCCTAAAATATTAATTTACTTGGCAAAATTCACCAAAAAGATTTTTGGCTGCTTGGTGCGACAAAGATACAAAATGTGCCTTTCTTTTGTAAAACAATAAAAATTGCCCAAACAACAGTCTGTGAAAATTGGTGCGCATTGCGCAGTGAGAATCCGTTTATTGTCTCAGTGCATTATCAGTTACAGTTTCTGGTCAAAAATACAAAAAATAAATACGAAAAAGTGCAATTAAGAATAAATATTGGCAATTTATTGACAATGAATTGCTTTTCACGACACGGTCATACGAGCACTAATTAATTGATTGCTTGATATTGGGCATAAACAACCCTGAAAAAGAGAAAAAAATAATTTTCAGTTCGTTGAACTGGTAAATTATTGCGATTTTTTAGCGTTTTTTTGTATGCACAGCGTGCATTGCGCTTTTGGCTGAAAGAAGAGAAAACTTTTTATTTCTTCTTTTGAAAGACGCGACGTTTCTCATTGGATGAATCACGCTGCGATAAACATTTCACATCCATTCTTAATACGAATAATCTTAAAACTAATTAATTTACGTATATAGTATATTATAAATCGTTTTGCTTAAAATTTCGTAAAAACTTCCTCCGTTTTGTCGCCGACTGACTGTGTGTGTCAGGAATTTTCCATCAACCGCGTCTGGCATTCGCTATCAATTGCCATTAATTGTACAAAACTGTTCCTTATATCATTGAAGTGACCTTTATACTCTACATATCCTACTTGCTATATTACACACACACACACACACACACACAGGCACATTTATCAAGGCCAAGCATTTTTTATTTTATATTTTTGCTGTTGCATGGGTGGTTTGTGAAACTTTCTTTTCTTCCATTTTGACGAGTATTTGATTGCGATGTGAGAGTTCATTAATTGATTCATCACACAGTTGATGTCACTAGACTCACTTACTAGTCACTCTATACACATCACAGCTGAGAAAGAAAAGGTAGATACCTACATTGCGAGAAAAAACAGCCGCACGCCTAGCAGCAATTGAATACTTCAATAAATTGCTAGCAATTAACTTACAATATTGGGAATTGACCGAGCATGTGTAGCCGCTTGGGGTGGTAGTTAACATTAATCAAAATGGTTGGTAGGTGGTGAGGAGGGAGGGTTGCTGTCAAACTGCATTACATATTTCTATTATTGCTTTTCAGAAGCAAAATATTGCTTGTTTTTTTAATTGACATCGATATTGAATTCAAATTGTAAGCTAATTTTAAACTAATGAACCAGACTGTATTTATTTTTTCAGCGACCGTGTGTTCTTTTGTACTTTTGTACATTTGTTTGTCGCGTCGTATTTCTCTGCTTTTGCCAGTCAAATTGTAATGGGACTTGTTTTAAAAGAATTGCTTAGCGCTCCGATTGCGATGGCGTAATTTTACTGCCTCTGAGAAAACTGAGAGGAAAATACTAAATCTACGCATCGCTATCGTTTTTTTTAAGCCTAAAGTAAGGTCTGAAAAGTTAAATGCGGGTTTTTCAATCTATTTCAGAAATCTCTTATGACTGAAAGACACATCGCTTATGAATGAAAGACCTACATTTAACGTTGCATACTATTAGGCTTTTAAGATAAATTAGTCTTCAGACTGAATTACAACTAAATATAATACACGGGTGTGTGTAGTCACTCGCATAGCAGAATATATTAGGTGGTATGTGGGTATAGTAGTGGAAAGTTGTTGGTAGAAACTCTTATAACTTTTTTTTTTATTATAATGTACACCCGCTAAAGGGATTTGCACCATTATAGTGCTTAGCACAGCGTGGGAGTTAGGAAATTAGGAAGAGGAAAAGATGAGATGTCTATGCACGCGTGTCTTAAATAACTGCAGATCATATAAATGCCAATCGTGCGCAGTGTAGTTCGGCTAAAGAAGGAATCTCTGAATTGGTTAGTACGTCCGAAGATAGGCCTGATGGGAGATCCGTGGGCTCGAGTTGAGGCACAGGTATTACGGATGGGTTCGAGAATGAGCGGAATGCATCTGGATATTTATTTTGGACACCGCTTGTGAAAAAAGCGATAAAACAGTGACAAGCACTATGTTCAAAAATTCGATTGTTTTCGCAATATTTACGTCACCAATAAATTTTAACGTGCGGTTCTGAACTCTGTCTAGTGGATGCAATGTGGTCTTGGGGGTACCTTAGAATACAGTTATATTCACATTTAGGGCGAATATATGCATTGTAAATAGTAGTCAGATCTGAAGGAGTGAAGTAAATTTGGCACCGTTATAGAAAACCTATCTCGGTTTCTACCAGTCAGAATTTAATGGGACTAGTTTTAAAACAATTGTGATGCGTGGGGCGCATGCTTCGTGAGGTCCGTGTGGCGCGTGTTAAAAAATAAAATTTTTTATTAAAAAAAAACACTGTTTTCAAACTTTAATTTCAGTGCAAAAATGGAGCTAAATCGTGAACATTTTCGTGCGTTTATTTTTTACAACTTGCGACATTGATTTAAATCAACAACAGTGCATTGATGAACTTAATTCGACTTTTGGCGATGAGGCATCATCGAGAACCAGTGTTTATCGATGGTTAACAGAATTTAATTGTGGCCGCAGTTCGCTCAACGACGAATTACGTATATATATTTTATATATATTATATATATTTTATCAATACAAGTACAGACCTTCCAATTGAACGATTTTTTTTTTATTGTGACTCCCTTTTTCTTTATACCTTGGTCATGGTTACATTTTTAAATGCTCAATATTAACATCGCGTGGCTGGCGGACTGGCTGGCTGGCTGGTCAGATCTTTTAACCCATTTTCCAAAGCCCGATTTTATTGAAATTTGGCACACATGTATATTTCCGGTGACAATACTTTCTACTAAAATTTGGGGCACCTCTGGCCTAGGCGTCGGGCATACAAATTGTTTACAAAATTTACCCGTTTTTCTTCAAATTTTATACGCATGTGTATGTCCGATGGACAACACATTCTGTAAAAATTTGGAAGTGATCGGGCCCGGGGTCGGGAGCTCCCTAACAAAAATTTTAAATAAATTACCAGATTTTATTCAAACTGCACATTGTGGATCCCTGATTATCCCTGATTAGAGAACGACAAATTTTAATTTTTATGGGTTGTTTTATATCTTTTAACTCTCACACAAGACACAACATTCCGAACTTCTGCTTACTCGGACAGAATTTGCCAAAGTACGAATGTGCCGTCAGAGAGCTGCTTCGATTTGTGAGTAGGTGCATTTGCAATTCGATATTGTTTATCAAGTGTAGCTAAAATTGCTATAGTGCTTTCGGAGAATTGCTGAGCACAACAAATCCAATAAACTAATAGCTATTATTAAAGCAACCTATGATGGCTCTAAATGTCATGTGCTGCATAGAGGAAAGCTGTCAGAGGAATTCGAGATCCTAAGTGGGGTACAAAAAGGTTGCATTCTATCGCCGATACTTTTTTTTTGTTGGTGATTAGCGATGTGTTTCGCGAAGCTTTATCTACTGGAAATGGAGGAATTCGTTGGACTCTTACATCTCAACTCACACATCTGGACTACGCTGACGACGTTTGTTGCCTCTCACACAGAATTATGAAGCTGCACCAAAGACAACAAATGTGGAAAGGAAGGCAAATGTTGCGGGTTTGAAGATTAATACTGCCAAAACCAAAATCATCAACCTCGGCACTAACTCAGTAACACAAGTTAACATTGCTGGACAACCGGTAGAGAGAGTAGAGAGTTTCCAATATCTTGGGAGTATTGTCTCGACCGAATGTGTAACCGAACAGGACATTCAGTGTTTGGAATGATGTCTACGATATGGCAAATCAATACGATCAGCTTTAGCACCAAGCTGCGACTGTTCCGTTCAAATGTTGAATCTGTGCTGTTGTATGGGTGCAGCACTTGGAAGGTAACCGCTACTATTACAAATAGATTACAAACGTTTGTAAACGACTTAATGGTTTTCTGGCCTAACCGTATCTCTAACGAACACCTTTACCAGGGAACGGGTCAGGAACCAATAGGCACAATCATCCAACGACGAAAGTGGCAGTGGATTGGTCATACCTCATATATACTCCGAAAAGGGGACAGTTCCATAACAAAGTACGCAGTGCAATGACATCCGTTATCTCAGGATACCTATAGGACATAAGAAGAAGAAAATATTTTGGTGTGTATTTGTAAGGGTATGCTCGAGAACACTGCTGATTTTCTAGAACTATTTGCTCCTTGTACTCGTATGCTGTGCATTTCTATTTGTGGTATTTTTTCTTTCTTGAAAAACCTTAGCTTGGTAATATGATTCTTATGTGCTAAGACGCAAGATACACGAAGCTTAGCCGGCGGCGGATTTGGTTTAAATCAGTTAACAATTTGTGTTTTATTGGCGACTGAAAAAATCACTCTATTTTAAATAACAACGCAATTCTTCAATAATGCGAAAACATCTTACTTTGCTAATTAAAACATTAAAAAAAATCAGAACCAGAAGAACAGGTTTTTAATCAAAATTATATTTTGTTATAACTAAGAAATGATCGAAATTTTTGATCTTAAAAAACAACAAACTTTTAAAAAACAAAAGAAACATAGGAAATTTGATTGCCAATTGTAAAATAAGTGCTGGCACATAGAAGAAAAGCTCTAACCGTGAACTAAGAGTATTTTAAGAAAATAAGGAAATATTTTGAAATCGATTTGTCGATGTTTTTGTAGATGTTTTTTTTTGTGACTACCCGTAGCCTTAACAAGTACCATAGTCTAATTCTAAGTTCAAACAAATATATACATATATATATACATTCAGAAATAACTGCTGCCGATCTGATAGCGCACAAGTCAAGGTAAATCAGAAATAGCCGACTAGAGTACTACTACAACTACTACTGCTATTAATAGGCTATACGAGTAAGAAGATCCATTCATAAGGTGCTTTCACACGATGCGATTAGATTAGAAATGAAAGCTGAAGCGGAGACAGAGAGTTGACAGGATGGAAATACCTCTTTGAATTATATCCGTTTTAAAGCAAACTGAATGGAGATCTGATCGTATCGTGTAAAAGCACCTGTAGAGACTTATTCTTCCACAGCGCAGTATTGCAAAAGTGTACTTGAAAACTGGAGCATAGTAGATTCATAGAGTTTTTGGTTGAAAAATAAATTTTCTATTTCATTAAGAGCACGTTATGTACGAGTACATTAAACTTTGACTCTGGCTTATTGACACAGATTGTGTACATAGCCAGAAACAAAAGAGCCTAGTGTCATCAAATCATATACGAAAAAGGCGTCCAAGAGACTGTGTTCCATTTAACACGGATAAGACGGTAATCGAATGTCTACTTAAATAATTCGTTTATTTGACAACTGTGCAGCATGTGGCGCTGTCTTGAAATCACATATATGCTCCAAATCAACTTCTTCCAATTAAGCTCAAATCTTCATTGACAGTGACTGCGTTGCCAGCGACATTGAGTAAGACTTACGGACCATAATGACTCTTCTAGCATGAAATCGACATCAAACAGACATTTTTGATTTGTGCAATGGCATTTCTTGAATGGCTTTGGGTTCTGACTCGCCCAAATGCGACAATTTTGCTTATCAACGATGCCGTTCAGCCAGAAATGGACTTCATCGTTAAGATTTATTTCGGCATCAGATTTGCACATGTTGATCGTTCAGCGTCAGTTCATCGGCTAAAGCAATTTAATAGGGTGCAGGCCCAAGTCCTTGGGCAAAATTCGTCACAAATCGGTTATACCCAATTCCAAAGATTTGTCTTGTTGGCACGAAAACATTATGAAGTGCATATGTATACTTATATTTTTCCACCAGAACTGCATATTAGGACTTCCGGAAACTGAAGTTCGGACATGTATATTTGTCGCAACCGAAGGCGAAGGAGTGTAATTTTCAGTCGAGTTGTAACGAAAAACAAACTGAAACTAACTTTACTTTTATTGGAAAAATGCGTCGTCCCAATTGAAAATCCCTTTATATACTTTTGAATTTAATATAAAACGTAGTACACTCAGACTTGAAATGTACTGCATTTATAATTTTAAAAACGAAAGGTGGCACGTAATTTTGGCTGCATCTGACTAAGAGCAAAACTTATATCCGAATCGATATTGTTTTTAGTTATATGGCTCAACTCTATTATCCCCACCTTAGGAGATCATTAATGAAAATCAGAAAGAGTGTCGGAGACCAAACAGAGCCTTGAGGAACATCTACGTTTATGCGTTTATGCGGTGGATTTGAAACCGTCCAATACGACCTGGATTAAACGGTCAGAAAGGTAGTTACTAGTCCAATCGAAGAGGGCCTTATCAATTCCATAGGCATTCATTTTAGACAAAAGATCTTGATGTCAGACTCTGTCAAATGCCTTGGAAGTATCGAGTGCAACAACGAAATTTGTGAATAGACTGGTTCCACTTTTCAGTGAAATTAGCCATCATGTCACCTGTAGAACGTTCCTTACGAAAACCGTACTTCCGGTCACTAAGGATTTCACTTGATTCAAGGTATTGCATAAACTTACGATTGATCAGCGTTTCCATGACCTAAGAAAGTATGAATGTTTGCGCTATTGGTCAGTATGAAGAAATCGAAAGTTTAATTAGTTAAAGGATAGTGTAGGAAAGAACACAATAGGCTTAGAGATTCCAAATCCAATCAAATTGACTGGAAATCAGGACTCGGGCCATTTAGTTAGTTACGTCTATCGATTCGGAGCTTAGTGCTCGAGAGGAAAATCTTAAGAATAATTGCTGGAATAATGTCAGAAATTACGATACCTCTTCAACATCAAGGTCTTAACGACATTGTGCTTAAAAATAAAGTATGTAGGCTTCGGTGGGCTAGTAACTATATCCTATAGGTTCTAGCTCCAATGGCCGCACATAAAAGTAGGAAATATTTTGTTGAATGATTTAAGAATCACTTCCGCGGGGCAGACCAAGCGTGCGTTAGAAGAATGGCATAAACCAGGAGGCCCGCTGAGTATTGGAATGCCATCGAATTGAATAAGTTTGGCTTGAAATTGGGACAGGTTATTAGAGATTTTTTGTTTATAGACAGAAAGGAATACTGATAGGAAACAGATGTGATGTTAAAGTGCGTAAATGTTGGAAACATATAAAAATGCGTCTTGCATTAGTTACTGCATCTGTAAGATCGTTGTTGTGTGGCTGAGATTTTGACCATTAAATGTGATCATTATTTTGCGAAGGAGAAAGTGGCAGTGGATTGGACACACACTACGGCGCGACAACTTCATTGCGAAATATGCCATGCAGTGGAACCAGTTCACCCGGGCAGGGAGAATAGCGGGACGCCCTAGGAGAACGTGGCGCAGGACAGTCGAGGAGGAAGCATGGTCCTTGGGAATGAGTTGGAGGCAGCTCAAACGCGTTTCAGAAAACAGAACAAGATGGCGCGTAGGCGTTGTTGACGCCCTATGCCCTTCGAGGGGTGAAAAAATTTAAGAAGAAAAAAGAATTGAGAATGTAGTGTGTGTTTAATATCAAATGAACTTTCCATCTTTCACTCGAGGGGTGAAAGGATTTAAGAAGAAAGAAGAAAGCCGAGCGCTAACCAATTATTTTAAAACAAGTCCCATAAAATTTTGACAGGTAGAAGCCGAGATATACGACACGCCAAACAAACGTACAAATGTACACATGTGCGCTGATAAATTTTCATGTCCTCTGAATATAAGCTTCACCCTTCGGGCTCGCAATAAAACCGAAAGCATACGTCTCTAATCCTAGAAGCCTCTTTACAGCTCGAGCTCCGTTCGTGTATCCGTTCCAAGACAAGAAGATCTTTGTTTTCTTTTTTTTCGTCCCGGGCAGTCGTTGACACGCTCAAAACCCACGGTTGTGTCTCCGTCTCCGTCACAGCCTACCCTACTCTTTTCAATGAATCAGGGAGAATTTCGAGAAAATAAAGCTGTATTTTATTTGCCGAGGAATAAGGAATTACAACAACTATTGAACTGTCTAATTCCTTCCTTGGAATTGGAAAACCTGCTGTTTGGCAGGTTTTGGCTGGTTTTGATATTCGAAATCCTTATTCGGATTCCAAATAAAATACAGCTTAAATTGAAACCGGCTACAAACGTGAGGAATGTTATATATTGTGAATTACATATAGCGCACCTTATTGCCGTGGAGCAAGTCATTCAGGGAGTTCTCCCTTGGCAATAAGTTTATTTATATACATATAAAAAAAAGACCTAAAAGGAGATTACGTTGAAAAATATAGAAATGCGAAAGACTTCCGTCTTCATTCCTAACATCTTCATTCATAACATCAATCAACTATGACTCTGGCTTATTGGCACCGATTGTGGACGTAGCCCCAAAGTAAAGAGCCTAGTGCCATCAAATCATACGTAAGAGGCATCCAAGAGAAAATATATGTTAGCTACAAGTTCTATAATTGAGTCACATAATTTCGTATATACTCGCAATAATTAAGTTCCATTATTTTTGTGATTAGAAAGATACAATTGTTGAATACGAACTGATCGTGAATTGTAATTGAAAGCGATCTGGATTCTGAGATGGAAAAAACATTGAAACCCGTCGAACATAAAATTTAAGAGAGTATATTAATTTAAGAGAGATTTAAGAGAACAACTTTTCAGAGAGTTGCATGAACAATTTGTGGTTTTTATTTACAAATAAATTCTCAAAAATTGTATGATATTAAATAGCTTTTATAAAAATTTAAAAATAGACAAATAAATGCAATTAAACAGAACGAGAAATTTTATAGCTAAAAAATAACATAATTTCTCGTTAATTTAACTTTTATTTAACTTTTGAATTATTACGACAATATAAAAACATTTTAAATTTTACATATAAACCACATTTTTGTTAGACAAAATATACAGGGTGTATCCGTAAAGGTGGCAAATAGTTAAAGGGGTGTTTCCTTGGTTAATTTCGGGAATCGTATTTTCACACCATGCGGTGTACGCATCGCTTTAATGCGAAGAGATGTATTTTTGACCTTACATCACTTCACAGCTACAGGGTCACTTTTGGTCTTTTTTGAAATAAAATTTAATTTTTAAGGTCAAACACTGTACATTTCTGGTATGGCTTAAATAATTTCAAAAAATGTACATTGTTTCATCTTAAAAATTTAATATTCTTTTAAAAAGGACCAGACCAGACTAGGACAGTATCCTTGTAGCTGGAAGTGTTCAAATGTTATAGGGTGTGAAGTCAAGTAAGGTCAAAAGTACGTTTTCGTTTATTTTACAAACTTTCAATTTTAACCCTGCTCCTGTTGACCGAATGCATAAATGTTATCAAGTCGATTTTAGAAAATTGAAAAGGCTTTAATATTTATTGCCTTTGTCAAAAAAAATAATCTGAGAGAATTTTTTGAAATAATAGCGTTTGCTTGTTTTGACTTTGACGACGTTCATATCGGTAATGGTTTTAAGAATTTAAGAAAATGTACAATGTTTTACCTTAAAAATTTAATTTTCTTTTAAAAATGACCATCAGTGACCTTATAGCTAGAATTGTTCAAGTGTTACAGGGTGTGAAGTGATGTAAAGCCAAAAGTATCTCTTCGCATTAAAACGCTACGTACACTGCAGGAAGTGAAAATAGACCCCCCCATACGATTTTTTTTACGAAATTAACCAAGGAATCACCACTTTAAGTCTTTGCCACCTTAACAGATACACCCTGTAAAACCTTTCAAATGCGGAGCTCTTTTTTCTAGAAGATTGAAAAATGACCCTCTTGTGAGACGTAAAAGGAAATGTTTTCTTAATATAAAATATTGACAAGAGAACTCTTAAAAAGACGGAAATACGACCAACTTCATAGTAAGAAAAAAAATTACAGCCAACTTCAAATGAAAAATTGCAGAAATGTCAAAATATGTATTATTCAAACTTCAACGTATACATTTTAGATTTGTGTTATATACCAAATAACTGGCAAGTAATTATTATTTATTATTTATTTAAATAAAATTTATTGTATCTTGCATTATAACATGTGCGTTACTATATACGATTTATAATTTGCAATCGTATTAATTATTGGCATCGAAATAGGGAAAATTACAAATTTAAATTTAAACCGGAAGTGATAAAAAAATTATAATTAATTTTTTTAATAAAGTATTTTATTTGTAGTTTAGTTGAAAACATTTAATTTTTTTACTTCCCTTATATTTATACTCTTCTAGATACAGAATATTATTACGTCATTAAATTGATACTGTGTGTGTGTCCACATTGTATCTACACAAAATTGTACATACGCAAATTTTCGTCGGTTCCTAATATTCTGCTTTTAAGAGGCTTTACTGTATATAAATATAAAATATATTCATATGCTAATAAGAAAAACAGTTATATATTTCTCTTTGTCCACGGAGAACTGGTGTTGTGAACTGAGCTCTTTTCAGAGTACATAAACCTCTTATGATCGACGGACGGCGGTACTCGTCGTATGATGCATTTCTCTTGCAGTTCATATCACAAGCAACCGACCACTTTAACATTACAATGCCTTGCACTTGCAAGTTGCAGGTTGCAGCATACAATATCAAACATTAACATCATGTGGTCGATCCATATGTTGATCACATGGTGGTGCACGTCTGAACAGAGACCATTACTGATCCCATTTCTTTTGGCTTTTGACGAAAAAAAAGAAGCAAAACCAAAAGTAGCAAAATAAAAAAAACCAACAATGTTTTGGTTTGCTTACCGAGTGGAAAATTCCCAGAGGTTTGGACGCCGAGTACGTTGTCCCAAAATAACCATTGAACGAGACACATTTTGTGCCTCCGCTTGGGTCGGGCGATGCGTTGAGTTTCGTATATCTACTTTTTCATATACCTATGCATAACATATATATATAAAGATACATTGGTAAAGCGACTCGCACAAGGCGTTTCGCGATTGCGATTGTGACGCGGTGTTGTGTTATACATTTATGCGACAGTTGCAAATTAGTCGGCATGTTAATTTTACTTATGTTATGTGGCCACGGCGGCGGGGAATGGGCATACTTGCGAGTTACACATTGCCACAACTCAGTTAATTTGGTTAACATTTATTTAATTGATTTACGTGCACTGAACATATTAATAGTAATCGAATATGAAATAATTATATAAAGCAAAACTTTACCACATAATGACAGCAAACAGATAATAATAATTGTTTTCAATATTTTATATGAAATGTAGAAAAATAGTATATAATAAATACTACTAGCAGATAACCCCAGAGGTAGCCGGGACCCGCTGACTCACTCCCCCTAAAAAAGCAGCACCAAAACCCCAAAAAAATGCGGACGTTCGGACTCGTTGCTGATAAATATAATTTAACATTTTCGTAAACATCTTTAATCCAGCGACACCACCGGGTAAAAAAAAGTATCGGAGCACTCATCGAATACATGATGAGACTACAAAAACATGCACACTCATTTTTCTATAAAATAAAAACAACCCATAAAAATTTAAACTTTTCATGTAAATTCTCTAATAACCAAGGGACAAAATGTTGTGACAACTTGTTCAATGCAGCATTTCCACTATAAACGCAAAAAATTAAAACACATGCGAAGCAAAAGAATCCAAAATATGCGCTTAAAAGTACACTGAATTCCACTATAAACGTTGAGAAATAAAAACACATGCGAAGGACTGCGTGCTTTTGTAGTTAAGCTAACTACCAAATCGTATTAGGAAAAGCAGCGCTATACACAGTGCAGCGCACACAATCATTATAGTAAGGCGTGATCTGATGCCCCTACATGGCAATATTCTTAAAAAAAATTATATGAGGGTCCCCAGACCCCGAGGCCCGATCACTGCCAAATTTAAATAGGAAGTGTTGTCACCAGAAATACACATGTGAGCAAAGTTTCAATAAAATTGGCCTTTGGGAAGTAGGTTAAAATTTGTTCGCAAGATTCCACCAGCCACCGATATATGCCGGTGCGAACTTAATATAGAGAATTTAAAAATGTTACTATACAAAACTCAAACTTTTAAGTAGAACATCGTTAGACGCGTTGATATAGTTTAGTTACTTTCAAGACCGCGACACATTTTGGATCGCCACCGATTTTGGATCGTAACTTCTGGTGTGTTACTTTTGGATTTAAGAATTCAAATAGTATTATGGGATATTCTATAAAATTAGTTTTATAGAATAACATTAGTATATGTGGAGATTATAAAATTATTCTAGGATTATATGACAACTAGCGGAAATACCTGACGTTTCTCGGCTGCCTATCCCACTTAACACCACCCAAAATAACACCAGCCCAGTGACGCCACGCCCACTGACCTCCGGCCCACTGACCCACTTTTTTTATATTAAGATTGTAGGATGATAATTCTATTTGTATGCAAAAATATTCATGGTCCATATGGTTCATATGATTTTAGTGTTATGGGACTATTATAGAATGGTTATGAAATGTTTGTAGGATTATTGATTAATTGTAGGAGTATTGGCTGATGATGCGATGATTTTTGAATGATTTTATTCACTTTTGTCTCTACTGCTATATCCAAGATTGCAAAAAATTTGGCACTTACTCTAAATTTAGACATTCAGAAACGAAAAGGCAGCCAAAGAAAAGCGCGATCTCTTTATAGCATTCGCTCTGCTCGTATTCACAATAACGACACTTCAGGTTTAAATCACTTTTCCAAACTTCTGTAATATACTTTGTTCACTTTTGTAAATGGCAATGAGCATTCTCTATTTTTGACAATAGAGATCATGCGCAGTACTCATAAAGCAATTTCGATTGACAGTAGTCCTATGCATGTAGGCAATAATCTTCCGCACTATCTGCTATAAGGGCCAATTATCCGCGTGCATAAGTAAATGTCAAAATTCCAAAGAGTCCTTAAGTTCTTTAAATGTCTTACTTTAACTACAGTCAGTGGGGAAAGTAAAGTGACAGTGACTGTTAGAGTAGACTTGTGCCTGCATAAGCATTTGCCCTTGTTTTTCGTTACCAAATGATAAATGTCAAACTTAACATTACACATAGAATTAAATCATGTTATGGTAGAGTTTTAATGTACCTAAAGAAGCGTACTGTTTCGATTAGCAAATGTTTCCAATTCCACCTAGAAACATATCAATACAAACACAATCAATAGACATACGTATTTGCTAAAGCTGCTTGCAGCTTAGATACATGTCCATCGTCGTGAGACTTGAGAGATTGGCTCATTTAGAATGGGAATATGAAGCCGAAACTGTTTTGCGTTTTATTTTCGACTTTCGAATAACTCTACGGATATCCGTTTCCCCCTCCCAACCGACCAATTAGAAATACATATATTGTTATTATTTTCAAAATTTAAATCGGAGAGAAAGAGAGAGGGAGAGACTTTGTGAGAAAAAGAAAACAAAAACTTTAACAAAAAATAAAGGAAAAATTATCAATTTCATAAACAACGAAAGTATGAGTGTTGTGTTACTCATAGTCGCCTCTAATTCACGTGCTGAATTCTGAGGACAAAAGTGGCATTTTACATTGGTGGATTGGTCCGTTCAGAGCGGTGGCTATTATCGTACATATGGGTGTACAATGACGTCATTTAAATGTCTGTCAGACTGTTAGTAATATTGTAACGTGCTAAGTTATTAGCTAATTGGATTGAGATACATTTCATGCGGTTTTGTTTGTTTCTTTTCCGATGAAAATACTAGCACGTAATAACTGAAGAGTTGGCCTAGGTTAGTGCACCGAATGTGGGTCAGATTGAGGCTGAGTAGGTAGTTGGAGGTATTGTTAGGGCGGGTAAAATCAAAGAAAACCGTTTAATTGGTTGACAATTGCTTTTATAGGATTAAAAATATCCATGCAGCTAAAAATAAAAAAAAATATAGCACGCAATAAAGTAAATTAGAAATTCTTGCTGAATATTTAAAAAAAAAGACATAAATCTTTAAAGGAAAGAGAACATACTTATGTGCAATTTTTTCGGAACAAACAAAATTGATTTAAATCACAAAAAATTAGGATTATATATGTTTTTTACGTTTTTTCGCGGTACAAAAATATTAAATGCCAATTTATATCTATATATTTTTTTTAAAAAAAAAAAACAAAACCAACAAATTCTATTTTTATCATCGTTTAGCATCATCAATTAGGCGTCCAAAAATTGGTTAGGAAAAGTTCAAGTTTACGTCTCTTTAAAGAGCAACAATAATAGCAATAATAAAAAATTCAATAATTTTAAAATTTATTAGTCTTTTAGTGGGAAAGCGGAAAGCGAGAAAGGCAGTTAAATAAATTAAGATTAAGAAATTAAATTAGTGATATCTATCTAGCTCTAAAATAATAACATAGTCAATATAATATGCATATGTCGCATGTCAATGCATTAATTTGAGGCAAATTGATTTTGTTAGGTCGGGCACGTTTGCCTACTCTAATGACTTCGAAGATTCGAACTCGGCATAAAATTGCTGTAATTTTGCTTTAAGCTCTCCCTTTGCCAAATTCAATAAATATCAAATTCGTATAAGACACTAGGTGTCCGAGTAGCTTTAAATCCGATCAAGAAAATTTTAAAAACCGAAAATAAATTTGTGAAGATAGCGACATAGATGTCTTTCGAGTTTGTAAAGGATTTTGCTTTTATTTGCAAAATCAGCACAAGTTTATTAATTTACAAATAACAACTTTAATGAACAAACAGTAAAAACATGTTAGCTTATAAAAATACATTTTTAAATTAAAACTCCCATATATCATACATCACCAATAAAGCTAACAAATCTTACTTCACTTGCCAACGCAGGTTCAGTAAAACGTGTGGAGTACGCCCGCAAGTTACTCTATGACTATGACAAAGCATTATAAGACTCAGGCTAAAATACGCAGCCCTGATATGGTGGCCAAAAACAGAGCAGTGGAAGAAGACACGCTCGAAACTCAGTAAGACTAATATGTTTTAGTGCAACAGGTGCTATCAAGACTTGATCAACAGCAGCATTAGAAAAACTCCTAAGACTCACACCACTTCACTTGCACATCAAAAGCGAAGCGGGGGCAAGAGCAATTTCACTCAAGGTAACTAACCAACCCAAATTCAATAGACCAGGACATACAAGCATCATCACCAAAATCAACTTGGAAAGCGGAATTGTCCTTCAATTCCGAATGAAATTCTCAGTAAGGGTACCGGACCGTAATCAAGTTGAAAATATCATAAATAGTCTCCCCATTCATGCATCTATCCGGTACACAGACGGATCTAAAACAAACTCAGGAACAGGGGCAGGAGCATTCCGACCCAGAATCACATTACGAATAACCCTAGAAAAATACCCAACCGTTTTCCAGGCAGAAAAAATAGCATTAGAAGCCTGCACATTAGAATGCATTAAGAGAAAATATAGAAGAACCGAGATCTATATGATCCCCGAAAGCCAGGCCGCTCTGCTAGCGGTAAAAAGCCACATAAACGAACTGGCCACAACCAACAAGGTCATCCTGATGTGATCTTCAAGGTTAAAGGGAACGAGGCAGCAGACCCCTGAGAAAGCGCGGAACAGACCTTCACTGGTCCGGAGCCAAGCATTGCCTACAGCAAGAGCCACCTGAAAAACAAGATAAAAGAGTGGGAAAATAACGCCATCGAGGCTAAATGGGAATCATCAACTACGATGAAACAAACCAAAAAGCTTCTCAAATACAACATTAAAAACACAAACAAAGCAATCAAGTTAAACCGATATACACTCAGATCCCTTGTCTGGTACATGACGGGATATGGCCCATTTAATGGCCACTTAACAAAAATGGGGAACAGATCTCTGCCGTTTTTGCGGCGAGGCAGAGGAGACGCCAAAACACATAGTTTTTATAAGTGATGCCCTCACCCGAAAAAGACTTCAATACCTCAAGACTTACACAGTTCTATGGCAAAATGCCAGACCTATGGACCTGGCAGATATATAGGCATTTATAAAAGGACTAAGCCATCATCTAATGTGATAGACAACAATAGACCTTAAGATCGCAGTTCGCAAGGCTTACCAGCTCACCAATAATTACAATACTAATAAATAATCTAAAACGTTTAAAACGAGTATTGTGCCTAGTAGAGGGTATCATTTCCCGGCTATTTTTGTTCCCGGGAATCGGGAATGTAAAATGGAATTTCCCGGGAATCCCGGGAAAATTCAAAATATTATTCTAAGGTGGTTTAATTTATTTAAACATGTAAAATATATACATAAGTACACAAATAATAACATATAATATATTAAAAAATTATCACAAAATTATTTCAGATTGTTCATAATTAATTCTATGATAGAATTTCTTGTTTATTCAAGAAATAAGTTTTTACAAAAGAAAGCCAATTAAGCGAGTAATCACTCAGTGACGATATTTTTTTGATACAAAAGTTTGACAAAGCTGAGAATGTCCTGTCGGTTTAAATTGAAGTAGCAGCTTATGAAAATTTTTAGTAATGTTTTCAGTACTCTCATATATCTGGAATTATTTTTGAAGATTTTTTGTCTCATTTACTGTTGAAGTGCTTTCCATTTTTCTATTTTTAAGTGCTGCATTTATAGTCAATCTTCCAGTTACATTCGAATTCAATGTTTGTCTATCTTCCCCGGATAAATATTCTCTTTGGTCTGCATTTTCAATTTCAACGCAGTCTACCTCTTTACGAAATAATCTACTGGTAGTCAGTTGACCATAACGAATTGTTGCAGATTTTGGAGTGTTTAAAGTTTAAAGTGTTTGAAGTGTTTAAAGGTATTTTGCTAATGACACAAGATCTTAGTTTCTTCGTTCTTTAATGCGAATAGACAAAAGTTCCAACAGTTCTCTATTCATTATTCTCGCGTAAGGAATCAAATACAAATTTTAAAATCGCATCAGCTGTAACCAAATTTAGCTTAACCGACTGCTGTGCGCTTAAAATATTTGATAAAATTTGGAAATTCTTGTCATCGAGTAATGTTTAGGGAACTCAAATCATCTAAGACTTTTTTAACTGATTCAGCAATTTTTAAAAATCTTTCAATCATTACCTCATTGCTATTCCACCTACTCTTGCAATCTAGTAGCAAACTTAGTTCAAATCCGTGCTTTGCTTTGACATGGTTCTTGTAAAATGGAGTTTCTCTTTGGTGAAAGTTTAAATAACTTTACAATTTTTATTACCATTGACAAAGCGCCATTAATATTATTACGTTCACATCTTGGGGTTATAGTGTCAGCGTAGCTAAGGTCATCGCTGCCTTCAGACTCAGAAAAATTATCGGGAGCCGAGTTATGCTCAATTCCAATTATTTCTATTTCAACAGGACTGGGAATGAGATCTTTATGTTTCTTTATTACACCAATAATAATAGCTAAATGAATTTCAAATATGTAATCTAATAAATCTTATAGCTTAAAAGTATGCTATTCAAAAGTGCTTAGTTCTTATTCAGTGCCTATTTTTAGTATACAGTATGTACATTGCGATTTATCTTAGGATTCGAATTCCATTATCTACTGACTACTTTTCGTAACAATATGTCCAATGAGCTCTCGTTATCCATTTTGATGCTTAGTTAGAGCGGAAACTGTAGACATTCAGAAAATGCTTTGAATTATATATGTATATGACAGTGACCTAAAGTGACTTAACTGCATACAGAGCGCTTTAACATTTATAAATACTAGAAGACGAAGGTACAATATACAATTGAATTGCGGGTACCCATGAAATTTTGAAATTTTTTTCAACAAAAACAAACCGGGATATCAGCATGAGTGAAAGTGTGTATTAATTGTATCAAAGCAAAGAGTATATAGATATATCTATATATCTATATATCTATAGCTCCGAGTAACCTCCGACACTTACGGCCGCCGTGGCTCAGTGGATAAGAGCATAGCTTCTGAGCAGGGGGTTCGTGGATCGAATTCCAGTAACACCAAAATAATTTTTCACGCAGTCCCACCCCTCGCGAAAGTCTGACAAACGTCGGAGAGTTATAACTTGTCACGGAAAGTTCAGATCCGGCATTAAATTATAGTTCTCCTCCATTTGTGTGCAAAAATATACATGCTCAACACAAATGGTTGCGAGAAGCTAGGCCATGGACCGGAATTGAATGGAATGGAATGTCCGAAGAGTGGAGGAACACCTCCGAAATCTTTGGGAATACTACCTAAAGTGGGGACTGAAGATCAACGCCAACAAAACGGAACTCATCTGCTTCCGAGTACCATCAACAAAAACAGGATTAAGAAATTTTGCAAGCCGGTGCTGAAGATAGCCCTGTTTGTACCCCCTCTTATATTTTTTTCATTTTTATTTTATTTTAAAATTTATCGTTTACAATTAAATTGCTTAAATATAAACATGAGGTAGATTAAGTTGTCAAAACTATTGTTTAACAATAAGCAATACAAAATCAATTAAAACAATGTAAATACGTCGGGCCCCTATTGTTGAGCCGACACTTATTAATAATAGTTATAAGTTTAGTTTTAAGTCAAAATTATATAATACTTATATGTTTAATGAAATATCTTAAAAAAATCTTATTTGTTTAGCTTTCCTCTTGGCGAATGTTTGCCAAATAATAGATAGATATTTAAATGGAATGAATTTTTTTTGTGCCATTCTATATACATAATTAAAAAAAATAACGATAGCGAAATTATTAATTTTAAGGCACAATATAAGCAATTCTGGATAGTAACAGTAAAACCGCAAAAATACCTTAATAACAATTGAATTGTACGTACGAATACAATCCGACAAGGGATTTCCCACAATACTAAAACAGTGGATAAAAATACACAGATACACAATTTATTCATTCCCGTTTGCATGTGTGTGGTGTTATGTCGAACAAGCATCTCACTACAAAAAAAAAACCAAGAAGCAGTGGAAAATTTCCACTGCTGTGTGGCACCGCATGCCAGTCCAATGAGCATACCCACACCCAGTGAATGCAGTGTGCCCAGCCATTGATGAAGCGTCGTCCAATGTGCGCTCACATTACTCATACTCTGTTACCCATGGTGTTTGCCATGCCATGGCAAAAACGAGTAGCACCGCCGTCACCGTCACCGTCACCACACTATACCCATATCCATAAGGGAAGTAAACAAAGAACTTGTATTAGCATAATGCAAAAAAAGGTTAATACGAAACAAACAAACAAAAAAAACTCCCACTTCCTCTTTGGTCGTCGGTTTACGCACGCGTATTGGCGACTCCAATGTCGCTAATGTGGATATATCAACTCTAGACGTCGAAAAGTCTGCAAGTTAGATGTTTTGTCTTGCATGCTATACGTTTATATGTTAACAGTAATGTAAAGGTGCATATATTTATCTATATATCTTCACTAATTTTATTTTTTATGAATAAAATTTTGCATAATTTGCTGTTTTGTTTTTCTTGATAAGAAGTCGCCACAATAAAATAATGTTCCCACCGATTGTTTTTCGGCTAACTTTTATCGTGATATGCGGTTATAACGCCTACGATAATAAAATTAATTTTTTTTTAATATTTTATATATTAAAACATATATGTAATCACGTTTTTTTTAATCAAGTCACATACGTTATAACATCGTTCATTTTATATTTGTAGTCGAGTAGTCGTGGGTTGCGGTTGTTCTTCAAGTACCGACAAACAAAAGCAATTGTTAATTTAATTATATTTGTTAATAAAATATTTATAAATTGCCTTAGTATTTAATAGGTGTTGTCGGTGGAGATATAAACTGAAGCGACTTTATTGAAAATGGTTTTCTCCGCCTTATATATATTTAGCCTACGACCAAAGTTAAGGTACATACAATACAACAATACAACAATACAACAACATCCCATAGGTAAACAACTTTTTTTGTTCAAATGTGAAAATTAGTAAAAATTCCGCTTCGTCGTTAATCCCATCAACGCTAATTTGCAATGTCGCACTCCTTCATTCAAAAGCTGTGCATTTCGTAGCTAAACGTTTCCAGATAGCGCCTTTTACTCGCCTGAACTTGCGCATACACACTGTGTTGCTTTGGGACAGACCTCTCGCACTATTGCTAGTTCCAAATGTTCTCGAAGTTCACAGAATCGCTGGACTAGAGGGTATTTACCTTATAGTCATGTTTGTCGCTGACGGAACTGTTTCTTTCCATCAATTTCCTCTATTCATCTGAAGTACTTTCAGACTGAAAAGCAAACCTTAATCTTCTTTGCATAACTATCGAATGTGATGGAATCATCAGCTTATAAAATTTCTAGAATCTTGAAAACTCTTCATAGTCGACAGTAAGGTTTTCGTGTGAGCAACATCCTAATGGGTGTCCCAACAAGAGCGCTGGATTTAATTTTAAAGAAAAAATAGATTTATATTTGAATAAAGTTTTTATTTCAACATAAAGAAAAATAGTTCCGATTAAACGTGAAATACAACATCAGGCAAATGGCCACCAAGAAACCTCTGGCACAGGGTTATTATTATTATTTCGTTAAAATTTTGAATAACGTTTTCGCATAAATTTGGCTGTATTTCACCAAAAACGCGCCGTATTTCCCCTTTAAGATGTTCAACTGTTTCAGGCTTATTCGCATACACCTTTTCCTTCACATAGCCCCAAAGAAAAAAGTCCATCGTTGTTAGATCTCACGATCTTGGTGGCCAATGTTGATCGCCAAATTGAGATATGACACGGCCTGGAAACTTAGTCTGCAGTAACACCATTGTTTCACGTACTGTGTGGCAGGTCGCACCGTCTTATTGGGAAAACATGTCCTCTACATCAATTACATCCAATTAGGGCCACAAAACCTCCGTTAACATTTCGCGATACCGCACTTCATTAACAGTTAGCGCATTTCCAGCCGCATTTTCAAAGAAATACGGCCCAATTGCTTCGCCAGTCCAAAATGCACACCAAACAGTTACTCGCGGTGGATGCATTGGTTGTATCGAACGAGGATTTTCAGCATCCCAAATCCGACAGTTTTTCTTATATACGTATTCGACGAGTTGAAAATGTGTCTCATCTGAAAAATTGATTTTCTTCGAAAAATCCGCATTAATTTAACGATGTTCCAACACCCAATCAGCAAATTGACGGCGCTGCGCATGGTCCCTTGGCTTGATTTCTTGCACCAATTGAACCTGGTATGCGTGCAAATGCAGATCTTTACAAAAATTCGTTGCATAGTGCTACTGAAAATGTTTAATTGTTGCCGAATGAAAGTTCCTGGATTCTCGGCCTCAGATTTCCGTATACTGTGGCTATATTTTCGAGTGACTGACAAGGACGACGACGAACAATGATCTTCTGATCCATCAGCGGAAATTTGGTCTCAAATTTTGTAATTAAACGCCTCACTGTCGATTCATTTGGCGCATTATTGCCACCGAAAACTTATTTTTTTGGCGAACTGTTTTCGCAAAACTTTAACCATTTCTGTAATGTGTTTTTACAATAATTAAACGTTGTTGGTTTGAATACTTCTCCATATTCTTAAATCGCGTGGTCTATATACGTGACAAATGTCAAAAATGTCAAATGTCACAGTACAACTCGTTTAACCAAAATGATGGCAAATTTAAATCCGTCGCTCTTGTTGGGACACCCTATATTAGTGATCTCACAAAAAATTGAATTGGGATCATTCCTTAATAATTTATTAATGCACTTGACATAGTAGAGTTATATATAAAGCTATTTTTCATTGCGTTTCGGATTTATGTGCTCATTGTCTAATATTTCATTGTATTCATACATGGACTCGTTTCGTATTCACATCACATCTTAACATCGTTTTCGCCTTGTTTTCTATTGCTTTATCATCCCTTCTAATCGCTCCATATCGCTTCTTCATCGCTTTCTCATTGCTATCTGGATAATGAGCTATTGATGTGGTTAGAGCGTTAACGTTGAAGAGACAAATTGGCATACCAGTTTTTTATAAACGCATTGAACAAGTCGGGGTGCCGTAAAAGTTTATAGAAAAAGTAATAAAAAATTAAAATTTTTCATCAAAAATTGCTTTATTGCTTTTCAGAATATCTATACTCTTTTGCATACGCTCAAACCATTTATCGAAGCACTTTTTCCAGTCCGAAAATGATAGCTCCAAAACATGGCTTTTGAACGCTTCAACCGCTTCTTCAGGCGATAAAAATCGTTGTCCACGATTCTTATCTTTGATTGTTGGGAACAGGAAGAAGGGGGATGACCCATCAATTCGATCGTTTGAGATTTGAGTGCTCAAATACTCGCTTGTTTGATGTGATGTGTGTGAGCTCGCATTATCGTGATGCAAAATTGATTCGCTGTTTTGAGTGGTTTTCTCTTAATTTGTTGAAAACCTCAGGCAAAAAAATTGTCGTATACCAAGCTGAATTGACTGTCTTATGATTTTCAAGAGCTACAATAGCCACATGACCGGTTTTCGTAAAGGAACACACCCATTTGCTTCTAAACGCTCCGAGCTTGCACAACTTTTGTTGGATTTTCTTTCGAATTGGAAGACCCAAACAGTCGATTGAACCTTTTTTTCCGGCTCATACGCAAATATCCATGACTCGTCACCTGTCACGATCTTATATACGTTTTTGGAAGTACCTTCAACGAATTTTTTAAGTATTTGTCGGCAGCAGTCGACACGAATCTTTTTTTGTGCGACTGTCAAAAAATGTGGAATTAATCGTGCACATAGCATCCACACCATTAAATGCTCATGTAAGATCGTATATACGCTGGTGTCACTAATGCCTCTAGGCATGCCTCGATTTTTCGATAAGTCACATGACGATCCTCTTCAATCAGTTTTCTCACAGCATCGCTATTTTTGGACGACCTTCACGAGGCTCGTTTTGAGTGAACTTCGTTCGCGTTTTAATTCATTGTACCAATTATAAACACTAGCCAAGGATGGCGCTTCGTCGCCAAAAGGCGAATGAAGTGATTCGAAGCACTGTTGTTTAGTTAGCCCTGTTCGAAAATCGTAAAAAATCATCACACGAAAATTTTAACGCGATAATTCCATTTTTTCACTGAATTCACTTTTTCAAGTAAATAAAAAACAATGTTGCGATGTAAACTGACAGATCACTTTTGAGAAACATAATCTCCATAAATGTTAAACTTTTTGACTGACATAGAGATTTGCATCGGAAAACACTAGTATTACCATTTTCTAATATATTACATAACGTCAAAAGGAAAGTGGAGTTTGTCGTGCGCGAGTTAGAAGCTTGAAACACGAATGCGGCAATTTAACGAGCACAATAAGCACTTTTCTGCGAGTAATGTACGCTATTTTTCACACGACCAAAACCGGTTTTTCTGCTAAGCCGGTTATGCGGAATGCAAAATTACTCTGGGAATGTGTGTTCGCTGTGACTGCAGTAAATAACAAAATTATTTTATATGTTAACTCCCAAGTGTGTGTAACGGCTACTTTCGAAGCTAGGTTATAGAGTATGAAACAGTCCCTTTCTTCTATGGGCGTGTGAAAAAACATCTACGGCACTCTATGTACTTGATTTTTACATTGGATCGGTTAACCAGCTCTCCTCTATCGTCACTTTATATTTATGTCTAAAATATGTTTTCATCAATCACGTACATGTATACGTTATATATTTTTCGCGCGCCCATAGCCGAAAGTGACTGTTTCGTACGCTATAAACTAGCCTTGAAAGTAGCCCATGACAACACTAGTTATGTTATGATATAAACGTCTTTTGTTATTTACTACAATCTCAGCGAATACATTGCGCATGAGCAAGAATTCTCTTTTGTTTGTCGTTTGTGATTTCTGCTTCTCTCTCGATTTAGCAGAAAAACCGGTTTGGACGCGTAAAAAATTCATTTCTTTGTTATTTACTGCAGTCACAGCGAACACACATTCTCACATTTCTGCTTCTCTCTCGATTTAGCAAAAAAACCGGTTTGAACGCGTGAAAAATAGCGTACATGACTTGCAGAAAAGTGCTCATCGTGCTCGTTAGATAGCCGATAAACTCCACTTTCTTGCTCGTTCTGTAATATACTATATTGCAAGCACGAAGGGCGAAGCTTAAAATCAGGGCAAAGGAAATTGTTTTAAGCGTGCGTTTGTTTGTTTGTCTTAGCGCTTGGCTTGCGTTGGCGTAATTTTGAGATTTTATTAAATTCTTAACTTAACTTGCCCGTGGATGGCTGGCTGGCTGGCTAGCACACCAAATCTTGTGATCAATTTTTAACCCACTTCCTAAAGTCTGATTTTATTGAAATTTTGCACTCATGTGTATCTCCCATGACAACACTTTCTATTAAAATTTGATGCCCCTCGGGCCGCGGGGTCGGGGGGCTCCCATACAAATATTTTACAAAAAGTACCCGATTTTCTTCAAATTTTATACACATGTGTATCTCCAATGGAAACACTTTTTGTAAAAATTTGGAAGTGATCGGGCCCCGTATAAAAAGAAGTACCCGATTTTCTTAAAATTTTATACGCATGTTTATCTTCGTTGGGCAACACTTTTTATAAATATTTGGGAGTGATCGGGTCCCGAGGTCGGCCGCAAGGCCCTTATAAATTTTTTAAATATCATAAGTGGCATCAGATACCGTCGTACTTTAATGACTGTGTGCTGCGCTGAATGGTTTTGGTGGTGGAGAGAGAGAGAGAGAGAAATCTTAGCTCACGCACAAATGAACCCAGCAAATGAAACGAGACATAAATGTTTTATGCTTAATTCAACTTACTTACTTATTTACTGAATTGTATTTTTATTGTTGTCGTTTTTTGTTGTCGATATCAACTTACAGATAGAACAACAAGTTTTCACAATATTCTGTCATTTGGCGTTTTCATAAATTATTTCAGAGCAGTCAAAGAGTTCTCAAGAAAAATGCTCGTGTTTCTTATTTGCTCAGAGTATGAGCGTGCTCTAAGTGCTCAGAATAAAATGATCTGAGCATTTTCAAATTTGACATCTGATGATGTCAAATGTCTCTTTCGATGATTTTCCCCACAATATAAAAACAAAAAAAAAATGACCCAGGATCGAGGGGCTCCCATATCATATCCCATATCTTCTGCGATTAGAGAATTTTTTTTTTATTCATAGGGTTAGATTTAGGAGGAAAAATAAAAAAACGGATTTTTTTTGGTAATAACTCTTAATTAAGTCTTTAGATTGAATTACAACTATCCATATGGTGAGCTGACAAGCTTTGCACAGGAAAGCTATTCTCGAATATCTAATAGCTATTATTCAGGTTACATAGGAGAGTTTGAATGTCATACCTTACACAAAGGTAAGATCGCAAGATTTTGCAATTCAAAGTGGATTTCGACAGGCTGCATACTATCATCACTTTTATTTTTTGTGATAATCAGCCCTAACAACAGACACCCGTGAAATACATGGGATGATGGCATTCTCCCTAAAGGAATAGGACTACGCTAATGATACCTGCTTTTGATCGTCATCTAACAGTTACACGAGAACATGGGAGAGGAACATGGACATGGAGCGGAAAAGTTACATTACAATATATGTCATGCAGTAGAATTCATTCCTACAATCAGGCAGACAAGTGTATCGCCCTTAACAGACTTGGCGTAGAACAGTTAAGGAGAAATTGAAGCAGTTAGGCAGATAGGGAATCAGATGGAGAGAGCTTAAATCCATTGCAGACAACCGGACACGTTGGCGAGTCAGAGTTGTGTACACCTTATGCCCTACAACGGGTGACAAAACCTAATAACTACATTTCGCCATTTTACCAATTCAACCGGAATACTTGAAGCGCTTTACAATCTGATTAATTTAATCTAACAAGACTATTTCCGGACGTACGTATACTGATAAGGTAAGAGATATCCTCGTAGGCCACACAACATATGTCGAAATAAAGGGAGTAATCCTTACTAACTGTGGAACCTAAATAAAAGCGTCCAGGGTCTGCGTTTAAAAAAGTCCATAAAGAAAAAAAATAGAGGTAAATTAGACTTTTCTTTGTATGGATTTTAAACGCCGACGCTTGACGCTTTTTTTTAGGAATACAGTAACATTTTTGTGTAGAGGTAGAAAGTAAAAAGAAACAAAAAAACACGACCAGTAATTGAATTCAGCTCAAAACCGGGTTCGTGTGTATATTATTTAATTTTTGAACGGAAAACTTCATTGTAAGGAAATTAATTCCTTCAGTTTACGTTGCACTGCAGTTAAACTTCACAACGCTTATTCAACGCTCGTATACTTCAATTGATATTAACATAATTATGCTTTATTGTACCATTGAACTGACAGTATTCTATTCTAGAACGATATGTTCCTTCCGTCTGAACTGCTAGTGACTTTGATTACACTGCCAATGTCCGACCTTTACCTCAATCTGGTAGTACCTCGTATCATGTGTAGGCATGGCGAAGAGAAGTGAATTTAAAAAGTTGTTTTTCCACATTGTTTTTTGTGCTAATGCAAGGTAAAAAGTTTTAAAAATAATTATAATATACTATAACTGTACACATATAGCAATGTAACAAGTTTATTTTACAGGAAAAAGCTATCTTTCGAGTGTGCACATCACAGGTTGCTGCGTTTTACCATTTAGCGGGGGGTAAATAAATGACCAACATGCAATAAATGACCAACATGCAATAAATGACTTAAACTCGTTACCTTTTCATTTCGGTCAAAAAGAGAATGGTTGTAGTTGTAGTTCTTTCTAAAATTGCAACCAATATAATTTCACCATTTAAGGCTTATTTAAATGTTTAAGCCTGATGTTTCAGAAACCGAACAAGCATAATTTTCTAGCTCTATGTTAAAAAAATAAGAATCCCGCAAAATTGCTTTACGAATATAACTCGCATGACATTTTTCTTGAAATTTATCAATTAAGTGAGTAATTAGAGTTACCCCCCAAGGGAACATCATTGACAAGAACGCTGAGTTGTGGAAGTACGAAACTGGAAATGGTACCGATGTTACTGGTATGCCAGTTGGCAAAGACGTACTAATGAACTTATTTTTAACTGTCGCATCTTATCAGCAAAAAAAAACTATCTACGTGTGATATGTGTCGTCGCGTGAAATCTATGTCGCGTGAGCTGTGTCGTCACCTAAGATGTGTCGTCACGTGAAATGCGTCTTCGTGTGTGATATATCGGCGCGTGAGATATATTGTCGCATGAGATGTATCGTCGCATAGATGTTTTTATTTGTTTTTATAATGTATACACGGTCAAAGGGTTTGTGTCCTTATAATGCTTATGGGCGTTCGAATATTAAGAAGAAAATAAAACAACCCACAAAAATTAAGATTTTCGTGTAAATTCTCTAATCGGGGATACACAATGTGCAGTTTGAATAAAATCAGGTACATTTTTTAAAATTTTTGTTAGGGAGCCTCCTGACCCGGGGCCCGAGCACTTCCAAATTTACAAATTTTACAAAAAGTGTTGTCCATCGGAGATACACAAGCGTAAAAAAATTGAAGAAAATCGGGTAAACTTTGTAAGCAATTTGTATGGGTGCCCCCTAACTCCGGGGCTTCAAAATTTTCACAAAAAGTTATGTCCATCGGAGATACACACGCGTATAAAATTTGAAGAAAATCGGGTACTTTTTTTTATAAAATTTTGATGGGTGTCCGATCACTTCCAAATTTTACAGAAAGTGTTGTCGATTGGAGATACATACACGTATAAAATTTGAAGAAAATCGGGTAAGCTTTGTAAGCAAAGTTTGAATAAAATCGGGCTCTAGGAAGTAGGTTAAAAATTTATCACATCGATTGGAGATACATACACGTATAAAATTTGAAGAAAATCGGGTAAGCTTTGTAAGCAAAGTTTGAATAAAATCGGGCTCTAGGAAGTAGGTTAAAAATTTATCACAAGACCAGCCAGCCGGCCGGCCAACAACGGGCACGCGAAGTTAATGTAGAGAATATAAAACAAAGTTTGTCCATCGGAGATACACATGTGTTTAAAATTTTAAGAAAATCGGCCTAATTTTTAAAAAATTTATATGGGCTACCCTCGAGCCTCAGGGCCCGTTCACTCAAAAAATTTTATGCAAAAACTTTTGTCCATCGAAGATACACATGTGTATAAAAGTTGACGAAAATCGGGTGAATTTTTTAAAACTTTGGCCTTTTGACACCGGGGCCCGATCACTCTGAAATTTTAACATTAGTGTTATCCATCGAAACCGGGGCCCGATCACTTCCAATTGTTTACAAGAAGTGTTGTGCATAGGAGATACACATTCGTATAAAATTTAAAAAAAATCAGGTAAATTTTGTAAAAAAATTGTATGGGAGCCCCCGACGACGAGGCCCGAGGTGCCCTAAATTTTAATAGAAAGTATTGTCACCGGAAATATACATGTGAGCAAAATTTCAATAAAATCGGGCTTTGGGAAGTGGGTTGAAAATTGATCACAAGATTTGACAGCCAGCCAGCCAGTCCGCCAGTCACGGTCACGCGAAGTTAATATAGAGAATTTAAAAGGAGTGTGTGTCGTCAAGTAAGATATACTCGTATGATCGCGTGAGATGTTTCGTCGCGTGAGATATCGTCGCATGGGATAGTCGTTGCATATATGTACATATATTGTGTCGCGCAATATATATCATCGGGTGAGTTTTGTCGTCAGATGTGAACTGTTGTCGCGTGTGATGAATCGTTGCCTGAGATGTTTCGTCATTTTAAATATATTTTCGCGTGATTTATTAGTCGTTTTAGACTTTTACTTTTATTTATAATCTTTGCATGTTTCAAGGGGTTCGGAGCCTTATAATGCCAGAAACAGCGTGGGCTTGGAAATATTTGAATAGAAGAAGGAAAGAAAGTGTTGCGGTGGGTGGAGTTGAGTTCAAACCCGAGCACTCACAAACAAGATTATTGTGCTCAAAAACTCACATTGATGACTCCACATTCTGAGTACTTCATACACCAACTCAACCGTACATGTTAATACAACAGTATACGGCAACTGAATATAACATGCACAGTAAAGTTTCATGTGTACTTGTAATCTAGATGATCAGTGCGGTGAGAAAAATTCGTGCGTTTTTTGGACGCGCCGGGAATCGAACGCGGTGTCCCCTATGTGGGAGCCAATGGTTCTAACCACTACACCACCGACACTGACACCAAAAACATTCGTTGAATGTGTCATCGTGCGTTAACCGCCATTTTTAAGGTTTATCGCTATTTTCTAATAACAATTTAAATAGAAATTTTTTTATGTCTGCAAATTAGACTCACTGCTGAAAGGTTGTTTTAAGTGGTTGTGTATGTGAGTTTTTTTTCATACATTGAATGGAACATTCTATATTCCCGATATTACGCATGTTTTTAATAAATTGTTGCTTTTTTAAAAATGGAAATAAGAAAAAAAACTTTCGTTTGCCATACTCCAGTCTTGGCTGCTGCTGTTCCGTAATGTTGTATTTTACGGACAATAATATAATTTTCGCGGTATCATTAATTTGACGCGTGTCGCGCAACGTGTGTGGCGCGTATAATGCATGGAAAAGTAGAACTGGTATATATTTTGGCGCATGTGGCGCATGTGACGCGTGGCGTGTTTCGCTTGTTATATATGAAAATACATTCTTAAGTAGTAAACTCAAGTCGCGCGTCATTTTTTTAAACCCCTGATTTGGTTAATAAATGTGCTTTTTTACTGGAAAAAATCTAAATTGTTTTTTTAACAAATTATTGATGAAAAAAGAGATTCAGTAGTTCGAATCCATCTGTAATTTGAATTAGAGACGGTCGCTATAACTTTGAATTACCGAGTCCGTACTGTAACAATACATAATATAAGATCGGAAGTTGCTTTTCAATGGCGGTCGGAGAGTCCATCAGAAACGATTGATGTTATTCATAAGACCAGGTTTATTCTAGCCAATAGATTGCACACATACACCCATTATCATCATCATTTTTACCTTAACCTGAACTACACTTAGCCCCTTCTATGACATTTATTTTGCAATTACTATTGGACGACCTCTGTTTTAGATTTCTTGAAGGTTTCAGTTAATTTCTTGTCTGGCTATGTCGCGTTTGCTGATCAGATGGATTGTATGACCTATCCAGTTCCATTTGCGACAATTTATTGTTTGATTTTTTTCAAACCCTCGATATACCATTAATAATATATAATTATAATAATAATTAATAATTGACATCAAGACAAAAAGAGTGTAATCGCTAAACAACATTTTGCGGTAAACATGAGGTAAATGAACATCAAAATCGCTTGACATTCAATCTACCAAAATGATAACAATGGAAAAATTTGATTTGAAGATCCTCAATCTACCCCCTCAGAAAAGAATGATAAAAAATATAAACCATCTTAAACTTTTGTTTGATTAGCCAGGGTTAATTCTACACTCCTATCAATATTATTATGACAACAATATAATCATCGACTACGAGATAGCTAGACAATTAGCAATTAGTGCCGAGTTGTCTGTGAAAAAGAAGTGAAACACAATACACTACACACAGTACACTAAAATTCTGGGTTAACGTCTTATAAATAATGTAATAAGTAGGAGACAATGCCCGGGCCCCATACCTAAGTAAATACACAATTATTGCACATACTGTGTCAACAGGTGTCGCGGCGTTCAATTACCTGATTAAAAAATTATTGTTTATATCTTCTTTCTGTCGGCGGTCAATATCATCAAAGGACGCTGCTTGCGGCGAGGGCATTCAATAATCCAACTGGTTCGATAGCTTGTAGTTTTTGAAATTTGAATTAGTTAAGTACTAGTTGTTGTTGATGGTAAGGAGTTTGCTAACGTTGTTAGTAACTTTATCCTTTTACGTAATTCACTTTTTGGCAGGAAGTTAATTAATCTTTCAAATTAAACGTATTTTTTGGTTATAAACTACCGTTATAGAACGACTTCGATTTTGTTCAATTTTTTTGTTTGAAAAGTTGTCGACCAAACTCAATTCACATACAACGTCTTTACCAGCCGACGACACCTTTAAGACTGAATGACTGAAACGAGAATGTAATTCATTCAGATGTCTGATTGACGCTCTTTGTGTTCTCGAGTCGAGTCCATTGATATTTGTATTGAGTTTGCCAATAAGTTGCAATTCAATTTAGATACACTGAGATTGAAGATATTCACAAAGCAGCGGGTTCTATTGCAGCCGCAGTCAAACCGTCGACCAACCAACCACCAGCGACCGGTACTTGGTGTGATTAGTTGAATTTTTATTTAATTTTAAGTTAATTTATTACAAGATACACTCTTGAGCGAATAGAAAGAGAACAGCAAAAGAGACTAAAAGTCAGTTGCGATGTTGCGAAAGACTTAAGAGAGTTTTTGCACCGTTGAATAAAGGTAACTAAAGATCAGATACTTGAATTATGCAGCAAATTATTAAAAAGCGAAGTAAATCTGATATTTTCGTACTAGATTTTCTTCCATCCAAAAACCAAATAGAACTGCTTTTCATATCTGAAATAACATATCACGTCTTTTTTTCAATTCCCTAAATTAACTTCTCCTCGGCATAATTCTGGCAAAGATAATAAATACCTAGATGTCTCAGGCTTATGGAGCGAAGTAATGTTGACAAAAATTTTTGCTGTACATATTTATATGACAACTATTTTCAAATTATATAACTAAAAAAATCCTATACACAAACCTAAAAAATACTTTTAGGCGCATATTTTGGAAACTTTTGCTCGAATGTGTTTTAATATTTCAGGTTTTGTAGTGGAAAATCGTTTGGTGTCGACGGCCACCAAGGCACTGAACAACAAGTTGTCACAACATTCTGTCACTTGGTGATTATTTTTTTTAAATTCTCTGTTTTAACTTCGCGTGCCCGTGTGTTTGTTTGTTTGTCGTGGAATCTTGCGAACCAGTTTTATCCCACTTCCCAAAGTCTGATTTCATTAAAATTTTGCACACATGCATATCTCCGATGACAACACTATCTATTAAAATTTGGAGCCCTCGGGCCTCGAGACGGGGGGATTTTTTTTAAATTAACCCGATTTTCTTCAAATTTTATATACATGTGTATCTCCGATGGACAGCATCTTTTTGTAAAAATTTTGGAGGCCCCAACCCGATTAACCCGATTTTTTTCAAATTTTATACACGTGTGTATCTCCGATGGACAACATATTTTGTAAACATTTGGAAGACCCCGGGCCACGGGTCGTGGGGTGCCATGTGGCCCGAGTGGTGCCCATTTATTTTTTTAAAAGTTAATCCGATTTCCTTCAAATTTAAAACACTCACTTGTGTATTTTCGATGGAAAAAACTTATTTTTCATTTTCATTTGAGGACAACATCGAAAGGAAAAACAATGAATCAAGATTGGTGTCGGCTTTGGAGTATGAAGTAGCTAAAGCCAGTGTTTATTCGAATTTTGTTGGGCTTCGTAAGTTGAAAACAGAGGAGGTCGCACAAATAAAAGCTCTGATTGGAGAGTCGGTATTACAAATCAAAGGAAGTGCTACCAACGAATTTGGTGAACAAAAATCTTCACGATGCACACAGTGGAACATCAGGCGAACATTTGGGAATTAAGAGGACACTGGATAAAGTAAGAGGTCGATTCTTTTGGGCCAATTGTCGCAGAGATGTTGAAAACTGGTGCCGAACGTGTGCGAAATGTGCTGCAAGAAGAAAACTAACTGCAACAAAGAGCTAGAGGGAAAACGCAAGATGGAGATTTCGTTTGGCTATACAATTCCAAGAAAAGACAAGGGAAACTACAAAAGTCACAGCAAAGTTGGGAATATCTCTACAAGAGGAACAACGACGCAGTATATAAGATTCAACAAAAGCCTAGATGTAATATGAAAGTTTTTCACATCGACAGATTGAAAAGGTACAACATCAGAAGGAGTGCTGAATCTGTTCGGGACGAACAGATTTAAGGTGGGGGTAATGTTACGAAAACGTATATGATTTTATCCTCTATCCTTCTAGACAGGATAGCATATACGCTAAAGTCATCATACCAGTGTGGCTTCATCTCAGGCAAATCAACAACCAAATCAACCAGATTTAAACTGTAAGGCAGGTGATGGAAAAATGTCTAGATTTTCAAAACTCACTACACCATATTTTTATAGACTTTAAAGCCGCCTATGATAGCATAGCAAGAGTAGAAATTTATAAAGCCATGAGAGATTTCGGCATCCCAAATAAACTGACACGACTATGTAGGTTGACCATGACCAATGTTATAAGCCAAGTAAAAATATCCGGATCTCTATCAAGCCCATTCAACATCTATAACGGGCTCCGACAAGGGGATGGACTGGCCTGCGTCCTCTTCAAACTGGCGTTGGAGAAAGTGATCCGAGACTCTGACGTAACGGCGAGAGCAACAATCCTCTATACGTCCATTCAGATACTGGCTTACGCAGACGTCATTGACATCGTTGGTAGAACCGAAGAGCTGTACAGAAAGCTTTCATCCAGATAGAACTGGCGGCACGAACTCTGGGCCTGCACATAAATGAGAGCAAAACAACGTCTGCGAGTAGAAGATCCAACATTGGTCCCTCAATTCAAATAGTGGAGCGCGAATTTGAAGTAGTGCAATCCTTTAACTATCTCGGGTCAACTGTAGCAGCCGATAACAGCATAGAACCAGAAATACGCGCACGGTTGCTTAAAGCCAACAAAGCCTACTTTAGTCTGTCAAGATTCTTCAAATTCAGGAACTTAACCATAACATCCAAGCTGCTGATATATAAGACAATGGTCATACCAGTACTTACATGTGGATCCGAGACTTGGGTGCTTAGCAAAAAGCATTCTGAGCCGCGTTCGAGAGAAAAGTCTTACGGAGAATTGTTGGCCCCGTATGTGAGGAAGGACGATTCAGGAGACTCTATAATGATGAGATCTACGAGCGTTACCGCGATGTCGACATCGTGAAGAAAATTAATCTCGGTAGGCTCCGGTGGGCACGACACCTACCTCGCATGAGCGAAAAGGATCATGCTCGGAAAGTCCTTTGCGGTAGGATTTATGGAACACGACAGCGAGGCCGGCCAAGCGTACGCTGGAAGGATGGCGTAGACCAGGACGCCAAACTGGATGACATTGGCTCGAAATCAGGACCGGTGGAGGGACTTTTTGCGGGAGGCCAGGACCGGACTCCGGTTGTGGAGCCAAATATGATGATGAATGTTACGAAAAGTAATTAGTACCACATATAGGTAATGGAATTCGAATACTAAGATACATCGAAATGTCCATACTGCATAATAAAAATAAGCACTTTTATGTAGCTTACTTTTAGGCTGTAATATTATTTGAAATGTAATCGCCTTTAAGTTTGAATCACTAGGTACTGGTATTTTTAGATTTATATAGATTTATATTTTTAGAATTTATTAGTTAATTGGAATTTAACCAGTGCAGTTGAAAAGCTCTTGCTTGTAGAAATATTGTAAAGTACAAGTAATAAGTGTTTTTTTGTTGTATTATTTTTACTATCTATTTAATAAAGTTGTTATTTGTAAATTATTAAACTTGTGTTGTGTTTTTATTTTCAAAATCCCTTACAAACTCGAAAGCCTACATTTTTGTAACAGTATCCATTAAGCTCTTAATGAATACTAGATGATTTTTTTAGATCAAGTTAAAATTGATTTCTTTATTGATCGGCATCGGTATTTATATCCGATTCGATATTGAAAAATACAATTATGTTAATGCACAAATACTAATACATAAGTCCATGATCTTACATATGCGTTGATTTTTGTGACGTGAACGCAAGTGGATCACGAATATTACGATATTCGCCGCAATATACTTCGTCATTCGTCAGCGAAATTGCAACGGCCAAGCAATAATTGTACAAGTAATACACAGTTTGAATAGCGTCAACGCAAAAATGTACTGATAAACAGTGCGTGCTAATGTGTTCATTCTGTGGACATGGTAATAAAGGGTGTCCCAACAAGAGCGCCGGATTTAAATTTGCCGCCACTTTTTCAATACGAGCTGTACAGTGATACAGTGAGTGACATTTGTCACGTACATACCACGCGATTTAAGAATATGGCGAATGTTTGCTTAATTCAAAAATAAATGTGTTTTTTCTTTAAAATTTGTGTACAAAAATTTGAATTTGAATACAAGAGAATCCCGCGCTCTTGTTGGGACACCCTTTACAATGTCAATGTAAAACACAATGTTGTAACTACAAAAAAACTAAAAAAAACATTAAAAACTTACAAATTTTATTCAGTAAAGATAAATGAAAAACTGATCTTCACTTAACAGTTGACTTATCTATCGATTGCGTAACGTGATTGAATTCGATCTTTACTCGATTATACTCCCGATACTCTCTTTTAAATCGAAGTTTAAGTTTAAGACTGAACTTATATTATGTAAAGTGAATGCTCAAAGAGTAGGGGTAAATTATTTATTTATTTAGAAGAGGAAAAATATTAATGATTGTTTAGGTTTTTATTGTTAGCCGTCTGTGAGATAAGCCCAATAATGGCAGTAAGGAGTACGTCTTTGGCGTTATCTAGGTTATTTTATCTTAGTAAATAATAAAGCGGTTTCGTTAGACACACATGCATTTTATGGTATACCTCTAATAAGCTCCTAATTTATCTAAAGATTATAGCATTTTTATCGTACTTTTTGACAAGACAAATTTATTAAATTATTTCAATATCACAAAATTCAATTGTTTGAAGAATTTTAAAAGATTGCAGGGTATCTTAAAATTCATCTTGAACTTAATATATAACTTATCGCGTGCAAACTTTTCGTTTACACGTTTCTTTCTTCATTAAGAAGCGCGCAAATCTTTGATTATATGCTGCACACTGGAGTATAATCGTCGAGTTCTTCAAGGTGTTCTTGGTAGTTTCCGTGTATGCCTCTTCACGTTATGCCTATTATCTTACTCATCGTTTTAGTAGAGCACGCTTTGAAAATAATTGTTCTTCATTTCGCAGGATCGTCATCTGCGAATCTGCACGTATCCGAGCCTTTTTTTTTTTTTTTTAAATTCTCTATATTAACTTCACTTGCCCGTGTGTTTGTGGGTTTGTGGGCTTGTGGATTTGTGGATTTGTGTGTCATGGAATCTTGCGATCAATTTTTAACCCACTTCCTACAGCCCGATTTTATTGAAATTTGGCACACATGTATATCTCCCATGACAATACTTTCTATTAAAATTTTACGCCCCTCGGGCCGCGGGGTCGGAGCGATCGGCCCCTTGGGGACCCCAATATACAATTTTTAAATATCGCTATATCGCATCAGATCACGGCAAAGTATGAGCTCTGTGCTTTGTGAGCAGCGCTGTTTGCTGCCGCTGCGGCATTTGGTGGATGATTTTGCCACAAAACGAGCACGCAGTGTGTGTGTGTATCCCCTATTAGAGAATTTTCAAGAAAAATTTTAATTTTTATGGGTTGTTTTTTTTTTTTTTTATAATGAACACACGCTCAAGGGGCTTGCACCCTTAGCACATCGTAGGCGTTCGGAAATTAAGGAGAGGAAAAGGTGAGATATCTATGCACATGTGTCTTGAATGACTGTAGATCATACAAATGCGGAAACACAGAGTCGGGTAATTCATTCTACATAATTACTGTGCGGTTTAATAAGGAATCTTTGAATTGGTTCGTACGTCCGAAGATAGGTCTAATGGTTGACCCGAGAGCCGAGTTTAGACACGGGTATTGTAATTGGGTTGGAGGATATGGGCAGGATGCATCTGGATATTTCTTTTGAACACCGTTTATGGAAAAAGCGATATTACAGTGACAATCCATATTTACGTCACCAATAAGTTTTATCGCGTGGTTCTGAATTCCGCCTAGACAAGTCAGAATTTAACGTGCTGAATATACGTTGTTGTTCATGTTCCAATTTCGGATGAATAGGGGCGTGCAGAAAGCCCGAACTCATATGAAAACCACCTATAAGCGCTGTCGTCAGTGAAAAAATGAATGGGATTAGAATTATCGTATAGGATCATCATTATTGGAAATGAGAAAGAGAGTCGGGGACAAAACAGAGCCTTGGGAAACACCGGCGTTTATGCGGGAAAACTGGATTTGAAACCGTCCAATACGAGCTGAATTAAACGGTCAGAAAGGTAGTTACAAGACCAAACAAATAGAATCTTATCGATTCAATAGGTATTCACTTTCGACACAAGAGCTTGATGACAGACTATGTTAAATGTCTGCGAAAACCGTACTGCTGTCGTACTGCTGTCGCTAGTACGAACAAGTGACTGCAAGAAAGGTCATCAAAAATGGACACAGGCAGGTCGACAGAACGGTTCCGCTTGACCTGCGGTCCTATATCCCCTTGTGGGTCCTAGGGTCTCTACTACGCCTACGTACCATCGCGTGCGGTTTCTGGCAATGAGATTCAGCTCTCTCCAACTCTTCTCCAACGTGACGGGACTCCTCCTCAACTTTTCGGCGCCATGTATTTCTCGGACGACCCGTTCTTCTACCATCCTGAGATAACGGATTCGATTGCATTGCGTAGTTTGCTATGGAACTGTCGCCTTTTCGGAGTGTATGACCAATTCACTGCCACTTCCGTCGTTGGATGGTTGTGCCTATTTGTTTCTGACCCGTTCTCTGGTAAAGATGTTCGTTAGAGATACGGTTAGGCCAGAAAACCCTTAAGATGTTCCGTAGGCACCTATTTACGAACGTTTGTAATCTTTTTGTGATAGTAGCGGTCACCTTCCAAGTGCTACACCCATACAATAGTACAGATTCAATATTTGAACGGAACAGTCGCAGCTTGGTGTTTAAGCTGATCGCATTGCTTCGCCATATCATGGACATCACTCTGATTTGCTTTGCCGATTCGGTTGTCCTGTTCGGTTCCACCTTCGGTCGAGACAATACTCCAAAGATATTGGAAACTCTCTACTCTCTCTACCGGCTGTCCAGCAATGTTAACCCAACTCAGGTGAATGCTGAAATACTCTGCAATCTCCTTGAGAGATATTAGGGCTACAAGAGAGTTCGTAGAGACTGATTCCAGGGATTTCAACGCAGCTTGGCTATCCTTAAAGATGCGGATATCCTTAGCTGATATGACATTCCTCTTCAGCCAAGATAAAACTTTTTTTATCGCCAGGAGCTCTGCCTGAAAGACACTACAGTGATTAGGAAGACGGAAAGAGAGATTAAGATTTTGCTTTTTTGAGAAAACACCTCCACCAACCCCATCATCAGTTTTTGACCCGTCCATGTAAAAATGTATATATTTATCTTCAAAGTGAGAGTCTTCTTCCCAGAATGATCTGGAGAGGATGGTGACCTGGAAGTTTTGGTTGAATCGGAATTGTGGAATGGTGTAACCTGTGTTGCTCAGTGTAAACTTAAACTAATTCAGAACATAGGGGTATTCGATTACATTCCTGGACCACTGGGAGCGTACATTGAGGCGAATAGCCGCAGCTACTTGCCTACTAAAGATGTCGAGTAGTGTAAAGTGGAACAGAATGCCTAGTGTGGCGGAGGAAGTTGTGCGAAGTGCTTCGCTCATACTTAAACAAGCCGATCGTTGGACTTTACCGCTTTATCTAAGGAAGTTCACCATACAGCCATACGGTATAGAACTCTATGTCTTACTACTGCTGTATATGATATGCCAATGATTTTGATATGGGGTTGAAGATCCCATTTGTATTTAATGGATTTTTTGCATGAGAAGAGTACCACTGTGGCTTTACGAACTATTTCTTGTATGTTTGGCTTACAGCTCAGCTTTCTATCTAGAATTAAACACAGATATTTGGCTTCGTCAGAGAAACTTAAGCTAATGCCATTAATATAGGGAGGGTTTTCATGGGGGATTTTGTATTTCCATGTAAAAAGGACAAGTTCAGTTTTATGGGCGCTCACCCCTAATATCTGACCATCTCGTTAGCTTGTTAAGAGCATTTTGTAGGAGATCCTTTAAGGTATTTTCACACGCCCATAGACGAAAGTGACTATTTCATACACTATAACCTAGCCTCAAAAGTATGTGTTTAGTATGTATCTCCTATTTATGAGGGGTGCCTATGTAAATTAAAATCCTGAGGCCCGAGGGATGCCTATGTAAATTTTTAAAAATTGAAAAAATACTCAATCTATGCATCGCTATCGATTTTTTTGCAAAGTAAAATGTGGTTTTTTCAGTCTATTTCAGAAGACGCTTATAACTGAATGACCTATCGGTTATGAATGAAAGACCTACATTTAACGTTGCATACTATTAGGCATCTAAGATAAATTAGTATTTAAAGTAAAGTACAACTAAATACACATACACGGGTGTGTGTAGTCACTCGCATAGCAGAATACATTAGCTCGTGTGGGTATAGTAGTGTAAAGTTTTTGGTAGGAACTCGTATGTATCTCGGCTTCTACCAGTCAGAAATTAATGGGACTAGTTTTAAAGCAATTGCGACACGTGTGTCGCGTGTCACTTTTTTTTTTAAAAATTAAAAATTTTCCTAAAAGTTTTTTTTTACGAATTTTGTGAATTAAATGGTTACCATTGGGCTTTTAAGATAAATCAGTGTTTAGACTGAATTACAACTATCCATATGACGAGCTGAGAAGCTCGCTTTACTATCTTATAATTATTTGTGCTTAAATCTGATGCATGAATATTTTAGAATGCTTTTCCGATTTTTAAAACATATCAGAACTGACATGAACTCGAAATATATGTATCCTATATAATTTATATACTGGAATATATTGTAGGTTGGTTTTCCTGTAAGGTTTCCTGTATTAACATTTATTCGGCGCGACAGACCATTGCGGTCCAAAGCCTGACTTCTCGCAACCATTCTCGATTCGCTGTTCGGATCCGGCATTAAATTGTAGGTCCCCTCCATTTGTGTCCATTTGTATTAACATACATCTCTGCAAAGAATTTATAATTCGCAATACTGAAAAAATTTCGTTTGATCATTTGTTTACTTTTTACGTGGAAGATAAAACTGAAACCAAAACATTAATAATAATAATATTTGGCGCGACAGACCATTGCGGTCCAAGGCCTAACTTCTCGCGACCATTTGTGCTGCACATGTTAATTGTTTGGACACAAATGGAAGGGACCTACAATTTAAGGCCGGATCCGAACGGCCGAATTGAGAAGCTTTCCGTGACAAGGTATTAATTACTCTCGGAACGTTTGTCACCCATTCGCGACAGGTGGGACACCGTGAACAATACTTTTGGTGTTGCTGGGATTCGAACCCGAACCTCCTGCTCAGCAGCCATGTGCACTACCACTGAGCCACGGCGCCCACGAAACCAAAACATTAACAGCTCTTTTTCTTCGTGCCTTGCGCATTCTCGTTGGTCTTGTATGTTCTGTATACATGCACGCATAATTCGTGTGGGTTGACGACTAAGCACGCACAATGCTATGCATGTGGCTATCATTTACGCGTATACCAGAAGGCAAACAACCAAAGCGAAAATAAGAAAGCTGAACAGCAAGTTCAACGTCATCATAACACATAGCATATACGAACACGTATGAGAACTTTCATTGCATCTTTGTCTTTATTTCCTGGTTTGTGTCAAGGATTTCGAATTTTCTGTAAAAAACTACCAGTCTCAGTTCGAATTGAATGCGATCAATAAGCTTTTAAAAACACAAAATAAATATCTGAACATAGCTTCTGTCCATAAGGGTGAGACATCTAGGTATTTATAATCTTTGGTATTAGGGTGCTTTTCTGAGGCAATAGCAACACGTCAACCGCATAAGCGATCACTACGAAGCCCTTCCTTTTCAGGCAAATCAGCAGCTCATATACAACTAAGTTCCATAGAAAGGAAGGATAGGACTTCGCCGTGCAATGATTATTATTATTATTGTTGGGTGACTGGTAAGGCTTGTGCACTGCGACATTAAGGTATATTGTGCATCCCAGATGTCTACCACATTATGTGATGGCTTAGTCCTCTTACGAATGCCAATATATCTGTCAGGTCGATAGGTCTGGACTTCTGCCATAGAACTGTGTGAGCCTTGAGGTATTGAAGTCTTTTTCGGGTGAGGGCATCACATACAAAAAGTATGTGTTCTGGCGTCTCCTCTGTCTCGCCGCAAAAGCGGCAGCGATCTGTTTGGGATTTACCCATTTTTATTAAGTGGCCATTAAATGGGCCATGTCCCGTCATGTAGCAGACAAGGGATCTGAGTGTATGTCGGTTTAACTTGATTGCTATGTTTGTGTTTTAAATGTTGTATTTGAGAAGCTTTTTGGTTTGTTTCATCGTAGTTGATGATTCCCATTCAGCCTCGATGGCGTTATTTTGGCTCTTGCTGAAGGCAATGCTTGGCTCAGGGCCAGTGAAGGTCTCTTCCACGCCTGCTCTTGTGCAGAGGTCTGCTGCCTCGTTCCCATTAATGCCTGAATCGCCTGGACACCACATTAGGCTGTCCTTGTTAGTTTTGGCCAGTTCGTTTAGGTGGCAGTAGCAGCTCCACGTTGTTATTGAATTGAAAACTGGGCCTTTAGCAGAGCGGCCTGGCTATTGGAGATCATATAGATCTCGGTTCTTCTATATTTGAGTTGACACTTAGGTCTACCTCCCGGCATCATTCGTTTACTATTTTGAGAGCGAATTGCATGCGCTCTGTTATCGTGCTTTCGAATTAACCTCGAACCATTAGGACTAGATCATCCGCATAGCCAATGCTTGTGATAAGATTACTCTTAAGCCTGTCGAGCAACTGATTCATCACCAGTAGTCACAAGAGTGGTGATAGAACGCCTCCTTATGGACAGCCTCTTGTTGCTGCTATTGTGATGGTTTCGTCACCAAATGAGGCTCGAATTTTTCTAACCCTTAGCATGCACATGACCCATCCTTTAATAGAGGAGTCTATTCTCCTGGTTCTAGCTTGTGTTTGAATTACTTCGAAGTTAGTGTTGTCGAAAGCGCCTCGGATGTCGATGAAGGCGCATAGTAACATCTCTTTGCTTCGGAGTGTGTCTTCGATTTCAGTTGTCACCTCATGAAGTGCTGTTTCTGTTGATTTTCCAGTCTGATATGCGTCTTGGCTGGGGTTAAGTGGATTTGATTGGAGTATTTTAGATCTTATGTAGTGACCTAAAATTTTTTCCATGGCTTTAAGAATAAATGATGTAAGGCTAATAGGCCTGTAAGACCTTGTATCCTCGGGGGCCTTGCAAGGATTCTCTGCAGGCAGATCTTCTGGCGGACGTCACACCCAGTTTTGAATTAATAATAATTGTGAGCAGAAGGTTAATAATTTCGCCAACTGAGTCGTCTACCGTCTCAGCGATTGCAGATGTCTTTAAAATCGTCTTCTATGTCTAGGAATGCTACCATTGAGTACTCCTTATACTGAAGCGTAAAAATGCTTTAAACTGCTTGCAATGTTTATTGATATGCTCGATCTGATAAAAAGCTTCTTGTACACCCCTTAAAATTTTACTGAGATGATATTAATATTATCGGCCTGTAAGCCTTTCTAGATAGTCGCATAGAGAATTGATGCTCGTGCTGTAACATTTTAGCGACACCAACGCTAGGTTTTAGGTCTATAAGTCTAAGCACGTCGAAGATGTTAATTGATCGTGATCTGAACAGTTCTGCTTCTTCTCACTTCGCCGACTACATAAGGCGTAGTCATTCTACATAGTTGTGTCATTGTATTTGGAATTACTAATTGCCTGATTCTCCAATGGCTTTATAAAGTTCTACTCTGACTATGATACAATAGAATAACTATAAATAGAATTGAAATATGCTTCACATCGCATTCAAATCAATTATGACTTAATCAATGGTGAAGATTATTTTTTTTATTGCCATTATTATTAAATAGCCTGCACGAGAATTACCACATTGCACGGAACAAGAACTCGATCTGTCTAAAAGTCGTGCAGCCTTTCTGGCACTTGTAATCGCCACCTTATCTCAATCAGGTGCAAGATGCCTTTCATATAAAAAACAACAGATACAAGTTGTTAGCCATTATCTCTGTTCATAATAATTATTGTATGAGATTGCAGCAATATTGCCACTTAATAATTTGTTGCTGTATCGAACAATTAAGTAAAAGTTTTCCATTTCAGTCTGTCTGTCTTTGGAAAAAAAGAAAAGCCAATAATTGTAAAAGTCCAAATTGTTGTTATTCATTCTTTTAATTACTAACAATTGCTGGAATTAATTACTTAATGTAAATGACTAAAATTATATTGATAGTTGTTCACTTTCTACACAGCAGAGGAATCTTACCGGAAAATTGTTTTCCAAATGGAAATTTCATAGACATATAGATAAGACATAGATATGTTTTAAATTTTTTTTTAGATAATATACGAAATGACTATTTTGATAATGATGTTGTATATTTCATGGGTGGGTGCAGTCCAGGACCGTTTATTGTTAGTGCTAAGCAACAAGTTTGGCTCACCTCGACCGTGTGTAAAGGAAGGAGCAATCCTAATAGTTGAAGACGAACAACATTATCATTAACTTTGAATAAATAAAATTTAAAATATAAAGTTGATTTGTTTATTCTGTCCCTGCGCAAGTAAGCTCCAACGCACATTGCCTGAACATTATCTTGTCAGCGTGTTAGCCCCACTTACTTGGCGAAGAACATTATATTCGTTTTGTTTTTTAAATTCTCTATATTAACTTCGCGTGCCCGTGGCTGGCGGACTGGCTGGCTGGTCAGATCTTGTGATCAATTTTAAACCCACTTCCTAAAGCCCGATTATTGAAACTTTGCACACATGTGTATTTTCCATGACAACACTTTCTACTAAAATTCGGGGCCCCTCGGGCCTTGTGGATCTGGGGCTCCCATACAAATTTTTCCCATACAGCGGCATCAGATCATACTATGATGACTGCGTTCTGTGTACGTGGTGCGCTCTGAACAGCGCCGCTTGCTTTACGATTGGGGTTGTTTTGTTACTGGTTGCTACGAATGTGTTTTTATTTTTTCATTTATAGTGGAATTCAGTATACTTTTGCTTATTGGAGAATTTACATGAAAAATTTTAATTTTTAAATTCCCTTTTTATTAACTTTGGGTGCCCGAGGCTGGCTGGCTGGCTGGCCGACGCACCAAATGTTGTGATCAATTTTTTATCCACTTTTAAAGGCCGATTTTATTCAAACTTTGCGCACATATGTGTATGTGTACTTATGTCACCAATAAGTTTTAACGCGCGGTTCTGAATTCTCTCTAGTAGATGCAATGTGGTCTTGGGGGCACCAGCCCAGACAATACAGTTGTATTCAAGTTTAGGGCGAACACACGCCTTGTAAATAGTAGTCAGATCTAAAGGAGTGAAGTACATCTTGCACCGTTTAAGGAAACCCAAACATCTCGCAGCATTCTTGGCGATGGCAAATATGTGTTCGTTCCAACGAAGCTTGCTGTTGATGCACATACCTGGAATTGAGAGTTGTTCAGTTTAATGCAAGATCCATTTATGGATAAAGGTTGGTGGTTTAAATTACTCTTGGACAACAGAAGACAGCATTGGGTTTTAGAAGCGTTTAATTTAACTCTATTATGTAGTCCTTGTTATGCTGTCAAGGTGAGACCTTAACGTGCTTAACATACGTTGTTGTTCAAGTTCCACTTGCGATGTTGAGGGGCGTGCTGAGAGCGTGAAATCATATGAAAAGCTAAGAGTGCTATCGTCGGCGAAAGAATGGATTGGGTTAGAAGTTGTGAATAGGAGATCATTAATGAAAATGAGAAAGAGTGTCAGAGACAAAACAGAGCCTTTTGGAACACCGGCGTTTATGCGGTGGACATTGGATTTGAAACTGTCCAATACGACTTATTGGTAAGTAAGTTACTAGACAAATCACGCAGGGCCTTATCAATTCCATAGGCATTCATTTTCGACAAAAGAGCTTGATGCCAGACTCTGTTAAATGCCTTGGAAATATCGAGTGCAACCACCTTGCTTTTACCAAATTTGTGAATAGACTTGTTCCACTTTTTAGTGAGATAAGCCATCAGGTCACCTGTAGAACGTTGCCTACGAAAACCATAACTGCTGGTCGCTAAGGATTTCATGTTATTCAAGGTATTGCATAAGCTTACGATTGATCAGCGTTTCCATGACCTTAGAAAGTATGGATGTTAGCGCAATTGGTTGGTATGAGGAAAGAGATGACGGTTCGTCTTTTTCAGGAACAGGCTGCATAAAGGAGTGATCGGGCCCTGAGGCTCAAGGGGTGCCTATAAAAATTATTAAAAATTAACCCGTTTTTCTTCAAATTTTAAACACCCGTGTATCTCAGATGGAAAAAACTGTGCCCAGTGGTGCCCATATAAATTTTTTAAAAATTTACCAGATTTTCTTCAAATTTTAAACACCTGTGGACAATACTTTTTGAAAAAATTTTGGAGTGAATTTTGTAAAAAATTTAGTCGATAAGGTTTCATTTACTCAGCAGGACGGTTATAGGAGCTCAATGGGCTCAATGGTGGAGTAAAGATGAGGCACGAGTATTGTGGATGGGTTGGAAAATGGACGGGATGGACCTGGATATTTCTTAAAAACATCGCTTGCGGTAAAAGCGACTAAAGATAAAGATGCAATGCGGTCTTGTAAACACCTGAGCACACAGTACAGTTTTTTTCAAGTCTTGGACGAATATGCTCCTTGTAAATAGTAGCCAGGTCGGAGGGAGTTAAGTACTTCTTGTACTGTTTTAGGAAGCCTAAACATTTTGCAGTATTTTTAGCAATAGCGTTCATCGTTCCAATCAATCTTTTTGTCAATCCACATAGCGAATTTTTAATGCTCTTAAAGTCAGAATGCAACTTTCTTGACATGCGTAATTGTTCAAGATCCAGTTGTGAAGAAGAAAGACGTACAGAAAGTGTGAATTAATTTGAAAAGCTGAGAGTGCTGTCATTAGCGAAGTAGAAGTATGGGACTTGAGATAATTATGAAAATGAGAAACAATGCGGACACAAAACAGAGCCTTGAGGTACACCGGCATTTATGCGGTAAACATTTCATTTGAAAGTGTCCTATACGACCTGGATTGAACGCTGTGGTAGGTAGCTTGTCCTTTCTTGTCCTTGTCCAATTAAGCAGGGCATCATTTTCGTCAAAATATCTCGATCTGTCAAATACTTACTTTTACTACTTATGTCTTATATCCACTTGTGTGTCCTAGGGCCTCTATTATGTCTACGCGCCATCGCGTGCGGTTCATGGCAATGAGCTTCAGCTCTTTCAAACTCTTCCCCAATTGCCGTGACTCCTCCTCAACTGTTCTGCGCCATGTATATCTCGGACGACCCGTTCTTCTACCATCCTGAGATAACGGATTCCATTGCATTGCGTAGCTTGCTATGGAACTGTCGACTTTTCGGAGTGTATGACCAATCCATTGCCACTTCCGTCGTTGGATGGTTGTGCCTATTGGTTTCGTTCTCTGGTAAAGATGTTCGTTAAAGATACGGTTAGGCCAGAAAACACTTAAAATATTCCGTAGGCACCTATTTACGAACGTTTGTAATCTTTTTGTGATAGTAGCGGTCACCTTCCAAGTGCTGCACCCATACAACAACACAGATTCAACATGAACATGAACGAAACAGTCTCAGCTTGGTATTTAAGCTGATCGCATTACTTCACCATATCATGGACATCATTAAAAACACTGATTTTGCTTTGCCGATTCGGTTGACAATACCATGTTCGGTTTCACCTTCGGTCGAGACAATACTCCCGAGATATCGGAAACTCTCTACTCTCTCTACCGGCTGTCCAGCAATGTTAACTTCAGTTACTGAGTTAGTGCTGAGGTTGATGATTTAGGTTTAGGCATTATTAATCTTCAAACCCGCAACATTTGCCTCCCTTTTCACATTTGTTGTCATTTGGTGCAGCTTCATAATGCTGTGTGAGAGTAAACAAACGTCGTCAGCGTAGTCCAGATGTTTGAGTTGAGATGTAGGGTCCAACGAATTCCTCCGTTTCCAGTAGATAAAGCACATCGCTAATCACCAACAAAAAAAGTATCGGCGATAGAATGCAACCTTGTCGTACTCCACTTAAGATCTCGAATTCCTCTGACAGCTTTCCAGCATGACATTTGGAGCCATCATAGGTTGCTTTAATAATAGCTATTAATCCGCTATACCTCTCCTGGCCAAGGCGAGCCAGATAAACTGTCTGTTGACACTGTCAAACGCTTTCTCAAAATCGATAAACAGCAGGTGCAGTCGGAATTCAACGAACTGTTCAATAATGATCCGCAGGTTGTTGATGTGGTCTACACAGAAGGATCCAGTGCGGAAACATACTTGTTCGGCATCGAGTGTATCTTCCAGATGTTCCCTTATTCGCCCAAGTACTACTTTGGCTATTACATTTGCAACTACAGGAAGAACGCAAATACCTACCCAGTTTTCGCACCCCATAAGACTACCTTTTTTAGGGAGCTTGACAATCATTCCCTTCTTCCGCTCGTCGGGGAAACTTTCTGCCTCAGACTCTGTCAAATGCCTTGTAACTATCGAATGCATAATCTTTGCTTCCCCCAAATTTGCAAATTTTCGGCGAGATACTCCATTACTAGTAGAATCTATGAAAGACTACATTTTAAATTCGTAATAGTCTCATTTTTAAAATCTCAGCTGACATATAGTTTGTATTGTTCGCTTGAAAACAGGCCATGCATGGGACATAGGTGTCTATAAAAGATGACAAAACATTTTGCATGTCTGAAGTTTATATTTAGAGCATGAATGGGAAACTAATAGTAGACATCCGACATTCGACAGTCATCATCCATTCATCCATCCAACCGGAGAAATTGTGGTCTATTCTTATCCTTAGTGGAAGGTACCACTTATATACTTTTTACAATGTCCAATCGAGCTCATAGCTACATTTAAAAAAAAAAGTTTTTTTTTTGTAGTTCGTCTTTTTCCTCTTTGCTCTGTGGTCAGCGGCCACCATCATTGACTGCTGAGTCGATGGAATAAAGACATCGACAACAACAGGTAAATTATTAAAAATGTCCGTCGACCATGGTGGGAGCACAAGTCTCCCCAGTCAGTACTGCTCACATCTTATTGTACACAAACATTTGTCAGACGCAGAAGTAAGCTCAGGAAGACGGTTAGTAGTTTATCATCGGAGTTCTTCGTAACGGATGAAAGTTTCTTGAACCGTGCAATATTGCAAAACGCATGCGTGTAGTTACTTACCTAGTATAAATTTGTTGCCTCTTTTTTGGCCGTTGCGCAGGTGGAGTAACTAATAATTAACCTGAAATGCTTCGATTGATATCGGATTATGTTTTTGTTCGTTTCGTAGTTGACTTTCAATTTTGAATTTTCGATTTGAGGACAATGTCCGCCGGTGCACCACCACCACCAACAAGCGAGAGAACCATTAAAGTGCGGTTTCTTATTTCTCCGTTAAACGTTGGTCGAGACAGTTCGCGCAACGCGCTACGCTTAGTAACTTGGAAAATATGTCTTCGTCGTGGATAATAACTTGTGTGTTACGATCGTTGTTGGTCTTATGTGCTTTTGAATATTTGACAGGATTTTCCATCGCTTATGAATATCGCTATAATCCAAGCGCCGAGGAATTGGATGATCGTAAAATATGGACGCGAGATTTTTTAATGAACAGTCGGCGATTCGAATCGGAACGATTTGTGCCAAAGTTTTTATTTAATAAGAGGGTTGACTCAAACTTACCCGTCGGTTTAGCTTCACCTTCAAATACACTTTCATACGAGAAAAATGAAAAGGTAAAAGTTGATTTGGAAATGTCCAATGACGCGAGTGATTCGTCCTTAAGCGAACAAAGTGGCGTAAAAAGTTTTCCCACGCGGGTGCCGGAAGTACAAAATTCTGTGAGTGAAGTGTCATCTGTCATCTCTGATATCAAGAATATCAAGAACAACCAATCAATGGATAACTTTCCCATATTTTTTACAAATCCCGTCAGCGGAATTATTTACGCCATCACAGAGGTGACAGGAATTGCTCCTCATCAGGAAAATGCAGACAACGTACCACCAGAAAGTGCCAATGTTCCAATTTACATCACCAAGCAGCAGTATGATCGGGACATCTCGGTACTTAGGCGAAAGTACGAAGCTAGTTGTAAGAATTTGTTGAAAAGTGGAACGCCTTCTGCTATTTTAGCTGCATCTCACAATCCGCCACAATTTGCCACAGAGAAATCAACAAATAAAGCTCCTATGAAACTGGCTACACAACTTTTGAAAACGCAGCTAACCGTCAAGGAAGCTTCACCGCAAGTCAAACGAAAGAAAAAGTCAAAAAACACACAAAGAAGGGCGATAAAGAACCTCAAAAAAAGATTCTTCAGTGAACCTGTAATTGTTTTTGGAAATAAAACGCCTTCCAAGTTGGACACACAGGTGGAAAAGCCAAATTTATCAGCGGTTTTTAGCAAGCAACCATTAGTTAATGGGGACCGATTAGTGGAGAAATGGAGAACCATCCATAAAATCTCGAGAAGGTCAACCCTCAACTCTACGAACCCAAAGAAGCTCCTTTCGACACAAATTCACGTTACTAGTGAATATGTTGAGCCCACTTATACATCACCAAAAAGCTCGGTTGAACATGATCCAAGTAAGGTGTCCCCTTTATTGCCTTGTAGAAATAAGACAACTTCCAAAAAGCCGTCTAGAAAAAAGCATACAGATACCGACGATGACGGAGACGATTATGACTTAAGTTTTGGCGTAGACGACGACGATGACGATGACGATGAAGATTACGGCAATGCGTCTTCCTACGATGAAAGTCCAGACACGTCTGACAACGATGAAATATCAAGCTTAGAGGGAGTTGTTGAATCAGGCTCATCAGCTGATTATGGTGCGTTGGAAGAGGACAACATCCTTCGTGATAAGAAAACTGTCAGGAAGCGCACCAAAAGAAGGCGTCCCTCACTAAGTGATGATGATTACGACGAAGGGGATAGTACGTACAATGGGGTTTTTGGTGTTTTGCAGGGGATGTTCCTTCCCATTGAAATGATCATGAGTAACATTTATGATTTTTTCGGTTCTGGTGAAGATCAGCAGTTCTCATCAGAAACAACAACAACAGATGACAATCGATTGTCACAGTATCCGCCATATACAATGTATAGCAAGGGTGCTGTTGGTGGTGGTGGTGGTGGTGATGAAAACACCGACAACTACAAAGATATGGGGAATTCGTTTAGTTCATGGTTCAGCTCTTGGTTCGGTTATAACAGGCGAACTAGGAAAATCCCAAGCACAACAACTACAGCACCGACAGCGATGGGTTCAAGTGGGCAGCAGGAGCCCAGTTGGTTTGAATCGTGGTTTGGATATGATGATAAGATAACGTCATCTTCAGTTGAGGATAATGAAGACGACAGTAAGTTACATTTGCATAAACATTTGTCTCTATATGATATAGCATCTACTTATGTCAGAAGACCAAATTTAAATGAAACACAACTTTCGATTTTCGTATTTTTCTTTATTTTTCCGTTCCTTCTATTTTATACTTTCATATCAATAATATATTTCCTAATAAGTGTATTGTGTAGCGTAATGATGTACTTGACACTTAAGACATACAAAACAAAAGATTCACTTTCACTTTACAGAATATTAATATGCTAATGAATGGCAATATAATTACAGGAGGTAAACTGTATCTTGTTATAGATATTTCTGTGGAGTGTGATAAACTGAATTTCCTTTCTTCGTCGGCTTAATCGTTTCATAATCTAAATATGAGAATGAACTCGTATGTTAGTTGTGTGCTTAGCGAGTGCACAATAAAAGTGAAAGAAATGCAATGTATTTTTGCTGTTATACGACCGACCTTTATGTGCAATAGCTGTCAAGAAGAAAAAAAAAGTGTTTTTATTTTTATTTTCTGTTAAAATGATCGGTTCATAACAAGTATTATACATTACTAGCTGACCCGACAGACGTTGTCCTGTCCCACTTTCAATAAATTTGTTTGTGATCGTTTTGTGAACTTGTGAAAAGCTATTTGTTTTGCGATATCGCGTCACAGTGTTAGTCACATCATTGTGTTACATTTTTTAATTTTGGGAATTAAGTAATTTCTCTACCGATTTGTATGAAATTCGGTATGGTCTTTTGTGGGTATTTTTCCGTCTTTTTAAGGTCTTTTGAGGGTCTTTTGAGGGTCGTTAAAGGAGACTTTTGAGGATCTTTTGTGAATCTTTTAGAGGTCCTTTGAGGGTTTTTGGGTATTTTGAGGGTCTTTTGGGGGTATCTTTGGGAGTCTTTTGGAGGTCCTTTCAGGGTCTTTTGGAGGTTGTTTGATGAGTCTTTTGGACGCCTTTTGTAGGTCTTTTGAGGGTCTTTTCGTGGTATTTCCGCGAGTCTTTTTATGGTCTTTTGGGGGTCTTTAATGATTTTTGGTGATTTTGAGGGACTTTCGGAGGTCTTTTTGTGATTCTTTTCGGGGTCTTATGGTCCTTTTGATGGTCTTTTATGGTCTTTTGGAGATCTTTTTGCCCACAAAATCAAAGAAGAAGCTGTCAAATGACATTTGCGCACGTAACCCAAACAGTTGGAATCTATTGGAACAGAAATGAAATAACGACTTTTGTTGGACAGATCGCAAATCAACACAATTTTAATTTTATTTTAATTTAGGCTGGAATGCGTTTTTCCAAAGTTTTCATTTCACCGAAAACATTCAATTGAGTTATTTCCTCAAAATATATCCAATTTATCGTTTTCCAAATTTTCCCGAATTTTATTTTGCAAAAAATATCTCCAGGAACATAACGAACAAAACAATTTTTGCTGTTTATCCGAATTTTTCGACTTTCCTTTGTAATTGGCTTCATTTCATAGGACTATAACGAAGAAAACAAAAAAAGAATTACGCTAATCCAACGTTCGAATCGTGAGTTATGGTCGCGAGTTCATACATAAATCCTATGGAAAACACACTTTCAGTTTTTTCCGAATTTTTTCTATTCCGGGCATCGTTTATATTTTTTTGGCGAATTTATAAAATAAAAGTCCAGTCGCTCTCAAATTTTTTTTTTGAGAGAGTCTTGAAAGGTTCTTAAAATAATCTTGAGGGGATTCGAAAGGGATCTTGAGGGGGCTTCGAGAGGATTTTGAGAGGTTCTCATGTGGTCTTGAAGGGGGTCTTAAGGGGGCTTGAAGGGGCTTGAAGGGTTTTTGAGGGTTCTTAGTAGGAGCCGTGAGGTCATTTTGAGGGAGTCTTAAAGGGGTCTAAATAGGGTCTTAAGGGGGGAATTAACGTGGTTTTAACGGGGTATTAAGGGTGGTCTTCAGGGGGTCTTGAGGGCAGTTTGAGGGGGTCTTGAGATGGTCTTTACTTTGTGGGGGTTTGAGGTGGTCTTGATGGGGTTTTGATGGGATTTGGGGAGGGTATTGAGTGGGGTCTTGAAGAAGTCCCTATCTTGAGGGGGATTTGAGGGGGTCTTTGGAGGGGTCTTCAGAGTTTATTGGGTGGTCTTGAGTGGTGTCTTGAGCGGCGTCTTGAGGAGGTCTTGAGGGGTTATGAGAGGTTTGAAGGGTGTTTTAGGGGGTTTTTTGAGTGGTGTTTTGGGGTTTTAAGGGTCTTCAGATCGTCTTGAGAGGGTCTTCTTGTAGTCTTAAGATGGTCTTGAGGGGGTCTTAAGGTGGTCTTAGAGAGTGTCAAGGTGATCTTTAGATGGTTTTGAGTGGAGTCTTTATAGCGTTTTGAGTGGGGTCTTGAGGGTGTCTTAATGTGGTTCTAATGAGTCTTAAGGGCGGTCTTGAGGCAGTGTTAAGGTGGTCTTGAGGTGTTATGGTAGATCTTGAAATGATCTTGAGGAGGGTCTTAAAGGAATTTTGAGTAACAGTTTTAGTCGCTTCAGATCTACCACCTATTTTATTTTCTACCTTTTAGGGGGCATGTTCAATAAAGGCATTTTTTTAATATAATTTTATATATGGGTTACTTATAATGTACGCACGGTCAACGGATTTCCACCCTTATAATGCTTAGCACAGCATTATTGTTAGGAAATTGGGGAGAGGAGAAGATAAGCTGTATATGCACATGTATCTTAAATGACTGATCTGCACTCAATGCGGAAACACAGAGTCGAGCAATTCATTCAACCAACATTATTTTTGTGCGGCTAAAGAAGGAATCTTTGAATTGATTGGTACGTCCGAGAATAGGTGTAAGTTTTATTTGCTCGGTTGTATCTGATTATGAAATTTACTGGAATGTAAAACTGCCATTTTCTGTTTTCAGACTTGGAATTGAAGGTAAATGTTTGTGCTCACGCATTAATTTTTGTAAATACCAAGTTCTTCAGTTCGAGCAGAAGAACTTCGAGAAAAATCTCAGAAAAAATTGTCGTGCAACGGAAAATATCACCGAAAATGTGATTAAAAAACTAGTTTCAAGAGATAACTGCATTTGAGAAATGAAGAAAATGAAAAACAAAGAAATCGACGTTGCAATATGGAGCGATAACGAGCACACAAACAGATAAAAACTTGATGGATGTGAATATAATATTGAATTCGTAACATTTTCCTAATATTTGAGGATATTTCTCTGGCTTTATTATCAGATACATCTGAAACGTCAAAATGTGCTGAGAGTGCTTTTTGTGAAAATATTTGTCAGACTAGAATTTCTTTTTGTAAGACCAATAACCATTTTTGAAAAAATCTTACTTTTTTGGTGTAAAGACAAGATTAATGGAAACCATTAACGACAAGTTTTGCTTATCCGACTCTGAGAGACGAACTCAATACTTATAAAGCTCAATAAATTATTAGTTTTTAATGAACTTTAATAAAACAAACCTGTTAAAAATAATTTACAGTTCTTCGTTCTATTATGAAGCAAATATATTTTTAAACAAACTAAAGCAACAACATGTGTTGTTGTTTGAAATTCAAATCGAAGGCGAAATATTATTGTTTTGCGTAGCCAGACTAAACTTTAAATAGGTACCTTGTACAAAAACAATTTCCCTTCTACACAAACTAAAAAATCGGATTAAAGTTGTTACTATAATACCTCTCAAATAAAAAAAACAATCAAATTGAAATATGAAAAGTGAATCAATATAAAAACCGCAGTATTCTCCAGTTGCATAATCAAAACTCAAAGCAAAGTCTTTCTTAGCAGTTTCTACTCTCCGTTCACATTAGTCAGGATGCGTTTGATTGCAAGTTTCATCTTATTCGCTATAATTGCGGTTGCCTTGGCATATCCAACAATGGATGATGACAAAAAGAAGCCGACTAGTCTGGAAGTTGAACCGCAAGGACATGAAAATGAATCGCCCCGTGAAGCTCGTCAATACATTGCACGGTACGGCTATGGATATAGCCCATATTATAATCGATATAACCGTTTTGGATTCTATGGGTAGACTGCACTATTCGCTGATGACTCGCTCTCAAATATCTAACTGAAAAATAAAACTTACTTTTCTTGTATTAAAAAAAAAGGTTTTGTGTCTCAAACTTTTGCGAATTTTTCATAGGACGAATAACTTCGGTTTTTGGTTTGACATAGTAATAGCAAATATCCGGGTATAAAATAGTAATACGATTTTCTTGCTGAGGAGGTTGTTGGTGGTGAGTTGATTGGGTGTATGTATGTCGATGGATAGAGAGCGGACGGTAGGGAAGTGGTCCATTTGGATTGGATTGGATCGGTGGGAGATAATTGCTCAAACCACTTTACTAGTCTATATATATGTATATAAAAGTAAATGTTGGTATGTATGTTACCTATAGGCTGCCAAAATTTCAACCGATTATGTTCAAACTTTGCTTCGAGGTTACATACCACAACGAACAGGCTTCCCTCAAATTGTGGATGGGGTTGCACTTATGGGTCAAAGATCAACCAAACGAATTGTCTTAATGAACTACTAGTTGAGTACACGTTGAGGCGTTACACGAGTGTAAAATTTTACACTAATATCGCTCATACATCCCTTCCACTGACCCCATCCACATAGCGGTGATTTACCATCGCTATACTGCCTCGCAGGTGGTCAGCCATCAGCAAAATAGGGCGAAGAACACAGAATGCTTCAGAATAGCAGGTAACCGTAACTATCTCTGATTGGTGGAAGTGCTATCAAACCTCCACGTGCCGGCCGCTGGTCATTTTCCTCCAATACAGGAAAAGCTATATGATCGGGCTAGTCCCTTCAAAGTAAGATTGGCGTGAGTCCAATAATCTCGCCCGTAAGCAGACTTTATTACGGAACCCCACATCAGTGTCGGATACACTGATGAACGACGACGAACACGGCAACGAAAACGGCTAAACGATTTTAGAATTTTCTCACGGAACGTACGTATAGTGCTCGAGCTGCTCAGCAGCTAGCCGATACCCTGCCCAAATATTATGCTGACATAACAGCAATTCAGGAGATGCGCTGGACCGGGAATAGTGTTCTACAAAAATCAGAGTATGACGTATATTACAGCTGTCATGCAAGACATCATGTGCTTGGGGTGGGGTTTCTAGTCAGCAAAAGAATGAAACCCACCGTTATCGGCTTTTAAGCAATAAATAAACGGCTATGCACCCTTCGCGTGCGTGGCAAATTTAAAAACATAAGCCTCATAAACGTTCACGTACCTACAGAGGATCCCCAGATGATGAAAAAGAAGAATTCTTTGAATCAGTCGAACGGGAACTGCATGTCTGCCCGCGGTATGATATAAAACTTATTCTGCGGGATACGAATGCTAAAATAGGTATGGAGCCAGTATTCTGGAAGTACATTGGCACCCATAGCTTACACGAGAAGACTAATGGCAATGGACAACGAGTCTTATAGATGGCAGCAAGCAATAATTTGGTTTACGCGTAAAAATATCCACAAAGCCACCTGGGTATCTCCTGATGGAGCCACTCGCAACCGATAGACAACGTGTTGATAGACCGCCTCCACAGCCCGAACTTGATGACGGTACGAACGTAACGAGGTGCCAACGTCGTCTCGGACCACTACCTTGTCGGTTGCGGCTTAAGAATACTGTCATTAGTACTGCTGACTCCATCTTAAACAGTAGTCGTAGAGATCGAAACGACTGTTTATATGACGAATCTAAGCTAGCGACTGAACATAAGAATGTTGCGTACCGAGCAATGCAACAAGCTCATAGAACGCGGACACTCGAAGATGAATGTAAAGAGGAGATATGAAAAAACAGTTCACCGGCGAAATAAAGCAGCCTGGGAGTAGCCCGATAGATCGATCCCGTAAGTTAGAACAGTTAATAGAGTGAGGACCGCATCAGGCGCGGAAGTTCTACAGAAGAGACCGCGGTATGACGCAATATCCACCACGTTGCATATAACGGGTGTTTTTTTAAGAGGTTGCCGATTTTTTTTTTGAATAAAACACATATAAAATTATGAAATGACCAAAATTTTTTTTTATTTGGTAGATAATTTTTTGGCATTTAACATTTAAACACAATTTCTGGCATATGGCTACCACGACTATTTTTCACAAATGTCATTCTGGAGGTCCAATTTTCCAGCACTTTTTCAAGCATTTGAGGGCGTATGTCAGCAATGACACGTTTAATATTGGTTTCCAAAGCGTCAATCGATTGAGGTTTATCCACATAAACCAATGACTTCACGTATCCCCACAAAAAGTAATCGAGTGGCGTCAAATCGCACGAACGCGGAGGCCAATTCACCGGACCATTTCTCGAAATAATGTTGTCGTTGAAAGTTTCTTTCAATAAGTCGATTGTTTCACGTGCTGTATGGCAAGTGGCACCATCTTGTTGAAACCACATTTCATCCATATCCATATCTTCAAGATTTGACAACAAAAACTCATTTAACATGGTTCTGTATCGATTTCCATTCACGGTAACGCGTCGTCCTTCCTCATTTTTAAAGAAATATGGACCGATGATCCCACCAGCCCATAGACCGCACCAAACAGTACATTTATCAGGATGCATTGGTAATTCTTGAACGGCGTGTGGATTATCTTTGCTCCAAATGCGACAATTTTGTTTGTTGACGTATCCATTTAACAAAAAATGCGCCTCATCACTGAATTTTACGGTAAAAAAATGGATCTTCGTTCAATTGATTTAACGACCAATCACTGAATTCACGGCGCAAACGATGGTCGTGTGGCTTTAATTCTTGCACCAATTGAATTTTGTATGGCACCAAACCCAAATCTTTACGTAAAATTTTCCATAAAGTCGATGGACAAAGTCCAATTTGCTGAGCACGACGACGAATCGATAAATTGTCGTTTTCTTCGACACTGGCCTCAACGACAGCAATATTTTCTTCTGTACGAACTCTTCTCATTCTTGTCGGTGGCTTGGCATCCAAAAGAGTGAATGTAGACCGAAATTTGGTAATTACGTTCTTTATGGTGGTCTCTGACGGACGATTATGTGCACCATAAAATTCACGAAGTGCTCTATAAACATTTTTAATTGAACACTGATTTTGAAAATAAATTTCCACGATTTGAAAACGTTGTTCTGGAGTTAACCTATTCATAATGATTTGCCAAACAATACTGAGTAGAAATGCCACTTTGAGCTGTCAAAACAACTGTCATAAAATAAAACGACATCTATCGGAAAAACAAACCTCCTAAAAAAACACCCTTTAGATAGGATAAGAGAGAGGAGGAGGAGGAAGATAAGCAAAGAGGATAATTTGATAAGGCACCTTAGAGCTTATAGCGATGGGAAGAGTACTTTCATGAGTTCCTTAATGGCCAGCTAATTGAGGAATTGGAGGCTCGATCACTCGAAGACCACACTATGCTGCCGCTACCAAGCATAAACTAAGTTAGCGATAGCGTTAGTAAGAGCGAGAGCGATAAATCTGCTTATAAATAATAAGGCACCGGGATCAGATGGTATCCCAGCGGAGCTGATTAAAACAGGAGGTTCCGCAGTAGACCAAGCAATTCATGAACAAATAGTGTAAGTATGGAAGGTAGAAGCGATGCCAGAGGCTAGCGATGAGGCATCCTGAGCCCCAGGAGATATCACAAAATGCAGCAATTATCGTGGTATAACGTTGTTGAGTACCGCGTTGTAGATTATCTCCTCTATCCTTCAAGACAGGATAGCCACATACGATAGAATCATCATTGGCCCATACCAGTGTGGCTTCATTCCAGCCAAATCAACAACTGATCAGATTTATACCATTAGCAGGTGATGGAAAAATGTCTTGAGTTTAAAAACTCACTACACCATCTTTTTATTGACTTTAAAGCCGTCTATGATAGCATAGCCGGAGTAGAACTTTATAAAGCCATGAGAGAATTCGGCATCCCAAATAAACTGACACGACTATGTTAGGTTGACCATGACCAATGTAATAAGCCAAGTAAAAATATCCGGATCACTATCAAAGACCATCCAACATCTATAATGGGCTCCGACAAGGGGATGGACTGACCTGTGTCCTCTTCCATTTGGCGATGTAGACAGTGATCAGAGACTCTGACGTAACAGCGAGAGGAACCATCCTCTTTAAGTCCATTCAGATACTGGCTTACGCAGGTGACATCGACATCGTTGGTAGAAAGTAAAGAGCTGTGCAGGAAGCTTTCATCCGGATCGAGCGGGCGGCACGATATCTGGGGCTGCACTTAAATGAGAGCAAAACAAAGCAAAATGGTGGCCACCTCTGCGAGTAGAAGATCCAACATTGGTCCCCCAACTAAAATAGTGGAGCGCGAATTTGAAGTAGTGTAATCCATTAACTACCTCGGGTTAACTGTAGCATCCAACAAAAGCCTAGAAACCAGGAATACGCGCATGGTTGCTCAAAGCCAACAAATCCTACTTTAGTCTTTCAATAATCTTCAAATCCAGGAATTTAACCATAACATCAAAGCTGTTGGTGTATAAGACAATGGTCATACGTCATACTACTAGTAACATATGGATCCGAGACTTGGGTGCTACCTCTTAGCAGCGTTCGAGAAAAAAAATTTACGGAGAATTGTTGGCGCCGTATTCTGGAGACTCTATTATGATATGATCTACGAGCGTTACCGCGATGTCGAAATCGTAAAGAAGATTAACCTCGGTAGGCACCGGTAGGCAGGACACCTAACTCGCATGAGCGAAGAGAATCCAGCTGGGAGAGTCCTTTGCGGTAGGATTTATGAAACACGACAGCGAGGGCGGCCAAGCCTGCGCTGGAAGGATGGCGTAGACGGGACGCCCAGAGCTAAGTGATGACATCGGCTCGAAATCGGGACCGGTGGAGAGATTTTTGCGGGAGGACCGGAGCCCTATACCGGTTTTAGAGCCAAATATGATGATGAAAATAATTCATTAAGTCTGGATCATTAGGGTCTGGAATTTCGGGAATTTGGGATTCGTATGAAATTCGGTATGTGGGACTAAGATGAGACTTTAAGACTTGTTCCTATGGAAATTATGGGAATTTTGGGAACTAAGCCATTTGTCAAGCGATTCGTATGACATTCGGTATGTAGGACTAAGATGCAACTATAAGACTTGTTCCTATGGAAATTCTTGAATTCTTGTGTGGTTCGGTTTTTTTTATTCAAGGGATTTCAATTGCATTTGACATAAAATTAATTACTACAAATTAAAGGCCATTCGTATACGGGTTGTGGATAACGGGTATAACGGGTTGTGGATATAGTCTAACTAAATAGAATAAAAAGTCAAGCGTGGTCGAAATTTTGAACTTAAATGCTTGTAAGTGTTTCAAATACTTGTGGTTAATTTTTCTAAGTCAATCCAATATTCTAATACATATTTCTATGGTTTACATCCTAGAGCATCCTAAATTATCCAGTTGTGACATTTTTTTGCGCAATGAGCTCAACCATTTTGCTGTATTATATATCGTGTGGTGCGATAAAATTTCATCGATCGTATATACTGCCTCCCTTCACTCCTCTTATCATTCTACATTTTTACCAAGCATATTAACCTTTTTTCTTTCAATAAAGCAAAGAATGATAACTTCTACGCGCGTACGCAGGTCCGAGCAACCACTATTTTTGTAAAACAAAAATCTAATTTTTGGAGTAGTGGATGAGAGTTGAAATCAACAGGTGCAGCACTAAAATTTGTTTTTAAAGCTCAATAAATTATTAGTTTTAAATGAAACTTATAAAACAAACCTGTTGTACAGTTCTTCGTACTATTAAGAAGCAATGATCTTTTTAACAAAACTAAAGCAACAACATGTGTTGTTGTTTGAAATTTAAATCGAAGGCGAAATATTATTGTTTTGCGTAGCCAGACTAAACTTAAAATGATTGGTTTTTACACAAATAGGTAGGCTTTTGTGCAAAAACAATTACCCTAATACGCAAACTAAAAAATCGGATTAAAGTTGTAAAAATCTACTACCTCTCAAATAAAAAAAAGTATAGAAATCGAATGAATATAAAAACCGCAGTATTCTCCAGTGGCTAATCAGAACTCAAAGCAAAGTCTTTCTTAGCAGTTTCTACTCTCAGTTCACATTAGTCAGGATGCGTTTGATTGCAAGTTTCATCTTATTCGCTATAATTGCGGTTGCCTTGGCATATCCAACAATGGATGATGACAAAAAGAAGCCGACCAGTCTGGAAGTTGAGCCGCAAGGACATGAAAATGAATCGCCCCGTGAAGCTCGTCAATACATTGCACGGTACGGTTATGGTTATAGCCCATATTATAATCGATATAACCGTTTTGGATTCTATGGATAGACTGCACTATTCGCTGATGACTCGCTCTCAAAGATCTAGCCGAAAACATACAACTTAATTTTTTATAAAAACTAAAACTTTTCTTGTGCTTATTAAAGAATTATAGAAAATTATTTTTGTCTCAAACTTTTGCGGATTTTTCACAGAAAAATTAATTTGAACTTTTGGTTTGACATAGAATTGCGTATCATCATCATATTTGGCTCTACAACCGGGGTCCGGTCCTGGGCCTCCCGCAAAAAGTCTCTCCACCACCACTCTTTGAGCCTATGTCATCCAGTTTGGCATCCCTAAACTCTAGGCGTCCTGGTCTACGCCATCCTTCCAGCGTAGGCTTGGCCGGCCACGCTGTCGTGCTCCATAAATCCCACCGCAAAGGACTTTCCGAACAGGATCCTCTTCGCTCATGCGAGCTAGGTGTCCTGCCCACCGGAGCCTACCGAGCTTAATTTTCTTCACGATGTCGACATCGCGGTAACGCTCGTAGATCTCATCATTATAGAGTCTCCGGAATCGTCCTTCCTCACATACGGGGCCAACAATTCTACGTAAGACTTTTCTCTCGAACGCTGCTAAGAGGTCAGAATGCTTTTTGCTAAGCACCCAAGTCTCGGATCCATATGTGAGTACTGGTATGACCATTGTCTTATATATCAGCAGCTTGGATGTTATGGTTAAGTTCCTGGATTTGAAGAGTCTTGACAGGCTATAGTAGGCTTTGTTGGCTTTAAGCAACCGTGCGCGTATTTCTGGTTCCATACTGTTATCGGCTGCTATAGTTGACCCGAGATAGTTAAAGGATTGCACTACTTCAAATTCGCGCTCCACTATCTGAATTGAGGGAACAATGTTGGATTTTCTACTCGCAGACGTGGCCACCATGTACTTTGTTTTGCTCTCATTTATGTGCAGCCCCAGATTTCGTGCCGCCTGCTCTATCTGGATGAAAGCTTCCTGTACAGCTCTTTGATTTCTACCAACGATGTCAATATCGTCTGCGTAAGCCAGTATCTGAATGGACTTATATAGGATTGTTCCTTTGGCCGTTACGTCAGAGTCTCGCATGACTTTTTCCAAGGCCAGGTTGAAGAGGACTTAGGCCAGTCCATCCCCTTGGCGGAGCCCCTTATAGATGTTGAATGGGCTTGATAGTGATGCGGATATTTTTACTTGGCTTATAACATTGGTCATGGTCAACCTACATAGTCTTGTCAGTTTATTTGAGATGCCGAATTCTCTCATGGCTTTATAAAGTTCTACTCTGGCTATGGTCTATCTGGTTGCGAGTGGCTCCATCAGGAGATACCCAGGTGGCTTTGTGGATATTTTTACGCGCAAACCTTGTACTCGCAACGACCACATTATTACTTGCTGCCATCTCTATGACTCGTTGTCCATTGTCATTAGTGTTCTCGTGTAAGCTATGGGTGCCAATGTACTGCCTGAATACTGGCTCCCTACCTATTTTAGCATTCATATCCCCCAGAATGATTTTTACATCATACTGAGGGCAGGCATGGAGTTCCCGTTCGACTGATTCAAAGAATTCTTCTTTTTCATCATTTGGGGAATCCTCTGTAGGTGCGTGAACGTTTATGAGGCTTATGTTTTTAAATTTGCCCCGCACGCGAAGGGTGCATAGCCGTTCATTTACTGCATTAAAGCCGATAACGGTGGGTTTCATCCTTTTGCTGATTAGAAACACCACCCCGAGCACATGATGTCTTGCATGACATACGTCATACTCTGATTTTTGTAGGACACCATTCCCGATCCACCGCATCTCCTGAATTTCTGTTATGTCAGCATAATATTTGGACAGGGTATCGGCTAGCTGCTGTGCAGCTCGAGCTCTGTACAGTGAGCGTACGTTCCATGAGAAAATTCTTAAATCGTTTAGCCGTTTTCGTTGCCGTGGTCGTCGTCGTTCATCAGAGTATCCGAGGCTGATTTTGGCTTCCGTAATAATAATTTTTTATGGGCGAGGTTATTGGCCTCGCACCAACCTTTCTTTGAAGGGACTAGCCCGATCATTCATTCAATGAAGGAGATATATTTTTCGCCTGCCGCGCTGGGAGCACTACATTGGTACGGTTCGTTTGTGGGGTATTCAATTATTGGAAGGGGGTGGAAGTGGTCGATTTAAATTGGATCGGTGGGACATAGTTGGACTATACCCTAGTCTATATATGTATATGAAATTAAAACTTGGTATATATGTATGTTACCTATAGACTGTCAAACCTTTCAACCAATCATCTTCAAACCTTGTTTAATACTATAATGAGCAGGTTTCTGTCATATTGTGGAGAATGGTCCACTTGAGCAATTGTTTTTTCAAATCTCGTTTTTGTGAATTTTTCAGCATTTTTTAATAATAGCTTCCTGAAATGTTGCACACTTGTTTGATATTTCAAGAAAAGAATAACCTCCATATTTTGAAATAAATAGTTTTATCCTGTTGTTTTTGACTCTATAACCGGGATCAGGTCCTGGCCTCCCGCAAAAGTCTCTCCAACGGTCCCGAGCTGATGTCATCCAGTTTGGCATCCCTAAACTCTGGGCGTCCTGGTCTACGCCATCCTTCCAGCGTAGGCTTGACCGGCATCGTTTTCGTCCGCAAAGGACTTTCCGAGCAGGATCCTCTTCGCTCATGCGAGCTAGGTGTCCTGCCCACCGGTGCCTACCGAGGTTAATCTTCTTTACGATGTCGACATCGCAGTAACGCTCGTATATCTCATCATTATATAGAGTCTTCGGAATCGTCCTTCCTCACATACGGGGCCAACAATTCTCCGTAAGAGTTTTTTCTCGAACGCGGCTAGGAGGTAAGAATTCTTTTGGCTAAGCACCCAAATCTCGGATCCATATGTTAGTACTGGTATGACCATTGTCTCATACACCAACAGCTTTGATGTTATGGTTAAATTCCTGGATTTGAAATTGAAAGACTAAAGTAGGATTTGTTTACTTTGAACAACCGTGCGCGTATTTCTGGTTCCATGCTGATATCGGCTGCTACAGTTAACCCGAGATAGTTAAAGGAATGCACTACTTCAAATTCGCGCTCCACTATTTTAGTTGGGGGACCAATGTTGGATTTTCTAATCGCAGACGTGGCCACCATGTAAATTGTTTTGCTCTCGTTTATGTCCAGCCCCAGATTTCGTGCCGCCCGCTCGGTCGGATGAAAGCTTCCGGTAGAGCACTTTACTTTCTACCAACGATGTCGATGTCGCATGCGTAACCCAGTATCTAAATGGACTTATAGACGATTCTTCCTCTCGCCGTTACGTCAGAGTCTCGGATCACTTTCTCCAGCGCCAGGTTGAAGAGGACGCAGGCCTGTCCATCCCCTTGTCGGAGCCCGTTATAGATGTTAAATGGTCTTGATAGTGATCTGGATATTATTACTTGGCTTTTAACATTGGCCATGGTCAACCTACATAGTCGTGTCAGTTTATTTGGGATGCCAAATTCTGTCATGGCTTTATAAAGTTATACTCCGGCTATGCTATCATAGACGGCTTTAAAGTCAATAAAAAGATGGTGTAGTGAGTTCTGAAAATCTGGACATTTTTCCATCACCTGCCTTAGGGTGTAAATCTGATCAGTTGTTGATTTGCCTCGGATGAAGCCACACTGGTATGGACAAATGATGACTTAAGCGTATGGGGCTATCCTGTCTTGAAGGATAGAGGAGGAAATCTTATACGCGGTACTCAGAAAAGTTATACCACGATAATTGCTGCATTTTGTGATATCTCCCTTCTTATGTATGGGCACAGGATGCCTTTTCGCTAGTCTTCTGGCAAAGCTCCTTCTTCCCATACTTGCACTATTATTTCATGTATTGCTTGGTGTAATGTGGGGCCTCCTATTTTTATCAGGTTAAATTTTATACACCTGTGTATCTCCGATTGTCAAAATTTTTTGTAAAGTTTTTGGAGTGAGCGGGCTCTGAGGCCCGAAGGGTGCCCATGTAAATTTTATAAAAATTAGCTCGATTTTCTTCAAATTTTAACACATACCCATCTCCTATTAGAGAATTTACATGAAAAATTTTAATTTTTAAGGGTTGTTTTTTTAATATTTATTATATCATTTCTTTCTTCGTTGCCTTTTTTTCCTTTTTAATAATATCATTATCATTATCATCACTTTAACCAATACGTTGCAATAGTACTACAGCATCTTCATCTTGTAAATCAGAACTAGATCTAGATTTATGAGTTTCTTCGACTTAAAGGGTTTTTTCAGCCATTTACAAATTGCTGCGACGTCAGCGGGGCCTCAACCATAGGGTTTTGTTATACGAGTATATCGTGTCGTGCGATAAAATTTTTTCACACGCCCATAGACGAAAGTTACTGGTTCATATACTATAACCTGGGCTCGAAAGTAGCCGTTATACACTCTAGTGAAAATGAAATGATTTTGTTATTTACTGTAGTCAGAGCGAGCACACTTTCTCAGAGTAATTTTGCATTGCGCATACCCGGTTTAGCAGAAAAATCTGTTTGGTCGTGTGAAAAATAGCGTACATTACTCGCAGAAAAGTGCTCATCCACTCCACTTTCCTCGCTCGTTATGTAATATACTATTTCACAAGCCAATAGACGAAAGTTACTAGTTCATACACTATAACTTGGATTCGAAAGTAGCCGTTATACACACTAATGAGTTAACATATAAAATACTTTTGTTATTTACTGCAGTCACAGCGAACATACATTCCCAGAGTCATTTTGCTTTGCGCATAACCGGTTTAGCAGAAAAACCAGTTTTGCTCGTGTGAAAAATAGCGTACATTAGATAAACTCCACTTTCCTAGCTCGTTATGTAATATACTATTTCACACGCCCATAGACGAAAGTGACTGTTTCGTACGCTATAAACTAGCCTCGAAAGTAGCCCATGACAACACTAGTTATGTTATGATATAAACGTCTTTTGTTATTTACTACAATCTCAGCGAACACATTGCGCATGAGTAAGAATTCTCTTTTGTTTGTCATTTGTGATTTCTGCTTCTCTCTGGATTTAGCAGAAAAACCGGTTTGGACGCGTGAAAAATAGCGTACATGACTTGCAGAAAAGTGATCATCGTGCTCGTTAGATTGCCGAACTCGGCTACCGCCTCGTTCGTCAAGCTTCGACCTCGCACGATAAACTCCACTTTCCTTGCTCGTTATGTAATATACTATTTCACACGACCATAGACGAACACTGTTTTCTACACTATACTATATACACTAGATCGTTGAAAAGTATATGCCAATAGAATGCCTATCTAACTCGCAAGGTAACGTCCACTTTCCTAGCTCGTTATGTTATACTAGTCAAAATGACGGAATCTTTTTTTACCACCTAACCATTTACTATTTCACAATTTTGCATCGGATCACCAAACGATCGTATGGTGTGAATATGGCTTCGACACGTCCAGTGGTTTAGGCGGGATGAGGCGACATAATCAGCGTTATATCCATATGTACATACAAACAAACAACCAACGGCAATTATATTTTTTTGCTATACTCTATCGATCGTATATATTATCTCCCTTCACTACTCTTATCATTGTACTCGTGTGGATTTTTAGCAGATATATTTGTCTTTAATCTTTCAATCACGCCAAAGAAGCATAACGTCTAACGCGCGTTTATTTGTCCAAGCGTCCACTTTTTTTTTGTAAAACAACAAAAAACCCTTTTCCAGAAAACCTAATTTTTGGAGTGATAAGTGAAAAAAGATTAACAACAAGTTTTTATTATCCGACTTTGGGAGACAAACTTAATAGTATTAAAGCTCCATAAATTATTAGTTATAAATAAACTTTAATAAAACAACCTGTTACAAATAATTTACAGTTCTTCGTACTGTTAAGAAGCGAAGATATTTTTAACCAAACTAAAGCAACAACATGTGTTGTTGTTTGAAATTCAAATCGAAGGCGAAATATTATTGTTTTGCGTTGACAGACTAAACTTAAAATGATTGGTTTTTACACAAATAGGTACCTTGTGCAAAAACAATTACCCTAATACGCAAACTAAAAAATCGGATTAAAGTTGTAAAAGTCGAATACTTCTCAAATAAAAAACAAAAAAATGAAATATGAAAAGTGAAACAATATAAAAACCGCAGGATTCTCCAGTGGCTAATCAGAACTCAAAGCAAAGTCTTTCTTAACAGTTTCTACTCTCAGTTCACATTAGTCAGGATGCGTTTGATTGCAAGTTTCATCTTATTCGCTATAATTGCGGCTGCCTTGGCATATCCAACAATGGATGATGACAAAAAGAAGCCGACTAGTCTGGAAGTTGAACCGCAAGGACATGAAAATGAATCGCCACGTGAAGCTCGTCAGTACATTGCACGGTACGGTTACGGATATAGCCCATATTATAATCCATATAACCGTTTTGGATTCTATGGATAGACTGGACTATTCGCTGATGACTCGCTTTCAAAGATCTACTCAAAAAGAAAACAGAAAACTTTATTTTTTATAAAAACTAAAACTGTTCTTGTGCATATATCGAATTAAAGAAAATTATTTTTGTCCCAAGATTTTGCGAATTTTTCACAGAACAATTAACTTGAACTTTTGGTTTTACACAGGAATTACAAATATCCGGGAATAATTCTTTGGTTAAATTTCCAAAGAACCCATAAAAATACAATTTTTCATGTAAATTCTCTAATAGGAGATGGGTATGTGTTAAAATTTGAAGAAAATCGAGCTAATTTTTAAAAAATTTATATGGGCACCCCTCGGACCTCAGGGCCTCACTCAAACAACTTTACAAAAAGTATTGTCTATCGGAGATACACATGTGTATTAAATTTGAAGAAAATCGGGATAATTTTTTTAAAAAAAGTTATGGGGCCCCACGAACCCGGGCCCGGGGTCTCCAAAATTTTCACAAAAAGTGTTGTATATCAGAGATACACATGTGTATAAAATTTGAAGAAAATCGAATAATATTTGTATGGGAGCCCCCGACCCCGAGGTCCGAGGGGCCTCAAATATTTTAATAGAAAGTATTGTCACCGGAAATACACATGTGTGCAAAATTTCAATGAAACCGGGCCCTGGGAAGTGGGTTAAAAATTGATCGCAAGATTCCATGACACACAAATCCACAAACCCCCGGGCAAGTGAAGTTAATATAGAGAATTTAATAAAAAAAACAGTAACACGATTTTCTTAAGCCTCGCAGAAAGTTCCATAAGAAGCGAGATAAAACTTGATTGATGATATCTCCTCTCATATCTCATGAGATATATTCTTCTTCGCCCACCGCGCTGGCGGCACTACACCGGTACGGTTCGTTTGTGTGGTATTCAATGTTGGAAGGGGGTTTTTAGTGGTGAGTGAGTCGATGGACGAAAAGAGGACAGTAGGAAAGTAGGCGATTTGGATTTGGATCGGTGGGACACGGTTGGACGATATATATGTACGAGTATATGTGCACGAGTACATAAAAGTAAAACTTGGTATATATGTATGTTCTCTACAAACAGACAGTCAAACCCTTCAACCAATCATCTTCAAAAATTGCGTCGAGATTTTATATTATAACGAGCAGGTTTCTGTCATATTGTAAAGGTGGTTATGCTAATGGGTCAAGGGTCCATTTATTGTTTTTTGAAATCTCGCTTTTGTGAATTTTTCAGAATTTTTAAATAGTAGCGTCCTGAAATGTTGCACACCTGTTTGATATTTAAAGAAAACAAGAACCACCATATTTTGAAAGGGGTCAGAAACGTTGGTCAGATATGTACTTTGATGTTTTACTACAAGGTACTACAAGGTTTTTCGCTTCAATCTCCAATACATAGCTGCTTGATTGAGTCTTGATGCCTCCTCATTTACTTGTTGGGTAAGTCTTCTTGTGTGGGCCATCTCAATGTTGCCGATAGAATCGTCGACGGTTTCTATTCCCAGATCCCCGTAAAGATCGACATTTCTAATTTTTCTTAAATTTTACATTTACGATTTTTCTTAAAACTTTATTTTGGAATCTTTGAATACATTCAATTAAACTGGGTCTAACACATCCCCAAAGTTGACTACCATAAGTCCATACGAGTTTCATTACTTGATTGTAAAGCAGAAGCTTATTTTGGACAGATAGTGATGAGTATTTACCTATTAGCCACTTAATTTTATTCAATTTGATGTTTAATGCGTTCCTTTCTCTTTTTGTTCTTTCCAACGTAGGTTTACGTCCAGGGTCATGCCCAAATACTTCACAGAGTTGGAATGTGGGATCAGCGAACCAAAGATGGTATACTAGGTGGATTTTAATTCTTTTATTTGTAAAGTCCACTTGGATTGACTTCGTGTTGTTAAGCTTTATTCGCCATAACTTTGCCCAGTTGGCTACCTAATTTTTAACTTTTAATTGGATTCCTCTTCGTTTTTTCCAAATGCCAAAATTTCCGTTTCATTAGCAAACAAGCTATCGTACTAGTAGCTGTACGTGGTAAATCGCTAGTATATTAAATATAAAGAATCGGTCCCAAAATACTTCCTTAAGGGATTCATGCTTTGATTTCCTTAAGTTGAGCATATACACTTTCATTTTTGACTCGAAAGAATCATTCGGAGAGATAGGATTCGATAAGGTCTACATATTAAAATGGATGTAGCAACTATAACTTATTGATCAATCCTTCATGACAGACCTTGTCAAAGGCTTAGGGAACGTAGAGCAAAACTGCTGAACAAACCATTCAGCTTTCGATGACATCGATAATTCTGTGGACCTGATCAAGGGTAGAGTGTTTATCCCTGAATCCGAATTGATGGGTTGGAATAAGTTTCTTAGATTCAATTATTTATTTTAGTCTTTTCAAATTTAATTTTTAAATAGTTTTCACATTTAGCAATAGTGATATTGGCCTCTTTGATTAAACTATGTGAGGATCCTTTCCCGGCTTCTGAATCATGATTACTTCCGCTATTTTCCAATAACAAGGACGAATACAAATATTATAAAGTAGAGCAAGCCTTTTTAGTGCTTTGGATGGAACTCTTAGTAACTCTGTTGTTATTAGGACGAATCCAGGTACTTTTTTATATGGAACGCCTTAAGAATACTGTCATTAGTACTGCTGACACCATCTTAGGCAGTAGTCGTATAGATCGGAACGACTGGTTCGATGACGAATATAAGCTAGCGGCTGAACGTAAGAATGTTGCGTACCGAGCAATGCCACAATGTAATAGAACGCGGGCACGCAAAGATGAATATAAAGAGCTCAGAAGATATGAGAAAACAGTTCACCGGCGAAAGAAAGCAGCCTGGGAGAAGAATCTCATCCGTGAACTAGAACAGTACAGAGAGCAAGGACCGCACCAAGCACGGAAGTTCTACCAAAGATTCCGCGGTATGACGCAATATACGCGTTGCACATACTGCAAAGACAAAGAGAGTAATCTGATCGCCGATCTCAAAGGCACCTTAGAGCGATTGGAAGAGCACTTTCATGAGTTGCTTAATGGCCAGCTAACTGAGGAATTGGAGGCTCCACTATTGACCAACTACCATACTATGCTTCCGCCGCCAAGTATAGACAAAGTTAGCAGAGCGATAAATCGGCTCAAAATTAATAAGGCCCAGAATTAATAAGGGATCAGATGGTATCCCAGCGGAGCTAATTAAAACAGGAGGTCCCACGATACTCCAAGCAATTCATGAACTAATACTTGCATTATTATGGGAAGAAGAAGCGATGCCAGAAGACTGGCGAAGAGGCATCCTGTGCCCCTTACATAAGAAGGGAGATATCACAACATGCAGCAATTATCGTAGTATAACATTGTTGAGTACCGCGTATAAGATTTTCTCCTCTATGCTACAAGATACGCTAAAGTCGTCATTGGTCCATACCAGTGTGGCTTCATCCCAGGCAAATCAACAACTGATCAGATTTATGTCTAGAGAGTCAAAACTCACTACACCATTTTTTTATAGACTTTAAAGCCGCCTATGATAGCATAGTTAGAGTAGAACTTTATAAAGAGAATTCGGCATCCCAAATAAACTGACACGACTATGTAAGTTGATCATGGCCAAGTAAAAATATCCGGATCCGGAAAGTGATCCGAGACTCTGACGTAACGGCGAGAGGAACAATCCTCTATAAGTCCATTCAGATACCAGTCTTACGCAAACGATATCGACATCAGGCTGTACAGTAAGCTTTCATCAAGGTCGAGCGGGCGGCATGAAATCTGGGGCTGCACATTATTGAGAGCAAAACAAAGTACATGGTGGCCACGTCTGCGAGTAAAAGATCCAACATTGGTCCCTCACTTAAAATAGTAGAGCTCGAATTTGAAGTAGCGCAATCCTTTAACTATGTCGGGTCAACTGTAGCAGCCGAGAACAGCATGGAACCAGAAATACGCGGGCGTAGCCAACAAAGCCTACTTTAGTCTGCCAAGACTCTTCACATCCAGGAACTTATCCAAAACATCCGAGCTACTGGTATATAAGGCAATAGTCATACCAGCACTCACATATGTATCCAAGACTTGGGTGCTCACCAAAAAGAAGTCTGACCTCTTAGCCGCGTTCGAGAAAAAATTCTTACGGAGAATTTTTGGCCCCGTATGGAAGGACGATTCCGGAGACTCTACAATGATGAGATCTACAAGCGGTACCGCGATGTCGAAATCGCAATAAAGATTAAGCTCGGTAGGCTCCGGTAAGCAGGACACCTAGCTCGCATGAGCGAAGATGATCCTGCTCAGAAAGTCCTTTGCGGTAGGATTTATGGCAAACGACAGCGAGGCCGCCCTGGAAGGATGGCGTAGACCAGGACGCCCAGAGTTTAGGGATGCCAAACTGGATTACATCGGCTCGAAATGGGGACCGGTGGATATATTTCTTACGGGAGGCCAGGTCCGGAGGCCTCCTACCTCCTCTACCGGTTGTAGAGCCAAATATGATGATGAAAATGATTCATTAATTCTGGGATATGGTCATTAGGGTCTGGAATTTCGGGGACTAAGTCATTTCTCAAGCGATTCGTATGAAATTCGGTATTTAGGACTAAGATGCGACTATAAGACTTGTTCATATGGAAATTCTTGAATATGGCCAATAGGGTCTAGAATTTTGAGAAGTATGCTATTTTGAGATGTCCTTACGTGTATCCGTCCCACAGTTGTAAGACAGAGGTGTGGTATTGTATTGTCGGCATTTCAATGGCATTTGACATTAAATTGATTACTACAAGTTAATGGCCCGTTTATTCGTATAACGGGTTGGGGACATAGTCGAACTAAATAGCAGTAATAGTCAAAAGTGGCCAAAATTGTGTTCCTTAATGCTTGTAAGTGTTTCAAATACTTGTGGTTTAATTTTTCTAAGTCAATCCAATATTCTAATACATATTTCTATGGTTTACATTATTACATATGGTGTAATAATTACATTCGGTGGAAAATTATCCAGTTGTGCGCAATGTACTCAACCATTTTGCTGTGTTATATAAGTTTCCACGATCGTATGTAATATCTGAGTGAAGGCTCTTATCTCTTATCATTCTACTCGAATGCATTCTTAGCATGCATATTAACCGTTATTCGTTCAATCAAGGAAATAATGATAACTTCTACACGCGTCCAAGCAACTACTTTTTTGTGAAACAAAAATCGAATCGATCGTGGATGAGAGTCGAAATCAATAGGTGCAGCACTAAAATTTGTTTTTAAAGCTCAATAAATTATTAGTTTTAGAATGAAATTAACAAACCTGTTGCAAATAACTTAAAGTTCTTCGTACTATTAAGAAGCAATGATCTTTTTAACAAAACTAAAACAACAACGTGTGCTGTTGTTTGAAATTTAAATCGAAGGCGAAATATTATTGTATTGCGTAGCCAGACTAAACTTAAAATGATTGGTTTTTACACAAATAGGTACCTTGTGCAAAAACAATTACGCAAACTAAGAATCAAATTAAAGATGTAAAAATCGAATACTTTAAAAATACAAAAGAATATATTGAAATATAGAAACGAATCAATATAAAAAGCGCATGATTCTCCAGTAGCTAATCAGAACTCAAAGCAAAGTCTTTCTTAGCAGTTTCTACTCTCAGCTCACATTAGTCAGGATGCGTTTGATTGCAAGTTTCATCTTATTCGCTATAATTGCGGTTGCCTTGGCATATCCAACAATGGATGATGACAAAAAGAAGCCGACCAGTCTGGAAGTTGAGCCGCAAGGACATGAAAATGAATCGCCACGTGAAGCTCGTCAATATATTGCACGGTACGGCTATGGATACAGCCCATATTATAATCGATATAACCGTTTTGGATTCTATGGATAGACTGCACTATTCGCTCATCGCTATCGCTATTCGCGCCGAAACATTAATTTTTTATAAAAACTAAAACTTTTCTTGAATTAAAAAAAATTATTTTGGTCTCAAACTTTTACGAATTTTTCACAGAACAAATAACATGAACTTTTGGTTTCACATATGAATAGTAAATAGCAAATGGAGCAACGCAGCCCACTTAAATAGTCTTATATAAAAGTAAAACTTGGCTTATATGTATGTTACCTATAGTTGACAGTCTATACCTGTCATGTTCAAACTTTGCGTCGAGGTTTCATACCATAACCGTCATATTGTTGCAGTGGTCAGACTCATGGGTCAACTAAACGAATTGTTTTTACAAATCTCTTCTTTATGAACTATTCAGAATTTTTAAATGGTAGCGTCCTCAAATTTTGTTTTGTTTGGTATAACAAAGGCAAATTCACCGAGCTGATCTCCAGATGGTGGAGGGATGTTTTAAGAGTGATTGCCGTAATATCGGGTCATTGCCCACTGACCACCCACGCAGCCAAACTGGGAATCCTTCATAATTCATTTTGCATGAGTTGCCTTGATGTGCATGAGAATTAAGCTCATTCATTATCTTTGCAAGTGTTTGGCCATTTTCTGACCTAAGGTCGCTTTTGGAGTGCGGCATTACAGATCTGATATCGTATCTGAATGCCACAGGTTTGATATAATCAACCCAATTACCTTTCTTTGTATGAGATCTCCTGAGAACTGTGGTTACAAAACACAAAACGGCACACTCAAGCTTGAGGCTTGACATTTTGGTCGGGGTTTCCATACAATCATTTCATTCCTAGCCTCTATATAGTAGCCTCTTTAAATTATGCAAAAGAACAAGACTTCTGGAACAATGGAACTCATACACAGTTTTTTCATGTTGTTATGAATCCTCTAAATTTAGGGTGTATATTGAGAGCGCTAATACGCAATTAAAGCGATATCGCTCACTGGCTGTCCGTATAGCAATATTCAAAATTAAACTAAAAAATTATTAATTAGAAGCGTATTTCGTGGCTTTACTTTATCAAAAACGATTTACTTTACTTGGTTGAGAAAGATTTTCCGTTTACTTTTGCATTCATGCGCCAGACATGTAACCCCAAACATCTTCGCGACCCTCTTTGCGATGTCAATATCGTCTGCGTAAGAAACTGTTTAGACCCACCAAAAGCTAAAATAACAGGCGTTGTCTGGCTGCCCCTCTCACCTTACTGACCCATCGAAACTGACCGCTACGACACTGAAACCACTGTACACCATTGAGCTCCACCCCCACCTACCCACAACTGACCCAAAATTGTAGCCCATAACCTCCGGGCACTATATACACATATATATATAGATGTGTTCGATTTGTGAGTCATTTTTCAGTTTTTCCCGAATTTTTCAGGTTTCTATATTCTTCCCTGGACTATTACGAACATTATAAAAATGAGATAATAAAAAAATGAGCGGTCCGGTTTACAAAACCGCACAAAGCGCATTACTGATTTTTGACATTTCTATACGTGAAGATTCAAATTCTGTGTTAAGGTTTGTTCTTTATGTTTATTTTATAACTTGTAGCTAAATGTGTTCAACAGTATGCTTCAAGTGGAGGGATTTGGAGGGATTTGGAGGGTCTTGACTTCTTGGCGAAGTCGTTATTAAAATTAGTGTCTAATCCATAGTTTTTGGGATCGCTGAGATGTTATATAGTTGTAGTGGGTTGGTGATAATCTGAGGAAAACCACACCAGAGCACTCAGACCTTCGGTCCATTGTACCTGTTCCCAGTAAGTTCACTATTCAAATCTCTTCTTTACTTTAAGATAGCGAAGGACTTGTTCTAGTTTCAACGACCGAAGTTCTTCGATCGTTATTATATCCGTTCCCTAAACGTTCATCCGTAGCCTGAAGTAAGCAGGACAGCTACAAAGGAAATGTGTAGTTGTTTCAGCTTAAGAAATATCTTAAAACCAACGAAATGCTTAGTGACCAGCAGTATGGATTTCGTAGGCAACGTTCTACTGGTGATTTGATGTTATATCTCACCGAACAGAGGAACCGATCTTTGCATCATTTCGGAGAAAGCAAAGCTGTTGCACTCGATATTTCAAAGGCATTTGACAGAGTTTGGCATAAAGCTCTTTTGTGTAAAATGCGTGCTTATGGAGTCGATGATAAACTGCTTCATTGGATTATAAGCTATCTTTTGGACCGCTCAATTCATGTTGTTTTGGACGGTTTCAAGTATGAAATACACCACATAAATGCTGGCGTTCCCCAAGGCTCTGTTCTGTCCCCGACGCTCTTTCTCAATTTTATTAATGATCTCTTATCTGTGACTTCTAATCCAATTCACTCTTTCGCTGACGACACCACTCTCAGCTTCTCATATAAGTTTGAGGAATGTCCCTCCACCTCTGATGTGGAAACAAACAACTTCGTATGTTAAGCACGTCAAATTCTGACCTTGACAGCATAATAAAATGGGGAGAAATCAATCGAGTAGAATTTAACGCTTCCAAAACCCAATGCTGTCTCCTGTCGTCCAAGCGACTCCTAAACCCCATGCCATTATCCATGAATGGCACTTGCATCGAGGAAACTGAAAATCCTGCAATTCTCGGTATGTGCGTTGACGACAAACTTCGTTGGAATGACCACATATTTACCGTCGCTAAAAATGCTGCGAAATGTTTAGGTTTTCTAACCCGGTGCAAGAAATATTTCACTCCCTCTGATCTGGCTACCATATACAAGGCTTTTATTCGCTCAAAACTTGAGTACAATTGCCATATCTGGTCTGGTGCGCCTAAGACTACTTTGCATCAGCTAGATAGAATACAAAACCGCGCGATAAAACTTATCGGTATCGAAAATATAGCGAAATCAATAGTTTCGCTTGAACACCGCAGGAACGTTTCTTGCTTGTCACTGTTTTATCGCTTCTTCTACCAGCGGTCTTTAAGAGAAATAGCCAGCTGCATGCCACCTCTCCTTGAATTCAACCGCAATACTCATGGCGCTCTAAATGCTCATCAGTTTACCCTCAAGCCCATCTTCGGACGTACAGTTAAATTCAGGGACTCGTTCTTCAGCTGTACAACACGTATGTGGAATGCTCTGCTAAGCTCTGTCTTCCCACATCACTATGATCCACAGGCATTCAAAACACTGGCTCATAGACATCTTCTCAGATCATCATCTCTTCCTTAACGCCCACGCTGTGGCAAGCATATAGCCGAGCATTATAAGCGTGCGCGAATTATAAAAAAAAAGTACAACCAGTGTAGCATTTACATTGAATAAATGTAAACTGAGCTTTCGATATTCGGCGGCCCTGAGGGATTTATTGGATGAAATAAGACATACATCGTGTATATCTAATTGCCCAACTTCTTCGAGCAAAGAATCGAAAACAAGGCACCATAGAAGCGGCGAAAGGACTCCACCTTGTGGGCATCCCTTGGACACTTCGACCGTAACTTTATCATCCATATTCTCGTCTGTCTGAAGAAGCAGTCGGGAAACCATATATTGAATCCATCTGGTTAAGGTTGGTTCAACTCCATGCTCCTCAGCAGAGTTGCACATCGAGTCAAAGGATACGTTATCAAAAGCTCCCTCAATATAAGTATACACCCCTATGGTAAAGGCTCCACTCATCATGCTCTTAACAATCCTGAAAACAAGATCATGAAGAGCAGACTCACAGGATTTACCACGCTGATAGGCGTGTTGATTCACATTTAAGGGATTTCTTTTGAGTACATTCGACCTAATATACATCTCAACCAAGCGTTCAAGACCTTTCAGCACAAATGATGAAAGACTGATTGGTCTGAAGCTGTTAGCTAGTGAGTAGTCGCTTTTGCCTGGTTTCGGGGTAAAAGCTACTCTAACATCACTCCAAATTTTTTACAAAAAATGTCCATCGAAGATACACAGCTGTATAAAATTTGAAGAAAATCAGGAACTTTCTTAAAAATAATTTAAAGTGAGGAACATACGCGATGTTTCAGCATTATTTGGTATATACCATCCGGACCTGGTGCTTTGAAATCCTTGAAGGACGAAATAGAGAATTATATTGCCTCCGATTTAGCCACCTTTCCTGCTATATATCGATCATATCTGGTGACATTTCTTTCATCTGGCGCCAAGTTGACACTATTAGTCTCGGTCAGTTCTTCTTGGATTTCTACCGGCGGAAATTGTGTTAAATTTGGCGCTTAACTGAAAGCCAATATATCGATGGTCGGACAATAAGATATCTTACATTACTTTCCATCCTTTGATTTGGTTGATCATCATGTCGCTTGACAGGGTTAGATCAATCACTGCTTTCCTCTGACTGTTCATAAATGTTGGCTCATTACCAATGTTATTTATTACTAAGTCTGTGGAAGGTATACCGTCCAACAGTGTAAGTCCTCGGTTGTTGTATTTGCTGCTTCCCCAGACGGTATGCTGAGAATTCGCATCGCATCCAACAATTAGACCCAGATTTTTAGATTCAGAGTATCTAACCTGTTCCATCAGTTCCCTTGATGGAGGGGCCTAATGGAGCTATATGGGACATAAACAGATGCCACAATGGTTTCTTTCTATCTCCCACATATCTGATAAGATATTTTAACCGCGACAAGATCTTGAGAACAGAACTGTCGCAGTAAATTGGCTAAGATAAATTTTGGAATTATCAAACACGCCCGAACACGCTTACTGCCTTTATTATAAAAGAAAGTGCCCCAATTAATCATGCCTAAGCCACAGATACGTCCACGATATACCCATGGCTCTTGCACAAGGATTAATTGAGGTGATTTTGGCAACCTCGCATGACTACTGCATAGCAGAGCAGTAGCCGATTTGCTATGCTGCAAGTTAATCTGAGTAACCCCCTTTATCCCCGCCACTTCCCTTGATGAGCACTGGGGCACGACCAAGAAAGTAGTAGGGATGCAATCCGAACCTTTCTTTCAGAATCTTGACAGATGGCTCATCCAATCCCACAAAGAGCAGGGATGCATCATCTCCACACTCTTTCTGTGACTAGACTCGCCATTAATTTGTGTCAAGACCCTGATTTTTGGCTCGGAGTCTTGCGACAATTTCCGCAGGCTTCCAGAGTTGTCCAGGCAAGAGGATTGTCGCCTTAACAAGGTTTTGACGTTACCTTTTGCTTACGAAGAAGGTGCTGCCTTCAAAGGCTGGTAAAGCTCCAACTTTTGATGAAAGCCATTCGAAGGAGCGTTTATTTGAACATTGCACTTTGATGGTGCCCTGATCCAGGCTCATTCCCTCGAATGTCGGTGAATCTTTTTCTACCACAAATTTTCAAAGGCGATCTTGGACAAAGTCAAATTGTTTTTTGGACAGCTTGCCTTCATCCATCCTCGCTGATATAACAACTGTCAATAATTTTGCCGCTATTTCAGAATAGCTGCCGCCTCGACGACTTGTCTAGCTCAGCGAGTTTTAAAGCCTATGAACAACTGGGCAGGCAGTCCATTTCTAGTGCATGTCCTGTGTTCAGTGCTGTAGTCAGAGATTCCGAAGTCAAGTCAGAATTGGATTTCTTTTCTTCCTCTTCTTCTCATTGGCGACTTGGGTATTTGACAAGTTCCTCAGATCCAATGATTCCTCACCAGGTCTAGGTCGTTTGCCGCCCGTTGGAATTGAATTAGTGGTCTACAGTGATAAATCGGCATCCATTTTCATTTCAGCCAATCTTCTTCTTTCCCCATCGCCTTTTTTATAAGGCACAGGCTTTATAGTGCTCAGTGTTATTTCATCCACTTTACCGATTCTCTCCCGTACCACAGAGATATTCCGAGATACAGGATTACTCGTTCTCGGTGACGAGACGCCCTTGAACACATGTTTAGTAGTAGAGGTAGTTACTGACGTTCTCTTTCCTGTACTGTCTCTCAGACCAGTTGAAACCTGATCATCAACAAGCAGTAATACTACTAGGTACTCGGCCAACCACCTTTACTCCCTTAAGATGAGTTCCATCAGATTCAAACTCATTAGCTGACCGACGAGTCTAAACCTTTGTCATTCTCCAAGAGAAGACATTCCATTGACTCAGTCAACGTATTGCCCTCCGATGATTACTCACTAATAAGTGAATCCTCACGCATAGCCAGTAGCTTGCTGCCTCTGAGACCTTAGCCAGACATCTTAGCCATCGATGGGGTTTTGGCCTGCATATCAGATAACCAGGCCGCTGGCGAACCATCGGGCGGACTCCCAGGATCCTGGTCACAGCATGCAGATTTTAACATATTGTGTTTTCCCTCCATCAAAATGGTTCATTGATGAGTTTTTACCATAAGGCTATGGCCCATCACACCACGGAAGATAACCGTGGCACCCTTTATCGGAGAACCAATCCTTGCATTTTATACCTACTGCTAGGTGACTAGGGTCCGTGGGGTTGTCAGACCCAACACTCGTATTCAACAGCGCCCATGCGGTTATCGCTGAGATGAATAGTGTTAATTAGGCTGAGAAGGGTCGACGGGGTGTGGTGTTGTATGGTGGGAATTTTTTTAAATAGCGTATGCTTTATGCCAAACTGGATCGGGACCGGTGGAGAGACTTTTTGCGGGAGGCCAGGACCGGACCCCGGCTGTAGAGCCAAATATGATGATGGTGATGCTTTAAGGGATTTGAAAGGATTTGGAGGGTCTTCATGAGCGCAAATCGATATTGATTGATATTAGTGTCGAATCCAGAGTTTTCGGGGCATTCTTAATTATCCAGTTGTGATATTTTGTTGCGCAGTCAACTCCAGTTTATATATATATATATATATGCTATATATCGATCATTATCATTGCAATCGTATGGATTTTTAGCATATACATATTTACTTTTAATCTTTCAATCACGCCAAAGAAGTATATAACATCTAACGCGCGTTCATAAGTTTAAGCAGTCACTTTATTTGTAAAACAAAAAATCACTTTCCAAAAAACCTAATTTTTTGGTGTAGGCGAGATAAGTGAAAAATATTAACAACAAGTTTGATTATCCGACTATGAGAAACGAATTCAACAGGTGCAGCACTAAATTTGTTTGTAAAGCTCAATAAATTATTAGTTTTTAATGAAATTTATTAACAAACCTGTTACAAATAATTTACAGTTCTTCGTACTATTTAGAAGCAAACATTCAAATCGAAGGTGAAGTATTATTGTTTTGCGTAGCCAGACTAAACTTAAAATTATTGGTTTTTACACAAATAGGTACCTTGTGCAAAAACAATTACCCTAATTCGCAAACTAAAAAATCAGATTAAAGTTGTAAAAGTCGAATATACCATCTAATAAACCATATTGAAATATAGAAATTGAAAAAATATAAAAACCGCAGTATTCTCCAGTGGCTAATCAGAACTCAAAGCAAAGTCTTTCTTAGCAGTTTCTACTCTCCGTTCACATTAGTCAGGATGCGTTTGATTGCAAGTTTCATCTTATTCGCTATAATTGCGGCTGCCTTGGCATATCCAACAATGGATGATGACAAAAAGAAGCCGACTAGTCTGGAAGTTGAACCGCAAGGACATGAAAATGAATCGCCTCGTGAAGCTCGTCAATACATTGCACGGTACGGCTATGGATATAGCCCATATTATAATCGATATAACCGTTTTGGATTCTATGGATAGACTGCACTATTCGCTGATGACTCGCTCTCAAATATCTAACTGAAAAATAAAACTTACTTTTCTTGTATTAAAAAAAGGATTTTTGTCTTAAACTTTTGCGGATTTTTCATAGGACGAATAACTTGGGTTTTTGATTTGACATAGTAATAGCAAATATCCGGGTATAAAATAGTAATACGATTTTCTTGCTGAGGAGGTTGTTGGTGGTGAGTTGATTGGGTGTATGTATGTCGATGGATAGAGAGCGGACGGTAGGGAAGTGGTCCATTTGGATTGGATTGGATCGGTGGGAGATGATTGCTCAAACCACTTTACTAGTCTATACATATGTATATAAAAGTAAATGTTGGTATGTATGTTACCTATAGACTGCCAAAGTTTCAACCGATTATGTTCAAACTTTGCTTCGAGGTTACATACCACAACGAACAGGCTTCCCTCAAATTGTGGATGGGGTTACACTTATGGGTCAAAGATCAACCAAACGAATTGTTTTTGCAAATCTCGTCTTAATGAACTACTAATTGAGTACATGTTGAGGCGTTACACGAGCGTAAAATTTTACACTAATATCGCCCATACATCCCTTCCACTGAGCCCATCCACATAGCGGTAATTAACCATCGCTATACTGCTCCGCAGGCGGTCAGCCATCAGCAGAATAGAGCGAAGAACACAGAATGCTTCAGAAATGCAGGTGACCATAACTATCTCTGACTGGTGGAAGTGCGATCAAACCTCCACTGGTCATTTTCCTCCAATACAGGAAAAGCTATATGATCGGGCTAGTCCCTTCAAAGTAAGATTGGCTTGAGGCCAATAATCTCGCCCGTAAAAAAAACTTTATTACGGAACCCCACATAAGCGTCGGATACACTGATGAACGACGACGACCACGGCAACGAAAACGGCTAAACGATTTAAGAATTTTCTCATGAAACGTACGCTCACTGTATAGAGCTCGAGTTGCACAGCAGCTAGCCGATACCCTGTCCAAATATTATGCTGACATAACAGAAATTCAGGAGATGCGGTGGATCGGGAATGGTGTCCTACAAAAATCAGAGTATGACGTATGTCATGCAAGACATCATGTGCTCGGGGTGGTGTTTCTAATCAGCAAAAGGATGAAACCCACCGTTATCGGTTTTAAAGCAGTAAATGAACGGCTATGAACACTTCGCGTGTGTGGTAAATTTAAAAACATAAGCCTCATAAACGTTCACGCACCTACAGAGGATTCCCTAGATGATGAAAAAGAAGAATTCTTTGAATCAGTCGAACGGGAACTGCATGTCTGCCCGCAGAACCAGTATTCAGGCAGTACATTGGCACACATAGCTTACACGAGAACACTAATGACAACGGACAACGAGTCTTAGAGATGGCAGCAAGCAATAATTTGGTCGTTGCGATTACAAGGTTTATGCGTAAAAATATCCACAAAGCCACCTGGGTATCTCCTGATGGAGCCACTCGCAACCAGATAGACAACGTGTTGATAGACCGCCTCCACAGCCCGAACTTGATGACGGTACGAACGTAACGAGGTGCCAACGTCGTCTCAGACCGCTGCCTTGTTGGTATGGTGGTCTGAGCGCGGTTTGCATCATCACAAAAGACTGCTTCCGCGAATTAAATTGGAGTCAACACGGCTGCCCCTCGCAACGAAGAGACCAGAAACAACTACGGTCAAGCGATAGGACTCACTCTCCTACGTAAGTCCTGGTGCGGAGATATCGGGCGTAGAAGAGAAATGGACACGCCTTAAAAATACTGTCATTACTACTGCTGACTCCATCTTAGGCAGTAGTCGTAGAGATCGGAACGACTGATTCGATGACGAATGTAAGCTAGCGACTGAACGTAAGAATGTTGCGTACCAAGCAATGCAACAATCTCATAGAACTCGGGCACGCGAAGATGAATTTAAAGAGCTCAGAAGATATGAGAAAGCAGTTTACCGGGGAAAGAATGCAGCCTGGGAGAAGAATCGAGCCCGTAAGTTTGCACAGTACAGAGAGCGAGAACTGCACCAGGCGCGGCAGTTCTACCAAAGAGTCCGAGGTATGACGCCATATACACCGCGTTGCAAGTAGACAAAGAGAAAGAGGATATTCTGATCACAGATCTCAAAGGCATCTTAGAGCTTAGAGCGATGGGAGGAGTACTTTCATGAGTTGCTTAATGGCCAGCTAACTGATGAACTGAAGGCTCCACCAATGACCGAAGACCACACTATGCTGCCGCCACCAAGCATAGACGAAGTTAGCAGAGCGATAAATCGGCCCCGGTACCTGATGGTATCCCAGCGGAGCTGATTAAAACAAGAGGTTCCGCAATATCAATACCAAGCAATTCATGAACTAATAGTGTAAGTATGGAAAGAAGAAGCGATACCAGAAGACTAGCGAAGTGGCATCCTGTGCTCCAGGAGATATCACCAAATGCAGCAATTATCGTGGTATAACGTTGTTGAGTACCGCGTATAAGATTTTCTGCTCTATCCTTCAAGACAGGATAACCCCATACGATAAAATCATCATTGGTCCATACCAGTGTGGCTTATTCCAGCCAAATCAACAACTGATCAGATTTATACCATTAGGCATGTGATGGAAACATGTCTTGAGCTTAAAAACTCACTACACCATCTTTTTATTGACTTTAAAGCCGCCTATGATAGCATAGCCGGAGTAGAACTTTATAAAGCCATGACCGAATTCGGCATTGGAAATAAATTGATACGACTATGTAGGTTGACCATGACCAATGTTATAAGCCAAGTAAAAATATCCGGATCACTATCAAGCCCATCCAACATCTATAACGGGCTCCGACAAGGGGATGGACTGACCTGTGTCCTCTTCCACCTGGCGTTGTAGAAAGTGATCAGAGACTCTGACGTAACGGCGAGAGGAAAAGTCCACTATAAGTCCAGATACTGGCTTACGCAAGCGACATCGACATTGTTGGTAGAAAGTAAAGAGCTGTTCAGGAAGCTTTCATCCGGATTGAGCGGGCGGCACGAAATCTGGGTCTGCACATGGTGGCCATGTCTGCGAGTAGAAGTTCTAACATTGGTCCCCCAACTAAAATAGTGGAGCGCGAATTTGAAGTAGTGCAATCCTTTAACTATCTCGGGTTAACTGTAGCAGTCGATCCAGAAATCGTACCAGAAATAAGCGCACGGTTGCTTAAAGCCAACAAAGCCTACTATAGTCTGTCAAGACAAGCTGTTGGTGTATAATTCAATGGTCATACCAATACTAACATATGGATCCAAGACTTGGTTCCTACCTCTTAGCCGCGTTCGAGAAAAAAATCTTACGAAGAATTGTTGGCGCCATATTCCGGAAACTCTATAATGATGAGATCTATGAGCGTTACCGCGATGTCGACATCGTGCCTCGGTAGGCACCGGTAGGCAGGACACCTAACTCGCATGAGCGAAGAGGATCCTGCTGGGAAAGTCCTTTGCGGTAGGTTTATGGAACACGACAGCGAGGCCGGCCAAGCCTGCGCTGGAAGGATGGCGTATACGGGACGCCCAGAGTTTAGAGATGACATCGGCTCGAAATCGGGACCGGTGGAGAGATTTTTTGCGGGAGTCCAGGACCGGAGCCCTATACCAGTTGAAGAGCCAAATATGATGATGAAAATAATTCATTAAGTCTGGGTCATTGGGGTCTGGAATTCCGGCATTTGGGATTCGTATGAAATTCGGTATGTGGGACTAAGATGCGACTTTAAGACTTGTTCCTATTGAAATTCTGGGATATGGCCAATAGGATCTGGAATTTTGGGAACTATGCCATTTTGAGATTTTGAGATGTCCGTACGTGTATCCGACCCACAGAGGTAAGACAGAGGTGTGGTGTTGTATGGTCGGCATTTCAATGACATTTGACATTAAATTGATTACAACAAATTAGAGGCCCGTTTATTCGTATAACGGGTTGTGGATATAGTGAAACTAAATAGCATAAAAAGTAAACCGTAGCCAAAATTGTGTACTTAAATGCTTGTAAGTGTTTCAAATACTTGTGGTTAATTTTTCTAAGTCAATCAAATATTCTTGTACATATTTCTATGGTTTACATTATTTACTATTACTATTTACATTGTTTACTATCCAGTAGTGACATTTTGTTGTGCAATGACCTCAACCATTTTGCTGTATATCGTATGGTGCGGTAAGGTAAAATTTCATCCATCGTATGTTCTATCTGCCTTCAAACCTCTTATCATTCTACTCGTATGCATTTTTAGCATACGTATTAACTTTTAAACTTTCAATCACGCCAAAAAGTATAACTTCTAACGCGCGTTCATAAGTCAAAGCAACCACTTTATTTGTAAAACAAAAATCTAATTTTTTGGAGTAGGCCAATTAATAATAAATTTGTTTTTAAAGCTCAATAAATTATTAGCTTTTAATGAACTTTAATAAAACAAACCTGTTGCAAATAATTTACAGTTCTTCGTACTATTTAGAAGCAAAGATATTTTTAACCAAACTAAAGCAACAACATGTGTTGTTGTTGGAAATTCAAATCGAAGGCGAAATATTATTGTTTTGCGTAGCCAGACTAAACTTAAAATGATTGGTTTTTACACAAATAGGTAGGCTTTTGTGCAAAAACAATTACCCTAATACGCAAACTAAAAAATCGGATTAAAGTTGTAAAAATCTACTACCTCTCAAATAAAAAAAAAATAGAAATCGAATGAATATAAAAAGCGCAGTATTCTCCAGTTGCTAATCAGAACTCAAAGCAAAGTCTTTCTTAGCAGTTTCTACTCTCAGTTCACATTAGTCAGGATGCGTTTGATTGCAAGTGTCATCTTATTCGCTATAATTGCGGTTGCCTTGGCATATCCAACAATGGATGATGACAAAAAGAAGCCGACCAGTCTGGAAGTTGAGCCGCAAGGACATGAAAATGAATCGCCACGTGAAGCTCGTCAGTATATTGCACGGTACGGTTATGGATACAGCCCATATTATAATCGATATAACCGTTTTGGATTCTATGGATAGACTGCATGCTGATGAATATCACTCAAACATCTAACCGAAAACAGAAAACATAATTTTTTTAAAAACTAAAACTTTTCTTGTAAAAAAAACTTTTCTCGAATTAAAGAAAATTATTTTTGTCCCAAACTTTTGAGAATTTTTCACATAACAAATAACTTGAACTTTTGGGTTGCATAGGAATATCGGTGCGTTGGCAGCTAATGCTCACTTAGACCATTCGCGGTCCTTTGTGTTACCACAGGATCTTATACCTTTCCCATTTTTCAGAAGATCCACTCAGAGCTCTTAACATATCGAAGTATATCTCCAACTTTGCCGTTTTCGAGATCTGATAGATTATTCATTTCCGGTAGCAGCTGAAGAGTCGTACCACGTCTAGCTAACTCGTCCACCCTTCAGTTCCCCTCAACATCTGTGTGGCCCAGGACTCAAATGATCCTTCTATTGAACTCAACGCCACCTTAGATTTCAGCGAGACCGCCTCCAACGATTTTATGGCCGCCTGACTGTCCACATAAATGATAATCTTCTTTGAATACAGTACATTATGCTTCAGCCAACTCATAACCTCTTCAGTCGTTATCACCTCAGCCTGGTATACGCTGCAGCGATCAGGTAGACGGACAGAGATGCTTACTTTCAGCTTGTCACAGGGGACTCCTGCTCCTAATTAACCGTCTAGCTTAGAGCCATCTGTGAAAAACTCTATTGTTTCATTATCGGTTACGGATCCACTCCTCCAGTCTTCTCTGGAGGGTATTGTTGTCCGAAAACCTTTTTGATAGCATAGCACTGGTGTTATGTAATCAAGTTTCGTCAGTTCTTGCTGTACCGATTTAGGTATGGTGGAGTGCTCCTTTTGAAGACTTTTCCACTGATTGACAGCTAACAGTCGCGCGGCTGTAATTGCCGCTTTCTGTTTGCAAATATATCTAGTGGGATAAGGTGGAGCATAACATCTAGAGCGCGAGTTGATGTAGATCTCAGCGCCCCGCTTATAAGCATACAGGCCGCACTTTGTACCTTCCCCAATATACTTGAATACGTGGTTTTTTCCATAGCTGGCCACCATACGCTTACCCCGTACAGTAGTATTGGTCTCACTACCGAAGTGTAAAGCCAGTGTACCAGCTTTGGCTTCAAACCCCATTTTTACCAATGGCGTTCTTGCATGAGTATAAAGCAATATTCGCTTTATTTACTCGTTTTATTATATTAGAGGTTTCCAGCTCAGTTTCCTGTCCAAGATTGTCCCAAGAAATCTTGCTTTATCAGGACGAGTTAGTGTTGGCGGATCAACTGTTGGAATTTTATATTTCCTGCTGAAAAGGACAAGCTCTGTCTTAATCGGGTTGACGCCTAGACCGCTTTTAATGATTAAGAGGGCATTTTGCATAACCTCCTTAATCGAGTTGGGACTTTGCCCAACTGCTAGGTTTTACCTTAGCCCTTATATGAACATCTATCAGTCTTTCCAGAGTTTTCAGAAGAAAGGGTGATAGAGTTATAGGTCTCAGGTCTTTTGGGTAGCCATGTGAACTTTTTCCCGCCTTCGGTATAAAAACTACCTTGACTTCCTCATCCGGGCATAAAATAGTAATACAATTTTTTTAAACCTCGCAGAAAGTTCCATAAAATGAAAGATAGAATTTCAGCTGAATGATGATATCTCCTGTCATATCTCCTAGTTATCTATATATTCTACTTCGGCTGCCGGGCTGGGAGCACCATACTGGTTCGGTTCCTTGGTGGTATGTTTGATGTTTGGGTGGGGGTTGTTGGTGGTGGTGGATAAATCGATGGAACCATCGAACTCGGTACTTTTGCAGATTTACCCATTTCTGTATCTCCTGAGTCAGAAAAAGTGAACAAAATCTGTGTCGTTTGCATTTTCCCAAGAGTCCCAAAAATTTCATTACAAACATCTTTGCGATCCTGGACACGTACCCACAGTGTTCCCGTTTATGAAATGAGGCTTGATTAAACGTCGGCCACACTTTAGTTATGCCACCAGCACCTGTACCTGTCTTTATTAACATTTCAACCGTCAATCATTAAACCAATCTCTGCTTTCAGGCACGTTACGAAAGAATGTCTAGACAACATTTGTTTCCTCATTGGAAATTGACCTCATTAGGACCTATGACTGGTTGTTTTTTCAATTTCCCTTGTACTTCAAAAGCATCTAGATCACAAGTAATACCTATAATCAGAATGTTGAACGCTCTTCTGTACATATGCGTACATGCTCTAAAGTACTTCCCCTCTAAGACGGGAATTTTTTCTATATAATGTGTAAGGGATTGATGTTTCACCATACGCATACGAATTTGTTCTTCTTAGCAAACAACCTTCACAAAGCAGTTAATGTAATATGACAGATCACTACAATAAAAAATTTAACTTCTATCCCCTTTCTGTATTCATTTTCTCATTTTTTGCTTAAAGAATGGTTCTTCGGCTGGTTTGACAGTAAGCCGAACCGTGCAAAGCGTACAACAACTACCACGACGTCAACCACTCAAGTGCCCTTTTTGACGATCTCTAATCCAATGATAAATCCCCAAAAATGGATAGGAATCTTGGCGCAACATATTGTTAATTCCTCAACAACAGAGGATCCTCTATTGAAAAGCCCAACAACAGCAAATCCTGATATTCCAACTAAAGTGTCATACGACAAGTATCAAATTTGGCGACTAAAGCCTGAAGATGGCGTACAAGTTACAGCTCTGGAGGAGTACAAGAAAGGGGAAGAAGGTGCTCGTCTGCAATGGCTGATGGGGCCAAGTTTACGGTGAGTGAGAGTTTCAACCAAAGCGAAAGTATAATATTAACCACTTTATTCCGAACAGAGGCCTTACAGACGTCCTTGTTCCTCCGCAAATGCTCGCAGATTTGGAAGAAAAGCTCAGTTTGGAGACTATCAGTCACGAGGTTCTTCTATTCGATGTGGGCAAGGCAATCTTCTATGAGCAAATCAGCAGCTTAAGCCCAGCCACCAGCTCTTCGACAAAACCCTACAACAACAACAGTAATAAAATCAAACATCCACCATCGGCAATGTCATGGAATAAATACCACAACTACGATGCAATTGTAAGGTATCTCGAACAAATTCAAATGCGTAACTCGCAATTGATCGAATTGATTCATATCGGTCGCTCATACGAGGGTCGACCTTTGATTATTGTCAAGATTGAATCGAAACAACAAAAAATATCAACGTCATTGGCAGACACATCATCTGCGGCGGCGTCTTCTAGGAAGAAATTAAAACTGCAAAAGAAATCAGGTCACGCAAATGCGGTGTTCATTGAAGCTGGCGGACATGGGCATGAATGGATCGGACCGGCAACGTCGACATGGATGATCAGTGAGCTGTTACGGATTGTGAAGAGCAATAGTAAGTATGGGTGGTAGCTTCAAAAGACAAGAAACGATGAGGCTTAATTATAAGGGAATACGATTTAATAACCTACGAGTACTATAGGTACAATAATATAAGGGGAATGAATCCGTGGTAAGGGGCTATGACGAACGTGTGTATCTCTTCGACTTACCGATGACCGACTGAACAAAAAGTCTGAACAAAGCTTATTATGACAGACTTTTAGGCATAAACTTTAAGCAAGCTTTAAGCGCGTTGGGAGTAAACTTTCAAGGCTGTGCCACATTTTCGATCATTATTTGCGAACCCACTGTTCGATCGTTAGTTTTGGATTTTAGGTTTATATCTAGACTTATGGTAGAAAGATTAAGATTATTGTATGAGAAAGTTTATAGGATGATTATAGGAGAATCACAGTTTTAAAAGAGGTTTACAGAATTATAGGAGGATTGCAAATTAAAGGAGCATTGAAGAATTATGGGACGATTATAAAATGATTTTAGGATAAAAGGATGATGAAAAGGTGATTATGGTATCTTTATAAGACAATTTCAGTATTATAGCATAATAATAGCAGGTATATAGGACATTATTTTGAATAATTTAAGAATTGTAGTACTATTATCTCAGGTTTATAGGATGATTATAGGATTGTTAAGGCAGGACATATAGGAGATTTTATTATTTATTATAATTAGCGCACGCTTCAAGGGATTTGCACACTTATAATGCCTAGGCTTGGAAAGGATTGTGGTAAGTGGAGTTGAGTTCATACCCGAGCACTCACAAACTAGAATATTGTGGTCATAAAACCATATTGTTGGCTCTACCACTTGATTACTCCATACATCAACTCAACAATACACATGAGTACAGCAGTGTATGGCAACTGTATATCACATGTACAGCATCGTATCATGTGTATTTGTAACCTAAATGATCAGTGCGTTTTTGGAGACGCTGGGAATCGAATACGGTGTCCTCCGAGTGGGAGCCAATGGTTCTAAACACTGCAACACCGACACTGAAAGGAGAACTACAGAATTATAGGAGAATTACGAACTATATGAGAATTACAGAGTTATAGGACGATTATAATATGATTTTAGGATAAAGGATGATGAAAAGGTGATTACGGTACGTCTGTAAGATAAATTCGTCATTATAGTACGAGTATATATATTATATATATAGGCTAATTTAAGGATTATGGTATGATTATATCAAGTTTATAGAATGTTTGTAAAAAGATGATTATATGATTATTAAAAGAGGATTACATACTTAAAGGAAGATTCTCACTGTATAGAGCTCGAGCTGCACAACAGCTAGCCGATACCCTGCCCAAATATAATGCTGACATAACAGCAATTCAGGAGATGTCTTACAAAAATCAGAATATGACATATATTACAGCTGTTATGCAAGACATCATGTGCTCAGGGTGGGGTTTCTAGTCAGCACAATGAATCCCACCGTTATCGACTTTAAAGCAGTAAATGAACGGCTATGAACCCTTCGCGTGCAGGACAGATTTAAAACATAAGCCTCATAAACGTTCACGCTCCTTCAGAGGATTCCCCAGATGATGAAAAAGAAGAATTCCTTGAATCAGTCGAACGGGAATTCCATGCCTGTCCTCAGTAAAAATCATTCTGGGGGATATGAATGCCAAAATAGGTAGGGAGCCAGTATTCAGGCAGTACATTGGCACCCATAGCTTACAAGAGAACACTAATGACTATGGACAACGAGTCATGGAGATGGCAGCAAGCAATAATTTGGCGTTGCGAGTACAAGGTTTGTGCGTAAAAATGTCCGCAAAGCTACCTGGGTATCTCCTGATGGAGCCACTCGCAACCAGATAGACCACGTGTTGATAGACCGCCGCCACAACCCGAATTTGATGACGGTACGAACGTACCGGAGTGCTAACGTCGACTCGACCACTATCTTTGTTGGTATGGTGCTCCCAGCGCGGATTGCATCATCAAGAAAGACACCATCCGCGAATCAGATTCGAGTCAACACGGCTGCCCTTCGCAACTAAGACACCAGAAACACCGCACCGAGCAATGCAACAATCTCATAGAACGTGGGCACGCGACGATGAATACAAAGAGCTCAGAAGATATGAAAACCGTTCACCGGCGAAAGAAAGCAGTCTGGGAGAAGAATCTCGTCCGTGAACTGGCACAGTATAGAGAGCGAGGACCGCACCAGGCGCGGAAGTTCTACCAAAGAGTCCGCGGTATGTATGATAGTGCAAGTATGGGAGAAAGAAGCTATGCCAGAAGACTGGCGAAGAGGCATCCTGTGTCCCATACATAAGAAAGGAGATATCACAAACTGCAGCAATTATCGTGTTATAACGTTGTACTGCGTATCCTCCTCTATCCTTCAAGACAGGATAGCCCCATACGCTAAAGGGATCATTGGTCCATACCAGTGTGCCTTCATCCCAGGCAAATCAACAACTGATCAGATTTATGTCTAGAGAGTCAAAACTCACTACACCATCTTTTTATACTTTAAAGCCGGCTATGATAGCATAGCCAGAGTAGAACTTTATAAAGCCATGAGAGAATTCGGTATCCCAAATAAACTGACACGACAATGTAGCTTGACCGTGACCAATATTATAAGCCAAGTAAAAATATCCGGATCACTATCAAGCCCATTCAACATCTATTACGAGCTCCGACAAGGGGATGGCCTGGCCTGCGTCCTCTTCAACCTGGCGTTGGAGAACGTGATCCGAGACTCTGACGTAACGGCGAGAGGAACAATCCTATATAAGTCCATTTAGATACTGGCTTACGCAGGCGATAGATATTGACATCGTTTGTAGAAACCGAAGAGCTGTACAGGAAGCTTTCATCCAGATCGAGCAGGTGGCACGAAATCTGGTGCTGCACATAAATGAGAGCAAAAAAAAGTACATGGTGGCCACGTCTGCGAGTAGAAGATCCAACATTGGTCCCTCAATTCAAATAGTGGAGCGCGAATTTGAAGTAGTGCAATCCCTTAACTATCTCGGGTCAAGAGCCGATAACAGCATGAAACCAGAAATACGCGCACGTTTGCTTAAAGCCAACAAAGCCTAGTCTGTCAAGTCTCTTCAAATCCAGGAACTTATCAATAACATCCAAGCTACTGATATATAAGACAATGGTCATACTTGTGTGCTTAGCAAAAACCATTCTGACCTCTTATCCGCGCTCAAGAGAAAAGTCTTACGGAGAATTGTTAGCCCCGTATGTGAGGAAGGACGATTCCGGAGACTCTATAATGATGAGAACTACGAGCGTTACCGCGATGTCGACACCGTGAAGAAAATTAAGCTCGGTAGGCAGAACACCTAGCTCGCACGAGCTAAGATGATCCTGCTCGGAAAGTCCTTTAGGATTTATGGAACACGACAGCGAGGCCGGCCAAACATACGCTGGAAGGATGGCGTAAACCAGGACGCCCAGAGTTTAGGGATTCCAAACTGGATGACATCGGCTTGAAATCGGGACCGGTGAAGAGACTTTTTGCGCGAGGCCAGGACCGGACCCCGGTTGTAGAGCCAAATATGATGATGATGATACTTCAAATATCATATAAGCCTTTTACAATACTATCTCTATGGCCCGCTTATCTACCTCCTCTTAGATCCCAATGCACAGCCATTTCTTATTATTCTCTCTTTTTATTGTACTCCAAAAATTTCGTGCGCTTAATTTCTAGGAAATGGTTAAGGATACTTTAGCAAAAAGTACAAAAATTTTGTAATAATTTTGAATAATTTGTCTTCACTTTCTCTATTGATTGTTGCGTTTCACTCAGCCAATATCAGTCACATTGAAAATGCCACCTGGGCTCCAACACTGATAGCTCTCAAGAGTAGTTATCTATTAAAACGTCCTTGAAATACACAATCAAAGCTGGTGGCTGTTTCATTTCTCTCGCCCAATCCGCTGGAATTGCAAATTTCTTCGAAGATCGATAAAGTTCGTTTCGCTTTTCATCCGATATTGTCATGGTGAAATGCTTCTCCTTCATTTTAGTTGCGTTTTGTTGAGACCTGGCAATACCACCATCTTTGAAGGCAATTTTCATGCAACCCCCATTGGATTTGGGTGCTTTAACAATTACCACCTTCGTTTGAACTAAAAATCAGAACAAGGTTTGAAAGATTTCCATTTTATGCGGGCTATACTGGCCAACCTTTATCTTTAGCTTCATATTGTTTGTTATGCATGTGAACTCTAAGTGTGAGCGACACAATCAGGAGGAGCATCATCAACAGTGCAGCTATTTGAGCGTATCTGCATAATAGATTTGTAAAATTCGACCAATAAATACAACACGCGCACATACCTTCCCATGCGATAGATTGTCTTGGCAAACTCTATTAGGTATGTGGTGACCAATACCCAAAACATGGCTGTTCCGAAAAAGAAGAAACTGCTGGGAAATGGATATATAAATGTTTATTGTATCTGGACTATGTGCGGTTATCTTACGCTATTATTCCAAATGTCTCCGTCCAAAAGGACAGAAAATTTCTATTACCCTGGCAGCTGGCCGATTTTCTTGGTGAGCATCCTCTCTCAGAAGGACATTCATCAGAACCACTAATCGAGCAATGACGTGGCCATGGTTTGGATTCGAATGATTGTTGCATTTTTTTTTAATTTTGACGAGCAATTTTTCTTGTTAATTGATTGTTTGAAATTTTGAATTGAAGTTAAGCGCCTGGAGTAGGTTGATGTTAAAAAAATATTTAAAATTATAAAAAAGAAACTTAATATTCCATCTTCAGTGAGGATCCAGTGACTTCGACCACAAAAGAGCCAAAGAGGCTGTACAACTCAAAAGACAAGAATTAAGAATCTTGTGTGCAGCACTAACAGGATACTCGTATTATACCTGTAACTACCACCTGCGTAAAATGAAAATCAGCAGCGAAGCGACCTGCGGATATCGCAACGAAGAAGATGAGAGTTTGGAAAAAGTCCGGCTCTAATTCAAGAAAAGAGTGGAAACCATATAGAAGATCATTACCGGAAAATTCCAACCAAAGAAATAATTTAGTTTATAATAAAACTAAAAGACTTCTAGGTTTAAAAACTAGTATATGTAAAAAAAACTAAGTTTTTCGGGTACAAACTTTTATATACACTTCGCAACACGCCACACAGTCTTTTATTATTTGGTAACAACCGCCAAAATATCTGTTTTTGAGGTCGGAGCTATTTGAAAAACCTTTCTTTTTTCCACGCTTCACACGCGCAACACGCGACTCGCGACACGCGGCTAAAGCGGGATATCCAAATATGCCACTGACATTGAGCCGCTCACTAAATTTCAGCCCTCTAGGTCGTGCGAAAGGTGGTTTAAAAAGACCTCAAGAAACGAGGAAATGGCTCGATTTCAAACCATCACACGTTTCACACGCGAAACGTGACATTCGTCATACACGCGTCACACGTGGAATATAAAAATTGCTATTTTCTGAACATAGAACTAAGTTGGTTTAAAAGGACCCCAAAGTCGAAAAAACAAAAATTTCAACCCGTCACACGCGCAACACGCGACACGTGTTGTACTCAGAATATAAAAATGCTATTTCGGACATAGAACTTACAAAATTTCAGCTCTCTAGGTCGTGAGGAAGTTGGTTAAATCACTCGCGCCACACGCGACACACGACACGCGTCGTACTCGAAATATAAAAAATACTATTTTGGACTTAGACACTCACAAAATTTCACAAAAATTACAAAAAAAAATTTCTAACGCGCCACACGCGACACTTCGTTTTTCGGGTACAAACATCGATCATCGTCATCATCGGTATACACATCGAAACACACCACACAGTCGTTTATTATTTGGTAATAATCGCCAAAATATCTGTTTTGAGGTGGGGCTACATCAAAGAATTTTCTTTTTTCCACGCTTCACACGCTACTCGCGACACGCGTCAAAAGCGGGATATCCAAATAGGCCCCTGACATTGAGCCGCTCACTAAATTTCAGCCCTCTAGGTCGTGCGAAAGGTGGTTAAAAAAGATCTCAAGAAACGAGAAAATGGATCGATTTCAAACCATCACACGCGACACTTGACACGCGTCATACTCGGAATATAAAAAATGCTTTTTTGAACTTAGACACAAAATTTTCGATCTCTAGGTCGTGAGGAAATTGGATAAATCACACGCGCCACACGCGACACGCGTCAAAGGACCTCAAAGTGGTCGATAATGCAGACAAAAAGAGGTCAAGTCAAGTTAAATAAAAGTTTTTAATAAGGAGGCATAATAGACCTTCAGGCCACGGTGAAATTCTGTCGTATCCTATCGTATCTTAAGGATTAAGTCATTTCACAAGGTGTAATTGACATTATCGTGATCTGGAAACTGGGCTCTTTCTTTTGACTAAGAGGCTTGCTCGTTTTAATGACCACTTTCTCCTCTTTTAGCTGACGTCTAAGAAATTGACCCGAGACGTACATATTGTGGTACCCATCTTGGTAAACAATCCTCTATCTCTTCTATGATACTTATTCAATACTGTTTCACTTCAAATGATTGAGAGGCTTCAGTTCTTTAGTTAATTTCATCTTTTAACGGTGTAGGCCAAGATTTTAAGCAAAAGTCGCCACATTGTGGACTGAAAAATTCCAAATTCCTGTGAACGGAAGTACTTACAGCTGCTATATTTGCAGTAGTTCGACTGGTGCTTTGTGTCACTGGCACAGGACCATTCAATAGTAAATATGTTCACTCGAATTTATACAATATAGCACGTACAGTCTGTCTGGTGGGACGATTATTACGACCGAAAATTAGAGAAAGCTCTCTTAAAGTTGGAACCACCCACTCAGAATTTCGGTAGTAGGTTAGGTTAGGTTGCGGTGGCAGCTAATGCTCACTAAGACCATTCGCGGTCCTTTGTGTTACCACAGGATCTTATACCTTTCCCCTTTTCAGAAGATCCATTCAATGAATCTAAGTATATCTTGTACTTTGCCGTTTTCGAGATCTGATAGATTATTCTTTAACCGCTAAGTGTTTGTGCCTTCTGTGCATTAGTGCCGGACATGAGCAAAGAAGATGTTATATGGTCTCCTTCTCCTCCTCGTCCATGCAGCTTATGCAGAAGTCATTATATTCGATACCCATCCTTCTCGCGCGTTTCCCTAGAAGGCAGTGTCCTGTCATTATACCTACAACCGTTCTTAGTTCAGGTCTTTGTAGGGAAATAGGCGCAGTTAAGCGCTTCAAGATCAGCTTCGGCCAGACCTGTCTTGAAATATTGCAAGTGTCGGTGTTTTTCCACCTTAGACCTTACATTTGTTATTGTTTCCGCCTCTTTTCGAAGCTTAAATTTCTGTGTCGCGATAGGACTCCCTATCTCTGCCCTTTCCGGTAGCAGCTGGAGAGTCGTACCACGTCTAGCTAACTCGTCCGTCCTGCAGTTCCCCTCAACATCTGTGTGGCCCGGGACCCATATGATCCTTATATTGAACTACTCACTCATCCAGTTAAGAGAGGAGTGACAGCTCAACGCCACCTTAGATTTCAGCGAGACCGCCTCCAACGATTTTATGGCTGCCTGATTGTCCACATAAATGATAATCTTCATTGAAGATTTGGTACATTATACTTCAGCCAACTCATAACCTCTTCAATCGCTATCACCTCAGCCTAGTATACACTGCAGCGATCAGGTAGACAGACCGAGATGCTTACTTTCAGCTTGTCACAGAAGACTCCTGCTCCTACTTTACCGTCTAGCTTAGAACCATCCGTGAAAAACTGATTTGTTTCATTATCGGTTACGGATCCACTCTTCCAGTCTTCTCTGGAGGGTACTGTTGTCCGAAAGCATAACACTGGTGTTATGTAATTAAGTTTCGTCAGCTCTTGCTTTAGCGATTTAGTTCTGGTGGAGTGCCCCTTTTGACGACTCTTCCACTGAGTGACAGCTGAAGTCGCGTAGCTATAATTGCCGCTTTCTGTTTGCCAAATATATCTATTGGGATAAGGTGGAGCATTACCACTAGAGCGCGAGTTGGTGTAGATCTCAGCGCCCCGCTTATAAGCATACAGGGCGCTCTTTGTACCTTCCCCAATATACTTACATACGTGGTTTTTTCCATAGATGGCCACCATACGCTTAGTACAGTAGTATTGGTCTCCGGTCTACCGAAGTGTAAAGCCAGTTTACCAGCTTTGGTTTCAAACCCCATTTATTACCAATGGCGTTCTTGCATGAGTATAAAGCAATATTCGCTTTATTTACTCGTTTTATTATATTAGAGGTTTCCAGCTCAGTTTCCTGTCCAAGATTGTCCCAAGAAATAATGGGGTTGGTACCATTTAGTGTTGGCGGATCAACTGTTGGAATTTTATATTTCCTGCTGAAAAGGACAAGCTCTGTCTTATTCGGGTTGACGACTAGACCGCTTTTATTTGCCCGTTCTTTAACGATCAAGAGGGCATTTTGCACAACCTCCTTAATCGTTCTGAGGTATTTTCCTGAGACAGCTAACGCTAGATCATCAGCAAACGCTACCACCTTTATCCCCTCTCCTTCCAGATCTTGCCTAGAAGCATATGATTAATTAGTCTGCTTATAGGGTAGTCCAACTCCTTTACAGATTGCCTCTGTTTTAACATTATGGCATTGTTTTCAATATATGGCATTAACATTTGGAAATGATTTCTGGCATAGCTCTATCATATGGGTGTTCTTGACGAAGCTCATTCTGGACGTCCAATTTTACGCCACTTTTTCGAGCACTGCTGGCTGTAGTTGACAAATAACACGACAAATAGCTCGTTTATCAGCATAAGCCAGTGACTTCGCGTGCCCACACAAGAGGTGTCAAATTTCACAACTTTGGAGGCCCATTGACAGATCCATTTCTCGCAATCAACTTATAGTCAAATTTTGATTTCATTAAGTCGATGGTTACGATGCTTCTGAAAGAACTTACGAAAGCAACCTAAGCACCACATATCCTAATTTTTATGAGTATTTTCGAATATCTTGAGAACTTGGCGTGGACGTGTAAAGCAAGTAAACCTTCTTTCAATATAAATGTCTTATCTTCTCTTTGCAGAAACCAATCATAACACGGAATACATAAAGAACACAACATGGTACATAATGCCCGTACTGAATCCTGACGGCTACGAGTACAGTCAGGCGTACGATCGCATGTGGAGAAAATCACGATCGCGACACATTTCCAAACCTTCGGGTATCATCAACTCGGCGATGATGTGGCTAAATCAAAAGAAATCTGAGAAGGTGTGCTACGGCGTTGACCTCGATCGCAATTGGCACTTCCAATGGGGTCGAATTGGAAGTTCTAAGTCGCCATGCAATGAATTCTATGCAGGGCCATCTTCGTTTTCAGAACCCGAAACAAGGGCGCTGTCGAAGTTTCTCATGGATTATCGAAAGCAAATAAAAGTGTGCCTGTTCTTGTTATGTCTTACAGAACTTTTTAACATCATTCTGTGTACGTCGTTTTTTTTCAGTTATTTATTTCGCTGCAATCGTACGGTCAAGTGATATCGTACCCAAACGAACCCAAAGGTTCCTCATTTACCTCACAAAAAATTGACGACTTCCTGGACGTGGCGATGGTGGGCATCGATGGTCAGCGCAAGAAGGGCAGCAAGTCACGGTACAAAATCAATTCGTCCAACGATTTAGTTGACGAGCGAACGGGTAAGTTTTGTCAAATTCTAACTGGGAGGAGCAGATTTTTTTTTAAGTGCGCTTTTCATTTTAAGGATCCTCGGACGCATTCGCCGCATACGAGGTCGGCATTCCTTTTAGCTACACAATTTATTCGGCCGACAATGGTGTTCATGGATATCTCCTGCCAAGTACCTACATCGAACCGACTGCAAAAGACACCTTCGAAATTATCACTGCGATGATCGATTATATTTAGAACGAGTCTTATTATGTTATTGTTAAGTAATTATTGTAATTTATTTTTTAAAGAATTAAACGATTCAACATTTGACTTAAAGGATAAACACAATTGGCCTTCTCGATTCTCAGGGCTAAAAAAATAAGCTCAACATTTAGAGGTCGAAAACAAAGGAAAAGAAAAAAATCAATTTCATAATATGTAGCAAATGCTTCGTAGCAACGCGTATTGCGCTGCTCAAGTCAAAGCGTATAGCGACGTGAGATAACGTAACGCTACGCGTTTTTAGCAAAGCATATAGCTATCCGAGATGGCGTAGCGATGTGTGTTTCCTAGCAAAGGTGATCTAACCATCTATATTTTGTAGCAAAGCGTATAGCGATGTGTAGGTCGTAGCGTAGAGGAATTCGAGATCCTAAGGGGGGTACGACAAGGTCATTGCGATTTGATTTCCTATGAAAGCGTATACCGAAGCGAAATGACGCAGCGATATGTTTCCTAGCTACCTACTGCGAAGCGTGGCTCGATCTAATCAACGCCTTTGGATCGATTCCTCAACTGCACATCTTCTATACACTACGACAAGTGGGTCTGCACAGCACAAACGTTATCCGAAGCACTGTATAAGAACAACACGACCCAAATCAGATATGGTCCCACCACTCTACCGTCGATAGCCATCGAATCGCAATGGAGTACGGCGACTCCATGCTAGCATAACAATCAGCTGGAGAACCTCACCAACAGAACCATTATCGCTTATGATCAACAACAAAATTATTATGGCTGGGCAAACTGGAAATCACCTACGAACAGCGTTCCGACAAAACAACTCAATAACAACTAACAAATAACACCTCAAGCGAGGAAGGCCTCAGCAAGGCCCGGCTGGAGAAGAATAAGTATCTTTAGGCCACCAGCTAAAGAGGAATGGTCAAAAAGTCTATATAAACGCCTTTATAATAAGCGCTCTTGGAACGATACGTTTTCTATATATTAACGCCTTTTTAGTGTAGTTGTATAACACGTTTTACCCATTTTCTCCATTTAGAATGCTCAGTGTTCTCTTCTCGTCCAGCTCAGTTGCTCCGAAGTATACCAGACGGTATTCTTTTAAAATAGGGCATATAGCTATAAAGTGGAAAACGTCCTTCCTTACATATCGCGAAAGATTGGTAGCTCAGGGCGATGCGGAATAAAATTAAGTGCGATCAGCTCACCTCTTACTTTTAATATTAGTTGCTGTTTAGAAAGTATGTTTCATCTTGCAGATCATATCCAAGTTGCGCGTAGTATTTTCTATGTTGAGAGCTCCAAGCATCACTTACACATCTCTCGTATCTATCTCCTCCGATTGATGACAGTAGCGCGTAAAATTTGGATCTTAAGGTTGTACCCTGATCCTCCGTTGTTAAACTAAGACTGAAACCGCATTCAGTCGCTAAACTCTCCCAATTTTGATACAGATGACTTCTTCTTGAAATTATATGGTTGTGCACCAGCTTGTTCCATCTCAGTAACTTTAACTATATAATCAAAGTGCAGACGCAGAGCATCCAGGAAAAGAGGAGGTACCCCAGTCTCCAAGTTCAACATATAATTAGGAGTGTTGCTAGGTAGGTGAAAACATTCGTTTTAAGAAGTATCGAAGAAACCTTTCTGGTTCCTCAAAAGGTTGGAAACCACACACCTGGCCTCCTTATAATAGAATCGATTTTGATGTTGCAGAAGATATTTTCTGTTTTAAGCTGTGGTTTACGCTTTTGTTAACAATACAGCGACTCCAAACGGAATATATTGCACGTTTTGCTTCCGATAAATTTGCGTTGAGGTGATTTTTTTTCATATTGAGGTTGCCGGTTATCAGAACTCCCAGGTATTTGTATTCTCTCACTATTTCAATACGTTCGCCTTGAAGGTCCAACATTTCGTTTCGTGACTATTAACCGCTTCCGCCTCTGAATATCATCATCTTTAACTATCACTATCATTAACTATCAGGTTCCATAACTTGCAGTACTCAGCTACTTTGAATACCGTTGATTGCGTCAGAGAGGAAAACGATGTCGTCAGCATACATAAGCACAGGGATCTTTACTTGGTTCAGTTCTATACCACCCCTCACAAAATCGGTTGTCATTGACGAATAGAATAAATAAAAGCGAGCTCAATACGCAATCTTGCTTCACCCTCATTGATGTTCTAAACTCATCCGAAATAAGTTCGCCATCGCAGACTTATGCTAAATTACTGTCATACATTGCCCTTAAAATGTTGATGACTTTGTGAGACATTCCTATTACGTGGAGTTTATGAAATAGTGCCTCGCGCGGTACTGAGTCAAGGGCTGCACTGAAATCGACAAAGAATGTATACAACTTCTTGTGTTGGCTTATTTCAGCTATGTTAACGAGTGAAAAAATTTGATCAATAGTTGAGTAATTCTTTCTAAAACCCTCTTGGAATTCTCGATTCTCTTCCTATCAGAGACCCACTGAATGAGTCTTTTAAACAAAATAGTTCCAAACAGCTTAGCCGATGGATTTAAGAAAGATATGCCCCTGTAATTTCTTGGATCATCATAGTCACCTTTTTGTTACAATGGGAAAATAATTGCTCTTTTGTACGTACAAGGAACGTTCGCTGTTTCAAAATTTTTGTTAAATTCCGCAAAAAGTGCTAAAAGGAATTCATGCAAGCAGATTTTATAGAATTCGAAGGGTTTGCATGCGGTCGTCTCCCGGAGCTTTTCGAACTTTCGAATCTTTGATGGCTTGTAATACTTCAGAAAGAGAAATGGGCATTGTATTTTTGGTTAATTGCCTGCCATTAGACTAACGGCTCCATATGTGAGAATAGGAGTCACGCCACATAGCCATCCTTGGCTGCAGTCCCCATTTCTTACCAATGCTTTTGTGGCTGGCATACTGAGATTATCTAGCAACATATGTTTTCTTAGCCCTAAATTCGACTTCCAGTCGTGTTTTCTGTTTAGGATTACGCCGAGATATTTCGCTTCTGAGGTAAGCCTGAGTCTCTGGCCATTGATTTTGGGCATGACAATATTCAGTATTTTAGACTAAGCTTACTCATTTAGTTTACTTAAGATTGTTATTTGACTTCTCTAAAGGTATACTATTGATTCTTAATATTATCATCATCGTCATCATCATATTTGGCTATACAACCGGTGTCCCCTCCCGATTCTTAACATTATGGCCGGCGGAATTCCAAAAGCAATACGCCAAAAATAAGTTGAAAATGATAAAACGTCCCTGTCTGTCTGTTAGCAAACATGCATGATGATTTATTTGCTTTTTAGGTTTTCCTAAAAAGAAAAGAAAAACACAAGAAACTGTCTTAAGCCCACAAACATTATCATTATCTGTTTGAGACTGAGACGGTTATATGAAAATCTTATGGTAAATAACAACAAAATCAAATTAAAAAAATTAAATTATTACATTAGATAAATATCTAATATATACATATATTTATATTTTTAATATACCCTTTTTTAAAATAAAATAAAAATTAAAACAGATAAATTGCAATTACTTTTGGAGGTCGACATGGACAAGGTGAAGTAAAATAATTTGTTTTTGTTATTTTTTTTTTATTATATATTGAAATTGGTTTCGCTTTCTAGTTGATAAAGTGTAGTTCTTGTTGTTCGCTTTCGTTTTTAAATTAAAATTTATTTTAATTATTAATTTTAAATTTATAATTACTAATTATAATATTACTATCATTAATTCTCATCGTTATTTCTACCATCCTGGCTGTTTTTGTTGTTGTTTGTTTTTTATTATTACAATATTTAGTTCTTAGTTCTTTGTTTTGTTTCTGTTTTTATATTATAACCTTTGTTTACTTTATATTATATTATAAATTTTAATACAATTTAAATATTGGCTATAGATCATCTGACATAAACGAATTTTGGGACCTGGACTCCTCTATTCGGCGAATTTGCTGACGAAGATACATAATTCTGTGAAATGCAGAAAATGGAGAGAGAGAAAAGATATTGTAATTTTTGCTTTGGAAGTGGAAACCACCCAATTATGTACTTACTTTTGTTCTTGTAATGTTGCTGTTATTTCAGTTACCCTAACTAAACTCCTAGCACATTTCAAGTCGGCAGACACCTTCGTACATTGCAAGTCACCGTGAAAATGTGTTTCCTCAGAACATTTTTGCGCCTAAAATAATAAACAGAAGTTTCTTAAGTTTCTGGAACCACTTGAAACCAATTATCTCTAAGGGGTTAATTGTCTCAAGTGTCCTGCCCAGTTTGGTATGGGTATGAAAAAATCAATAAAGAATCAATTCGAATCATGAGTTCCTAAGCGAGAACTGTTATGGAATGTTGTTTAAATAAAAAAAAGGAGAAATAATACTTCCTTAAATACTAAGCTAATATTCTAATACTCTAATACGCTCGCGGTGTGGTTTTTAGTCAGCAAAAGAATGAAGCCCACCGTTATCGGCTTTAAAGCAATAAATGAACGGCTATGCACCCTTCGCGTGCGGGGCAAATTAAAAACATAAGCCTCATAAACGTTCACGCACCTACAGGGGATTCCCGAGATGATGAAAAAGAAGAACGGGAACTCCATGCCTGCCCTCAGTATGATGTAAAAATCATTTTGGGGAAACGAATGCTTAAATAGGTAGGGAGCCAGTATTCAAGCAGTACATTGGCACCCCTATCTTACACGAGAACACTAATGACAACGGACAACGAGTCATAGAGATGGCAGCAAGAAATATTTTGGTCATTGTGAGTACAAGGTTTGCGCGTAAAAATATCCTCAAAGACACCTGGGTATCCCTGATGAAGCCACTCGCAACCAGATAGACCGCCGCCACAACCCGAACCTGATGACGGTACGAACGTGCCCTTCGCAACGAAGAGACCAGAAAGAACTGCGGTCAAGCGATAGGACTCGCCCACGACAGACCATTGCGGTCCACGGCCTTGCTTCTCTCAACCATTTGTGTTGAGTATGCATATTTTTGCACACAAATGGAGGGGACCTACAATTTAATGCCGGATCCGAACGGCGAATTAAGAAGCTTTCCGTGAAAATTTATTACTCTCGGATGTTTGTCAAACTTTCGCGAGAGGTGGGACACCGTGAAAAATACTCTGGTGTTACTGGGATTCGAACCATGAACCCCCTGCTCAGCAATCCATGCTCCTATCCACTGCCACGGCGCCACAATATCCAAACAAAATAACAAAGCTGCTGACCACACTAGTGCAATTTGCCAGCATTGAGGCAGGAACTGCATAAATGGGATTGACAATGAGACTAGACAATGTAATTGATATCAACAATATAGGTATAGTTATACATTAACTTGTTGATCAGACCGTCGCAAGAGCTCACAAATCAAACGAAGAATCGTTCATTCCAATCGTAGTTTCTTTGTGCAAGTAGCAAACCACTCCGCGGACCAATAAGAAGACCTTAATCATATGAATCCAATACTCTATTAAAAGCGGATGAAGATATCCTTTTTTGGTCTTGCTGAGGCCAGGTTTCACGCCGAACAATTTATTTGAAAAAAATCTTGTAAGGATTATATATAATGTGTTTTTATATTAAGATCTAGGAAGATAGAGTAAAAAATCCTTTTCCAATGTACTTATCACAATATTCGATTATAAATTCAAACTCTTAAGGTCTGATTGCTTACCTGTTTCTCTAATATATCAGCTTGCCAATTTGTTACGTGTGTTATCAAATCAGCCCTAAAATACTTTGCTAGTTTTGGTGATAAATCGGGACCCTGCGAACGTCCGGCTTGCCCTGATGAAGTGACACAGCTTTGCAATGTGCTTAACGATGCTGACGACGTACCTTCCACTAAAAAAAGGAAACAAAAACAGCATTATTTAAATTTTAAACACAAAAAAGAAAACACAACACCAGCAACTTACATTTACGTTGTTCCGTATTATTACCACTTATATCTAGTTCCTGTGTAGGCGTTGGTGGTCCCTCTCCTGCCCCATGCCCACTACCAGCACCAGCTAGTGATGCATTTGATAAACTAGATGAGGAACAGCCGCCGCCAACTGAATTGATGTGGCCGCCCTCGACAGTCTTATGTCCGAATTGTGTATTACAGGCATACGAAGGTACACCAACACCTATTCCACCGCTGCATACACTGGTAACATGTGAGCCAATGCTGTTGTTGTTGCTGCCAGGAACGCCAGAAATGGACGAAGTGCCTAGAGGACTTTTCGTGTAGTTCAATGGTGACATACCGTGAGCATGCGTTAGATTGTACAACGGTGAATTTAATGGATTATCTCTGTGTTGTGTTTGGAAGAAAAATGTGTAATGTTTAAGAACCTGTCATCGTAAGAACGACATAAAGCTTTACCTTAAACTAATTACGCCTGCAGACACAGCTGAACTTGAATGATTTGAGTCAATTGAAGGCCCTCCAACTGTGCCACCAATGATATTCATTGCTGAATTATGATCACCATTACCACCAACTGACGACATCGAACCTAACATGCCTAGTGTTTGCTGCTGCTGTTGTTGTTGATGATGGTGGTGGTGGTGATGCTGCTGCTGCTGCTGGTGATGCAGCTGGTGTTGATGCTGTTGCTGGTGTTGCCGCAGCAGAATTGCATTTTGCATTGCCTTCTGGGAATTCATATCTTGCTCTTGTCTTTTAAACAAAATAGTTCCAAACAGCTTAGCCGATGGATTTAAGAAAGATATGCCCCTGTAATTTCTTGGATCATCATAGTCACCTTTTTGTTACAATGGGAAAATAATTGCTCTTTTGTACGTACAAGGAACGTTCGCTGTTTCAAAATTTTTGTTAAATTCCGCAAAAAGTGCTAAAAGGAATTCATGCAAGCAGATTTTATAGAATTCGAAGGGTTTGCATGCGGTCGTCTCCCGGAGCTTTTCGAACTTTCGAATCTTTGATGGCTTGTAATACTTCAGAAAGAGAAATGGGCATTGTATTTTTGGTTAATTGCCTGCCATTAGACTAACGGCTCCATATGTGAGAATAGGAGTCACGCCACATAGCCATCCTTGGCTGCAGTCCCCATTTCTTACCAATGCTTTTGTGGCTGGCATACTGAGATTATCTAGCAACATATGTTTTCTTAGCCCTAAATTCGACTTCCAGTCGTGTTTTCTGTTTAGGATTACGCCGAGATATTTCGCTTCTGAGGTAAGCCTGAGTCTCTGGCCATTGATTTTGGGCATGACAATATTCAGTATTTTAGACTAAGCTTACTCATTTAGTTTACTTAAGATTGTTATTTGACTTCTCTAAAGGTATACTATTGATTCTTAATATTATCATCATCGTCATCATCATATTTGGCTATACAACCGGTGTCCCCTCCCGATTCTTAACATTATGGCCGGCGGAATTCCAAAAGCAATACGCCAAAAATAAGTTGAAAATGATAAAACGTCCCTGTCTGTCTGTTAGCAAACATGCATGATGATTTATTTGCTTTTTAGGTTTTCCTAAAAAGAAAAGAAAAACACAAGAAACTGTCTTAAGCCCACAAACATTATCATTATCTGTTTGAGACTGAGACGGTTATATGAAAATCTTATGGTAAATAACAACAAAATCAAATTAAAAAAATTAAATTATTACATTAGATAAATATCTAATATATACATATATTTATATTTTTAATATACCCTTTTTTAAAATAAAATAAAAATTAAAACAGATAAATTGCAATTACTTTTGGAGGTCGACATGGACAAGGTGAAGTAAAATAATTTGTTTTTGTTATTTTTTTTTTATTATATATTGAAATTGGTTTCGCTTTCTAGTTGATAAAGTGTAGTTCTTGTTGTTCGCTTTCGTTTTTAAATTAAAATTTATTTTAATTATTAATTTTAAATTTATAATTACTAATTATAATATTACTATCATTAATTCTCATCGTTATTTCTACCATCCTGGCTGTTTTTGTTGTTGTTTGTTTTTTATTATTACAATATTTAGTTCTTAGTTCTTTGTTTTGTTTCTGTTTTTATATTATAACCTTTGTTTACTTTATATTATATTATAAATTTTAATACAATTTAAATATTGGCTATAGATCATCTGACATAAACGAATTTTGGGACCTGGACTCCTCTATTCGGCGAATTTGCTGACGAAGATACATAATTCTGTGAAATGCAGAAAATGGAGAGAGAGAAAAGATATTGTAATTTTTGCTTTGGAAGTGGAAACCACCCAATTATGTACTTACTTTTGTTCTTGTAATGTTGCTGTTATTTCAGTTACCCTAACTAAACTCCTAGCACATTTCAAGTCGGCAGACACCTTCGTACATTGCAAGTCACCGTGAAAATGTGTTTCCTCAGAACATTTTTGCGCCTAAAATAATAAACAGAAGTTTCTTAAGTTTCTGGAACCACTTGAAACCAATTATCTCTAAGGGGTTAATTGTCTCAAGTGTCCTGCCCAGTTTGGTATGGGTATGAAAAAATCAATAAAGAATCAATTCGAATCATGAGTTCCTAAGCGAGAACTGTTATGGAATGTTGTTTAAATAAAAAAAAGGAGAAATAATACTTCCTTAAATACTAAGCTAATATTCTAATACTCTAATACGCTCGCGGTGTGGTTTTTAGTCAGCAAAAGAATGAAGCCCACCGTTATCGGCTTTAAAGCAATAAATGAACGGCTATGCACCCTTCGCGTGCGGGGCAAATTAAAAACATAAGCCTCATAAACGTTCACGCACCTACAGGGGATTCCCGAGATGATGAAAAAGAAGAACGGGAACTCCATGCCTGCCCTCAGTATGATGTAAAAATCATTTTGGGGAAACGAATGCTTAAATAGGTAGGGAGCCAGTATTCAAGCAGTACATTGGCACCCCTATCTTACACGAGAACACTAATGACAACGGACAACGAGTCATAGAGATGGCAGCAAGAAATATTTTGGTCATTGTGAGTACAAGGTTTGCGCGTAAAAATATCCTCAAAGACACCTGGGTATCCCTGATGAAGCCACTCGCAACCAGATAGACCGCCGCCACAACCCGAACCTGATGACGGTACGAACGTGCCCTTCGCAACGAAGAGACCAGAAAGAACTGCGGTCAAGCGATAGGACTCGCCCACGACAGACCATTGCGGTCCACGGCCTTGCTTCTCTCAACCATTTGTGTTGAGTATGCATATTTTTGCACACAAATGGAGGGGACCTACAATTTAATGCCGGATCCGAACGGCGAATTAAGAAGCTTTCCGTGAAAATTTATTACTCTCGGATGTTTGTCAAACTTTCGCGAGAGGTGGGACACCGTGAAAAATACTCTGGTGTTACTGGGATTCGAACCATGAACCCCCTGCTCAGCAATCCATGCTCCTATCCACTGCCACGGCGCCACAATATCCAAACAAAATAACAAAGCTGCTGACCACACTAGTGCAATTTGCCAGCATTGAGGCAGGAACTGCATAAATGGGATTGACAATGAGACTAGACAATGTAATTGATATCAACAATATAGGTATAGTTATACATTAACTTGTTGATCAGACCGTCGCAAGAGCTCACAAATCAAACGAAGAATCGTTCATTCCAATCGTAGTTTCTTTGTGCAAGTAGCAAACCACTCCGCGGACCAATAAGAAGACCTTAATCATATGAATCCAATACTCTATTAAAAGCGGATGAAGATATCCTTTTTTGGTCTTGCTGAGGCCAGGTTTCACGCCGAACAATTTATTTGAAAAAAATCTTGTAAGGATTATATATAATGTGTTTTTATATTAAGATCTAGGAAGATAGAGTAAAAAATCCTTTTCCAATGTACTTATCACAATATTCGATTATAAATTCAAACTCTTAAGGTCTGATTGCTTACCTGTTTCTCTAATATATCAGCTTGCCAATTTGTTACGTGTGTTATCAAATCAGCCCTAAAATACTTTGCTAGTTTTGGTGATAAATCGGGACCCTGCGAACGTCCGGCTTGCCCTGATGAAGTGACACAGCTTTGCAATGTGCTTAACGATGCTGACGACGTACCTTCCACTAAAAAAAGGAAACAAAAACAGCATTATTTAAATTTTAAACACAAAAAAGAAAACACAACACCAGCAACTTACATTTACGTTGTTCCGTATTATTACCACTTATATCTAGTTCCTGTGTAGGCGTTGGTGGTCCCTCTCCTGCCCCATGCCCACTACCAGCACCAGCTAGTGATGCATTTGATAAACTAGATGAGGAACAGCCGCCGCCAACTGAATTGATGTGGCCGCCCTCGACAGTCTTATGTCCGAATTGTGTATTACAGGCATACGAAGGTACACCAACACCTATTCCACCGCTGCATACACTGGTAACATGTGAGCCAATGCTGTTGTTGTTGCTGCCAGGAACGCCAGAAATGGACGAAGTGCCTAGAGGACTTTTCGTGTAGTTCAATGGTGACATACCGTGAGCATGCGTTAGATTGTACAACGGTGAATTTAATGGATTATCTCTGTGTTGTGTTTGGAAGAAAAATGTGTAATGTTTAAGAACCTGTCATCGTAAGAACGACATAAAGCTTTACCTTAAACTAATTACGCCTGCAGACACAGCTGAACTTGAATGATTTGAGTCAATTGAAGGCCCTCCAACTGTGCCACCAATGATATTCATTGCTGAATTATGATCACCATTACCACCAACTGACGACATCGAACCTAACATGCCTAGTGTTTGCTGCTGCTGTTGTTGTTGATGATGGTGGTGGTGGTGATGCTGCTGCTGCTGCTGGTGATGCAGCTGGTGTTGATGCTGTTGCTGGTGTTGCCGCAGCAGAATTGCATTTTGCATTGCCTTCTGGGAATTCATATCTTGCTCTTGAAGAGATTTTGTGCTCAACTTTGGTGGACCTGGTGCATTTGAGTTCAAATGATGATCCGTCTGATTGGATTGTGTGTTTGATGGAAGATGCGAACCGGCCTACGAAAATTGAACATAAAAAAAGGAAAACTTTTGATTCCAACCCAAACTACTTACGTTTGTTTGATTCGGAGATGAAACTTGCAGATTCGATGATTGCTGTACAACAGAATCTAATTTTCTGTGATTGCTATTCTGTGAACCTGGCTGTGCACTAGAACTCGACACTGCACCTCCAACACCACCACTACTAGCAGAACCAGAGGATGAGAAATGCATTTGTGATGAGACATTGGCGTTGGGATGCGAAGCAAGTCGTGGCAATGCATTTGGCAGTAGAATTGTCGTTGAAGCACCACCACCAACACTGCCACCCGGTGCACCAACTATCGTAGAGCCGCCAACGCCGCCGCCGATTGACGCCAGCGGAGCTGATTGGTCATTGTTGAGTTGAGCTGTCTTCGGAGTACCAGTCAGAGAATAGCTTGCTTCAGATGTTGGTGTCGAGTCTCCCGGGCTTATATCCATGTCAGCATTGTCTGCCAACCGTCCTGAACGAATGAGAATATGAATATAAAAAAATGCACCTCTCTATATGACGAACACAATATTTACCATCGATACGTCTCCGATGACTCGGTGGACCACCTCCGCCACCTCCTCCACCACCACCACCACCATCATTTTCATAGTTCCACCTGATCCGTGAGTTTCCTCGAGAACTGGAATGTTTTGTATATGCTAAGGGGATAATAAAAATTAGCATTTTTTTTTTAGAGATTCGGAAAAAAGTAAAAAAACGAATACCAACCAGATCTAGAGAATCGATCATCGCGATCCCTATCACGATCCTTGTCTCTATAATCCTTTTCTCTGTGCTGATCCCGTGCAAGTGATCTGCTGGAGAAATATTAAGAAGAAAAACGTTTGATTAACACACAGTATGACAGGTAGGTAGTTGGGTACGGTCGTCCCACAGCATTTACCTTTCTTTTTCAATCCATTCCTTTGGTTTCTCCCATTGTGATACTTCTGTTTTGCAGTTGTAGTAATACATTTTGCCTAGAAAATGTAAAATTAAGCATATAATATGGCTTTTTTTAACTTCAAAGTTATTCTGAGAGTGTTGTCATCTTCCGGGTTTTGCAGGACTGTTTGTCCAGACAGATTTTTTGTTCCATTTGAAATGGATTACAGTAGACACTTGAATAACTAATAACTACTTTTTGTCCATTTAGAAAACTTTATCCGTTATATTTAAAAATCAATTAAATTAAGCATAAGAATGCTATTAACAATAAAATCAGCACTTGGAAGTATTAGTTCGCTTTACCGCAAGTCATCATTTATTTAAAATAGAAATACTCAATAGAAATATCCAGATGCTGTTCGACTGTCCACCTATGCAGCCGCTTTATTCGTGTCACTTTAAATACTCATCAGTCAACCTACTCTTTTCCGCCTCGATAGCAAACGGTTAAAAACAACACCTTTATAATATTCGGTGGTACGGCTTAGAGGGATAACTTCAACATTTGATATCAAAGGCATAAAATATGTAAATAATAAATCAACAATTGCGTAAATGTATAAATTAAGACCAAGGGTCATCATGCAGAAGTTTGGAATTTCTAATCTCTTATGAAAGTCCTAGTCACGCCATTCTTTCAGCGTATGATTTGCAAATCCCGATATGTTATTGCGTCGATTTCAATGTACACAATTCTGGGTAGCTTCGCCATTCTGGCCAGACAACACTCGAAGAAAGTTGTGTTGAGATATTCGCTTAGTTTAATCACCTAACTCTGCTTGTAAATGAGCCTTCAAGAATACCTGAGATTGCAAATCATTCCGTAAACACCCTTGACTTGTTCCTTACCTATCGTCTTGATGAATAGTCTGCCTAGTCTTGGCTCGTCTGACCATTGTGTTGTATTAGCTAATTTCTCGCTAATGCGTAAAAACCGTATGGCAGAGATACGAGAAAGCCAATTGGGACGTCCTTAACAGCTTTTTTGGGAGTATTAACTGGTCGCTATTATATCGCGATAGCAACGTGGATGTGACCGCCGCACCGATGCAATCACAAGCATCATCCTTATTGGAATGAGATACTTTATCTCTTCCAGGAATAAGTCTGTCAAACCAAAGGAGGATGGAGCTGTAAAGAGGCTTCTAGGATTCTTGGAGAGGTATGCTTTCGGTTTTACAAAATAAATCCTACTGAGGGAACGAAATAAATGTTTAAACGACCTAGAAATGATCATGGAGAATCAAATTCGCCTACAACCAAAAATTAACGCAAGAAATACTACAATGTCCCAAAGGTAGTAAACTTTTTTGGTCTTTCGTGAAAAGAATCAAAAATACAGCCTCGTCGTCAATTCCAACGCTCATTTACAAAGACATTCCAGTTGTCAGCTTTAAGGACAAGGCCAATCTGTTTGCTGCTAGCTCCACGCTTCCAGATTGTGCCTCCTGCACCTCAGAATATTGAGCACTCTATGGGACAGATTTACATTCGTACTCGTGCAGTTGCTAGAGTTTTAAACGATTTCAACACTCACAAATCCGCTAGGGCAGATGGTATTTCCCCATTAGTTTTGAAGAGGTGTTCTTCCAAGCTGACATTACCATTGCGTAAACATTTCCATCTATCCTATTCTTCTGGACTCTTCCCGAGAAGTTGGAAAGCAGCCTTTGTCTAGCCCATACATTAAAAAGCGAGTAGACGTCTCCTTCTTCGTGCCGACCGATAGCACTTTCATCCATTCTTTCCAAAGTCATGGAAACGCTGATCAATTTTCAGCTCATGAAATATCTTGTCTATCTTGGTGTTAGAATATATTGGTGATTTGATGGTATGTTCGGTGAGATACACCAAACAGTGGAACCGGTCTTTACATCAATATATGGTGAAAGCAAAGCTGTTGCACTCGATATTTTCAAGCAATTTTCAAGCCATTTTCAAGGCTTTTTTGTCCAAAATGCGTGTTAATGGAGTCGATGATAAACTGCTTCATTGGATTAGAAGCTATCTATTGAACTGCTCAATTCAAGTTGTTTTGGATGGTTTCAAGACTAAAGTACATCCCTTAAATGCTGGTGTTCCCCAGGGCTCTGCTTTAACTCAGACACTCTCAGGGGCCAATTTTGATATCCCGCGTGTGACGCGTGTCGCGTGTGGTGCGTAGAAAAAAAACTCAAAAACTAATAAGGGTTCGACTCAATCCCGGCGCTAATTAGTAGAATGCAGAGTAGGCTTGCCGGGAGACCCACTCTGAAGGCGAAAAAAAAGCATACATGCAAAGCAAAATAAATCAAATGAAAGAAGGGGATCCAGGGGATCCAATTTCAAACCTGTTAATGTGTTGACGGTCTTTGGCCCAATGTTTTGGTAGGCATTTTGGTCCTTTCGGTGCGTAGAGCCAATCGTCGTGGAAGGACAAGCTTTGTGATGTTTACTGATGAAATAACAGAAGCTCTATGTGGGGGAATAACAATTGCTACATGCAGATGATTTAGTCCTACTTGCGGACTCACCGGAGAGCTTGCGGAGAATGATAAACAGGTTACAAAAATGTAGCGAAGTGGGGAAACTAAGGGTCAATATAGCCAAATTCCAGGTCATGGTTTTTAGAAAAGGTGAAGAAAGATATGCGAGAAATGAAAAGTGGTCAAGAGCTAGAAATAGTTAAGTCGTAAAAATACCTCGGTACCAATATCTCGAATAACATGAATATGGAGGAGATATGGGGTTTTCCCCCACTATTTATGAATAACTTATAACTTGTTACATTATCCCGTATCCAAATATTAAAATATAAATAAATATTAAAGTATCTAATAGCCATAGCCATAAGAAATATTTGATAAGGCACTGCTTGATTTGACTAGTAACTACCTTCCTGGCCGTTCAATCCAGGTCGTATTGGACGGCTTCAAATCCAATGTTTACCTCATAAACGCCGGTGTTCCAGAAGGCTATGTTTTGTCTCCGACACTCTTTCTCATTTTCATTAATGATCTATTCGCTTCTTGGATACTTCTAATCCAATCTCTTCTTTCGCCGACGACAGCACTCTTAGCTTGACTCCCATATTCCCATTAAATGCATTCCTCACAATGCCTTTTGCATACGAACCGCACTTAGAATATTAACGTGCAAACAGCGAGTGAACAGACAAGCAAAGTGTGGCACACTCTGTGCCAAGGGCAATGTCATACAAGACATAATAACGTTCAGCGGTCGTTTGCTCGTGACAATAAATTTGTCTACTGAACATTGCAGGCAAGCGAGCGCTGGTCGTAAAAAGCATTTGGTCATTTACCCCCCCGAGAGTATCATAATATTATTAATAAATAATTGGGTCGGTTGCCTATGGTAATAAACAGTCAAATCAGCAACATAGGTAAGCGACCCAAAGCATTTAAAGTATTCGGTCTATTACTCTACTGGAATGTAATAATGCTGACCAACACTATATGGGATATTGGGTCAGGAATCAATACTGACTTGTATATATTGATAGATATTCGCATTGTATTTATAGATATTATTAATATGTATTAAGAGTCTTCGGACTACTATAAATAAGAACACAATTTTTGAATAAAGCGGACTTTTACTTAGGTCGTGATAGAAGAAGCATCAGAGGTTTTATTTGGGCGCTAGAATAGCCTTCAGCACTGGGAAGTTCTTTCCACTATCTGTATCCTGAAGTCCCACCAGAACTACAGTCCTAGTCGTTTTGGTTCTCTTGCCAATAAATAGCCAGAGCTAGTGGATATTCAAGAGGACTTCAGTAGTCGTCCATCTCGAACGAAGTAATATTACTTCAAACATATATTTGTGCTATTCGCTGGCTTTGCGAAAATAACTACTTCATTCAGCGCTAGCTACTCGCTCGAAGTAATATCCTTAATTTTTTAGTCAAATGAACCTGAATTTCATACCACACCTTTAAGATTTGCCAGTCAATTGCTCTTTGTCTAATCTGCGATAGAGAGGATACCTTTCACTTCTTGGGCAGGTGTCCAATTGTAAGCGAAATAAGGTGTCAGCTTTTTGATACGGGGACCCTGCAGGAGGCTGATATGGTAACGATTCTAAATGACACGGACTGTGGAACAAAATACAGAAGAGCTATACTCGAACAAACATTAACATTATCATTAACACTATCGTCAAACACGGGTAGGCGGCTTTTTAACCATGACTTAAATTTAAGAATTACAAAACTTATCATATCCATCCCATACCATTATCCACTTGGCACTTGCATCGAGGAAACTGAAAACCTCGCAATTATCGTTATGTGGGTTAACGACAAGTTTTTTTTTTGTAATGAACACATATTTACCGTCGCCAAAAATGCTGCGAGATGTTTGGGTTTTCTAACCCGGTGCAAGAAATATTTCGCTCCCTCTCTTCTGGCTACTATCTTCTAAGTGTGTAAAGATAGATTCCTCGCCGTGGTACACCCTGGATAATGCTAAATGTGATATCACAAGAGGAAGCGAGGTTAAGATTACTCTCCTGGCCATATTACAAATAAGAAGTCAACTGAATTAAAATTAAACAAAAGGAATCATGTCCAACATAACTGGTGCTTCCCAGCGCTAATTGATAATAAGTTCGAATATGCCAACTTAATATCGATGTAGCCGCCATCCAAGAGATTAATAGTGCCACTCAAAAGGTTAGAGAGACTGTCGCCAGTTACTTCCAGATAGGATTCAACTACCACCAGTCATATGGGTCAGCAACCTATGTAAAAAACTGGTAAAGATGACGTAAAACTTATAAGCACTAACTCCAGAAACAACACTATAATTGTAGGCCTCCAAATTGTAAGCATATACAAATCTCCCGCTGCACCATGGCCGCCTAACGTACTTAATATCCCAAACCTACCAACGGTTTTCAATTGTGACTTCAACTACCATCATAGCAAAAGACGACGCAAAAGATAAATCGACTGTTCACTCCTGCAGATGGCGAAAAGGCTACAACACAGATCTGTGCTTCGTTACTTGTGATGCGTAACATAACCTTCTACCAGCTTCTTGCACAGTGCTGTCGGATTTTCAGAAAAATCAACACCGTAAGGTCATAATCGATTTCGGTATCCAAATAGCATTAAATGATTCGGTACAAAGAAGTTTTCGAAACCATATTGGAATAACTTTGCTAATGAACTCGACTCATACTCCCAACAGTATCTCAAAAATATGACAGATTCGTAGGTATTGTAAAAACAATCGCTAAAAAACATATACCCCATGGTTTCCAAAAGGAATACATTCCTGAATGGACTGAAGAAAGCGAACAATTTTATACTGACTTTGAGGTATCTGGAGAACCGGCAATCGGGCACCAATTTCTAAGATCGCTTGACGAGACGCGCAAAAAGAAGTGGTAATCAACTGTCAACCAACTTAACTTCACCCACTCTAGCAGGAAAGCATGGAGCCTTCCGTGCGCAATCTAGGAGGAAGTAGTATCTCAAAAACGACAAGTTTCTGCATCGACCCAAATAAAGTGGCTAGCCGCATTGTAGACATCTCCCGTGCCCCCGTGGACAAGGCACATACAATCATACCCAAACGTGCACTGATGAACCTCAAGATCAACACCCCATAAACATCACAGTTTTCGAGCACTTTTACAACAGAAGAGGTCAGTACTGCTCTTACCGCAGTAAAAGCAGGGAAAGCGGCGGGGTTTGATGGTATGCATCCGGAGATTATTGTATAAAGCGGTAAAAACAGAAGAAGTTTGGTAGCAGAATTCTACAGCAATATACTAGAAACAGGTACAATCCCAACTGCATTCAAGAGAACGAACGAAAATCATTGCTATTCTCAAGCCAGGTCAACCAGCGCTTCTAAGCACTTGCTACAAACTCCTTGAACGCCTTATCTACAATCGGAGAAATCCTACAATTAATTAAATCAGACCCATCGAACAGACTGGTTTCCCTGCGGGTAGAAATTGCACGGACCACGTGTTATCCTGGACGACACACATTTAGGCAGGCAGGTAGCTCAAAAAATGGGTTGCTTTTGTCGAGTCAATAGCAGCATATGATAATGTTTGGAAGGATGGACTCATATTTAAGTTGCTGAAAGTAGTTCCCTGTCTAAAGACATCACGCCTTATAAACATCCTACACTCAAACCGCTTTCTTCAATTTTTCATTAATGCTTACAAAAGCAGGGTAAGAAAGCTAAATAATGGTATTCCCCAGGAGTCCGTCCTTGCCCCTCAGCTTTTCAACCTTTTCATCAGCGATATCCCTACGACCATATCGAGGAAATTTGGATACGCAGATGATCTGGCAATAGCTACGCAGGATAAGGACATAACGAACACATAGAGGATTTTAACGCTAGACTTGAAGCAACTCAACATAGACTTCCGACAATGGAGACTGTCCCAGTATATCTAAAACGTAAGTCTGCTGTTTTCAAACAAAACAAATTGCAAACTACAGACTTAATGTCCAGTTTAACAACATCGCACTTAAACACAGCTTAAACCCAAAATACCTAGGCGTAACACTGAACAGATCCCCAACTACAAGCAGCACTTCAACAAACGTGGCTTGCAAACTCAAAACGAGCAATAACATCCTGCAAAAACTGATTGGATCGACATTGCATCAACACTTCGTACTGCAGCACTCTACAGTGGAATACTGCGCTCCAGTGTGGCTGAATAGTGCCCATGTACAGAAGGTGGACGTGCAACTGAACAACGCCATTGGACTCATATCCGGCACTGTAAGGTCAGCACCAACACAATGGCTTCCCGAGCAACATTGCTCCACCTCACTTGCGCCGCCTAAACACACATTTAAGGGAGCGCAACAAAATGCTGTCTAACACCGAACTCCCCATTCACGGGGACATAGCTACCGTCTGGTCACATCAGAAAACTCTAAAATCTCGCCACCCAACCATTAAGCTCGCTGATGAACGGGCAAATGATGCATTTAACAACAGCTCTGCCTGGATATCGGAATGGGCATCGTCTACGCAAGTTGACACCATTACCGTCTAGACGCCATCATGTTTACTCTTTGGGTTCGACCTACCTCGCAACCTCTGGTCCACTCTTAACAGAATACGAAAAAATCATAGAAAATGTGCACTCTTTGTACCGATGGGAAAGCGTCAGTTCTTAAGGTTGCGACTGCGGGGCCCAACGACAAGTCATTCACCATATTGTTGCGGAATGCAACAAGCCTGCCTACTCTGGTGACATTCAAGATTTTGCGGATACAACAACATAGCTGTGAAAGACTGTTTACGAAACCTAGCTTTTGTGATATGGCCTAGCTGTCTTATTCAGTTTACCCTCAAGCCCATCTTCGGACGTACAGTTAAGTTCAGAGATTTGTTCTTCAGCCGTACAATACGTTTGTGGAAATATTTGAGGCACATCGTTAAAAACTTAGAAAGAAGACAGACAATGATACTACGAACCATCACCGGCGCCCCGTTGTTCATTAGAAATTGATATATCCTACGTGACCTGAAAATGCCTAAAGTTCAAGTTGAAATTAAAAAAAAACAGCAAACTATATCAACAAACTGGAAATCCCGTCCAAGCGTCTCGCTAGAAACCTCTTAACCGAAAACAGGCATACCAAACTAAAGAAAAGGAGAAACCCTTGCTAGATTATGTTCCAACTTGATTCACTCGTTAAATTGTTTAAAACTTGACAGTTGAATACACCGGTAAAGAACATTAATGTGTTATTTTTAAAGTCCCTAAGATTTGATAACTTATTGTAAAAATCTACGATTGATTCTATAAATGTAAAAAAAAAACTTTATTCCCATCAAAACCTCCTATGTGTAATATACTAAGATTTACAGAAGAAAGAAAAAGCAGAAATAAGAACACATAGTAGGGCATAATAGAAGCTATAGAAAACCTTTTTTTTAAATAATATGTCCACAAGGTAGTGTTGTTTTGTTTTTTACAAATTGACACATAGGAGGTTTTAAGAACAACGATGATAACCAATAGCCAAGGTATCAAAGTACGTTATCCATCGAATTTATGACAGGCTTTCTAAACTGTGTTGATCTTTTGCTAGTATGACACATAAAAAAAAGCCAAAAGGAGCTTATCGAAACATTACCAGTACCTGTTTTTACATATGTAGAGGTCATCTACAATGTAGTTAATGCTGATTCGATAAAACAGCAGCATAACATTTTTTTTTGGACCCGGATTATTTTTATGTATTGTTTCATTTCAGCAGTCATTTCGTATGTGTCCGCATTTGATATACACAATTTTGAGTTGCAATCAATCGGTTTTCCAAATAAACTAAACTAAATAATGAAAACACTTTTAATAACCAGCTAACAGATGGAGATTCTGTGTCACCTTTTGATCAACTTACCAGACGAACTGACATGCTCACTCCAATCGCCACACCTTGCCACACGTTCACCCCGATCATTGCGATCGCGATCACGGTCTCTGTCGCGATCGCTTCTTTCACGATCACGATCTCTATCACGATCTCGTTCCCTATCTCGGTCGCGATCATTTCCTCGGTCTCGCTTGCTATCTCTCAAATCACGATCACCACCACGATCACGATCTCGATCATCCGAACCGGATCGCTTGTCACCACTTGACACACAGAGTTTCGTTCTCCGGTCAAGCCTGTCGTGATTGGTGCGATGCTCAGTTTCGCGGTCATTGCCGCGTCTGTCACGTTTATCTGTATGGATATACAAGGGGGGGTTGTCAGAAAACTTGAAGCTGTTTAGGTTTTTTTTTCTCACCTGAAGAATATTTGTCCTTTTTGTAAACATCACGATCGCGATCCCTCATTTTCTGCATATAGCTAAAACGATCACTGCCACCCCCACCACCGCGGTCACCACGATCTCTATCGCTACCTCGTATATCGTGTCTCGATGAGGGTGAATCTATTTCTGGTGATTGCGATCGATACGATGAACTGTTACCATTATTTAATGAGCCTCCGCCACCACCTCCTCCACCACCGGCCGATGGAGAATTGTCACGTTCACGGTAATTTGATGAGCGACTGGAAGGTTCCCGATCATATTCTCGCTTTGAACTGTATTTAGAACTCTGGAAGGGAAAGATTAAAAAAAAATGAATAAATGAAATTGCAAATGACAACTCTTAGAAAAGGAACAAACAGATGTATAATTAAAAGTTACACCACCTTTATGCAACACTTTGTTAAATTTTAAGTAAATGAACTGAAAGAAAACCCATCCTTTTAAATTATCCCTATATTTTTCATCTTGGTTCTTTTATTGTTACCATATTTATGTTTAGCTTTACTATGAAAAGACATATTCGTTGTTTAATACAATTGAGATAGGATATATTTGCATTGTCATGCAATTAAATGACGAATTTTACAATTTAAGAAGATTCGTTATTAAAGTTGTCCGTTTCTAGTTGGTGTTGCTAGCGTTTCGGCTTTATTTTTGAATCTTTCCGATTTTAGAAAACTCACTAGACATTTTCAAACCTTACAAGCTAATTAGATATCAATTTCTTAATACTTAACCTGTGTTATGGATTAGGGCTTAGGAAAGTACTCTCAACCAATTGATACGTTTGAGAAATCAATGAACGTGGCTCTAAAAGCCTCTTGTCTCTGCCTAAGACGGTACAAGAAGGCCATCAAAGAAGCCAAGCGATGCTCTTGGATGGATCAATCAATCAATCAATTGAAACTACCAAAGACTCTGCTAGAATTTGCAAGATTCTGGCGAAAGAAAGCACCTGTCCGACTTTCATCAAGAAAGATGACGGTGGCTGGACGGCATCTGCGGCAGAATCCCTGGATCTTCTCATAAATACACTTTTTCCCACCAGCAGCTATCAATGCGCAGATAACTTGGAAAGGTTGCATGCTGAGCATGCTGAGTCTCCTGGCCTGGATGGTATACACCCGATTACACATGTTGCTGGAGCTGTCAACTCTCTGGCTAATGAAAATTTTCAGAAGCTGTTATGTACCCCTCAACTGGAGAGGAGTTCGGGTGGTTTTCATACCCAATGCAGGCAGAAGAGGCCATGAATCAGCAAAGGATTTCAGGCGTCTGAGTCTCTCATCGTTCTTGCTAAAGGCTCTAGAGTGAATTCTAGATAATCATATCAGGCAACGATTTGAAGTCACACAAGCATCGAGATCTCAACACGCATATCTTAAGGGCAGAAGGGGTTTTCAACAATGTTCACATTAAGGCAATCAAGGAAGCTCTGACCCAGTCTGGAGTGGAATCCTTCCTTACCCAATGGAACATATCCATGCTTGGCTGCAGGATTATATAAGCCAATCTTGGCAGCAGTAACATTACCAAATGAGTCGACAGAGGCACCCCCCAAGGAATGGTCATCTCTCCCTTACTGTGGCTGATGGTAATTAATGAAATGCTACTAAAACTTGAAGATGATAGGACGAAGGTAGTTGCGTATGCAGATGACGTGGTGATGCTCGTATCAGGCCACTAATTTTCCATATTCAGTGAAGTCATGGAAAGGGTTCTGGGTAGAGTCAACTTCTGGGCAACAAGCTGTGGCCTTGGAGTCAACTTGGAGAAGACCGAAATGGTTTTGTTCAACACAAAATCCAAAATACCGGCCTTTATCCTTCCAAAACTCAATGGAAAAAGTCTCAGTCTCACCCCCAGCGCCAAATATCTCGGAATGATCTTGGATAGGAAGCTTAGCTGGAGGGCTAAAAACAGGGCTAAGAAAGCATGCGTGGCCCTCTATGCCAGCAGCAAAACCATCGGAAGGAAATGGGGTCTTCAACCAAATATGGCTCTTTGGCTGTACACAGCTGTTGTACGGCCAATTCTCACCTCATGGATCGCTAGTTTGGTGGCCAGCGATGAACAAGAAGTATAACGCCACCACACTCAGCGGGTTACAGCGATCGGCAGCAGTAGGCATTACAGGAGCTCTACGGTCTTGCCCGACCGATGCCCTTAACACCATCTTGCACCTATTACCTCCGGACATATTTATCAAGTATGTTGCGACGTGCAGTGCAGTACGATAGCTAGGCCTCGATAATATTTCCCGAGCTAATGTTTTGTAAGGGCTGCTTTATAGTTTGCTGGATCTAGAGGTGCGATAACTTGGTTTATCTCTTCGCGGAAGATACGAATATCAGATCGGATATGCCTGGGTGGTGTGTTGAGGGTGAGCAGGTCACGGTTCGGGTGATCGGTTTTGTGGCATGCCAGTAGGAATTGTTTGGCGAAAAGCTTGTTGTGCTCTTTCACTTTTAGTATTAGGGTTACTTTGCGGAGATGGTCCTCATGTGACATGCTATGACTAGTGATGATGCGTAGAACACCATTCTGACCGATTTGAAGCTTCTGCCATTGTGTGTGGCACAGGCGAGTGGTCTAGATTGGTGCCGGATAGTTAAGGACCTATCTGCCAAACGCTTGATATGTGGTACGTAGGGTTTTTTGTCCTTACCCCATGAACTGCCCGCTAAGGATTTTATAACTTTATTTCTGGATATTACTCGTTTATCGATGTTTTTTGTTTTTTGTCCTGACGTTTATTAAGAGGCCTTACTTCTTAGCCGAAGCAGTCCAACTCCCTTACGAACGTGTGACCAGATTCGCAGCATTAACCCCGCGAATACCAGAACTGTCCAACTTAATCGCGAGATTGATCGCCAAGTCAACCAACACCGACGAACTAAGTGGTTGGGGTACCACCAATCTTGAGACAAAGGCTCAAAGAAACTTTGGTCCACGTAGGGACCTAACAGCCATCACCTTCAACAACACACAACAAGATTGCCTCAGCAAGTGTTCCTCAATGTTCTGTCACCAATTCATAGAACAGACTGTAATGAAAATAAGCAAGCTACTCTCAGGAACTTGCATAGACTCGACCACGACAACACCCAAAGTTCTCTACTTCACTACGAAGTCGAATCAACTATACACTGCAATGTCCTTTTTGTACTGAACCTACCTAAGGCGTTCGACACCGCTGACCTAGGTATCTTATTCCAAGACATCCAAGATTCACAACTCTCAATCACCACGAAACGATGTCTTCGAAACTACCTTAATGGCAGGAAGTCCTACGTCGAATTCCAGAACAACCAATCGCAATACAGGAAAGTTGTGACTGCACCATTCTTGCAAGGATATCCCCACCATCTACAGAAACATTAACGCCTAGCTCGATGTACTAGAATTTACTAGTCGAAATCTAATCCTGTCTCAAGAAAAAACGTCAACTACACTTTTCACCATCTGGACTAAAGAAGTCAACCTGCAGCACGACATCTTTATAAACGGCAGAACAATCCCTACAGTCAATCATCCAAAGATCTTGGGAATCATATTCGACAATCTGTTGACATTTTCCACTCATTCAAAAAACATCAATAAACGAGTCATGTCCAGTTCTGCGAAGAGGTAAACCAGTTTATGCACATACACCTCGGACTATAACGTGGCTCTTAAAGCGATTCATCAAGTTTCAGTTAGAACCGCACTAGATTTACACCAAAACAATATCGTCCTGGGTGGTCTCCCTCCTCCTATACATCAAAGCGAAGAAAGCCTCCCCAGGCGAACCAGATCAACTTTATCACAACTGAGATCAGGATGGAGCTCCTTTCTGAATAGTTACATACACCGTTTATGTGACAGTATCATCGATCAAAGCCCAGACTGTGGTACGTAACCACATAACACCGTTCTCTATTCAGCTGCCCGTCCCATCCGACATCACTTACATCGCTATCCCTGTGGACACACCCCGTCGAAGCAGCCGCATTTCTGGGCTTGGACTGTTCCGACAGCAACCAAAACACAACCCAACGTTTGGACTATTACGAATCTACATAGTTGCTACAACAACAACAAGAGAAGGAGGATAAAAGAGGATATGTCTACGGGTTTGTGTTTTGTTTTGAATGCCTGTGGATCATAGCGGTATGAAAAGACAGAGCTTGACAAAGCATTCCACATACGTGTTGTACGAAGAATATCTGAACGTAACTGACGTCCGAAGATAGCCTTGGGGTAAACTGATGAGCGTTTAGAGCGCCACGAGTTTAAGTAGAGTGGTGGCTGTTTCTCTTGAGCACCGCTAATGGAAGCGATGAAACAGTGACAAGCAGGAAACGTTCGTGCCGTTTTAAAGCGGATCTATTTACTTTGCAATGTTAACGTCAACGTTGAGCTTCAATTCTCGCTTTTGTATTCTCTACTTGGTGGTCTTAGGCGCATCTGACCAGATATAACAATTGCACTAAGATTGGTGTGAATAACACCTTGTAGATAGGAGCTATTGCAGCAAAATGTCAGTAACTTTCAAGTATTCTATTTGTATTTTGTCGTAATATTAGGTAAATCCAATAAGCAAATTGTCGGAATCATTAATTCCATGTAAAACACCACTAAATAAACAGGATTTCGCTGAATAAGAACATAACTTTCGAATACACATCAAAAATAACCACTGACTTCAAAAGGAAAAGCTTTCCACATAGTGTTCGTAGTGTAAATACACATTTTCACTTGTTATTAAATTAAAATTAAGATTAGAAAACTCGAAAGTCCTTGTATTTAGGGAGGAAAACCCTTTTCCTGATTTTGAATGTTTTAGATGTAATGTCACAAGTCATTCACTTCAACTTCAACAGGGAGTAATGCCCAACCCATAATAGTGCGTGCATTATATCCTCCTAATGCATTTTTTTTTTTTTTGAATACATCCTTATTTCCATCCTTGCTGACTACTACTGCTGTTGATCCTATCAGAATGATAAACGATTTTAATAATTTCCTGCCAGACGATCTCCTATTGATGTTTATATCCTGGTTCATAATGAAGTGAAAAAAACACACTCCCACTTCACTCAAGGGAAATCAAGAAATTTCAAAATATGTACATACAACCGAATAAATAAGAAAATTAATTAATAACATAATAGTGTGCAGTGTTGGGACTGTAAATTTCAAGAAAAGAAACCAATTAAAGTGATGGATAAGGATGTGAGACTCACCTGATAAGAATGGGATTGATGCTTGTCAAAGTACCTGCAATAAAAAGGAAACCAAAAACATCAATAATTAAGTCTCAATATTAAAGAAAAACAAAATAAAAAAACATTAAAATGAAGAAATTATGGAAAAGAAATATTTTCTATTAAGTCCAGACAACAAGTATACTTAGGGGGGTAGGTGAGGAGCTGGCGAAAGTAATAATGCAGCAAATTGCGATCGAGAATGTTGGAGGAAGAAAATATTAATACAAAATAAAAAAAATCAAGTCACTTAAATTACAATTTAGAGATTTACAAATGGAAATACAATTAAATTAGTAGAGATACTATAAGTGATGATGATGGAAAAGCAATTAAATTACTGTGACAAAATGTTGGAAAATTGAAAGAAAAAAAAAGAAGAAAATTACCCATCGCTCATACGTTGTGGTTTTCTTGCATGCATTACCATCAATGCAAAATTTTTCCGTTTTTATTGGGTTTTAGAATTTTTCTTTTCAGCTTTTAAGCGACTTTGTGTGTGTTCTTCTCCTGTAATTGGTGGTACTTGCAATGTAACGAAAGTGGGAATACACAAATTCCAGAGCCTCTTTTCGCCGTTTCTAGACGAACTCGACCGGGGGACGACTGCTCTCCTAGCTATTGCTTTTGGATTTTTTTCCCTTGAGAACAGAAAAAGAAAAATGTCGATTTTGGTCGAGCAGCGACTTTATTTAATTTTTTCGACGAAGATGACGACGGACAGAAAAAATTGGCCCATCTTCTACTTCATTCAATCGTCGATAGTTTTCCTGTTTTTTCTTAATTGTCGAGAGTTTTACTATTTTAATTTTCTTCTTTTAGATGAAAACTTTTTCTCCACCGATAAATTTTTCTTTTTCTGTCGTGAATCTGTTGACTCCTTCGCTGAATACCAATTGCCTTTGCGGCGGCACACACACAACTGGAACGTGTGGCTGTTTTATTATTTTTGGTGTACCTTCCCTTCTTTCAAATATTATGCAATTCTTGCAATTATTTGTTTGGTATTTCTTTTACGACATTCCAGAATTAAATTTGCAAATAAAAAATTTAAATAAATTAGAGGAATTAAAAATTAGAGAGCGAAGAAAAATTGAAATTGATGTCTTCGTCTTCGTCTTGATGTGTCTTGTCTGTCTGTGTCGTTGTCGTCTAAGGCGAAAAGGTTCAATGGGATTACTATGGCCAATAGCGTTACTGCTTATTCAGACTGTTTTCTGCACATTCAAAATATAGAAAGACAGAGATGTACACTGATAGACATTTGATATAGACGCCGCCATGTCACATTCGAAAAATTCAAGCCAGAGTGAGATATCAATTGTAATATCTCTATCGACTTCTCTTTTTTACTTATTTGTCAGGATAGGAATTTAGGAAGTTTCTCATGAGTCTGTTCATTTGTGTTTTGCTAATGTAAACATAAGACTTACTCGTTGTTTCCATTTCAAAAATTAAATTATACAATAAAATAATTTGCTTGGGTGCTTATAAACGGGCTTCAAATAATGCTACAATAAATGACAGCCGAATTGAAAGCAAAATGTTGTAGGATTATTTGTATACGTGTAGAAGCACATAAGCAAATCATTTTATTGTAGCATTATAGTTATTTGAAATGGTAAAAAAGAGTTAGGCTAAGGCCACGCATTGAGCGGCAAGCGGCAGAGCGGAAGAGCGGCACTTAAAGCTGAGCGGCAAAAAAATTTAAAACATATGAAATTATATGGTTGTGGCCTCGCAGTCGCTAAGCGGCAAAGCGGCGCCACTCAGCTTTCAATTCTATTCTGTTATTTCAGTGGAGTGCTGAGCGGCCAGAATTCATCATGGCAAATTTTAATTGCAGAAATGCAAGGACGTGCTGTATTATGCCAAGATTTCAAAAACAAAAATATTACCAACAAACTGTGGAGTGAAGTGGGATTTTCTTTAAATTTTGCACACATGTGTATCGCTGATAGGCAACACTTTTTGTAAACATTTGAAAGTTTTCTTTAAATTTTACACACATGTGTATCGCCGATAGGCAACACTTTTTGTAAACATTTGAAAGTTATCGGGCCCCAGGACCGAAGAACTCCCATATAAATTTTTTTTAAAATTTAACCCAATTATGTTCAAACTGCACACGTGTTTATCTCGGATTAGAGAATTTATTAGAAAAATTTTTATTTTTATGGGCTGTTTCGTTTTAAACTTAAGACAATTTTGTAAATGTGAAAACGACGTTCTTGTAAAACACTGCAGCTAGCAGCACTCGGCCACGACACTTTCACTACTAGTCAACTAATTGCCGCTCAGCTTTATCTATCTATCGCTTGCCGTTGAGTGCGTGGCCTTAGCCTTACCGTGCTCTCACAATGAAAAACTAAGGCTCGATTTTATGAACGTGGATAGAAGATTATTCGGATTAATCGTCATATGCATTTTATGAACGACGATAAAGAAGAAACTTAATCGTTGAATTTTTTTTTATTGTCTGTTTTTTTTCTCTTTTTTGTGTCTAAATCAGTGGATAAAAAAATTATAGTTGTTTATTTTGAAGTTTTGACGTTTCAATTTATAAAACTTTTGAATGTTTCGAGAGACAGTTGATATTTTTTGTTTATTTTTTGTACAAATAAAATAAGTTTATTATAACAAATTCAGTTGTCCGAAAAAAAATCTCAAAAAGGACAGTTTGTATTGTAGAAAAACGCAAAAATGTAGTAACTTCTAAAAAAACCGATGCCATTATAAATAATAAAAACAATGAATCATGGAAATGCATTACCGAAGAATATAATGCTTTAAATATGAAGAATAAAACAGAAGCACAATTATGAATTAAAAATAAATTGGGTGAACTCCGCAATACAGCAGAGGAATTACAAAAAACTGCGGTAAAACTGCTATAAGCCGTTCATTTTTTTATCTTTATATTATTTATTGTCGCTCATAAAATCGATGAAATCTACAACAAAACCTTTGGCTGCAAATCATTTTATTGCGGATGTGATGGATCGGTTGGTGTATATGATATGACATTAGTTTGTGTTAAATACCTTATCTTTGCGATTTACGCGACATATACATTATATTAGAAAACTTAATTGAAAAATTAAATTTAAGCGAACTCCAAGAAGAACTCACGAAAAATATGAAATTGCCCAATGTGGATGCTTTACTTTAATCACGACCGCAATATTTTTGCCGAATTGGCGCTTCTTTAATTAACTTTTCAGTTTAATAAGTTAATTCTTTATCGAAGTTATTGAAGAACACTAAATACGAAAATAAATTCTAAGACTTTGTTCATTTATTCAGGCGTGAGTCAATATTTTCCATAAGTGAAAGTTATAAAAACAGAATTTAAAAAAACAATACTACAATAAATATAATTGTCGATGCATTTTGGAATGGCGGTACGCTTATTTTTATTAGTTTCATAATATCAGCCACAACGCCAAAGAAGTTTCATTTCCAACGCGCGTAAACGGTGCATGTTCATATATTTTTTTAAATACGGTTACGGCTTTTCTATTATGTATTTCATCAAAATTTTTTAACGGCTACTGTCAAAAATTGATGAGTACTTATACTTAAAAAAATAATAATATTGAAACCACTTTTAATTACTGGCAATAATAATCAAAAATCCATTCAACATAAAAATGATAAAGTACAAAATGTTTAGAGATGATGAATATAAGCTTAAATAATTTTTAAGTTCTTATATCGATTTGTACAATTATCTATATCAAAACAGCAATTTACTAAATTCTATAATTTTTTGGTGATGGCCGATTATAATGTATAAAGACGTTTAGTAAACTCATAAATCTGATTATTAAATTATATCATTACCACAAGAAGTTTGTGATAATTGTACGTATATTTATCCTCAATATTATTGTATTTTACTACAAGACATGTATTCTGATCAAGTGGCTTATTACAAATGTAACTTTTTTTTAAATTTTTTTACTAATCAAACTGCTAAACGGTTATAAAATTGTGATTTCTTAAATGAGATGAAGATAAAATGAGATTTTTAAATGTCAATAAACATCTTGAAGAATATTAATTTTTATCAATTTTTATGCATTTTAATCAAAAGGCTCGACCGATTGTTATGAATTTTATGTATATTTGGTAGCTATGAGAATAGGTTTGAAAGTGAAAAAAAAAAAAAAATTTGAGAACGACTGGACCGATTATTTATTTTATAAATTCGCCATAGTCCGAATAATGTAACTATATGCGAAAAAAAATAGAAAAGATGCCCGGAAAATTGTAAAATTCGGAAAAAACTGAAAGTGCTGTTTTGAATAGGATTTATGTATGAACTCGCGACCATAACTCACGATTCGAACTATGGATTAGCGTAATTCTTATTATGTTTTGTTCGTTTTAGTCCTAGGAAACAAAGACAATTACAAAGGAATGTCGAAAAATTCGCAAAAATTGTTTTCTTCGTTATGTTCCCGGAGATATTTTTGGCAAAATAAAATTCGGGAAAATTTGGAAAACGATAAATTGGATATATTTTGAGGAAATAATTGAATGTTTTCGGTGAAATGAAAACTTTGGAAAAACGCATTCCAGCCTATCTTAAAATAAAATTATATTTATGTTGATTCGCGATCTGTCCAGGAAAAGTCGTTATTTCATTTCTGTTTCAATAGATTCCAATTGTTTGGGTTACCTGCACAAATGTCATTTGACAGCTTCTTCTTTTATTTTGTGGGCAAAAAAATCTCCAAAAGGCCACAAAAGACCATCAAAAGGCCCCTAAGACCCCAAAAAGAATCACAAAAAAACCTCCGAAAGTCCCTCAAAATCCCCAAAAATCAATAAAGACCCCCAAAAGAACCCCAATAGACCATAAAAAGTCTCGCGGAAATGCCACAAAAAGACCCTCAAAAGATCCCCAAAAGACATACAAAAGGCGTCCAAAAGAATCACCAAAAAACCTTCAAAAGACCCTGAAAGGACATCCAAAAGACTCCCAAAGATACCCCCAAAAGACGCTCAAAATACCCAAAAACCCTCAAAGAACCTCCAAAAGATTCACAAAAGATCCTCAAAAGACTCCTTTAACGACCCTTAAATTACCATCAAAAGACCATAAAAAGACGGCAAAAGACCCACAAAAGACCCTCAAAATACCCAAAAACCCTCAAAGGACCTCTAAAAGATTCACAAAAGATCCTCAAAAGTCTCCTTTAACGACCCTCAAAAGACCCTCAAAAGACCTTAAAAAGACGTAAAAATACTCACAAAAGACCATACCGAATTTCATACAAATCGGTAGAGAAATTACTTAGTTCCCAAAATTAAAAAATGTAACACAATGATGTGACTAATACTGTGACGCGATATTGCAAAACCAATAGCTTTTCACAAGTTCACAAAACGATCAAAACAAATTTATTGAAAGTGGGACAGGACAACGTCTGTCGTGTCAGCTAGTTATTTATAATATTCTGGTTTATAAAAAGTAATGTTTAAATAAAAATATTATACTTTTTTTTAAGCTAATCTTATTTTTATATAAATATTTTTCTTAAAGCTGAGCTTGATTTGGCTATTGCAGTACTGGCTTTTAATTTTCCAATTATAAAAAATCCTCCATTTCGCATTAAATAACTTTAAAAAAAATTAATATATTATCGGATGAAGTATTGTTGTTTTGTTGTATTATGAAGTAATATTATGGGGGCTGGAATCTTCAGTAAATGTAAATTAAATTAATTTTTAGTTTTTTTTTTAAAAATTTGTTCTTAATTTTTTTTCTTTTACAATTCTTTTGCACTGAATAGATTTCTTATAAGTGCTACATTTTTTCAGATATTTGCAAAAAGTCAAAAAACTGTTCAAGTAAACTGGCACTTCCGGATAGCCGATTTCCGCCAAAATCTACTAGAAGCTCCAAATTTATGTTAAAAGTTTAAATTTGAATTCTCATCCCCATCAATTCAGCCGTCTGGGCTGTAGAGTGGACATAGGCAGACTCAAAGACAGAGATTTTTTTTTTCGCTTACGATACGGAAATGAGTAAATCTGCAAAAATCCACAGTTCGAAAATTTATATAACTACTATAATTCCTTTTACTATAGAGAAGAAAGTAAAAAAATTTTTAAATTGAAAATTGTGTTTAGTTTTCATTAATTTTTTATTGAACTTGGCATCATTTTTCGTATTCCAAATATTTTTTAAAACAGATTTGATTTTGTTTGAGTTGATGTATACCATATTTGCATTTTAATCGTAATCGTATATTCGTATTTCACAATCAAAGCAAATCAGGTGCCATCAATCCTTCCAAATAAATAACTTCTCTTCTTTCAATATTAAGAATAGTAAATCCCTCGACTTGATAACAATCGTTATCAACTTTTGTCAAATGTAAAACTTATTGTCTTCTCACCTCCTTTATATAAATTGTGTAAACTAAATGTCGCATTCCTTATATCATCTACTAACAACTACTTTTAGTTCTTTGATAAGGAATACAGCACTGCACATAACTCACTCACTGAATTTTGGTAATGCGCTGTACCTTAAAGTGTGAAGGGATCGTATTAAGCGCCACCGTAAAACACTTAACATACATGTCGCACCAACAATATTGTAAAGCATTGTTACAGAGGTAACCCTTACAAAAGTATGTCTGTTGTTTGTAAACAGTTAAATAATTATTATGGCAGGAAATAGGTTTAAGTAAAACGTCTCATAAAAACTCGTGGATTTCAAATTAGTACAGGAGTCATATGTATGCTGTATTCCATTATGCATTATTTAGAACAAATCCGATTTTCCGGTACCCTCGAATCATAGGGTGTTTTCCTTATTTATAAAAGAATTATATATAAAAGAATATTCACAAAGGAATGGAATACAAAGAATAAATAAAAGTACAACTTATGTCAAATTTGGAATATTCGGAATGTTTAGAACGTATTCTTTTTATACCAAATCGATAGGTAGAATAAACAGAATATCCTTTGGTCACGTGATTGATATTATGTTCCTTCTATTCTTTCTGTTGAACGAATTAAAGAATAGCATTTTATAAGCACCCTGCCCATAATAATAATGTTACGAAAATAGTACACTTAACAGCTCCATCTGTATATCAGGCAATATAGTATATAAAATTATGAGTAGGGAATTTTATATAAATTATACCAGAATTTAATGGATTTGCAAGGTGATTCTTTATGCAAATCAATTCATTAATCAAAGAATCGAACCAGCTCAACTGTTGATTTAGTACAAATACTCATCTTTCTTAGCAGTAGGATATGTGTCAGACTACTTGGCATGTAGATAGTACACTGTTTTATGTGAATATAAGTGTTATATGTTAATTAAAGTTGCAATTTGTGAGTAAATTAACTTGTGTTTTTATTTGCAAAATACGTTACGAACCCTAGAAAGCCTACAGTTCGCAACAATATTAATAAATAAGCACTTTTCCCAACATTAAAGTATCGTTCCTCGCCCAGTCAGCCAGTTAAGCGGAATCACCTCTCCCATCAATGAATCAACAGGATGTTCAAGAGAAAATTGCCGCCTTCCTCTGGAGAACAACAGATTTCATCTGTCACACTGTCGACGTTTATATCGAACTTTGTGTCAATGTGTATCATATGAGATGTAAACTTTTTATTTAAGGACTCTTTTGAAGCTTTTACGCGCTTATTTTCCTCTCATTTGGTGCAGGAAAACAGCGTGCAGGATACGCATTTTCATCAGCTCATCTCGTTAAAGCGTTAAAAGGAATTCCTTTCTTTGCAGAACTGCAGATGTTGATGTTGCTTGCTTTCGCTTTTACTCTCTCGCGCTCCCCTGCTCCTTGCCATCGACTCAATACTCTGTAATTCAAAGTAACAACGAAGGAGCAAGCAATGGCTAACATGCCAACAAGTAGCAGTTTCGTCCTGACTCCTGACTGGAACAACGCTAGAATGCCAGTGGAGGGATTTCGTCCTTTTCTTAATTGTCGTGGTATATATTTTTTATTGTTGTTATTACTTCTGCTGTTCTGGTAGTTGTCGATTGTCGTCGTCGTGTCTATCTCGTTTGTTTCCATCAAATTTCCTCATCTTTGTTCTAGAATCGCGTCCAATGATCCAACCGAATTCAAAATGCGAGTCGCCCTAGTTATTCATTTTGGTGTGCCAGTGTAGTGATCGTAATCGCGTTGTGTGTAGTCGTTAAGTACGCAATCCTTGTAATAACAAAAATTCTGTAACACCAGTTGAACAAATTACATTTGCGATTTAAGTTCAAAATTTTCTCAGCAGTCCAAATGCACCTGAAACAAATCACAAGAAAAATAAATTATTCACTTTGTTCTGAAGCAGCTCCTTAGAGTGTTGTATACAATGTGCCAAAGAAGGTTATTCAACAACAAAATGCAAACTCGAATTGCTATGTGCAAAATATAAAACAAAACACTTTCAAGTACTCGGAATAATCTATTCGACAGAAGCAAAAGGGTGTTACCCTACCGTCTACTGCGAACTACAACTGCTGCTACTGGAAGATCGATCGTGGCCGTGGTTGAGGCATTGGAAGGGTAAGGATCTATTATTTACTCTTTTCATTCTTTTTTAGCCTTTTTTGTTTAATGCCACCTTCCAGCTAAAAGTTCCAAAAAAGGGTTTCATTCATCGGTTGCATTCTAAAAGAGAAGAAAGAATTCACATACCCGTAAAAGTGGGAATGTTTAGATCCTTTCTCCCTGTGATGATAAATAAATGTGTTAATAACAATTATTGCAAGTTCCCTCACTTCCCCAGGTGCCTATCCAATCATATGTTGGCCATTTACTTCGTGCGTAGGGAACGTTTAAATTATTGCCACATGCGTCGAGCCTGGCGAGGGACAAATCATTTTCAAAACTTCTCATTGCAGAAAATTTATTGGAATGATACGTACTCCTTGCATTACTTATCTATTAACACACATACGTACATATGGCGAAAACAATCGAATCGCATCGTAGGCATGTTTCCTGCCTGTCACTGTTTTATCGCTTTTTCCACAAGCGGTGTTCAAAAGAAATATCCAGATGCATCCCGCCTATTCTCCAACCCATCCGTAATACCCGTGCCTCAACTCGAGCTCACGGCTCCACCATTAAGCCTATCTTCGGACGTACGAACCAATTCAGAAATTCCTTCTTTAGCCGCACGATAGTTATGTGGAATGATTTGCCTGATTCTGTGTTTCCGCATTTTGATGATCTGCAGTCGTTTAAGACACGCGTGCATAGACATATCATCCTTTACTCTCGGGGTAATTTTTAAAAAATGTACATGGGCACCACTCGGGCCTCAGAGACCGTTCACTCCAAAAATTGTACAAAAAGTTTTGTCCATCGGACATACACATGTGTTTAAAATTTGAAGAAAATCGGGCTAATCTTTAAAAGAATTATATGGGCACCATCGGGTCTCAGGGCCCATTCACTCCAAATATACACATGTATATAAATTTTGATGGAAATCGGGTAAATTTTGTAAAATATTTGTATGGGAGCCCGTCGACTCCGAGGCCCTAGGGGCACCAAATAGAAAGTGTTGTCATCGGAGATATGCAAGTGTGCAAAATTTCAATGAAATTTAGTGCAGTGCAGGTTGCAAGATGATGTGGAAGATTCACCAGGAATCGAGAATATCGAAAGCTTAGAGTTTACCTTTATTCAATGTAAAAGAGCATTTGGTAAATTATGGGGGCTGAGTCCGAAAATGGTACAGTGGTTGTACCTAACGATCATCAGAACCTATGCGGCAGTAGCTTGGCGGCCAAGAACTTGTCTGAAAATAGCTAAGAGAACACTAAACAAATTGTAAAGGAACGTCTGCCTGGGAATAACGGGCGCAATGCGCTCTACATGATCAGATGCTCTCAATACACTGCTAAATCTGCCACCTCTGGGTATAGTTATTCAGATGGAAGCGGCAAAAGCTATATGTCGACTTCGCAAGAATAAGGTCCTGGCATTATGAGCATCATTGTGTGCATGGAAACATATTCCAAATGGTTTTGGAACAAATTCCTGCGCTTCTAATGCCATTGGACAGTACTGTACCATTTCTTATGTTCAAAAGAGGATATAAAGTTCAATAACCTAGCAGGGAAAGTTGGAAAAATTCAACTGAGATCCTTCGGAAATTCGAACCCATATTCTATACTGACGGTTCTCTTACCGATGAAGAAACTGTTTCAAGAATGTTCTTAGATGAGAATTCTAAGGAGGCATTCGCACTTGGAAAATGGCCAACTCTTTTTCAAATAGAAATATTTGCTTTTTTACAAGTTGCTAACTGGGCTGTCTCTAAAAAGATACAAAGGCGAAACTTTGCAGTATGTAGTGACAGCCAAGCTGCTTTACTAGCATTGGAATCACCTTATGTCAATTCGAAGATTATTCTAAAATGTAAGAGAAGACTGAACTCTATTTCAAGATGGAATTCCGTCACACTTATCTGGGTTCTGGGACATACAGGAATAAAAGCAAATGAATTTGCTGATGAACTTGCAAGAAGTCCAGAACCAAGGTTAGGCTTGAGTCAGGCAAGCTTAAATATTGGTATTCGAAGATTTATGGAAGCCAAACAGGAACAATGTTGGCACTCATAAGTACATGTAGAACTACCAAGCACTTTGTGGATAGACCGAACAAAAACACCGCTAAGTTAATTTTGGGAATATCCAGAAGAAACTGTCGGAGCATGGTCGGTTTACTTACACGACATAACCCGACTGGAAGTCATATGTTCAAGTTGGGACTTATATTGGATCTAATATGTAAGTTTTGCCTGGAAGAAGAAGAAACAACTACACATTTCCTTACACATTTCCTTGGTACACGCTGCAGTATTGAGGGAGACGAAAGAAAGTCACGTTAGTCTTTTTCAGTATTGATAGTCGTTCTTATTATAGCAACAGTGGTTACAAAGTCAGACTGTCAGACTAGAAAATTATTATGTGAAAAAAAATAGAAACCTGTTATCTTTATAACGAAATTTAATATGTCCTTTAATTAAATGAAATCGTATTTATTACTCTATCGTGCTAATCCTTTGACTTCTTATTCTCAATACTTCATTGGACAGAAAGAAAAAATAACTCTTCATCTCAATATCACAAAACTGCAATTTGTTAAAGTATCACGACACAGAATAAATGAGCAATTTATTACAGGATAGAGTGTTTCTTCCTTTACATATATGTAGCTTCCATTACTGCTCTGGTCGGTCATACTTTTGTAAAACTTTACAGTCCTGATGAAGGGTGCAATAACCATGAAATATGAGTTCTTTTGGTAGGAAAACTTCATCTGAGTGGAAAAGGATAACAAAATGCATTTAAAATCAATCAAAATAAAAAATGGACTCCAAGTAGTGCTGTTTGGGACGCCATCAAAAGTTCGCACAAGCAATGCAAAATTTTATCCCAAATATTTCAGTAAGTTTACTATCCTTGTAATTAACTTCAACATCTACCATTAATTAAGCTGCAATCGTAGCGCTATGAAATTATACGAGCCACAGAAATTCCAAACTTTTGTACGAAAGTGAGAAAAATGCGAAATTTTCTCCGTTATCCTTAAAGACGAAAGGAATTTCCTATGATGAATGTATTAAAAATATTCCTGAAAAAAGTACGAACGATTTTTTTGGGATATGTTGGGCAGACTATGCAGCACCTCTTGCTTCTTTCTTGTTAGTCATGGTTGGATAATTTCTGCGACAGCACGAACCTACATGGAATTTAAAGCGGCTCCACTTTGCGGCGTATGTCTGTATTGCGTACAAATCTCTTTTCAGCAAGGTCAATAGTAGCAAAACATTTTCTTACTTGATTTGGTTTAGTTTTTGGGGTAAGATATCCTCTAATGATGTCTGGCTTTTTGTCTATAGCATTTGGCAATAATATTTCATTATATTAAGTTGAATTGGCTTTTAAATGTTGTTGTAAAAATTTGTCTTTCTTCTTTTTACGACTTATCTGAAAAAATTGCAGCTTTCAGTTGAGAATTATCTCGAATTAACATGAAATCATGATAAGAGGATAAACGCCTCAATGGAAAAGGAACAAGGTCACTTACTGCGCAGAGAAAAATTTAAAAAAAGAAACGGTTATTGGAAGATTTTTCCAATAGAAGGCAACAACATTGATAAGATGACTAACAAAGTTGTATAAGAGATCAAAATGTTTTAAGTAAAATTTGAGTAGATTCACAAACCAAGCCAGATGACAGTGCGAGCGTAGGTGCCAACGTCGACTCGGACCACTATACTGTTAGTATATTGCTCCGAGCGTGGATTGCATAACCAGAATGAATAAAATTCTAGTCAACACGGCTGTACTTCGTAAAGAAAAGACCAGAAAAAACTATGGTCACGCGATATGATACTCCCTTAATGGAGGGAGAGTAAGTCCCGGGGCTGAGATACCAGGCTTAGAACAGAATTGGTACTTTCATTAGCACCAGCTGGCTCAAAGATTGGAACAAACAGTTCGATAATGAATGTTGAATAGCAAACAAAGTAAGAATGTTACGTGCTAGACGTTCAGTATAAAGAGGTCAGACAGTACGAAAAAAAGTTGCGTGTTAGCTGCCACGCACGACCGAAGTTTACTTCCTAAGAATCGATTTTCATATATAACACGCGCCACACGGCATGTGTCACACGCGTCACAAGGCTCACACGTATCACAAATTACGTCATCGCAATCCGAGCGTTAACCAATTATTTTATAACATGTCTCATCAAAGTAGTAGACTTGTAGAAGTCGATATGTACTTTTTCATGCATTACACGTGCCACACACGGCACGCGACACGTGGAATATCAAAAATGCTGTGTGAGATATAGCTTTTCACAAAATTTCAGCTCTCTAGGTCGTGTGAAAGGTCAAAAACTTCACTTCACTTTTTTGGATTTTGTTAACGCGTAATAAGTTAACACTCGATGTCACTCCCCATAAAATGTTTTGTGTAATTTTTTTCTATATATGAAAATCGATTCTTAAGGAGTAAAAGCCATTATTGCGATAAGCAACAGTTCTAAACTCGTCAGGAAGTGCCAGGCCGATCTGGTTTCGAAAAGCCAATGCATAGACTTGACCCTCTATGCGACATGCCGCGGCACAGCGACATTGACGGCAATGAAAAAGCTGACGTACTGGCGAAGAAGGGCGTCACACTGGACACGGACTGCGCTAAGACAGTCTACTGTCCTTTGAGCTCTGTTAGGGAACATAATCTTTCCTTCCTTACCAACAAAATACAGCAAAGGTGGAGTAAATTGACCAATTGCACTACGTCCACCGAACTGATCTCCAGATCTCGGATATATATTTTCAGAGTAGTTGCGATAAACACGGGCCACTGGCCCGTGGGCAGCCATGCACAATACCTTTTGCAGGAACTGCTTGGATGTGAATGATAAAGAAACGCAAGTGTTCGGCCCTTGCGGCTCTTCGTTTCCGAAAACTGAGTAATCTTTCTTTCTTTATTTATTTCTTTTTCTCTTTCTTTTCTGACCTGAAGGAGCTTTCAGAGATCTGATATCGAACATCAATGCTAGAGGTTGGATATAACTATACACAACCATTTTTCGTTCCATTAGATCTTCTGGGGACGGTGGTAGCAAAACGGCACTAAAAAGCTATTTGGGGACCTCGCCAAGTTGGTGAGGACCGCTACTCTACCTACCTACCTAACCTACTTTGCCATTCCATTCCCACTGAATATAACGCTTCGATATTTTCTAAGTCTAAGTCTCAAGGAGAGGAGATATCAAAGAGTGCAACAATTATCGTATACAAGACAGGATAGCGCCTTACGCTAAAATCATCATTACCTCTTCATTTCAGGCAATTCAACTTCTGATGAAATGTGTAGCCGTAGGCAAGCAATGGAAAAATGTGTAGAATTTCAAAACTGACTACGCCTAACCAGAGTAAAACTTTATACAGCCATGAGCGAGTTAGGCATCCCAAAAAAACTGACAAGATCATGTCCAATGGTGTAAGCCAAGTAGAGATATCCGGATCACTATCAAGTCCATTCAACATATATCACGGGCTCCGACAAGGAGATCAACTGGTCTGCCTCCTTCCCAACCTGGTGTTGGAGAAATTGCTTCCAGACTTTGATGAAACTGCGAGCCTCTGTAAGTTCATCCACTGGCATAACCTTTACCAAGACCTTGCAAATCTGGGGCTGCACATAAATAACAACAAAACGAAATACATGGTGACCACGTCTGCGTGCAGAAGATCATATTATTGACAGCTCTATTAAGATAATTGGAGCGCAAATAGAAGCAGTGCAATCCTTTAACTTTCTCAGGTCTACTGTAGAAGCCGACAATTGTACGGAACTATACCTACGCGCATGGTTAAAGCTAAAGAAGCCTACTTTAATCCACTATTCAAACTGTGTAAAAAACAGTGGTCACAACAGTGCTTAGATATGGACTTAGGTGCTTGGAAAAATGCACTATGACATTTGGAAAAAAGCCTTACGGAGAATCGTTGGGCTCCTATATGTGGAAAGACAATTCTGAAGATTCTATTGCAAAGAGAACCATGCCATACGATCCTGCTCGGAAAGTCCTTTGCGGTAGGAACTATGGAAAACGGTAGCAGGTCATGTCAAGCCTACGACCGAAAGATGCGGTGTAGACCCGGACGTTCAGTGTATAGGGATCCCAAACTGAATGACATCGGTTCAAAATCGGCTCCAGTGGTGAGATATTTTGAGGGATGCCAGGACCAAACCCCATTTGTAGAGCCAAATATGATGATCATATTTCACGTCTTATGTATGGTATACCGCTAAGCGATTTTTGGACTTCCCACCCCCAATACATAAAGACCTTACTCCATAGACAATGAAAGACCGGATCGAAATTAGGGCAAATGTTTCGGAATGGCTTTCACACTCTACCAAAACTTCGTCCCTTATATTTTTCATCTTTGGGAACATGAAAAAGTCGTAGTCCATCGAATACGCAAGGTGTTGTTTTTTGAAGAAATTCTAAAGCAACTAGTGAAGTGTGATAAGGTGCCATTGTTAGTTGTTTCATTACAAATACGAGCGTTTTCTTCGGCTTGCTTCACGTAAAACGGCTTCTTATACTCCTTGTACTCATTATTGAACATAAGACCTTGTGACAAGAACTCATTGCACTCTATGCCAACATTTAAGAAAAAAGTTAACATTCGATAGAACTTGGGAAGATATTTTCAGTCTTTTTAGGAAGCATCCATTACATCTGTACACCTTTGTTTCTAAACCACGTATAATATGGTCCAGTTTGAACAGTTCTGGATCATCGTTGATTTTATTCATCAACTCCTGGGCAATGTCCACTCAAGACTTCAACAATTTCGGAACATATTTTGTTGCCACACATCTCATGCAAAAAACATCCAAAAATAGGCATGGGCCAAGTGATATGCCAACACGATAAAGGTTGCTGAGTATTGATGGTGATTCAGTCACAGTTTACAGTCATTTTCTTCACTTGATTGTTGGTGCACTTAATAAGGTACTCAGCATCTTTAAAGTCTTCACGGTCTTATCGGGAACTATTGTTATATGTTTTTGTAATACTTTAATTTTTTGTTCAAAAGACCAAAGGTTGTTGCTATTAACGATAATAGCTACATTCAACCTTTCCAATAAAGTTCTCTAATTCTTAACTCTATTCTTACTGAAACCATAGTTTTTCAAAATTAAAAGAATACTATAGCAATTATTATAAGTTTTTTGCTACAGACGGCACGTGACTTATTGGTGTTTTAATTTTTTTTATTGACCAGTGAGCTAAGAGCTACAACAAATGATTGGAGCGGTTGTTCTTCTTTTGTCTGGACGAACTATAGGTTAACTATCTTCCTGTGATAATTTCCACAAATTGAATCAACTGGTCTTTCTAAAGGAAAGAAGAAAAAGACCCACTGGAAAAAGAAAAGACTGTAATGGCACTGGATATTAAAAGACTACGTGCAGAAATATTAATTTAAGGCGAAAGGCACGAAGTCGCGGTATTCTGAACATAGTGGCATAACCCTAGATGATGAAATCTCTGAGGAAGTGCAAAAACATACCTACTCATGAATGAACAATTCCAGAGCACAATGGAAGAACAAATATTAAATGTAAAGTCGTTCAACGGGAGAGAATTTTTTCGAATTTCTCGTTTAGGACTTTTTTCGAATGAATAAATTGACTTGGGATTTAATTTTAAAGTCGTTATAAAATATGAACTGGCTTGCTTATCCATTGATCTCAGAAGCATACAAACACTCGACTTGGAGATTTTCTATTTACAAAGCACTTTGTATGTTCTTTGAAGTAAATATGTGACCTGACCCAATTAAGGTGGCACGGAGATAACCAATAACCTCTACTGAAATAAGTTTCAATGAGTGCATTACCCTTGGCTTGTATTGCCGTTGAAAGATTTAAATTCAAAGAGGATTCTTTATTGCTGAGTTTTTTATACAAAGTACACCATACAATTAAAACGTAAAGAAAATGGAAATTCTAATTAATGAATAACTGGAAAAATTTGATACTCGTATTAAAGCATTTCAATTCATTTTAAAGTAATTTGTACAATAAGACATGGTCGCTTATAGTTCTTAATGTAATATTAGAAATAGGAACTATTGCATTTAAATTAAAGCTAATCATCATCTATCTGTTTATGCAATAAACACAAAATAATCATTATGTTAATGGGGGAATGGATCTTTGAAGCTTGAAAAAATATTCCAAAGCTTTATGACATGAACAACAACGAGCCCAGAGGACTTAAGATATTTATAACTCGGTAGAGCTTTCTTTAACGCTCTTCAGTGTGCACGCTAATAGGTTCTTAGGCTCTACCTGTGGTTATGTCTACGAAGGCAATGAATGTAATGCTAAAGCTGGGAGAAGTTGTCAATTTTGCAGTAAACTACTTCCGAATAACTAATTATAGGCAAAATAAGACTCAGTACCACTTTTCTTTTCGTTACAGCTGGTGTAAAACTTATCGCAAACCACAGCTTACGAAGACATTTATAAATTCTATCATGTGGTTGTAAGCAGACAGATTTTTATTTCTCACAAAATCTAAGCTAAAAGCAGATTGAACCATATCCAATATGGTGTTAACCAAACAAAGACTGGGTGTACAGTTGAGTTGTATATTTCTATTTGCTGTAGGTACAATCAGTTCAATCAAAACATATCATTTATGTATGCTCTCTAAATCATCGTTTAGCAAGTTAACAAGCTGCCCGGTTCTACTTAAAGGACTAGCTAAGTATATCTGAAATTTGTCTGCATAGAGATGAATCAATGCATGAAGGCATACGAGCGGCATATCATGATGAATGACAGTTTTGCGAATTCAATGTTTGGGCGTAAGACCATCCACAAAGGAACGTAGGTATCTGCTGATGGAGCCACTCGCAACCACGTGTTGATAGACCGCCTCAACCACTAGATTATGTTGTCGGTACGAACGTACCATACCGAACGTGCCAACTTTGACTCGGACCGCTATCTTGTTGGTTTGGTTTGATTATAAATTCAAGCTAGCAATGTAAGAATGTTGCGTACCAAGCAATGCAACAATCTGGGAACGCGGGCACACGAAGAAGAATATAAAAATCGTAGACAAGATGAAAAATAGTTCACCGGCCTGGAAGAAGAATCTCGTCCTTGAACTTGAAAGGTACAAAGAGCGAGGGCCGCATAAGGCGCGAAAGTTCTTCCAAAGAGTCCATGGTATGACGCAATATACATCGCATTGCATATACTCGTACTGCAAAGGTGAAACAGGGTTATCGCCGATATCAAATGTAAATGAAAGCCATGGGAAACGATGAGTTGCTAAATGGCAAGCAAACAGAGAAATTGGAGGCGCTACTAATGAAAGTAATAACAATTACAGAAAGGAGTTGTTCCAACTTGCAGCAATTATTATTTATTTTTTATTTATTATTTATTATTTTCAAAGCAAAGTTACATTTTATCACATCATGAACGTATCATTAGTGATTTCAAATCTCATTGTGATAATTCGCTTTGGCAGCATGTTCTAAAAATAATTAAATGATAATTACTGTAATCATTGCGCTTCACAGAATGAATGGCTTGTGATAGCCATCATACAATCGCTTGAGCGTGAAGTGTTCAAGAAAATTAATCACTTCACAGGTTCAGGGATCGGAAATCGAGCCCCTGTCTACAATAAATACTGGTTCGGGAACATTCATTTTTGCTGGCTTAAATATCTACTTTGCAAGATTCTAAAAGCGCTTGAAAAACAGTTTTTTGATTTTTTTTAAAATAATGGTCACCTTAAAACAAGGTGCCGTACAGTGTGGTATTTGTAAAAAGTATTTACAAAAAAAAGTGAGTGCGTGGAGTCCACGCATGATGAGCAGTGACTCCAAAAGACCACCAAAAGACCCTCCAAAGATTCCAAAAGACCCCGAAAGACCACCAAAAGACTCGTAAAAGACGACGCACTCTCCTCCTCTACCGGTTTCTCACCACGTACCTTATTATTCACATTATGCGATCTGAATTTTCTTAACGCGTAAATCTTAAAAATGTTGGCCTCCTTCAAAACACCCACAAAAGACCGTCGAAAGACCACCCAGAAGATCCCCCAAGAGACCGCCAAAAGGACCCTTAAAAGAATCACGAAAGAACCTCGAAAGATCCCCAAAAGACCCCAAAAAGACCCCAAAAGGCCACCAAAAGGCCAACAAAAGACCCCCAAAAGATCACCAAAAGTACTTTTAATTTGGAAAGCGCTGATAATGATATATGATGTCAAACTACAAAGTCGCTTGCAACTTGAAAGCTTTATCTGCAGTACAACAGAGTAGTGGCTTGATTTTTTCATTTTCCAAACACCACTGTATCGTGTTTGGTGCAAGTTAGTTTACAGCATTAATAGCAAATGCAATTTTGCCATTCTCCTCTCAAGTTGAACCAAGAGCAGATTTATAACATAGGAAAAGTCTTATAGTCGTATTTTAGTCCTACATACCTTATTTCAAACAAATGGTTTGAGAAATTAATTAGTTCTGAAACTTTCAGACCCTAATGACAAAATCCAGAAACATAGGAATAGTCTTTTAGTCGCATCTTAGTCCTACATACCTTATTTCAAACAAATGGTTTGAGAAATTAGTTAGTTCCGAAAGTTCCAGACCCTAATAACCACATGCAGAAACATAGGAAAAGTCTTATAGTCGCATCTTAGTCCTACATACCTTATTTCAAACAAATGGTTTAAGAAATTACTTCCAGTTCCAGACCCTAATGACCAAATCCAGAATTTCCATAAAGACAAGTCTTATAGTCGCATCTTTCTTATATATCTAATATAAAAAAGCTCGTATCACGGTGTTTGTAGTCGCACTCCTCCGAAACGGCTCAAACAATTTTTATGAAATTTTTTATGAATATTTGGTAGGTATGAGAACTGGTCGCAAAGTAGGTATATTTCATACCGCTAGGTGATTAGGGTGTCCAGAAAAACATTTAAGAACGGCTGGACCGATTTGGCTAATTTTTATTTTATAATGTTCGCCATAGTCCAAATAAGGTTTATGCGGAAAAAAATAGAAAAGTTGCCCGGAAAATTGTAAAATTTGGAAAAAACTGAAAGTGCTGTTTTCCATAGGATTTTTGTATGAACTCGCGACCATAACTCACGATTCGAACGATGGTTTTTCGGACCTTTTTTGTCCCTTAAATGACACCCCAAAATATCCCCAAAAGACCCACAAAAGACCCTCAAAAGAGTTATCAAAAGACCCCCAACAGACCCTCGAAGAACCCTCAAAGGACTTCCAAAACACCTTCAAAAGACTCCATAAAAACCCCAAAAGACCCTCCAATAGATCCCCAAAGGACCCCAAAAAGACCCCAAAAATAAGACACCCAAAAGACCCCCAAAAGACCCACAAAAGACCCTCAAAAGAGTTATAAAAAGAACCCCAACAGACCCTCGAAAAACCCTCAAAGGACTTCCAAAACACCTTCAAAAGACTCCATAAAAAACCCAAAAGACCCTCACAAGATCCTCAAAGGACTTCCAAAAGAACCCCGAAATATCTCCAAAATGGCCCCAAAAATCCCTCAAAAAACCCCCCGGAGGACCATCAAATGACCATTCCGAATTTGATACAAACCAGTAGAGAAATTACTTAATTCCCAAAAGAAAGTCGTATTGTGCCCACACCTCCGTCTGGATTGTAGAGCGGATACAGACAGACATACAAAAAAAACAACCAGACAGACATAGATTGTTTTATTTTCAATTTTTCTGACTCAGGAGATACGGTAGGTAAAGTGTAAATCCGCAAAAATCCCGAGTTCGAACATTTTCATGATAAATATACTTCCTTTTACTATGTTAAAGAAAGTAAAAATATACATCACAACAAGAAAGTCAAAGTTTTTTAGCCTTAAATGAAAAGAAATCCCCATTATCATTCTCATATTAAGCGATGACAGGATACGAATACCATAACAGGTGTAATACGGCTACAGAGGGTGTTGCATTACAATCATTTAAAAGTTTGAAAATTTAAGGGATTTTTTTCCAATAGAATGTCTTTCAAGAGAAGATTAAATATTATTTTGGAAAGGGGATAGATTTGTGGCTTGGTTGTGATTAGACATCTCTGTGTGTTCGCGTAGAATCTTTGTTAGGTTTACATATGAATATAAGTAGTTTCTCATTCTCTTTACCTTTTAAGCAGCATCCTTTATTCTATTCACAAAAGAATTAATGCTCAGATGCTAAGCACAATCGAATAAAGCTAAGAAACAACATCAGAGGAAATAAAATTGAATTTGTGTCCTCTTATACTTTAGACGCCCTATGCCCCAACCGGGGTTACAGGACATGACGATGATATACTTTAGTGCTGTTGCATTAAAATGATTCGCATAAATCGCTACGTTCTTCTTATCACGCTTTTGGGTGGGTTATTAAAAAATTATAAAGCTGCAATTGCAACTCAATTTCAACAACACCGATGCCAAGTAAACTTCGAATAGTGTTGCTGCTTTTTCAGTAGAATCGCGTGCGCATTCTTTTCATTCAACATCACACTCATCAAAGACAAAGTTGACCCATCAATTATGAAGTCGTGCAGCAACAACTTTCTCGGGAATTCTCCAAGACATTCTAGCTGGAGAATTCCTACTACATAGTTAGCCAGGCAGTCAGCAGTAGATGCCATGGTAAACATTCCAACATGTTGGGGTCGCTCACTTCCACACCGCTCTAACAAGTACGACTAACTTTAATATCAGCTCATGAACAAAGACTTTTGCTCAGGACGTGACCAGAATATCTGAAACGTTACGCTTTCATTATAAAGGAAATTGAATTGAAACTCCTCCTTACACTTGAAATGTTTTTTATTGTAATATATATATGACTGTATACATACGTGTACTATAATGTTCTGGGTGTCTTTCGACTACCGCTGGATGTCAAACGATCTCTTGGTTTACGCACATGGAACAGGATCTCATGCAACGGAATCATTCTGCAATTTCTATCGGTTGCATTGCAAAACGGGTACTTCAGAGCAAACAACTATACGATTTGTATTGGACGTGCGGTGGTAAGATGAGGTTTTTTTCAAAAATAAATCAGAGAATTGCCAAACCATTTGCATATGAATGGCTGACAATTGATGGGAGCTCAACTAACAGAACTGCGATAAGTTTCGGTTTCTGCGTAAGTCAGCAGGACATAAAATTAAAGAATTTTCTTGAACCGTGACAAGTGAATACTTACTTACAGCACTAGCAGACATAAAGTCTCCGGTGTTTGCAACTTTCTCTCTGTTGCTATTTATTGATGAGCACTGCACTTCTGCTGTCATCAAGGATATACGATTACGCATTAAGTTTTGAACGGAGTTTTTGTGAATCACTTTGACCGACAAATAGAGGGTTAATGTTCAAAACATAGAAAAAACAGAAATGGGTAAATGGGTTTATTATGACTTGCTTGTCTTTTTCTTCTGAAAGTAAAACCATTTTTTCATAAAAAAGGATTCATTCTGTAGAGTCATTTATTTGGATGTTTATTGTTTTCCCTGGTACTTAATGAAAGTTAGTTGAGTTTGCTTATAACGACTTTGGGAAAATTGTCTGCTGCACAACGACGTTGATGGCTAAATTAATAAATATTGGCAAAACTCAAACCTTTCTTCATGGCCATTTCAATGTGTGCAGGGCGACACAAGGCGAGAAAAATAAAAAATGGCACTTCCATCACTCTATAGGACAGTTGACGCTCTCGATGTCTACGTCAATATAATAAAGGGTCTGTTACTTGAAGTTTCTATTTTTATAGATAGACGTCATCTTAATCTTTTTATTCTCCGCATAACAGGCGTAAAAAATCCTAGTTTTTCGCTTTACGTATGACAAGAAGTTTTTCAATGGAACCATCCGCAAATACATAGTTTTTACTTAGTCTTAGACTTTTAACATACTATCCCATGGTGTGACGGACGAACCTGCTGTAATAGATATCGGCAATGAAGTTTAGTAAACTTCAGAACACTGGCGTTTAAGCGGTAAAGATTGGATTTGAGATCCTTCAATACGGCCTGTATTGCAAGATAGCCCAATCAGGCAGGGTTTGATAAATGCCATAGACACACATTTTCGACAAAAGGGTTTGATGGAAGACTCTGTCAAATATGCCTTGCTAATACTAATACAGTAGCGCAACAATCAAGTTCGTGATGTAGTGGTTGGTCTAATTCTTAGTGGTGGTCCCCGGGCAACTATGTGTATAAATCTTTATATAGTGTGTCCCAACAAGAGCGCCGGATTTAAAGGGGTGTTCTAGTCTAGGTAACGTGGGTTAGCACCCTGCGGTACCGAAAAATGCCAGCTACTGAAACCGACACAACGCCTCTGATAAGTAATGATCGAATAATGACGACTTTTGGCTATTGTACCCGGACTAAGATTGGTTTCTGGAATGTGAGGACGCTCCTTGACTCAGGGAGTGAAGGACCTCAAAATGCCAGATTTCTTCAACTGGAACGTGAGTTTCTTCGATATAATTTGGGCATTCTGGGAGTGAGGGAAGTAAGATGGTTCGACGCGGGAGAGTACCATTCCCCAACGTGTAACACTGTAACGGCAGTCCCCGCGAATCTGGAGTGGGTCTGCTGCTAACGCCCGCAGCACGTAGAGGCCTAATTTCCTGGCACCCGCATAGTGATAGGATCTTATCGGCCAGATTTCGGCCTAGAGTACGGCGCGCCGCGATCATACAGTGCTACGCCCCAACGAATCCTTCGACTGAGGATGAAAAGGAAAACTTCTACATTCAACTAAGTGCTATATTAAACGCAACGCCGACCGGAGATATTGTCATCGTGATGGGGGACTTGAATGCCAAGGTTGGCAACGACAATGAAGGACTAAAGCATGTGATTGGGAAGCACAGCCTCGGCGAACGAAATGACATTGGTGAAAGATTTGTTGATTTCTGCAACACCAGCCACCTTGTTATAGGAGGCACCATGTTTGGGCATAAGACTTGCCACAAGGTCAGCTGGGTGTCAACTGTCAGGCAATCATCATCCAACCAAATCATATCATCCAACCAAATCATATCATCCAACCAAATCGACCTTGTGGCGATCAGCCGACTTTTTAGGATCTGTCTTTTAGACGTCCGAAACAGACGAGGTGCCGACATGGGTATGGTACGGGATTATCACCTTATGATAGTTATTGTCCAGTTACGTACTGCATCAGTTCAAAAAATCCGCAATATCATCCGAATGCCTAGGTATAACATCGACCGGCTAAAGATCCCCTCAGTACGCCAACAATTAAGGGATCATTTATCGCAAGGAGTGGAAGCAATCAGGAGCTCACTGCCGAAAACCATCCAAGAACATTGTAAAGCTGTGAAAAATGTTTCCACATCTGGAGCGGAAAGTATTGTTGGTAGAAGCCAGGCAAGGCACAGAACGTGGCTTACCGAGGATACCTGGAGGCGGGTTGAAGAATGTAAGCTACTTAAAGCTCGTATTGTAGATACCCCAGCAGCAGCAGCGAAGATCGAGCACGAGAAATGCAGCGTAGTGTAACGTCACAAACTTAATTATATTAACCACCTGGCCTCAGTAGCAGCGGAAGCAGCGAGCAGATGCGATAACACAGAACCGTTTACAGAATCATCAAAGAGCTGACAGGTGGTTACTGCTCTAGCTTACATCCGGTGAAAGGCCTAGATGGTGCCTTACTAAAGAACAACAATTCGGTAGGACTAGATGAGCTTTTACGTGCCGCTCCAACGACATCAGCAGAGCTTTTATATCCTCTTGTAGAGAGAGCTTTGGAGGCAGAAAGTTTCCCCGACGAGTGGATGAAAGGAATGATTGTCAAGCCCCAAAAAATAGGTAGTATTATGGAGTGCGAAAACTGGAGAGACATTTGAGTTCTTCCTGTAGTTGCAAAGGTAATAGCCAAAGTAGTATATGAGCGAATTAAGGAACATCTGGAAGATACACTCGATGCCGAACAAGCGGGATTCTGCACTGGATCCTCCTGTGTAGACCACATAAACACCCTGCGGATCATTATTGAACAGTGCGTTGAATTCCGGTCACCACTGCACCTGCTGTTCATCGATTTTGAGAAGGCGTTTGACAGTGTCAACAGACAGTTTATCTGGCTCGCCTTGCGCAGGAGAGGTATACCCGATAAACTAATAGCTATTATTAAAGCAACCTATGACGTCTCTAAATGTCATGTGCTGCATAGAGAAGAGCTGTCAGAGGAATTCGAGATCCTAAGTGGGGTACGACAAGGTTGCATTCTATCGCCGATACTCTTTTTTTGTTTGTGATTACCGATGTGCTTCGCGCAGCTTTATCTACTGGAAACGGAGGAATTCGTTGGACTCTTACATCTCAACTCAAACATCTGGACTACGCTGACGACATTTGCTTACTCTCACACAGGATTATCGAGCTGCACCAAATGACAACAAATTTGGAAAGGGAGGCAAATGTTGAATGTTTGAAGAAACTAAAATCCACAACCAGGATGGTAGAAGAATGGGTCGTCCGAGAAATACATGGCGCAGAACAGTTGAGGAGGAGTCACGGCATTTGGGGAAGAGTTTAAGAGGGCTTAAGCTCATTGCCAGAAACCGCACGCGATGGCGCGTAGGCGTAGTAGAGGCCACCAGTTGATATAGGACATAAAGATAAGAGAAGAGAAAGACTGGATAGTCTGGTTCCACTTTTCGTTGAGATATGCCATGAGATGACACGTAGAACGTTGCCTCCGAAAACCATACTGTCGGTAGCCAAGAATTTTCCGTTATTCAAAGTAATCAGCTTTACCACGACTTTGGAAATTACGAATGTAAGATGACGCTTTAAAATCTAAAACTTATCTAAACTTTAGATGCTATCGTCTAAGAAGGCTGGAAAGGATACAGAAGAATAGGAGAAATAGGAAACCTTACGCAATGGTAGTGCCAGTGCTGAAGAACACATTTTCGTAAGTAACGCGAAAATACCATCAGCATCAGAAGATTTATGAATGTTGAGATCATTTAATACTCGAAAGTAGATAGGTACGATAGAGGATTCGACTCTTGAATGTACGGGGGAGGAGAACTCGCAGCTAGCTGCGAAATGTCAAGCAAGCAGATTTGCCTTTTTTATAGAGCTGACGGTGTTGTCATCTGAAATGAGTGTTGGAATTGACTACGAGGCAGTATTTGATGAATGACCAAACATTTTTGCATTGAAGTTTTATTGGTCAAAGTTTCTGGTCATAGTCGAATTTAACTGGTCCGAGACAGGCATTGCAATAATTTCTAACTTGTCAAAAATTAGTTTGGGTTTCCATAATCGGGTTTGTTTTCTATAACCGGAAATTAACTTTCCGTTTTCTAGTAACCTCTTTGCAGCTTAAATCATGCCTCCCATTTCCCTTGGGTCTGAATAATGGTTGAATTGTGCTTCAGTTTCATAAGCTACATTTCTAGGAACATAGATGGCCAAATTGTAGCCAGGTGAACAGAGTTCCAAATCAACAGATCCGCATTTATTTGGATTTCTGTTAGTGCAAAAATATCAGGTTTGTGATAAAGTTGCATATCGCGCTGAGAATCGTACGTTATAAGCGAGTAAGAGATAAATAAATATGTATTTGCTTACATTACTACCTTAAATTATGCCTTTACCAATCACTTTTATCCTCCTTTTGAAGAAAGTACCCAAAACCTCTCAATAAGTTTGAAAATAAAGTTTTGCCCGAAATTTGAAGCAACTTCATACTCATTAACATTTGCAATGATTTGTGCTAAAGTTCGAAAAAGTTTGCAGGTTTATAAGAAAAGAAAGACATCCTTTGCCAAAGTCCCCGTTAGAGCAATTAGGTCGCTTAATGACCTTTTAAATTTTCACTAAAATTGAAATGCTCTTCTTGAAATAATTTTGAACGAGTTTGAAGTCTTTCCTCCTCATTTGAGTTCTGGCAGTTGTGTTACTCATACACAGACAAACACATATACACAGACAAACACAAACTCATTAAAAAGGCGAAAAGCTGTATTCCTTGGCTAAGGGCGATTAAGCGGTTAAGAAAGACTGTAAACTTTGTCAGTAAAATTATGCAATGGGAAGAGTGTGAAGGTTACAGTGGTTTGTGTTTGGAGTTCGGGCTACTTAATTAAATTCAAAAGGACTTGCGAGCTGTTTCGTTGTCAAAGAGAACTTAACTTGATAAAATGTTCAATTCTGGGCGACTATTAAAGGACAATGTCCCTGGTTGAGTTTAAGTTTTAATTCTGCAAGCACTAGCAATATGTACCTTCAGTATCATACATGGAGTAGCAAAGGAAAATGCTGATTAATGCCTATTTGTATCTTTCTGTTGAACTTTTAATTGGGAAGAGCATTTCTCATATCCTTTATTACGCCTTGTGCTCATTCCATTACAGTTTTTAATTTGTATTTATAGTATACGCAAGACTAATGAGACTAATTATGTGTGCGCGAATTTACTATAGTGTGCGCTATTTATTATGGAGGGTAACGTTTCTTGAAAGTTGTGAAGGAATTCGAGCAAACACATCAGCATATTGTAGATGAGCGAGCTTACAATTACTTCAGTTCCCATTTGTCACCTTATTATTTTGAAGGAGTTACGCGTACATGTATTAAATCCTTTAATTACGATATATCGTCGAGTTGGCGGCAGTCACAAATCATGACTATTCTAATGGGAAATGGTAAAATACCAGAAAGGACCTTACTTTGAATTAGCAAAAATTGACGAGATGGGAATTGAATTAAAGTCAAGTAAGTCCAATTGCCCAACGATACCACAAGTTGTTAACAGTAGCCATACTTAGATACACCATACAGGGTGCAACATTATAAAAACGATTAGGTTTTTAATCAGGTTTTGAGATTAGTTTTTTAAATAAAAGCTTTTATTTACCTTACTTTGTCCGGTTACCACAAATTTTGCCAACTTCCCGTTGTCAAATTGAGTTTAAATTTTACACAAATATATAGTCCCTGTGACAATGCTGTGTTATTTATGGTACAAATAAACTTTTGCGATGATGGACTTGGAATGTAGAAGCTTCAAATGTTTTGCTATCTAAAATCTTGCAAGCGTATTTTGACATACTTCTCGTTATCCAATCGAATTGAGGTTTCGCACACATGTGTAGTACTAATTACATTACAATACTTTGGCTCCATTGAGCTGGTCTGATTATGGACAATGAAGATACAAAGAGTTTTTTTGATTCACCTGTTTCTTCCCTGCAAATCTTCCAACTCGATTTTCATCAACTTTCAATTGTCCAATTGAGTTGAATTTGTGCATAATCTTAAACTCCCGGTGACTGATGCGGCTGATGGCATGAATGTGAGTGAGATTCCCACTCGCCACTCCCCCAGTCACCAGTGTGGTGGCTTATGTAATGCTATGTTATGTTCCACAAGAACTGTTCCGATGATGGATTTCCTAAAAGATTTGCCTGTGTCAAATTTTGCAAGTATATGTTACCTTACTTACCGTCATTCAATTGAATTGAAGTTTCGCAACTCGATTTTAATCAACTTCCCGCTGCTCAATTGAATTGAAACATGTGTAGTCCCCGTGACAATGCAATGTTATGCTACCAATGAGTTGTTTCGATGCTGGACTTGCAATGTGGGAGATTCAAAATTTTTCTGTCTAAAATCTTGCAAACCTATTTCGACATACCTCTCGTTATCCAATCGAATTGGAATTTCGCACACATGTAGAGTAATGATTTCATTACCATGTCTTGGTTTCACTGAACTGCAATCCGATTATAGATTCTTTGATTTCGACTGTTTGGTGGCAGCAAATCTTATAACTTAATTTTCATCAACTTCTCGTTGTCCAATTTAGTTGAATTTTTGTATAAACATGTACTGCCGGTGACAATCCGGTGTTATGGTACCAATGGAAGGAACTTTTCGTTCCAAAGAAATAGCTCTGTGTGCTTTACTTGATATTGAGGGTGCTTTCGACTTCGACTGGCTACGACTTAATAGCAAGAGCAATCAGGAGTAGAGGTATCGGGTACTCGACCAACCATGCTTGAAAGTCGAGTTATCACTTTCTCCTCAGGGGGAGTGTCTGCGTCGCTGACTGCAACTAAGAGCTGTCCGCAAGGAGGTGCCCTGCTTTCTCCCATTTTGTGGCCAATCGTCATGGACAACCTTCTAGCCGATCTTCATAGATCAGATTACATCGCCATTGGCTATGCTGACGACTTGGCGATTTTTATTAGCGGTAAGCACAGCACGACAATTACAAATGTCATGCAAGATGCGTTACTTCATGTCTTAGAATGGGCTTTATATTAATCCTTGCAAAACCGTTCTAGTGCCTTTCACGAAAAGAAGACTGTCCGATATGGGACCTATCATCATCAAAGGCACCACGTTAGATTATTGCAGTGGGTTAAATATCTCAGCTTCATGCTTGATAAACGGCTAAATTGGAATTCACATATTAAGTCCGCCATCGAACGTGCCACTAGGACCTCGTGAGCCAGTAGACGCCGCCACGGCAGAACTTGGGGTATACATCCGAAAATGATACATTGGATGTATACAATGATAGTGATTACAAAAATGAGAAAAATAAATAAGAAAAATATTTGTTATATATTTTAAAAATAATTTTTGAGGATACGAGTTCAACTTTTTGTGGTATTTAGCTTTATGTTGGTTGGTTAGGTTGTTAGTCAAAGGAGAGCGAAGAAAATCAAGTTATGGAATGGAAAATATAAGAATAGTAAGGACATGAACCAATAATGTAAGTGTTGTTAACAATGGAAACAAATTAGATTAAAAAATTTGATAACAAGGAACAATACTCAATTTTTCTTTAATAATTTATTTCCTGTTTTTATTGTTGCCAACAATTTGGTACATCAAGCCACATCAAGCGTTTCAGACCACCCTATATAATCCATACCAATCCATTTCAAAATATAAGATCCGGGTCAAATAGAAACACATTAAAAGCTGTCTACATCGGCCAGCTATAATTATGCCAACCAGACCATGACTACGACGACAATGATGTTAAGGATTCACTTCAGTCATCATCATCACATTATCCGTCGGTACTCTTATAAGTATACATAGTTACTGGAGCTATTCGTTTTCTTTCCTTTCATTTTGAAACGTCCTTGTTCAATTTTGAAAGGATGTGCTCGATGTGCAACAAAGACCACCAACACAAGTGTCTAAGTATCAGTATATTAGTGGTCTGCTGCCCACATGCCACATAGCAGGAGAAACTCCAATGGTCCAATTGCCGATTTTAAGCAATTGGAAAACTAAGCAACTGGAAAAAGGATGCAGGCATTCAAATTGTGTGGCAGATGGCAAATGTCGATTTTCTTCCCAAATGCAAAAGAGTAGGCCATCAAGAGAGCAGTCTGTAGCCATTAGGGTTTCATGTGGAATGCGAAGTGTATTTAATTTTTTTTAAAAATAGAACGAAATTGGGTTACTGATGATGCTGGTCACAAACATGAGGGTCCAGCGTTATAGAAATTTAGGTGGGATAGTATCTCGTACGATGCAACAAATGGAAGAATTTTAAAGCTTTTGTTAATTTTTATTTGGGTTAAGTCAAGTGTCAGTGGCGGTCAGCCATCAGCAGAATAGCAGGAATACCACGGAATGCATTAGAATTGCAGGTGGCCGTAACTATCTCTGACTGGTGGAAGTGCAACCAAACCACCTCCACGTAGTGGCCGCCGGTAATTTTCCTCCAATATGAATTATATTACAGCTTTCATACAAGACATCATGTGGTCTGGGTGGGTTTCATAGGCAGAAAAAAGGAAACCAACGGTTATCGGCTTTAAAGCAGTAAATAAACAGCTATGCACCCTTCGTGTGCAGGGCAGATTTAAAAAAATAAGCCTCATAGACGTTCACGCACCTACAGAGGATTCCCCAGATGATGAAAAAGAAGAATTCTTTGAATCAGTCGAACGGGAAATACATGTCTGTTCTCAGTATGGTGTAAAAATCATTCGGGGGGATATGAATGCAAAATTGGTAGGGAGCCAGTATTCAGGCAGTACATTGACGCCCATAGCTTAGACGGGAACACTAAAGACAATGGACAACGAGTCATAGAGATGGCAGTAAGAAATAATTTGGTCGTTGCGAGTACAAGGTTTGCGTGTAAAAATATCCACAACACCACCTAGCTATCTCCAGATGAAGCCACTCGCAACCATATAGACCACGTGTTGATAGACCGCCACCAAAACTCGAACCTGATAGCGGTACGAACGTACCGAGGTCAACTCGGACCACTATCTTATTGGTATGGTGCTCCGAGCGCGGATTGCATCTTCACAAAAGACTGCATCAGCGAATAAGGTTAGAGTCAACACGGCTGTCCTTCGCAACGAAGAGAAGAGTAAGAACTACAGTCAAGCGATAGGACTCGCCCTAAATGCAGAGAGAGTAAGTCCTGGGGCTGAGATTTAAGGAAGAGAAATGGACACGCCCTAAGAATACTGTCATTAGTACTGCTGACTTCATCTTAGGTATTAGTCGTTGAGATGGGAACGACTGGTTTGAACTCGAATGTAAGCTAACGACTAAACGTAAGAATGTTGCGTACCGAGAAATGCAACAATCTCATAGAACTAACTTAACTGAGGAATTAGAGGCACCACCAATGACCGAAGACCACACTATGCTGCCGCCACCAAACATAGACGAAGTTAGCAGAGCGATGAATCGGCTAAAAAATATTAAGGCCTCGGGATCAGATGGGATAAATTAGGAAGCCCCGAAATACACCAAACAATTCATGAACTAATAATGCAGGTATGGGAGAAAGAAGCGATGCCAGAAGACTGGCAAAAAGGCATTGTTAAGTTGTTAGGTTAAGCATAAGATTTTCCCCTCTCTCATTCATGACAGGATAGCCCCTTACGCTAAAGTCATCATTGGTCCATACAAGCGTGGCTTTATCCCAAGCAAATCAACAGCTGATCAGATTTACACTCCTAGTCAGGTGAAAAATTCCTAAAGTTTCAAAACTCACTACACCATCTTTTTATAGACTTTAAGGCCGCCTATGATAGCATAGCCAGAGTAGAACATTATAAAGCCATGAGAGAATACGGCATCCCCAAATAAACTGACACGACTATGTAGGTAGACCATGACCAATGTTATAAGCCAAGTAAAAATATCCGGATCACTATCAAGCCCATTGAATATCTGTAACGTGCTCTGACAAGGGTATGGGCTGGCCTGCGTCCTGTCCAACCTAGCGTTGGAGAAATTGATGCAAGACTCTGACGTAACGGCAAGAGGAACAATCCTCTATAAGTCCATTCAGATACTGTCGCATACGCAGACGGCATTGACATGGTTGTTCACAAGAGATAGACGCATCTTTTATTTCAAAGCGGTTGAGCTGCAAAGTGTTCGCGAAATCTATCCAAGTCTCGCTTTTTCGCTATAGTCGGAATTTTTCAGTATGCGATATTTTTCAACGCTGAGATTTCATTGGCATCTATTAACTTGCTACAGGTACTACTTGTACATAAACGAAATTCTGCGATATTTTCGCCGGGGAATTTAGAGTGAAGGAATGGAATGTTTCGAGCTTTCGCACTTTTTTTGAATCTCTGTCGACCCAAAATCGATCACAAACACTGAAAGTTAGACTAAACGGATTCGCTTCGAACACACAGTTTTAAAGCATTTGTACGCTGCTCGCTAATGGTTCTGCATCACTTCACTTCGACTGATGTTTATATCCCTTAGTTCGAAGACGTCTTCGGCAGATGTGTGTGAGCTATCTTCCCTCGATATATCCATTGGTACAGGTACAACAGCGGTCGAGGTGCTCGCTGAGTCGAGTTCGTTCACTAAGCGTGCCGTGACAGCTTTTTGACAATTCCGAAACAGTCTCACTCTCTCGGCATCGGATATTCTGGCACCTGTGCCTAGCCCATAGCCCTAATCTTTTCATATTTTCGGTTTGCTCTTGCACGGGCTGAGGCTGACTATTGTATTGTATTTTAATACTTATATTCAGAGGACATGAAAATATTAGCGTACGTGTGTATATTTGTAAGTTTGTACGTTTGTACGGGTGTATGTTTGTTTATCGTGTCGTTTATCTCGGCTTCTACCAGTCACCATTTGATGGGACTTGTCTTAAAACAATTGGTTAGCGTTCGGCTTGCGATAGCGTAATTTTTCATTCATAGGGTTTACTACCCCTGAGAAAACTGAAACGTATCGGTTTTTTTATGCCTGAACGTTTGCAAAGTAAAATGTGATTTTTTCAGTCTATTTGAGAAATCGAACATTTAAAAAAATGTTTTTTTTTTAAAAAAAAAAAAGAAGTCCCCAAAAAAATTGTTACGAATTTTGCGAATTAAATGTACTATTGGGCTTTTAAGATAATTCAGTGTTAAGACTGAATTACAACTATCCAAATGGCGAGCTGAGAATATAGCTTTTATAATTATATCGGCGCGACAGTCCATGCGGTCCAAGGCCTGACTTCTCGCAACCATTTTGTGTTAAGCATGCATATTTTTGCACACAAATGGAGGGACCTACAATTTAATGCCGGATCCGAACGGCGAATTGAGAAGCTTTCCGTGACAAGTTATTACTCTCAGACGTTTGTCAAACTATCGCGAGAGGTGGGACACCGTGAAAAATACTTTGCTGTTACTGGGATTCGAACCACGAACCCCCTGCTCAGCAGTCCATGCTCCTAACCACGAAGATAGCTTTTATATCTTATATATTGTTCAAAATATACTAATCGATATAAATAAACTCTACACAAACACACGAATCCGTTTCTTAACTACTTAACTAATTCAAAAGTTCTCACTGAGTCAAATGGTAATTATTCTGAGCCTTCAGTTATATATAGGAAACGGCTAATATTTTCCAAATAACTGGAATGACTGTTTAGTTGTCATTTTGTCACATTTCAGCGACCAGTAACGTCCAGCCCTGCTTTTAATTAGCAATTTTAAGGTTAACAATTAAGAGGACGAATTAAATCTATATTTTAAATATCTATGAGTAAGGTTTTATGTATGTAGCGCTCTAACTAACGCCAATTGCAAAGTCGCTGTTTTTGCAAAGACTGTAGGTTACATTTGAATGAATGAATGTTATGGGGAAAAGGAGAGTCTCCATATAAAATGCGTTTTAAATTTGTTTGGTTAATTTATTAATGGATGCTAGGGATAGCTGAAGCAATTTCAATTTCGATTTCCTTCAAATATAATGTAATATTAATTTAATTGGTGTGTCAATTTTTGAGCAAATACATACACATCCTCCTCATGTAGCGTGTGAGCAAGTGAATAGCGAAGCGACCTCGATCAACTACATACTCGTAGTATTAAATAAAATTTCATTTTACTCAAACACCGAATGAAGCGAGTTTTGCAACAAATTAAGTTACTGGATGGTTCACATATAAATTTAAAAAGATTTATCATAAATGTAATACGCAACAAAACGGAAAATTTCATATTTTGAAAACCCCTTTGCCATCATGGCAGTTAATTAATGCTCTGCCATCCAATTCCAACATGAACTGGACAAAACTTTTTTACTTTAAATGCCGGCACACACACAAGCAGGATTAACATTTTCAGTTCATATTTCTTTCCATGGAAAATTAATTTGCTTGCGGAATGAAAACGAAAATCCTTTGGTTACGAAAAAATAGTCTACGACTAGGACGCTCTCGGAGCAAAAAAGCAATAAAAAATGGATACAGATACTCGTACAATTTACAAAAGTTTCATATTTTTTCTCTGCACATAACTCCATGACGCTATCGCACAGAAGCTATCGTCGCAATACGACGAAGGTCGATCTCAATTGCAAGGGCCTCCCTCCCAAGGGTAACCTCGCGATACTAGTAATTTCTTCTTTACTCTCCTTGGAATAAAATAACAACAAAAATTCCTTATAAATTCTGAGTAACATTCTATCGAGTATTAATGCAAGGCATCCTTTCTCTATTCTACATTCACCAAATCCCATTTATATTCCCACTGCTGTCAAAAGCTTTTTCAAAATTTGGAGAACAGCCTTTGTCCAGCCCATAACACCAAAAAGGCGAACCGTTGTCTCCTTCTTCGTACCGACCCATGGCACTTACATCCATTCTTTCCAAGGTCATGGAAACGCTGATCAATTTTCAGCACAAGAAATATCTTAAAACCAACGAAATCCTTAGTGACCGGTAGTATGGATGTCGTGGGCAACGTTTCTACTGGTGATTTGATGGTATATCTCACCGAACAGTGGAACCACTCTTTGCATCAATTTGGAGAAAGCAAAGCTGTTGCACTCGATATTTCCAAAGCATTTGACAGAGTTTGGCATCAAGCTCTTTTGTCAAAAATGCGTGCTTATGGTGTCGATGATAAACTGCTTCATTGGATTAGAAGCTATCTTTTGAACCGCTCAGTTCAAGTTGTTTTGGACGGTTTCAAGTCTGAAATACACCACATAAATGCTGGCGTTCCCCAGGGCTCTATTTTATCCCCGACACTCTTCCTCATTTTTATTAATGATCTCTTATCTGTGACTTCTAATCCAATTCACTCTTTCGCTAGCCACTGCACTCTCAGCTTCTCATATAAGTTTAAGGAGGTCCATCCACTTCTCATGATGAACTCAAACAACTATGCATGTTAAGAACGCTAAATTTTGACCCGGACATCATAATAAAATGGGGAGAAATCAATCGAGTAGAATTTAACGCTTCCAAAACCAAATGCTGTCTCCTGTCGTCCTGTCCATGAAAGGCACTTGCATCGAGGAAACTGAAAATCTCGCAAAACCGCGCGATAAAACTTATCGGTGACGCAAATTTAGCGAAATCAATAGATTCCCTTGAACACCGTAGGAACGTTTCCTGCTTCTTCTACCAGCGGTGCTCAAGAGAAATAGCCAGCTGCATGTCACCATTCCTTAAATTCAACCGCAATACTCGTGGCGCTCTAAATGCTCATCAGTTTACCCACAAGCCCATCTTCGGACGTACAGTTAAATTCAGGGATTCGTTCTTCAGCCGTACAACACGTATGTGGAATGCTCTGCCAAGCTCTCCCGCAACCACAGGCATTCAAAACACAAGCTCATAGACATCTCCTCCTCCTCCTCCTCCTCTTCCTTAACGCCCACGCTGTGCCAAGCATATAGCCGAGCATTATAAGGGTGCGAACCCTTGAAGTGAATTATAAAAAAAATAAAAAATATACGTTACTAGTTGTTCCACCCCAAAGAGACCCTTTAGACCCACCAAAAGCTAAAATAACGTTGTCTGGCTGCCCTCACACCCTACTGACCCAGCCAAATCGGTTCAGCCGTTTAGACGTGAAAAGGTAAAAGACAGACAGAGTTACTTCACCATTTATATCATATATATTTATATATATCTCTGTAAATTATGTGACTTCACATAAACATTATAACGTTTTTATGCTATACGAATATAATAAAGAAAAAACTTGAGCATGAAATCTGGCATGACGCCTGCTCGATCTACTCTAGTTCCTCTTGCCGTTACATCAGTGTCTTACTGGATGGATTACTTTCTCCAACGCTAGATTCAACATGATGCATCCCATTGCCGAAGTCCATTATAGCTATTAAAGCCACATTGGTATTGGCTATATGATAAAGCCGTCAAGCGTCTTGTAGGATAGAGGAACAATATGATTTACTTAAAAACGTTATATCACCACAATTGCTGTACTTTGTGATATCTCTTCTCCTATTATGGGGCACAGATTGCCTCTTTTCCAGTATTCTGGCATCGCTTCTTCATCGCATACATGCACTATTAGTTCATGAATTGCTTAATGTCTGACCCCTCGTCGTTTTAAGCCACAACCAGAAAGACCGGTGACCCTAGTCATCGTTATGGTTTCCCAGTGTTCCAGCTTTGAGTATTAACCAAACATGACATATACTCGTGTATATATATGCCGTATCTTTTGCATTTGGGTGGATTTTGAACAAAAGCGATTGCCCGCTATGATTGCCTACTGGCACAAACAAAAATCAAATCTTGCTTAGATGCCTGACATCCAATGTGATATGTAATTAGAAACGTATGTCCTTACTATTCTCTCGGCATTTCGCATCGCGCTTTATTCACTTGGGAAATTATAGTTGCAATTCGAATAGTTCGAATGATTTGTTGTCATCGTAGAATTCTCAAACACACAGGACACATTTCAAGTACAAATAGTGTACCTTCATCATTGCTGCGTTGGAGCTCTCTCCGCTTCATATCGCAAGTCATCCAAAACACATAATGAAAGCAGCCACCGGCTTTCTGGATTGATCAGAAAATGTGCACAATTGTACGTTTTTATGTACCTGGATAATCTGCATATCATGTTGTTGTTGTTGTTGTTATTGTTGCTACAATTGCACTGTGCGCTTGATAGGACGACATTTATTTACAAATCCCAAGTTCGCAACATTGCGGTGGTGATTGTCAGTAAAACTGCGGCAATTTAGTATCCTGATCAGTAGAGATCCGCTTTGAAAATCGTTTCACCACTGAATTTGAATGTGGGAAGCCTTGAATGTTAAATACTGCACCAAAGGATGAATGGTCCATTCAGTTCAGTTGTTTCAGTCTGTAATGATGAAAAATCATCGCAACCACTAAATAAATCACCGGAGGATTAAATCCGACATAACATCACCGTATCGTTAATCAAATGTAAAGGAAAGGCACATCCTGTGTGACGTGACTGTACGCACGGTTAGATAGGAAACTATATAGTTAACAAATACACCCGCAGGTTGTTGACCGGACCCCGGTTGTGAAGTCAAATGATGATAATGAAATATGTGGTCATTCCAACGAAGCTAGTCGTTAACGCACATACCGAGAATTTCAGTTCCTCGATGCAAGTGCCAAGGTAATTTCTCAGCTTTGTCTACTCGTGTACCATACAGGTACCCGAACACATCTGATTACTGTATTACTAGTAATGTAATTAGTTTATCCGGTAAAATCTTCAGTACGGATAAGGTTCTTTCAAACCGTTTAAAGCTCCCGGCGGTGATGGGATCTTTTCACAGCTTCTACAGGTAGTGATCGATCTATTCCTACCGGGTTTGATTGCTTTATTTAGAGCCAGCTACAACTGGGGGTACATTCCTACTATCTGGAGATAGGTGAATGTGATATTTATCACCAAACCAATAGGCCTAGTGAGCTGCCAAAAGGATACAGACCTATAAGTCTAACATCATTCGTCCTCAAAACCATGGGAAGACTTATTGATATTAAGGCCGTTTAGAATTGTCTCTGCACTTAAGTTAGTTTGCGTACAGGAAAGGCAAAAGCACAGAAGGTGCACCGCACAACTATCACTAGTGTCATGCAAGTTTCTTTACTTCACTACACGTCTTGGAATGGTACAGAAGAGAAGGACTATCCATCAATTCTTGCAAAACTGTTCTAGTGCCTTTCACGAAAAGAAAACTGGTCGATTTGTAACCTATCATCATCAAAGGCACCACTTTCGATTATTCCAGTAAGGTTAAATAACTTGGCGTCATTCTTGATAAAAGGCTAAACTGGAATTCTCATATCAAGTCCGCCAACGAAGGCACCACTAGTGCCTTGCCGGCCCGTAGACGCCTCTACGGCTGAACTTTTGGTCTAAATCCGAAAATTATACATTGGATGTATACAATGATGGTGAAATCTTTTATCACGTACGTGGCCATCGTTTGATGGCCGACATTTCTTGATCGGACAACGGCAACTAGGCTTCAGAAGCTACAAAGAATTACCTGTCTTGCTGTCTAGGTAATCTATCTATATTAGAATACGGGTATAAGCCAGGTGACTATGTGGGACACCTGAAGATACTTGACTCAATTCCTAAAAGAGACATGTTCTGCACAATCCCTGAAATTATGGTTAGGGAGCACTGTTTCGGCAGGTTAATTGAGGTAGAAATATTGGCCCGGGTAAACTGGTGTAATGGTGTTCCTGCACTGGACGCTGGACTGTCTTTGGACCCAACGCCAAAGTGTCGATACCAATGGGAAAAAGTCAGACGGTTATCTAGGCGGAACTCCATGTCATTGAGATTTGCGCCAAAATTAATCTTAGTAAGGAATTAAGAGCGTTATAATATATATCTTTTCAGATAGCCAGGCAGCACCTAAAACGCTGTTGTCCAATTTAATGGACTCGTAACTAGTCATGGACTGCTACGATACACTGCAATCTCTTGCACAAAAGAGTGAAATTTCGGTTGGGTCTTTGGTCATCAGGGAATTGCAGGCAACAAATCTGCACGCGAATTAGCTAGGGCTGGCTCGGAATCTGCGTTAATAAGACCTGAACCCTACTGTGGTGTCAACTGGGCTGCCGCCACAGCACTGATAAATTATCGGGAACGCAAGCTTCGTTTGTCCCATTGGGATAACGTTCCGGGGCTGAGGTATTCCAAACAATTAATCAGGCCCTTTTCCTAGAAAGAAATCCTTAATCTAAATAGTGACAGCATTCGGAAGCTGGTCAGTTTACTAACAGGTCATTGTGGGTTGCAATATCACCATAACAAAATTGGTGTGGGCTCGGAGACAGAATGTAGGTTCTGCTTGGAAGCTGTTGAGTCATCCGAGCACATTCTCTGCGAATGCCCAGCACTACTTCAGTTAAGGAGACGCATTTTTCATAAATTGAGAAATTCTGCTACTAAGGACATACCATCCTTCACTAACGAGTTGGTACGTTTCTTAGAGTAAATACACCATAAGATGCAATAGATATTTTAGGTCGCAGTGTCTGCCATATGGGCTAGGGATTTCTTTCAACAAGAAAAAAATACTGCAAAGACAGAGACGCAGCCGGGAGTGATGGAAAGAGCTTTTTATGAATTTTTAAATTAACAGCTAACAGAGTGATTGAGGCTCCACTAATAGCTGACAACAACACTAAGTTGCCGACACCAAGCGCAGCCACGGGACCATGTCGATGATTGATTTTGGTACTTCAAAGGATAGGGGTGCGATTGTAGATAAACATAAAAAGTAATCATACAATCATTTAATCGAAACATGTTTATCTTTTACACAAAAGGACATCTGATCCTTGTGTGGTGAGGTGCGTACATGCAGAATAAACATTTATACGGCTATATACGAGATCATCCATAGCTCACTGCCGCATTTGCACATACCTATCCTATTCATGCCAGCAACATAAAGAGATGCTAGTTATTATTCAATAGAACGAAAAAATATACGTATAACACAGATTCATCGGTTGGGTATGTTCCGGCATAACTGACGATGAACAGAAGGACAAACAGGATGTATACAGGACGCAGTATGATCTCATGTTCCAGTATATTACATATTGTTTATTTTTTGTGGTAAAACCTGAACTGAATACAAAATTTCGTTCTCCAACGAATAAATAATGTGATATATGACAATATACTATGGTTTGTTTGGCATTATGATGGAATTGAGAATAACACAAAGTCAACAAAAGAATTATTATTTTACCAAGTGTATAAAAGGTAGAAATTATTTAAAACTTGCAATATTTTCATAAAATTTAATGAAATCTATCTACGTCTAACACTATATACTTCTTCTCTTAAAGGATCTATAATACTCGTATATAGCAAATAGGCAAACAGAGGAGTAAACGCAGCTCCTTTGATGTTTCTTGTATTATCCTGATTTGGGCCAATTTTTACAACAATCAAGAGGCCTACTCAAGAAAGAAAAACACAGAAAGCATAAGTTCTTTGTACAAAGAAGACGACCTTTCAACCCTTATCGAACGAGTTGATTTCCATAGAGCGTAAGAAGAAGCTAGCAATTTCAGAACCAGCAGCAGCATAAGCAAGGGACGGAGAAAACTTTAGGCGCCACTGTGAGAAAAGAAAGACTAGATGTAGGTGGACTGACAAATTAATTTGAAACTTGTCGAAGTAGAACATTTCTAACCAGCTAGTACTTCAACGTACAAAACTTTTAAGATGAGTTCCGATGAATTCCGAGCAAAGAAGACATGACAGGGCCGGGCCGGGTCGTCGAAAATACCCACAAGTTAAGGACGATCGATTTTTGATTGTTAATGAACTAACAAAGCGGGTCTCAACGAACGCTGATTTAAATATGAATACAGAAGAGATTCGCATGTTTCAAGTCAAACTGTTTGTCGAGGTCTTTAAGAGTCCAGCGACTGAACCACTGATCAGCAGAAAAAATCTGATAGGACGACTTCAATTCGTTTATGAGCGTTTACATCGGACCTTGGATCACATCTCAATCTCAGAAGAAACAAGAGGTAATCTACATTCACTGTACGAACGTAAAGTTGTGAGGAGAAGGCCTGGACAGAGTTTCGCTGAAGTTTGCTTGTAATCCCGTGAACCACTTGCAGGTGGTTTACTAGAGGTATTATTTACGATCCGCGTACAGAAGTTGGAGCCTAAGTTGAATGTCTAGATATATGTAAATGTTATCCTAATAGAGCCAGAAATGATTGCAATGCCCATCTTCGGTGAGTCAAATTCTCTTACGAACAAAAATTGAGGTTAGTAAATATCATTTATAAAGACATTTCAGTTGTCAGCTCTATGGAAAAGGCCAATCTGTTTGCTGCGCATTTTGCAGCTAGCTCCACGCTTCCAGATTGTGCTTTGCTGCCGCCTGCACTTCAGAGTATTGAAGACTCTATGGTACAGATATTCATTCGTACTCGTGCAGTTGCCAGAGTTTTAAACGATCTCAACAGTCATAAATCTGCTGGTCCAGATGGTATTTCCGCATTAGTTCTGAATAGGTGTTCTTCCAAGCTGGCATTACCATTGCGTGAGCTTTTTTATCTATCACATTCTTCTGGACTCGTCCCGAGAAGCTGGAAAACAGCCTTTCTCCAGCCCATACCCAAAAAAAGGAGAGCCGTCGTCTTCTTCTTCGTACCGACCCATAGCACTTACATCTATTCTTTCCAAGGTCATGGATACGCTGATCAATTATTAGCTCATGAAATATCTTAAAACCAACGAAATCCTTAGTGACCGGCGGTACGGATTTCGTGGGCAACGGTCTACCGATGATTTGATGGTATATCTCACAAAACAGTGGAACCGGTCAAATTGCATCAATTTGGAGAAAGAAAAACTGTTGCACTCGATATTTCCAAGGCTGTGGCATCAAACTCTTTTGTCTAAAATGCGTGCTTATGGAGTCGATGATAAGCTGCTTCACTGTATTAGAAGCTATCTTTTGGACCGCTCAATTCAAGTTGTTTTGAACGGTTTCGAGTCTAACGTACATCACATAAATGCTGGCGTTCCCCAAGGCTCTGCTTTATCCCTGACACTATTTCTCATTTTTATTAATGACCTCTTGTCCACTACTTCTAATCCAATTCACTCTTTCGCTGACGACAGCACTCTCAGCTTCACATATAAGTTTGAGGAACGTCCCTCCACTTCTCATGTGAAACTCAAACAACTACATATGTTAAGCACGTTAAATTACGGCCTGGATAGCATAATAAAATGGGAAAAAAAACAATCGAGTAGAATTTAACGCTTCCAAAACTTATTGCTCTCTCCTGTCGTCTAAGCGAATCCTAAATCCGATGCCATTATCCATGAATGGCAGTTGCATCAAAGAAACTTAAAATCTCGCAATTCACGGTATGCGCGTTAACGACAAACTTCGTTGAAATGACCACATATTTACCGTCGCCAAAAATGATTAGGTTTTCTTACCATGTGCAAGAAATATTTCACTCCCTGGCTACTATCTACAAGGCTTTTATTCGCACTTAACTTGAGTACAATTGTCATATCTGGTTTGGAGCGCCTAAAACGATCTTGCAGCAGTTAGATAGAATAAAAAACCATGGGATAGAACTTATCGGTGACGAAAACATTGTGAAAACTTTACACGATTCGCTTGAACACCGCAGGAACGTTTCCAGCGTATCTCTATTTTATGGCTTCTTCCATCAGCGGTGCTCAAGAGAAACAGCCAGCTGTATGCAACCTCCCCTTGAATTCAACCGCAATACTCATGACGCTCTAAATGCTTATCAGTTTACCCTAAAGCACATCTTCGGAAATCCAGTTAAGTTCAGAGATTCGTTCCTCAGTCGTACAACATGTATTTGGAATGCTTTGCCAAGCTCTGTCTTTCCACATTGCTATGATCCACAGGCATTCCTCTTTTGTCTTCCTTTTCCTTAACGAACACTCTGTGCCAAGCATATAGCTGAGCATTATAAGGGTGCGAGACCCTTTACGCGTGCGCAAATTATATAAAGCAAAAAAAAATCGGGGAAAGAACGATACAAGTAATGACTTGCCAGAGTATAACTGATAATAAATGTCAACGTTTGACACCTAACCCTTCAGAAAGTTCTAGCCAAGCAAAAAAAAAAAACAAACATAATAAGAATTTTTTGTATATATCGCACTTTTTGGCTTTTTCTTAGGAATATGATTTTCTGTTTTTTTTTTATTGTTCCACCTTATTGCTCTTGAGATTCGCAATTTTTTTGTTTAGTTGTCTGGGTTTTCGGACTCTTCATTAAATATTTTGTGTTTATTTATAATTAAACTATTAGACAAATACACTAAGATTTTAATGCATACACCATACTGTCAGTTTCGTATGCAAGTATTGCGTTAATATTGAACAGGAGTGTTATGAACACTAAAAAAAATTCTGAATAATGTATTGCAGGAAATGCCATCCCTTGTAGTCTATTTATTTTGATACACTGAATTAAGCTTAAACATTTATTTAGAAAAGTAATCGATATTCCAACGTGAATTAAAAATGAATATAGACTCAATGTTAAGGAAGGTCAAACAGACAAACACGGTCTCATCATTTATGCCCAAAGCCTCTTACTCAGATCGTGTTTGCCAGCTGGTAATAATTATTTATTTAGCTACAGCAGCAGCATATAAATCAATTCTGTGGTGTGTGATTTTAATGTACATACGAGTAAGTATACACATAACCCAGTACAAGTATTTTGCAAAAAAAAACGGAAAGTTGTGAAAACGTGACTCTGATAAAGGTTTGGAATAAAATAAAAAATGTGAGTTGTGTGCAGTGGTTTCCTCTGAAAAAATTGGATTATTGGAATTCGAAATTGCACACATGGAATACGGGGCATTATAATAACTTGATTTGGCTCAGGCTACAGGTATAGAGGTGGATGAAAAGCTTTTTCGATTTTTTAAGCTGAGAGTAATTTTTTTTTAACATTAACAACAAAACAGCGAGCAATTAAAGTTCCCTGTCTACCGCCGTAATAAATCACAATCAGCTCAATAAAATGCTCGTACAGTTGATGCTCGATTATGCTTCCTTTTGTTAGGAGTGGAGTACTCCCAACTCTGCTTCATACTACTCGTACACACTCCCACATGTTGGAAATTTGTTCCATACAGTCGATATATAGCAAACAATCAAAGTCCTGTTCTATGTGTGCCAGTGTGTTAGCGTTTTCATTGCTTGTCTGCTATGTCGTAGGTCGTAGAGTTTCATTGACATGGAATAGTGCCCCTTGGGAATACATTTACTATTTTACTTTGTGCTTGCTCAACAATGAATCGGAGTCCCTATAGGGATGCTGCCTAGCGATGCACGGACTAGAAAATAGCTACAATTCTAGGCTGGAATCCGCGTTTTCAAAATTAAAACCTTGTTTTTGTATTATTGATTCTTCTCGAAATTAAAACATCGCTCCATGATATTTTGGTCTCTAGGATACTATGGAAATATCACTTGGCAGTATGTGGAACACGACGAGTAAAGTCCTTGTAACAGTTTTTGTTGGGGTGACGCTCGCCGTACACCCAGGGTTCGTTTTTTTTCGGAGCGTTTCAAATTAAATTAGAGAAGTATTTTTATACATCTTTCTAGTGCCTTAATATTATATAATTTACAATGATAATTGATAACCCTAATGCCCCTTCACAAACTCTGAAAGTTAAAAATATTATTCTAATATAACTCTCATAATTTATTATATTTAAAAATATAAATAAAAATATAAATAACTAACGAATACTTATATATATATATATATATATATGTTTACTCTAAATAATTGTGACGATACGTTCGGGAAGGGAAGAGGGTTAGGGGGTTTTCTTGGTTTATCCAAGTGCACAGGGTGTGGACACAAGCTGATCCGTGAGAGCGGGGTAGCGGTGTTGACAAGACGAAGTGAAAAAATTAATCAGGGCCCTGCTAACTACGTCAATTCTGGTAAATGCTCACTCGGTATGGCGGTCTTATGTACGAAATGGATAATGCGACGTAGTTTATCAAGGCAGAGTGTCAGAGCCCTGCTAACTACGTAAGCTCTGGTAAAGCGAGTGAGTAAGGTGAATAGATTATTCAATACTCACTCGATATGACGGTCTTCGGGCGGGACGGGCTGAAGGAACTAGCAGAGTAGAGTGAATAAATTAGTCAGTACTCTATACTAGTGCACCCAAAATAAAGAATTTTTAAAAATTGTTCGTGAAGAACACGTAGCTGTGAGTTGTTTTCACAACAGCCGCTCGAACCAGAGTGATTTCTTAGAGGTTTTGCGTCTTATGTGATAAGATTGTTTGCAAAACCTGGTAGGAATTTTGTGATCATTTCTACACGTTTGGTCGTAGCTGCATGAGCTACTACACTCGCTTCCTATGATTGTCGGAGGGACGGACGGACATATGCTTGAGTAGTACGTGCTAACTTATGCATCGAGTTCGATCATACGATATTTGTCGTACATCTGCATTAGTTGCTTTTGCGCTCATGGTGGCAGGATATACTTGTTGTCGGACGGAGACCGGTTTATCCGCTCGGACACACCATATATGGCTGCATGAGTCGCTTGTGCGCGGTGGTTGACTTTTTGTTGTCGGACGGAAACCGGCTTATGCGTACCCATTCTTATATGTATGGTGTGTTACGTAGTCGATGTTGGTATTTACATCGGCTTCGTTACATCCTTCAATAAAAAAAAATAGTTGCCTTAACCGATGCCATAGTATTTTTTTTTTGGATTTATACCCTAGCCCATATGGCAGACACTGCGATCTGAAAGATCTATTGTATCTTAGGGTGTCTTAACTGTGGATGTCTCTATTTCACTCAATTAAATTCTTGTTTGTCGCTAGCTGCCCAAATCTTGTTATCAATTTTTAATACACTTACTCAAACTTTGCACATGTGTATCTTCGATGAAAATACTTTCTGTAAAAATTTGAAAGTTATCGGGCCTCAAGGCCAAGGGGCTCTCATATCATTATTTTTTCTTCAAAATTACAATTTTATTTAAATTTTGCACACATTTGTACCTCCGATTAGAGCATTTACATAAAAAAGTTTAATTTTTGCGGGTTGGTTTTTATTTTCTGTTTAAATCCCAAATCCCTCCCATTTTGTGGAGAGACCAAGAGTAAAGTTCTAGAAATTGCTCTGTGACATAATCCAAAAACAAGAAGACAATGCCAAAGAGTGGTGCTTAAGGTTAATCTAAGTAAGACCACACTGATGGTCTCCTGCCCCAAAAAGGAAGCTGGGGCGTATTTTCCTAATCACCATTACCGGAGTAAAGATTGTTGTCATCAAAGAGGTCAAATAACTGGGACTGAAATTTAACGTTAGACTGTTATTGAACAAAGATCAACAATCAGTACTACTGAATGCAAAAAGAGCGCTTATGTTGTGTGGAAGAGTTGCACGCTTCGGTAAGGCAGGAAGTAAAAGCCCACGAATAATGCACTAGATGTACGCTAAAGTTTTTGTACCAATCGCAATCGCCTTCGAAGCTATTGCATATAGAGAGAGAGGCAAGACAAGCTAACCAGCAATAAGGGCCCATTTATAAATCCCGTATCACGTCAAGTCTGCTGGAGATAGCAGGGTAGTACTGAATAGACTGACAAGAACAACAAAGTATATATACAGGGTGTATACGTTAAGGTGGCAAATACTTAAAGAGGCGATTCCTTTGCTAATTTCGTGAAAAAAATCATATGGTAGGGGGGTCTATTTTTACCCCCTGCGGTTTATGTAGCGTTTTAATGCGAAGGGACCTACTTTTGACCTTACATCATTTCACACCCTGTAACACTTGAACGCTTCTAGCTATAAAGTCACGGTTAGTCTTTTTTGAAAGAAATTTAAATTTTTATGGACATACACTATACATTTTTTTAAATTCTAAAAACCATTACCAATATGAACGTCGTCAAAGTCAAAAAAAAAAATTTTTTATTTTCAAAAGCGATTATTTCGAAAAAGGCTTCCGGATAGTTTTTTTTAACGATTTTTTTATGAAATTAATTAGGGAATATCCCCCTTTAATTATTTGCCACCTTAACGGATACACCCTGTATAGTGGGTAAAGGAACACATCGTTATACAAAGAAATAAGGCAGCGGAAAAGTTCCTCAACAATGGAGCAGAAACTCCGCCAGTAGTGCAAGAAATATTACAAGGTATAGGAGCCGCACAATGAGATGCACGGAATGGATCATCAGTATCCGTTATATGAAAAAATCTCAATGACCAAATCCTAAATATTTCGAGAGAGCACTAGAGAGCGAATTAATACCACCTCAGGCATTCTTTCATCTGGATGCACTGGGATATTTATCGGACTCGTGCAACGTATCTGTGATCTACCATATTGCTAGAAGGGCAACAGACAAACGCATCTGACGTAGTTCAATGACTTTAGGTAATCAGGTAGCGTCGTTGGCTTATTTTAATTTTGTTTAATTTTTGTTAAGTAGTTTTAAGTGTAAACTAAAAAATTAAGAAGGATTTTAGGGTTTTTCATTCATTTAATTAAAAAAACCCCCGCAATAAAAAATACAATCAATTAAATCCAGCAGCATTTAAGTTGCTTCATTGAAGGTGCTTTTACTCCGAACTGTAATTAGCAATTGGCAATAGGACTTTTCAAATATGTTGTCTACTTTTCTCTCAACTATTTTTTTAAGTTTCCCAGTTGAAGATTTGTTGTCAGGTATAACTGATGATATGAAAAACGGTTCACCGGCGAAAGAAAGCAGCCTGGAACAAGAATCTCGCCCGTGAACTAGAACAGTACAGAGAGCGAGGATCGCACCAGGCGAGGAAGTTCTACCAAAGAGTCCGCGGTATGACGCAATATATACCGCGTTGAACATGCTGCAAAGCCAAAGATGGTAATTTGATCGCCGATCTCAAAGGCATCTTAAAGCGATGGGAAGAGCACTTTCATGAGTTGCTTAATGGCCAGCTAACTGAGGAATTGGAGGCTCCACCAATGACCGAAGACCACACTATGTTGCCGCCACCAAGCATAGATGAAATTAGCAGAGCGATAATCGGCTCAAAAATCATAAGGCCCCGTGATCTGATGGTATCTCAGCGAAGCTGATTAACACAGGAGGCCCCGCAATACACCAAGGAATTCATGAACTAATAGTCCAAGTATGGGAGGAAGAAGCGCTACCAGAAGACTGGCAAATAGGCATCCTGTGCCCCATACATAAGAAAGGAGATATTAAAATCTGCAGCAATTATCGTGGTATAACGTTGTTGAGTACCGCGTATACGATTTTCTCCTCTATCCTTCAAGACAGGATAGCCCCACACGCTAAAGTCATCATTGGCCCAGGCAAATCAACAACTGATCAGATTTGCACCCCTAGGCAGGTGTTGGAAAAATGTCTAGAGTTTCAAAACTCACTACACTATATTTGTATAGACTTTAAAAACGCCTAGATGATAGCATAGTCAGAGTAGAACTTTATAAAGACATGAGAGAATTCGGCATCCCAAATAAACTGACACGACTATGTAGGTTTACCATGACCAATATTAAGTAAAAATGTCCGGATCACTTTCAAGCCCATTCAACATCTATAACAGGCTCCGACAAGGGGATGGACTGGCCAGCGTCCTCTTCAACTTGGCGTTGGAGAAAGTGATCCGAGACTCTGACGTAACGGCGAGAGGAACAATTATCTATAAGTCCATTCTGATACTCTCTTTAAATTTAGGAATTTAACCATAACATCCAAGCTGCTGGTATTTAAAGCAATGGTCATACCAGTACTTACATATGGATCCGAGATTTGGGTGCTTAGCAAAAAGCATTCTGGCCGTGTCCGAGAGAAAAGTCTTACGGAGAATTGTTGGCCTCGTATGTGAGAAAGGACGATTCCGGAGACTCTATAATGATGAGATCTGCGAGCGTTACCGCGATGTCGACATCGTGAAGAGAGTTAAGCTCAGTTGGCTTCGGTTGGACGGACACCTAGTTCGCATGAGCGAAGATGATCCTGCTCGGAAAGTCCTTTCCGGTAGGATTTATGGAACACGACAGCGAGGCCGGCTGGATGGATGGCGCAGGCCAGGACGCTCAGAGTATACGGATGTAAAACTGGATGACATCGGCTCGAAATCGGGACCGGTGGAGAGATTTTTAGCAGGAGGCCAGAACCGGACACCGTTTGTAGAGCCAAATATGATGATGATGACGTATTGTCATTGAAACTAACGTTTTTGTCAAGTCTTTCATAGATTTCGTTTAGTTCTTTGTTACTATCTATGACTTCTATAAACATGGAAAACTGGGCAATCAACGAAGGACCATTTGGTGATAAAGAAACAGATTATGTATTAGGTGCTTCTGTTAATTAATTTTAATATTCTCTAATTTTTCTTAATTCTTAATTTTTTATTACTCGTGTTCTTTACATGGTAAATATTTTTCAATGTTTTCCAGCTTAAAAAAGTGTGCTGTTTGTGGAGTTTTTAAAAATGCAAAAGACAATAACAAAAATTTAATTTCTAATTTTTCCAGTTTTTCGAAACAACATAAACCAAAATTGAAACACACAGGCAGCATATTGTGAAAGCAGCAGAACGATACAGTCATCTGCTACAGGACAATCGCGTACAACTCCAAAAAAGAAGATAATCGAAACTGACACCATGCAGACGAACGTACAAATTGATTCGAAGAACTTACGAAGCAACGATGATAACTTCAGGGCACGTGGTCATCACATTACAATCGAGGTGAGTTTTATGAAAACAGGGTGCCTTACGCAAATGCGAGGAGATTGAATAATTGAACATAAATAAAATATGATGGTCTTATATTGCAAATTGGTTTATATTGGGAACGTTCGACGCATTTGTTTTGAAAGCATACATTCGTAATGAAAGGAGTTGCATCTGTATCAATATATATCCTTAAATCTACTAAATTTTTATATAGCATTTTGCCAGTCTTATAACCAAATAGACAAACCAAAATATATTTGTAATAGCAAATAAATTCACTGTTTTGGTAGTTACAGACCACAGTATTATAGGTGTGAATTAGTCACCGATATCCATGACTACAAACGCAACCACAAATTAACATGACACTTCAAATTTGAGTTTTAAGGGTTAGTTATAATAGTCCTTTAGGTGCATAAGTGTCAAAATACATCGAAAAGCTTGATTATGATTCCCAAATTACAACAAGTGATTATAATAGACATTTGCCTGCATAGGCATTTGTCCCTTTTTACTGCGTCTAAATGAGAAATGTTAAACTTACACATGATAAGATTTGAACTAAAGTGAACGAAAACTTAACGAAGCGGAGTTGAATTTCTTTATACCCATGCAACTGCACTTTCTGTGTCTTAGCAAATTCGTGCGTCCATTATAATTCATGCGTTAGTGTGGTCTATCAATACCAAAAACAGAGAGTTTATTTTCTGTAACGTATTGAGTTTTGTCTCTCGATTTTTAACTTAATATCTACTCTGCAAATGTGGTAGAATGGGACTTTGCAGATATTGAAAGTCCTTCTTTAATAAATTCTTACTCTTCAGTGTGTCAAAAGCTTAGAGTCCTCTCATGAAAGAACATTTGACAGAATGTTATTCAGCGCCGCAACGGCTAATATTCAAAGAGTATATCTAATAGTTGCAAAATATTAGAAATAAAAAGATACATTTTTTGAATATTATTAATTGAAAATTTATAAAATTTAAAAAAACCAAAAACGAATATGCAAACGGAACAGTCAAATAGAAAAAATTGTGTTTCAGATATAGCTCAGAACAAAACACAAAATTTAATTATTTAATAATAAATTAATAATATCTTAATACTCAACTAAAATTTCAGAATACCTTTAGTAAATTTTTTGAATTTGGCAACTCTGCAAAAGAGGGTTGGTAAGCTTTTTATCGTTAATTGCTAAGAGAGCTTTTGAGTTTTGCTTTCAAGTGACTCAAGCTTTAACTCTTAACCTCTGTCTGTCCACGTAGTGAACACTGGGTGCCTAGTATATTATATGGACATTGGATTCCAATCCCTTTGGATGGTCCTGACATGAGAGCAAATTAGAGATAGCGTGGAAGAATGTCTTTCACTAACACAAATTTTGTCTGAATCGGAAGAATTCTCAAGATGTAATTTACAGTTCTAGTCAGGATGAGCATTTTGGTGATAAACTGACACCTAACTTCGGTACTCATCAGACTCGGGCTCGTGACGATTTACTGTATCAGGGTATTTTGTCAGGTGTAATTTCTGTATCCGAGACATGGTTTAACCCTACCGTGAGCAATGAATTCTTTGCTCTGAAGGGCTCCAAATTGCATCGAGCTGATAACCATGGTCGTGTAAGTGGCGGTGCTGCAATTTTTATTAATAATCGAATCGCTTCTAAAGTTGTGTGCGCATCTGGCTGTAGCGACGTATTTCAATACATCTTTGTTGTTATTTTAAGTGGAAATTACATGTGTACAATAGGAACTATTTATATGCCACCCCATTTGCTTCTGACTTTAGTGCCCTAGAAAATATTATCGAGCAAGTCAGCATCCACTCTCCAACACATATTCTTAGCGGAGATTTTAATATAAATTTATTGCATCCCACGAAGCTTATAATTTTTAGAAATACCATCGAGTCGTTTAATCTTTTCATCGCACCAACTCATTTTATAACATAACTTACTTATTTATATTTGATCTCCCGTTATCTCACACCATGATCTCTCATTCGTAACATTTGACAACAACGTCTCAATCTCAGCGTGTACCAAACAAATTTAACACTTTCGTGATTTCTCTAATGTAAATCAAAATAACCTATTTAGTGAGCTTCACATGTTAGACTGGGACATTATTAACCGTACTCCCGGCATAAATGAACAAGTCGAACGTTTTATCAACAATATTTTGCTGCTTTTTAATAGGCATCTTCCGCTAAACTCACGAAAAATCAGATCCAATGCTTATCCCTGGATGATACACGAATAAAAAGTTGTATTTCACGCAGAGGCGGTCAGCCATCAGCAGTGTAGGGCGAAAAATACAGAATGCTTCAGAAATGCATGTGCCCGCAACTATCTCTGACTGGTGGAAGTGCAATCAAACCTCCACGTGGTGGCCGCTGGTAATTTTCCTTCAGTACAGGAAAAGGGAAATGATCGGGCTAGTCCCTTCAAAGTAAGGTTGGCGTGAGGCCAATAACCTCGCCTGTAAAAAAAACTATATTACGGAACCCCAAATCAAATCGGATACACTGATGAACGACGACGACCACGGCAACGAAAACGGCTAAACGATTCAAGAATTTTCTCATGGAACGTACGCTCAGTGTATAGAGCTCGAGCTGCACAGCAGCTGGCCGATACCCTGTCTGAATATAATGCTGACATAACAGCAATCCAGGAGATGTGGTGGACGGGGAATGGTGTCTTACAAAAATCAGAATATGACATATATATATTACAGCTGTTATGCAAGACATCATGTGCTCGGGTGGGGTTTCTAGTCAGCAAAAGAATGATACCCATTGTTATCGGCTTTAAAGCAGTAAAGGAACAGCTAAGCACCCTTCCCGTGCGGGGCAGATTTAGAAACAAAAGCCTCATAAACATTAACGTACCTACAGAGGATTCCCAAGATGATGAAAACGAATAATTCTTTGAATCAGTCGAATGCGAACTGCATGCCTGTCCATAGTGTGACGTAAAAATCATTTTGGGCGATATGAATGCACAAAATAGGTAGGGAGCCAGTATTCAGACAGTACATTGGCACCCATAGCTTATACAAGAACACTTATGACAATGGACAACGAGTCATAGAGATGGCAGCAAGCAATAATTTGGTCGTTGCGAGTACAAGGTTTGCGCGTATAAATATCCACAAAGCCACCTGGGTATCTCCTGATGGAGCCACGCGCAACCAGATAGACCACGTGTTGATAGACCGCCGCCACAACCCGAACCTGATGACATTACGAACGTACCGAGAGTCCAACTCTGACCACTATCTTGTTGCTATGATGGTCCGAACGCGGATTGCTTCATCAAGAAAGACAGCATCCGCGAATCAGATTCGAGTCAACACGGCTGCTCATCGCAACGAAGAGACCAGAAACCACTACAATCAAGCGATAGGACTCCCCCTAAATGCAGGGAGAGTAAGTCCTGGGGCTGAGATATCTGGCGTAGAAGAGAAATGGACGCGCCTTAAGAAGACTGTCAGTAGTACTGCTGACTCCATCTTAGGCAGTAGTCGTAGAGATCGGAACGACTGGTTCGATGACGAATTTAAACAAGCGACTGAACGGAAGAATGTTGCGTACCGAGCAATGCAACAATCTCATAGAACGCGGGCACGCGGAGATGAATATAAAGAGATTAGAAGGTATGAAAATACAGTTCATCGACGAAAGAAAGCAGCCTGGTAGAAGAAACTCGTCTATGAACTAGAACAGTACATAGAGCAAGGACTGCACCAGGTGCGGAAGTTCTACCAAAGAGTCCACGGTATGACGCAATATACACCTCATTGCACACACTGCAAGGACAAAAAAGGTAATCTGATCGCCGATCTCAAAAACATCTTAAAGCGATGGGAAGAGTACTTTCATGAGTCGCTTAATGGCCAGGTAACTGCGGAATTGAAGGCTCCACCAATGACCGAAGACCACACTATGCTGCCGCCACCAAGCATAGTCGAAGTAAGCAGAGCGATAAATCGACTCAAAAATAATAAGGCCCCGGGAACTGATGGTATCCCAGCGGAGCTGATTAAAACAGGAGTCCACACGTTACATCAAGCAATTCATGATATAATAGTGGAAGTATGGGAGAAAGAAGCTATGCCAGAAGACTGGCGAAGAGGAATCCTGTGCACCATGAGATATCATAACCTGCAGCATTATCGAGGTATAGCGTTGTTGAGTACCGCGTATACGATTTTGTCCTCAATCCTTCAAGACAGGGTAGCCCCATACGCTAAAGTCATCATTGGTCCATACCAGTGTGGCTTCATCCCAGTCAAATCAAAAACTGATCAGATTTACACCATTAGGCAGATGGAAAAATGTGTAGAATTTCAAAACTCACTACACCATCTTTTATAGACTTTAAAGACGCCTATGATAGCACAGCCAGAGTAGGACTTTATAAAACCATGAGAGACTTCGGCATCTCAAATAAACTGACACGACTATGTAGGTTGACCATGACCAATGTTATAAGCCAAGTAAAAATATCCGGATCACTATCAAGCCCATTCAACATCTATAACGGGCTCAGTCAAGGGAATGAACTGGCCTGCGTTCTCTTCAACGTGGCGTTGGAGAAAGTGAGCTGAGTCTCTGACGTAACGGCGAGAGGAACAATCCTCTATAACTCCATTCAGATACTAGCTTACGCAGACGATATTGACATCGTTGGTAGAAACCGAAGAGCTGTACAGGAAGCTTTTAAACAGATCGCGCAGGCGGCACGAAATCTGGGTCTGCACATAAATGAGAGCAAAACACATACATGATGGCCACGTCTGCGAGTAGAAGATCCAACATTGGTCCCTCAATTCAAATAGTGGAGCGCGAATTTGAAGTAGTGCAATCCTTTGCCTATCTCGGGTCAACTGTAGCAGCCGATAAAAGCATGGAACGCGCACGGGTGCTTAAATTGCTTAAAGCCAACAAAGCCTACTATAGTCTGTCAAGACTCTTCAAATCCAGGAACTTAACCATAACATCCAAGCTGCTGGTATATAAGACAATGGTCATACGAGTACTTGCATATGGATCCGAGACTTGGGTGGTTAGCATTCTGACCTCTTAGCCACGTTCGAGAGAAAAGTCTTACGGATAATTGTTGGCCCCGTATATGAGGAACGATGATTGCAATGACTCTATAATGATGAGATCTACGAGCGTTACCGCGATGTCGATATCGTGAAGAAGAGCGAGCTCGGTAGGCTCTGTTGGGCAGGACACGTAGCTTGCATGAGCGAAGAGGGTCCTGCTCGGAAAGTTCTTTTCGGTAGGATTTATTGAACACGACAGCGTGGCCGGCCAAGCCTACGCTGTAAGTATGGCGTAGACAAGGACGCCCAGAGTTTAGGGATGCCAAATTATATGACATCTGCTCGAAATCGGGACCGTTGGATAGTTTTTTTGCGGGAGGCCAGGGCCGTTGTAGAGCTAAATATGATGATGATGATTCTAGTGAACTAGATTTTTAATCAGAAACAGTGGAAGACAAATAAATACGAGTAGACACCGTATCACTTTTAGTGTTTGTATTTCTCCGTTTCAAATTGATGACAAGTTCCTTATGATGTTTCCAGAAATCGAAATCTATGCTCGACATAGTCAAGTCTTGTTTGACAATCTTCTTCATTCCCTGAACGTTCAGTTTTGCACCCACCTAGGATCCAAATACGCTGCAACCGCTGCATGGATATTATACTCGGTAGCATGAAATCTTCGATTCATTTTTTCGACACTGGTAGCACTTTCGAAAGTCGATGTAAATTTTTAAGCTTTTCTTCTAAACAATTGAACATGGGAATTATTTTCAAAAAATGTGTATGTATTATGTATTTTTAAATTCTCTATACTAACTTCACATGCCCATGGCTGGCTGGCACGCTGACTGGTCAGATCTTGTTATTAATTTTTAACCAACTTCCTAAGCCCGATTTTATTGAAACTTTGCACAAATGTTTATTTACGGTGACAATACTTTTATTAAAATTGGAGAGTGATCGGGCCACGGGGTCGGGGAGCTCCCATACAATGCCATGTAGCGGCGTCAGATCATGTCATACTATGATGATTGTGTTCTGTGTGTGTGGTGCGCTGTGAGCAGTAGTTGCTTTACATTTGGGGTTGTTTTGTTGTTGGGTTGCAGTGCATCGCTAAGAAGAAGAATTGAAGAATTTACATGAAAAAATAAATGTTTATAGGTTGTTTTTTTACACCCAAGATGATCCAACTTTATATAAAACTTCCATTCGATCTAAGTACGTTTTCCAGATACCTATTGAACCCAAAAGTATCGATGCCAAAAGTACTTGGTATCGAAACAAAAGTAACGAATGTGTTCTTGTATTTACTTGTATTGATTCATTCCTACAGCGACCCTGAGAACAATGGATTCGACTCTAATATCGGCCATAGGGGTTCTAGAGGTGCCTCAACTAATATCGGTCAATCTTTATGAATTAGGGACAACGCAACGGTTGGCAACACCTTTTGAAGGCTCGTGCAGTCCTGTTACTAAAACTGGCCATAAATTTTGCTGATTGTTATGGATGCAACAGGTGTTCAAATAATTATACAGAGGAACAGAAGGCAGCTTGATTTAGTGGAGAGCCTTCTCTCTCTCTCTGAGAGTTGCTTCACAGAACAAACAAACAACAGTTTTCATTTCATTCATTATTTAGAGCAATGCGTAATTGCGCGTGAATGTCCTTAAAATGGAGAACAGCTGATACGTTTGTTTATTTGTTTTTATTGTTGCTAAAAGCTCATCCCACATCAGGAAAGTTTTGATTTTTACATCGAATGGAGAGCGTTAGTTGGCGAAGGCAGTGAAAAAGCTCTTACAAGTGCTCAATATCAAATAGTCGTACGAAAGGACGAATCTACTTTTAAGTTTGGCTATGGGGAAAGTTCCTTTTAAAAGGAGAGCTTTCGTCACACCACACGTAGTATCTGCGGATTCATTTGCATTCCTTTCTGGCAAGCACCTACGAGCATACATAGAGTATGTCCTGCAAAGGTAGTGTTTGTGCCTACAGTATGTGTACCTATATCTGTGTGAAAACACTTTCACCGATTCAACCAGTAACTGACTGCGCGATGGCGAACTTTCATGTCAGTCGCAAGTTACATTTCCGAGCGTGTTGACATGCAATCTCGCTTCTTAACGCTGCTGTTCTAAAGAAACGGAATATCCTTTTTCATTTCATTTCGTTTTCTCTCTGTTGTCTATTCGCTTTTTTGAACACGCGTGTACACCTTCATACAGAAAAAAAACATTACACACTCATACACCGATAAACGGGCGCTAATTTTATAACTCTTTCTATGCCATTATCTATTCATACACGCCACTTGTACGTCTAAACGGTGATAAGTGATAACAAAAATCTTTCAATTCGCGCTTTGTTACATCCAAATTGTTCTGTTCCTTCGCTCGCTGTGTACGAAAACGGTTGGTTGTCCTTTGTTTACATGCGAGTGAGACGTCGTCGTGGCACAAGGGATACGTCGCCTGTTGTTGCTCTGTGTTATTGTTATTAGGCTTGATTTGAATTTCAAATATATTCATCGTTTGCTTTTGCTTGTGCGTTATCTGATTTTGCTCTGCTCGTCCCGATGAGCGCAATTGTGATTAATTGGAAGAATGTTTTGCCATTCGGTTCGGTTTCTGATTGCAGTTCGTTCGAATTAGTGCGCTAAATTGTGTGTATGTGTCTATAAATCATCCGCTCGAAGCTGTAAGGTTGTGCGAGGAGCAGATATTTCAATGAAGCCACAAAAAAACAACAACAAATTATCACTTTAAACAGAAAGGATAAAGCATTACCATATTATAACCACGAGTACTACATGTAATAGTATCGACAACCCGTAGCTAACCCACCAGATTGAATGGTGATTTATACGGATTTTTTATTAAGTACTTGAGCTATTTTTATATCTTTACCATTAATTGGCAACTTTTTCCCTCGTATTGTAATGAGATATTATTATGATTTTGGGTTTTAAGTTTTTTCTGCAAATCGGTGGTGAAACAGATGCTTAAAACAGGGGTCTCCAAACTGTTTTAATTAAGGGCCGAGTTCAAAAAAATCTTGGGAATCAGGTGGGACAAAATTTATGAACGTAGGTGTACACTCATATACAAAATGTGTGTGCGTGTAAATATTTAGATAAAATCATTAAAATAGGCATTTAAATAAAAATATACAGAAATATCAAAGGGAAATATACAATTTATTCAAAATAATGTAAATCTACATTTAATTGTATCAGAAAAATAAATTAAGACATATCTTATGTAATGTTTTCTGGCTTTCTAATGTACGTATGATGGGATATGTGTAGTTGTTTCTGACTTACAATGTCTGTCCACTTTGGGTCAAATTTTGATGTTCACCATCATTAGAATGAACTTCTGGCACTTTGATATTATAAAGGTGTGCTTAACATACGTTGTTGTTCAAGTTCCACTTGCGACGAAGAGGGGCTTGCAGAAAGCGTGAAATCATATGAAAAGCTAAGAGTGCTGTCGTCAGCGAAAGAATTGATTGGATTTGAAGTGGTGGATAGGAGATAGGATATTAATGAAAATTAGAAAGAGTATCGGAGACAAAACAGAACCTTGGGGAACACCGGCGTTTATGCGGTGAAGATTGGATTTTAATCCGTCCAATACGACCTGATTTGAACGGTCAGTAAGGTAGTTACTAGTCCAATCAAGCAGGGCCTTATTAATTCCATAGGCATTCATTTTCGACAAAAGAGCTTGATGCCAGACTCTGTCAAATGACTTGGAAATATCGAGTGCAACAACTTCACTTTCACCAAATTTGTGAATTGACTCTTTTCCACTTTTCAGTGATCAGGTCATCTGTAGAACGTTCCCTACGAAAACCATACTGCTCGTCACGTGATTCAAGGTATTGCATAAGCTTACGATTGATCAGGGTTTCCATAACCTTGGAAAGTATAGATGTTAGCGGAATGGGTCGGTACGAGAAAAGAGATGACGTTTCGCCTTTTTTAGGAACAGGCGTGATAACGGCTGTTTTCCAATTCCTTGGGACGACTCCAGAAGAATAAGATAAATGGAAAAGTCTGCGCAGTGGTAATGCCAACGTTGAAGAACACCTCTTCAAAACTATAGCAGGAATGTCATCAGGCCCAGTACATTTATGAATGTTGAGATCATTTAATACTCTAGCCACTTGACGAGTACGAAAGTAAATCAGTCCCATAGAGGATTCAACTCTTGCAAGTACAGGCGGCGACAACGCGCTATCTGGTAGCCTAGAGCTAGCTGCGAAATGTGAAGCAAGCAGATTGTCTAAGGAGCTGACAGTTGGAATGTCATTGTGCATGAGCGTTTGAATTGAAGACGAGGCAGTATTTTTAATTCGTTTCACGAATGACCAAAAACTTTTACTTCCTTTGGGACATTGAAGTATTTTTTGTCTCAGTTTTTGGTCATAGTCGAATTTTAATCGTTTAAGGTAGGCATGTCGTGTCTGACCCGTCAAAAATTGGTTCGGTTTTTCACAGTGGGTTTTTTTTTATTATATATAGTTAGTAGTATAGTAGTATAGTAGCCTCTTTGCAGCTTAAATCATACCAAGCATTTTCCTTCGGTTTGATACACTTTATCCTGGAAGGGATAAACTGTCTCATGCCCTCGAGGATTATGTTAGTGATCGTATCAGAAGTGGAAGTTAAAGCTTCTAAAGAAATTATTTAGGCCATCCCAGTTGGCTTTCTCGTGTGGCCATACTTTTCTTTTAGGAGTTTACTCTTTAACTGTGTGGTTTGACAAGGAGAAATTAGCTGATACTACACAATGGTCTGAAGAGCCTAGAGGCGACAATACACTGACGGTGTATTTGTTAGGAAGAGAAGTAAGAAACAAGTCAAGGGTATTAGCGTTATGACTTACAATGTCTGAAAATCGAGTGGGCTCATTCACAAGCTGAGTGAGATTGTTAAAATCAGCAAATAACTCAACATCCTTTCCTTGCGGTGTTGTCAAGCCTGAATGGCGAAGCCAGCTAGAATTGTGTAAATTGTTATCTCCCGTAATTACGATTTCAGACAGTGGATCAATTGATAAAATTCTAGTTATAAAGTCGGACAGTGCATCTAACTCACTACAAGTTGAGAAATTGTCTAAATTAGGGCTTCTGTATATGAAGTAGTAGTAAATGGTATGCTTACGCACTTTGACTTTGTGCCAAATGAAGTTAAATTCCGCGTTGGAACAATGATTGAAATGTGCTTGGGTTTGTTAAGCTATATCACTACGTACATATGTGGCGAGACCGCGGTGGGGAAGAATACTGGCACCAAGTCTTAACCAGGCCAACTAAAATCCGAAATGTCGGAATCAGCATTAACCTGGGTTTCTGTTAGTGCCAAAATAGCTGAGGACAGGCCGAGGAGTTCCCGTTCGACTGATTCAAAGAATTCTTCTTTTTCATCATGTGGGGAATCCTCTGTAGGTGCGTGAACGTTTACGAGGCTTATGTTTTTAAATCTGCCCCGAACGCGAAGGGTGCATAGCCGTTCATTTACTGCTTTAAAGCCGATAACGGTGGCTTTCGTTCTTTTGCTGACTAGAAACCCCACCCCGAGCACATGATGTCTTGCATAACAGCTGTAATATATGTCATATTCTGATTTTTGTAAGACATTATTCCCCGTCCACCGCATCTCCTGAATTGGTGTTATGTCAGTATTATATTTGGTCAGGTTATCGGCTAGCTACTGTGCAGCTCGAGCTCTATACAGTGGGCCTACGTTCCATGACAAGTATCATAAATCGTTTAGCCATTTTCGTTGCCGTGGTCGTCGTCGTTCATGAGTGTATCGGAAGCTGGTTTGGGGTTCCGTCATATGGTTTTTTACGGGCGATGTTATTGGCCTCGGGCCAACCTTACTTTGAAGGGACTAGCCCGATCATTTCGCTTTTTATGTACTGAAGGAAAATTACCAGCGGCCACCACAGTGCGATATGTAATAGCATGACTCAGGCCTAAAATTGGATTCGGACCAATTTAAACTGGATTTCAGTTTGGCTGGTTTTGATCACGGAAAGTATACGATTGTGGAGTGGTTTTGATCACAAATTGATTTTAATTTAAAGAAATATTTCCTTTAATTATGTGGGAGTTAATTCACTTCACTTAGTGGGTCTAAATACGAGCTTTTCCTACTCTCTTAGGGCATTGTGAATGTTTTGGCTTCCTAAGCTCCAATTAAATGCGGCCTCGACTCGTTGTCACATTTTTGAACCTGCAACTCAGCTCGTTAGTTTTGATATACCGAAGCACTTTCTTGGGGTTAGGAAGAGAGCAGCACTGCCTTGATACCTTAACTTCATTTACACTTACATTTAAGTTCCTCTCAATTATATTACAGGTTTTCTTTTATCAAAAACTCAAACTTTTCTACGCGACAAAATGGCTTTTCACTAAGCTGTGCATCACTGAACGTGGCGTAAAGATAAAAGTGCTTTCTTTCACTTTTATAATTAAATTTCTAAGGCGAAGTAGCAAAAAAAGGCAGCAAAGCGGAAAAAGGCGCTGAAGAAGGAATAAATTTATTAAGTGGTTAACTTTGCAGAGCATAACAAGTGGCGGCGCGATGTCAGGCAGAAGAATGGCCCAGTTTTCGCTTATCTGCACTCTGATTCCCCTCGTGACAAATTTACATAATCAGCCCTTATGGCTGCGTGTTCTGTAATACATATATACAAAGTGCAGTTACACTAAATAATAACTATATTTTTGTTAGTTGTTATTGCCAATTTAGATTTTACGGCTCTGGCTCAGGTTCCGTTGGAATATTTAACCGTATTTGAATTTGAATGGAATGGAATGGATGCGATAGCTAAAATGACTTTTGCCTTAGAATCGTATGCATTATTCATACATTGCGAACGGGCTAAAAGTGTACCTGTGTAGTGGAAGGAAAAAACAATTTTTTATTTCTTTTAAACGAAATGAAAAACCACGATTGCGTGTATCTATGTATCTATCTTCAGTGAGGAGTGAATTTATCGATGAAACTCCCACAAAAATGCTGGCATTGACTGGGATTATCGTCGGATTAACGACTGCGAAGAATTCTCTGTGAAGTGGTGGAACTTCTGAATTAAAGCAAGCCGGATATTTCTATTTTTTACTTCTTTATCGTTTATAAGAAATCGTGCATACAATTAACTTTGAAATACATTTTTAGAAAAATGCAGTGCCAGCATATTTGTTGCAGCGATGTTTCAAGTTGTCAACTGTATCAGCATAAAAATACTTTTCTCCGTCCATGATCAACTACTTATTTAAATTAAACGAAATAAAAACTAAGCAAAACTAAAATAAGGGGGTCACATGAAATTTCGTTTATCTTTGATAAACCATTTCGAGCCATTGTCATCCAGTTTGGCATCCCTAAACTCTGGGCGTCCTGGTCTACGCCATCCTTCCAGCGTAGACTTGGCCGGCCTCGCTGTTGTGTTCCATAAATCCTACCGAAAAGGACTTTCCGAGCAGGATCTTCTTCGCTCATGCGAGCTAGGTGTCCTGCCCACCGGAGCCTACCAAGCTTAATTTTTTTCAAGATGTCGACATCGCAGTAACGCTCGTAGAAGTCTCCGGAATCTTCCTTTCTCACATACGGGGCCAACAATTCTCCGTAAAACTTTTCTCTCGAACGCGACGGTCGACGAACGGTCAGAGTATTTTTTTTTGCTAAGCACCCAAGTCTCGGATCGATATGTAAGTACTAGTATGACCATTGTCTTATATATCAGCAGCTTGGATGTTATGGTTATGTTCCTGGATTTGAAGAGTCTTGACAGACTATAGTAGGCTTTGTTGGCTTTAAGCAACCGTGGGCGTATTTCTGGTTGCATGCTATTATCGGCTGCTACAGTTGACCCGAGCTAGTTAAAGGATTGCACTACTATTTGAATTGAGGGACCAATATTGGATCTTCTACTCGCAGACGTGGCCACCATGTTCTTTCTTTTACTCTCATTTATGTGCAGCCCCAGATTTCATGCCGCCTCCTCTATCTGGATGAAAGCTTCCTGTACAGATCTTCGGTTTCTACCAACGATGCTAATATCGTCTGTGTAAGCCAGTATCTGAATGGACTTACAGTCATCCCCTTGACGGAGCCCGTTATAGGTATTGAATGGGCTTGATAGGGATCCGGATATTTTTATTTGGCTTATAACATTGGTCATACTCAACCTACATTGTCGTGTCAGTTTATTTTGGATGCCGAATAATCTCATGGCTTTATAAAGTTCTACTCTGGCTATGCTTTCATAGGCGGGTATAAAGTCTATAAAAAGATGGTGCAGTGAGTTTTGAAACTGTACCTAGACATTTTGCCATCACCTTTAGCGTATGGGGCTATTCTGTCTTGAAGGATAGAGGAGAAAATCTTACTCAACAACGTTATACCACGATAATTGCTGCATTTTGTGATATATCCCTTCTTATGTATGGGAGATAGGATGCCTCTACGCCAGTCTTCTGGCATAGCTTCTTCCTCCCATACTTGCACTATTATTTCATGAATTGCTTGATGTAATGTGGGGTCTATTTTTATCAGTTCCGCTGGGAAACCATCAGATCCCTGGGCCTTATTACTTTTGAGCCGATTTATCGCTCTGCTAACTTCGTCTATGTTTGGTGGCGGCAGCATAGTATGATCTTCGGTCATAGGTGGAGCCTCCAATTCCGCAGTTAACTGCCCATTTAGCAACTCATGCTCTTCCCTGCGCTCTAAGATGCCTTTAAGATCGGCTATCAGATTACCCTCTTTGTCCATGCAGTATATGCAACGCGGTCTATATTGCGTAATACCGCGGACTCTATGCTAGAACTTCCGTGGTCCTTGCTCTCTGTACTGTTCCCTTTTTTCTTATCTTCTGAGCTCTTTATATTCATTTCACGTACCCGCGTTCTATGAGATTTTACATTCTTACATTCGCTTACATTCGTCATCGAACTAGTCGTTCCGATCTCCACGACTACTACCTTAGATGGAGTCAGCAGTACTAATGACAGTATTCTCTTCTAATCCCCAGGAGTTACTCTTCCTGCATTTACGGCTACTCCTATCGCTTGACCGTAGTTGTTTCTGGTCTCTTCATTGCGAAAGGCAGCCGTGTTGACTCGAATCTGATTCGCAGATGCAGTCTTCCGTGATGATGGAATCCGCGCTCGGAGCACCATACCAACAAGATAGTGGTCCGAGTCGACGTTGGCAGCTCGGTACGTTCGTACCGTCATCAGGTTCGGGTAGTGGCGGACATATTGCTTGCTGCCATCTCTATCTCTTTGTCCATTATCATTAGTGTTCTCGTGTAAGCTATGGGTGCCAATGTTCTGCCTGGATACTGGCTCCCTACCTATTTTAGCATTCAACATCATACTGATGGCAGGCATGGAGTTCTAATTCAACGGATTCAAAGAATTCTTCTATTTCATCACCTGGGGAATCCTCTGTAGGTGCGTGAACGTTTATGAGGCTTATGTTTTTAAATTTGTCCCGCACACGAAGGGTGCATAGCCGTTCATTTATTCCTTTAAGCCAATAACAGTCGGTTTCATTCTTTTGCTGACTAGAAACCCCACCCCGAGCACATGATGTCTTGCATGACAGCTGTAATATATGTCATATTCTGATTTTTGTAAGAAACCATTCCCCGTCCACCGCATCTCCTGGATTGCTGTTATGTCAGCTTTATATTTAGACAGGGTATCGGCTAGCTGTTCCGTAGCTCGAGCGTACGTTCCATCTATACAGTGAGCGTACGTTCCATGAGAAAATTCTTAAATCGTTTAGTCGTTTTCGTTGCCGCGGTCATCGTCGTTCATGAGTGTATCCGAGGCTGATTTTGGGTTCCGTAATAATAATTGTATTATCATTGACCTCGCGCCAACCTTACTTTGAAGGGACTAGCCCGATCATTCCGCTTTTCCTGCATTGGAGGAAAATTACCGGCGGCCACCACGTGGAGGCTTAATCGCACTTCCAGCAGTCTGAGATAGTTACGGCCACCTGCAATTCTAGAGCATTCTGTGTTATTCCCCCTATTCTGCTGATGGCTGATTCGCGCCATAGGCAAGCTTATTTTTGGCTTAACGGGTCTGTTAATAAGCAAAATTGCCACTTATGCAGTGAGATCAGTCCACAAAAAACTCTAGAGACTCTATTACATACAGAAAAATTTACACGATGGTGGCAACCTCGGACTTTATTTCTTCAAAAACGAGGACGGATACCATTAATCCAGAAGAGATGCAGTTTCAATAGGATGGTGCTACGTGCAATTCGGCAATAACCCCCATCGACTTATTGAAATCAAAATTTGGTGATAAGTTGATTTCGAGTAATTGACCTGTCAATTGGGCTCCAAGGCGATTTTACACCTCTCAAATATTTTCTTGAAGGCATTAGTTTGATAAACCAGCAACAATTGACGCCCTAAAGGATAACATTCTTCGTGTTATTTGTGACACGCGGCCAGCCATGATCGAAAAAGTGGCCCAAAATTACAGTCGGGATATCAGTGAATCAATTAAATACTCTTTAGAAAAAATGTGCTCTCAGCTTGGTGTAGCAATTCTAATTTGCCGCATCACAGGAAAAGCCAAAAACAACCAAAATTAGTCCTAAACGAATGGAAGTAGGATTTTATAGTCAGACGACGATGTTATCGTTTGAGCTTTAATATTAGCTCCTGTAGGTGTGTCTCTATGATATGTATGTCTGCATTGGCTGGAGGTCCATCAACCATAACGCCTGCTTGCTTTCCAACGTAAAGCACGAGAGCCATGTATTCCATATCACATGTGAAATAATTCGGTCAAAGGATTATTTTGCAGCGACGTGATATGAATGGGAAAGCATTTTTTTTATTTGCAGTTTTGTGTTTTCCTTTGTGCAAGTACAATTGAGTGTACACCTACACGACCCAGCAGTTCAATGGGTTATCCCAGGAGTACGTCTGGTCTAAAGGTATTACAAGTGCTTTTCCTTTTATCAGTCATATACATCCATATAGTAGCTAGTATACTAGATGACATTCAATTATTACATAAATGCTGGAACCTTGGAATTTCGTTTTTTTTTTGTTTTTACTCATTGTTTTGTGTGAGTTCCCTTTGTATACACGCTTGGAATTCGAAATTACGTTAAATTAATTTTTAAGGACCAACAACTGCACAGGACATTTTCTATATAATACGAGTCGGAATGAAAGGGTTAAACACGGGTTTCTTGTTCTTATCATTTTTTATTCAATTTATTTTTTACAATCGTGTTCTTATTTTTGATATGGGTGGGTGGGGGTCGTAAATATTCAATCTGGTCATGACAAAAATCGTAACATTTTCGGATTCACCAAAATGTCCTTTTTTGCTACGTGCAATGACTACTAACCGTGTTGTATTTTGACATTTTATTTAATGTTTTAATAAATGGTTTCCACCAGTCTTAGTCTACGAATATAGAATAGAAATTTAAAAGGGATTTAGAGCTTGCCATATTATTGGAACACGAGAGTGTTTCTATAGGAATCTTTGCTTAGTGGTCAGTCAACGGAAGTATACTATATATATTGCTTTAACACAAGAATTTCATAACATTGGCATGAGGGATTATTCTACGCACTAAAAAAGATACTACCCAACAAACACGCTGAAATTCTAAGATTGTACATATCAGGCAGGTACTTCCACACAAAGAATACGATATGGTTGATACATTTGCTGAAGACACGGTAGCTGCGGAATGCAATATGGACTCAACTCGTAAACTTCAAGAGGCGATCTCGCACATTCAAAATTGGACAAGAAAATGGCGAATCAAAGTCCATATATGTTGATTTAACAAATATAAAGGATGAGGCATATGTCTTTCGTCCATCACAACGTGATCAGTTCGTTGGGCATTGTCTGTTGGACATTGCTTGCTATAGTGACATTTCTTCTCAGAGCGAAATCTATCAGCCGTTTCTAGAAGTAGTGTTTTCTGTAGGCTGTGTTTTTGAAAATGTTTCCAAAGATGTCCTCCTTCCAAATGTTTGCATTAAAATCTCCTAATGCATTTTTAATGCCATATTTAAAGCATTGCTCGTAAGTTTTATTAATGCGGATTGTTGCAATGCATTCGCTTACATATAAAGGGTGGGCAATCTACTGGATTCTTTTTAAATGATAGGCTATGGCAACTTTTTTTTGAACGATTTCAGTCTGATATTTCGCGGCACGAAACAGTCAGGTTTGCGCTTAAGAAGCGTGTCGAAATATTGAAAAATTATTTTCAATGGCTGTGTTGTGTAGCCGAATTTTGAAAAGAAATGTGGGTCGTGAAAGAGCGCCAAGCGGAAACGCTGTGTGAAATTGGTGCAATAAGTGCATGAGAAAGGCTTGCTATTGGATAACAGAAGTTGTCTCTGATCTCGAACTAGTCGCACGCACGTGAATTTTGCGGCTGTGGCCCATAGTATGGGACAGAATACATTGACCTCAACTCGATGCCAATCGCAGCAACTGTCCATTAGTCGCACCAGCCAGAGCAGAATACTACATAAAGATCTCGGATTATTCGCTTACAAGATTACTCAAAGGACCATCCGCTTCGATATCAGTTCTCCGCGTGGGCCATAAAACATCTTGATAACGACGTAGATTTTGGTCGAAAAATCATCTTTTCAGACGAAATGTATTTCCATCTCGGGGCCAAGTAAATAAGCAGAACTGCCAGATTTTGGGTTCGGAACAGCCACACGTAATCGTAGAGAAGCCAATGCATCCACCAAGAATGACAGTTTTGTGGATTTTGGAGTGGTGGCCCATTTTTCTTCGAAAACGCTGCTGGAAACGTCGTTGCCGCTAATGGCGACCGTAACAGAGATAGCTGACCAACTTCTTATGCCTTATGGCGTCACATACCATACAAGCTGACTGACAATCGATCTCTTGCGCGCCAAATATGGCAACCGGATAATCAGTCGTTTTGGTGATGTCAATTGACTTGCGCGGAGCTGCGACTTGACGCGGATGGAATTCTTTCTATGGAGTGCTGTCAAGTGCTGTTAAGGACAGATGTTATGCGGATAGTCCAGAGACAATTCTAGCTTAAAATATAACATTGCGACTGTTATTCGCGAGACAGACGCCGAAATTATCGAAAAGTTCTTGAAAATTGGACTCACAGGATGGCTTACTGTAAGGCCAGCAGAGGGAGCCACATGAACGAAGTTATTTTTCATTCTTAAATCGAAGACTTCAACCTTTATAATGAAAAAACAAAATCCCAAAAATTATTGATGTATACTCATTTCATAGGGTTTTTAAAAACAAACTTTTAAATTACCCACCATTTATAAAGTTTTAGACTTTTTGCAATAGTCTGCAGATTACAACAAAACCGCATACGATTAAAGGCGGTCACCTTAGTAGATATCACAGTTTTTTCATCCTTCTTTTGGCCGGCCCATTCCAGCGTACTTTCTGTGTAGCAGTTATATGCCTATCTGTATCTAACTAGACCATCCGCTAATTGTTCAGTTGCAATGCGTGGTCTGTTGAACATTCCATTTGCATATCCGAATTGCTGTCACATTTATCTGTTACTTGATAAACGTACGAAACTGACATTAATCAAATGTAAAGTTGAATAATATGTGAATTGAACAAATTTTCAAAACCACAAAGTAAACGAAGAGTTTACAATCACATTGTTTGTATTGGAGTTCAAGTGGTGAACAACACACGTAAATTCGCCACTAAACGTACTCGTACACAGGCGGCAGATGTAACGAGACTGAGTGGTAACAGATTTTCCGTCACTTAAATTCTGCAAATTACCATAAAGCGCAGAAGGAGAGCTATGTGTATTAATATGATTCCCTTTGGAAAACCCCCAAAAATTCCAAACGAAATCATCAAAATGAAGTGGAATTATTTACTCATCCTGGATGACTTTGAGTACGAGTATTGTGAAGCTATGGATATATGGGTAGCTATGGATGGAGGATATCGAACACAAAGTTGTATATCCCAGATTCAGTTAAATTTTGAGTTGTGAAAATTCCTATATATATTATACATTTAGAAAATAGATACACTTAAAGTGGGAGCAATTTAATAAACAAAACTAATCAAATTTTGTTTCTTGTTTCTTGATTTCCATTTTTGCAGTGAAATTAAAGTTTTCATTCAATTTTTTTAATTTTTACACTGGTCAAAGCCTGCATTAACAATTGTAAAACCTGTGTTATCCACAAGAAGCAACTACGTCAACAACTAATGGCAGCGCTACCATCAGAAAGATGTAATTTTTCTCCTCCTTTCACCCATACGGCAATAGACTTCGCAGGCCCATTCGTTATCAAGAGCTTCACAGGACGGAACTGTCGTTTGACCAAGGGCTATGCATGCTTGAACGACAAACTGGATGACATCGGCTCAAAATCGGGACCGGTGGAGAGACTTTTTGCGGGAGGCCAGGACCGGACCCCGGTTGTAGAGCCAAATATTATGATGATGATGCATGCTTGTTCGTATGTTTTTCAACGAAAACTAACCATCTTAAGGCAGCTAGTGACTTGTCTTCCGAGGTGTTCTTGGCGGCGCTTGCCCTATTCATTGCAAGAAAGAGGTGTATTCAGACCACCCAATTTATTTGGTTGGGGCGGACTCTTTACTTCAGAAGGTATTTCAGAAATTGCTAAATTCGTTACCGAATTTAACGGCTGCTAAGTACGGTGTCCAAAGTTTGAATTGGATTTTTATACCCCCTGGGGGGCCTCTGGGAAGCAGGTGCCAAAAGCTTCAAATCCCACTTTCGCAAACTTATCACGCACACACATCTTTCATTTGAAGAGTTTGCTACACTTTTAGATCGCATTGAAGCCTGTCTGAACTCTCGCCCAATATCTCAGATGTCCAGTGATCCAGGTGATATTTTGGCATTAATCCCTGGGCACTTCCTTACCGGTAGCAAATTGCTAGCCTTTCCACCTTTCCAGAACTCGACATCACGGATGGGGATGGCAAAAACTCAAATCCCACCGACAGGAATTAAGTAACGCTGGAAGAACGATTATTTAAGGGAAATGCACAAGAGATCGAAATGGCAGCATGCGTCTAAAGACATGAAGATCAATGACTTCGTCTTCATCAAACACGAAAACCTTCCATCTTCAAAATGGCCTATGGGCCGGGCTACTAAAGTGCACACCGGAAGTTATGGAAGAATTTGCGTGGCTACAGTTAAACCCCAGCTCGGTGAAGTAACTCAACCGATAGTAAAGCTTTGACGTCTGCCCGCAGAGATCACGACCTCAGATACTGTTCTAAGAAACTAACTATTACTTACTCTCAGATGGAGTCTTTTTTTTAATCTTTTTAAATTCTCTGTATAAACTTCGTCTGCCCGTGGCCCGCTGGCTGGCTGACTGGTTGGCTGGCTGGTGGCCAGAATCTTGTGATCAATTTGAACACACTTCCTAAAGCCCGATTTTACTGAAATTTTGCACACATGTATATTTCCGGTGACAATACTTTCTATTAAAATTTGAGTGTATTCGAACCGCGGGGTCGGGGGGCTCCCACACAAATTTTTTCCCCGGCATCAGATCATTTCATACTAATGTGACTGTGTTCTGTGTGCGCTGTGAGCTATTGGCAGCGCTGCTTGCTTTACGATTTGGTTTGTTTTTATGTTGGGTTGCAGTAGTTCGTATGTGTTTTATTTTAATTTTTATGGGTTGTTTTTTTGTTTTCAGAAGAGTTCGCATTTAGCCTACACACGAACATGTGGCATTCATATTAGTACCACGTTGGGCCACTTCGCCCGTAAAACCATCATTCATAATAATAAGTATATTCGGCACGACAGACCATTGCGGTGCAAGGCCTAGCTTCTCGCGACCATTTGTGTTGCGCATGTATATTTTTGGACACAAAGTGCGCATTTCCACTGAGCCACGGCGCCCATCATTACGGAACTCCAAATAAGCTTCGGAAATACTGATGCACGACGACGACTACAGAATCGCAAGCAGCTAAACGATTTAATAATTTTCTCATGGAACGTACGCTCACTGAATGGAGCTCCATCTGCACATCAACTGGCCGATCTAACTACAAAGCTTACTTAACAAAAATCCAAGAGATGATGTTGACGTGGAATAGTGTCTTATAAAAAATCGTAATATGACAAATATTATATCATCATTTGCTTGAGCTGGGCTTTCTAGTCAGCAAAAGAATGAAACCCACTGCTATCGGCTATAAAGCAATAAATGAATGGGTATGCAACCTTCGCGTGCTGAACAAATTTAAGGAAATAAGCCTTAAAAAAATAAAACCACAAGTTGAAATTAGTGAATGATTAGAAAATTCAAAGAAAAAGAAACGACCACAAGGTCGTTTATTCGATTAGTAATTTACAAGAGTTCAAAAATTTACAATGTTGATTATTGATTTTTCACATGTAACACTTATAGCCAGTAGAAAAGCGAAGCTAATATTCAGGGGACATGAAACATTTTCAGCGAACGTGTAGATTTGTACGTTTGTACGTTTGTTTGTCGTGTCGTATATCTTAGCTTCTACAAGTCAACATTTGATGGGACTTATTTTAAAACAATTGGTTATCGCTCGGCTTGCGATGGCATAAATTCAATTTGAATTGAATTCATAAGGGTTACTACCCCTGAGAAAACTGAAAAAAATACTCAATCTACGCATTGCTATTGATTTTGTTTAAGCCAAACGTTTGCAAAGTAAAATGTGGTTTTTTCAGTTCATATCAGAAATGGCTTATGACTGAAGGACCCACCGCTTATGAATGGAAGACCTACATTTAAGGTGGCATACTATTAGGCATCTAAGATAAATTAGTCTTAAGATTGAATTACAACTAAGTATACATACACAGTGTGTGTAATCACTTGCATAGCAGAATACATTAGCTCATGTGTCTATAGAAGTTGAACGTTTTTGGTAGGAACTCGTATATCTCAGCTTCTACCAGTCAGAAATTAATGGGACTAGATTTAAAACAATTGTGACGCGCGTAAAAAAAATTTTTTTTTGTTAAAAAAAAGTTTTCTTTTCTTAAAATTAAAGAAAGCTTTGTTTAAAAAAAAAGGTTTTTTAAAAAATAAAAAATTTCCCAGAAAATCTCATAGAAAAAAAATTGTTACGAAATTTGTGAGTTAATTGGTTACTATTGGACTTTTAAGATAATTCAGTGTTTAGGCTGAATTAAAACTATCCATATGGCGAGCTGGGAGAGAAGCTCTCTTTACTATCTTCTTCATATATAATATTGTTCTATCTACTTGTCAAGTAGTTTGCTGTAATACCAAATCCTAACTTACAACGTAGATATATTTATACTAAATAAACCGTTTCGAGAAGAGTCTCTATTCTTTGAAAATTTTCTAAAGAACCACTTGGCAAATACCAGAATATTCTGGTATAATTTTATACAAAATTCACCACAAACAATTTTATGTATAAGTTCCCCACATAATTTTATATACAATATTACTGAGCCGAAACATATGCAATGGTTTTTGATAATTTCTAAATTCTTATACGAGTATGTACAGTCCGATGAAACATTTCTGTTCATTATGTTTACATTTTCGTAACAATACCATAGAATACCAGGGAATACTAGTGACAATGAACAACGAGTCATAAAGAAAGCAGCAACTAAGAAAGGGTTCTAGCGTAAGAATATAAACGAAGTCATGAGGATGACTTAATCGTAGGCAGTAGTCGTAAAGTTTGAAATGTTTGGTTCGGTGATGGATGCAAACTAGCGACTGATCGTAAGAATGTTGGAACTATCTATGTAACGTGAGCTCGCGAAGAAGCACATAAAGAAATCATCATCATCGTATTTGGCTCTACAACCGGGGTCCGGTCATGGCCTCCCGCAAAAAGTCTGTCCGCCGGTCCCGATTTCCAGATGATGTCATCTAGTCATCCATAAAGAAATTAGAAGACATATAGAAATGCTGCACCTGCAAGAGAAAGCAGTCTGGGAGAAGAAGCTCTTCCGTTCAACCAAGTTCTACCCAAATAGTCCGCCTTGGTATGACGCGATACACACCGTGTGGCAGGACGCACAGACAAAGACAGTAATCCGATCGCCGATCTCTAAGGCATCATGGAGCGATGGTAACCGCACTTTCATACAATGCTAAGTGGACACCTAGCTGGAGAATTGGACGCTCCATCGATGAACGACCACCAACCTATGCTGTGTAAGTAGAGATGTCGGGATCACTTTGAAGGTCTTTCTACATCTAGTCTCGTCAGAAGAATATACCGGCCTGCGTCCTCTGCAACGTTGCGAGACTCTGATGTTAAGGCTGTTAGCCGACCCAGACACTGGGTTTAGCAAACGATATTAACATCATTTGCATAAATCCAAGAGTTGTACAAAAAACTTTCTTCCAGACGAGTGGGTTGAATAAACTCTGGGGCTGCACATAAATGATAGCAAAACAAAGTAAGTGGTGGTCACAAACAACATTGTTCCCTCAATTACGATAGTGGAGCGCGAATTAAAAAAAGGGCAATCTACGATCGTTACCGCGATATTTATATCGTGAAGAGAATTATGTTTGGAAGGATTCGGTAGGCAGGACACCTAGCATGATCCGCTCGAAATGATGCATTGCGATATGACTAATATGACACCGTAGCGTCGAAGACCAAGTCTACGCTTATATACAAAAGGCATCGAAAATATTGTGAAGAAATTGTTGAAATAAATAGTCTAGGTCTAGTATTTCTACCTTTAGGCACACCATAATAAATAAAATTTGATACTTTCTAGCAATCATGCAGTCATTGACTTACAAGTTTGCATTTATATCGCTTAATTCCAAATTGCAACAAACATAGCCAGAGTATCTACACATGAACAATGAATATCTTTGAAGAGATGAATTCATTTGCATTTTATTCAAGCGTCTTTGATTGTAAGAGCAAAATGTTACCTTGTTTTTTACGTCGTTGTCAAAGTTTGGTTTTAACTGAAGAGACATTCTGTAATTGCTTTCCATTCGATGCTTCTGAAATGCAAATTAAAAAACAACAAAAGCAAACAACAGAGGGAGGAAGCAATAAAAAATCCATTTGAAATAATTTCTGAGCTGGGGCAATTTATTGCAAGGAAAGAATTGGCCAACAAGAAAAACGAGAAAATTTCCATTAATTATTCGAGAAAAGGTTCAATTACTAAGTTGATGGTCGATTGAACGCGATTTAAGATTCATTCTCCATTTTTCAGCTGTACTGCGTTCATCTTTAGTTTGATTTGTTAGCTATTTTTCGTATCTATTTGACTTTATCGCATCACATTTCCAGACAAATCGATTTTAATTAAAAGCCTTGCACATATTTTAACAAAGTGAAAGCTGCGAATACCATAGATAATAAATCAAAAGTTTCTCGAAGCACTTGAACCTGAGCCTAGGTGGATCTCCCAGAAGTTTTAGCACCGTAGACACCGACAGCAATAAAACAACCTAATGAAACGTGAAAAACTGTCCTTCATTATTTTGCCATTTCTTAGCCTTTTGTATGCGTAATTGCTTTGGACACTAACCAGCAACAACAAAATATTGTCCCACGTCTCGAAATTTTATCATATTACTCCGGCGGAGGTCATTAAGTGGTCGTGGAGTACTTTTATTTCGTAATTTATGTTAAGGTAATGGAATATTTAATTGGAATCTGTCTCGGTTTATTTGAGTGCGAAATATTTTTCTATTTATTTTGATTATGAAGTCTACGATAGGTAGAATCCTGCGACATTTTGTTTTGTCTCTTCTATGTAATGATTGTTATGTTGTCATATTGAACATTGCTTAAGCGAATTGAGAGTAAACATTCAAGGTGACGGTAAAATCCGACCAAATTGGAATGGATAGTTTTGTTGATGGAATTACTTACTTATGTCCTATATCCCCTTGTGGGTCTTAGGGCCTCTACATCGCCTACGCGCCATCGCGTGCGGTTCCTGGCAATGAGCTTCAGCTCTCTCCAACTCTTCCCCAATTGCCGTGCCTCCTCCTCAACTGTTCTGCGCCATGTATTTCTCGGACGACCCGTTCTTCTACCATCCTGAGATAACGGGTTCCATTGCATTGCGTAGTTTGCTATGGAACTGTCGCCTTTTCGGAGTGTATGACCAATCCACTGCCACTTCCGTCGTTGGATGGTTGTGCCTATTGGTTCCTGACCCGTTCTCTGGTAAAAATGTTCGTTAGAGATACGGTTAGGCCAGAAAACCCTTAAGATGTTCCGTAGTCACCTATTTACGAACGTTTGTAATGTTTTTGCGATAGTAGCGGTCACATTCAAAGTTTTGCAAACATACAACAGCACAGATTCAACATTTGAGCGGAACAGTCGCAGCTTGGTGTTTAAGCTGATCGCATTGCTTCGCCATATCATGGACATCATTCCAAACACCAATTTGCTCTGCCAATTCGGTTAACAATGTCCTGTTCGGTTCCAGCTTCGGTCGAGACAATACTCCCAAGATATTGGAAACTCTCTACCGGCTGTCCAGCAATGTTAACTTGAGTTACTGAGTTAGTGCCGAGGTTGATGATTTTTGTTTTGGCAGCATTAATCTTTAAACCCACAACATTTGCCTCCCTCTCCACACTTTTTGTCATTTGGTGCAGCTCTATAAATCTGTGTGAGAGTAAGCAAACGTCGTCAGCGTAAATGTAAGAGTCCAACGAATTCCTCCGTTTCCAGTAGATAAAGCTGCGCGAAGTACATCGCTAATCACCAACAAAAAAAGTATCGGCGATAGAATGCAACCTTGTCGTACCCCACTTAGGATCTCGAACTCCTCTGACAGCTTTCCGCTATGCAGCACATAACATTTAGAGCCATCAAAGGTTGCTTTAATAATAATTGGTGTAATGCTGTTGAATTTTGCTTACCAACATTTGCGCCGTTTTCTTAGCAATATTTTGTTGCAACATTGACAAGTAGGTTAGGTTAGGTTAGGTTAAGGTGGCTGTCAGTAAAACCGAAACACTTAGACCAGTAATGGTCCACTGTGATACTACACGGATCAGGAAAAATTTGATCCAACTACTCGAAGAACCAAATAGAGCTTCGTGTGAATCGTAGAAGGATACCAATATCAATGTTGATGAGATTATTAGTGTCGTTGTAGAAGAAAGCTCCCATATGGAGTTTAAGCTTTTAGGAGAGGGCTGGACAAGTACAGAGAAGATGGACGAAGGTATTCTATGAGACAGTGTCCAGTAATGACACCTACAACAGCACCGATGTGCGATATTTTTTGAGAGATCAAACCCGTGGAGCGTTTCGGATCCAGCTTTGGCCAGATCTGCTTTGTCGCTATGAAAGTTGTACCACCTACAGTTAGTTTTTTTCATTAGCATCCCGCTTTAACAAGAATTTCCATGTAGCGATTGATATGCCTATGGAACCATATTCAGGTAAAAAGAGTATTGTAGTTCATTGCTTGGCAAGTTCGTCAGCCATAAAGTTCTCTGTGCTCGGCACCCAACACAGGTTGATATTGAACTGCTCCGCCATCTCCACGAGAGATGAACGGCAGTTAAGGGCTAAAATTGAATTTGTGGAAACTGATTCCAGGGATTTTAGTGCAGATTGGCTATCAGAGAATATACCGATATCCTGAGCGGATATGACGTTTCTCTTCAGCAAAGACAAGGCTTCACTGATCGCCATAATTTCAGCCTGGAAAAAACTACAGTGATTTGGAAGACGGAAAGAGAAGCTAAGATTTTGCTTTTTTAAGAAAACACCTCCGCCGACTCCGTCATCAATTTTCGACCAGTCTGTATAAAAATGAATCTGAAGGGGAAGGTGACCTGGTAGTTTTTGTTGAAATGGAGTTGCGGAATGCTGTAGTCTATGTTGTCTGGGATCCTGACTAAATTCAGGATAGAGGAGTGACCAATTTCATATCTAGTCCACTGGGAGTTATCATTAAGGCGAATAGCCGAACTAGCAGCTACTTTCCTGCTGTAAATGTCAAGTGGTATAAGGTCGGACAGAATGTCCAATGCGGCGGATGGGGTTGTGGACTTGGTGATGTGTAATGTGTTTTAAAACAATTTTTAACAAACTCGAATGCAATCCCTGCTTCCTTGTCTAACAAAATATTCGGAAGTACACACACACTTTTTGTATATTTTATCAAAAATGCGTCCTGCTGAATTTTAGTGTTTGATGCATAAAATATTTTATTGGAATTTGATCGCGTCAGAACTTATTAATCGTGTTAATATAAAAAAATTATATGGGTTGCCGTGGGGTCCCTTCCAAAATGTTTAAAAAAAGTGTTGACCATCGTAGATACACGTATGTATAAAGTGTTTGAAGAGAATCGGGTTAATTTTTAATAATATTTAATAATAGAAAGTGTTGTCACCGGAAATACACATGTGTGCAAAGTTTCAATGAAATCGGGCTTCAGGAAATGGGTTTAACATTGATTGATAAGATTCCACGACACACAGACAGACAGACAAACACACGAGCACGCGAAGTTAGTATAGAGAATCTAAAAACTATTGCAAACGGAATCAAGGGTTTTTTTTTAAAGAAGAAAATGGAGCTTTTGCTTAAGCCTACATCAGAAGTATAAAAGAAAAAAATAAATAGGTTCGGTTTTGCTACAGAATTTGGTAGCATTGGAAAAGAGTCACTTTTGATTCCAACGCCATCTGTTGCACAGGTGTTGCTTCAAACGTTAACCGGCAATGACTTTGTGGAATAATTTCTGTTCACGTCTCTATAAGTGGGTGTAGCTGTTATCTATTTCCTGTCGAGTCATTCTTAAGATTTCGTTAGATTATTACCAATACCAAAACTTTATGCAAAATTAATTTCCAAAATCAAACGCAACCTTCAGCGGTAGAAAGCTTGCACGCAGCATTGACTTCCCCTAAAGTACTAAAATAATTACAACTCTTCTGGAAGGGAGTTAGTCAGAGGTTTAATTAAGATGACGTGACGACCTTGTACTTATACCTTGCATCCATGTACTGCACAAAACGACCTCCTACCATCCTTCCACAACTATCAGAATCCATTCCAAATGCCATTACACACACTTATGTATGTACTTCGTAGTTATTTCTCAATATTGTGCATAGTGCGATGTGCTGTCTCTTCAGATTTGTGCCCGTTGTAACCATTTAGCAAAATGAATTCTCCCCCGACTTGTTCGGAGCTCATGCAGGTAAAATACCGCCTGTGTATCATTGGAATTAACTTTTATACTGCCACTCATCTTATTATTCTTCACCTATTCCACACCACACCCACCACAGCACCCACCTGTCGAGTTAGTCCTTGGAGTATTTTAAACCAGAATGCATCTGCAAGCGAAACATTTATCCTGAATAATGTAAATAGGATGCCTGCAAGGACATTCAGGATACTTACACACCGAGCTTAATAATATAAACTTTGCGGTCGTTTGGGATATATATACATAAAACTAGTAAATGTGAGTTGGAGTAGAAGGAATAAAAAAAAACACTAAATGAATTAGAATAATTTCTGACCATGAAGTACGAGTATAATGAGATTTGCCATTAGATAAGCGTGCGTTGATGCAGAGGACAGCTCATGGCTCAGGAATATATTTGTTTATCTTTATTGGTAAAAGCTTTAATTTAGTAAGTAATACCTAAGGAGTGTGCACTTCTCTTTAATATCATTCTTTGAAGCAGTTAGCAGAATTTCTCTGATAGAATGTTGTGAAAATGGCTCAATGGAATTGTAAAGGTTAACAGATTTTTGCTTAAAGATTGCTTTGTGTGTGTGAACGTGATTGCTGGTTCACGTTTTACCTTTATATGAAATGGATGTTTGAATGAAAATTAAATATCGAGTGCTATAAACTTTGTTTTAAAATTTTATCAATTAGTAGACAAACTTATTTGCTTTTTGTTGTACTTTGTATATACAATAATCTACACAAGCGTTAAAGTAAATTAATGGTATTTGATATTAATTCATTGTAATTATAAAAAGTCGGAACTGTGCGCGTGACATTCGCGTTGATGGTTAACAGACGAGAGAGAGCTGCCCAAATTGGCAGGCCCAGTTGCAACTTCGCGAGAGACGGAAAACCTCCGAAACAATGAAGTGATCCGCAACCAGGAATTGACGAACATCGAACGCTAGGTGGCAGCCGTAACGCCAAGAACAATTGTGGGTCATGTTCAGCAACTCGAATACTTTAATATTACTAAACAATTTGTAAAATTTCAGTTTATTATTTCCTTTAATTTTGATAATAATTTGAACAGTGGATACAGGAAAAAAAAGAGCTGCACGAGATGCGATTTTTTCTAAGGCAGGATAGGACTAAAATCGATACAACTATAGTTACAGTTTTTTTAATTTCAAGTTTTTAATTTTTTTGTTAAAATGGTGCAAAACACTGAAATATCCGCGTATTAAATATAACTTTTTATTTAAAAGCAAAGAGAAAGTCTATAATTCAGCCATTAATATATTATTTAAGTATATTGAATTAAAACCAAAGAATTTGTTTCGAAACATTCATCAACATTTACCATTTCTAAATTCTCTATATTAACTTCACTTGCCCGTGGAACGTCCGGTCGGTCAGTTTTTCGTGGAATCTTGCGATCAATTTTTAACCCACTTCCCAAAGCCCGATTTTATTGAAATTTTGCACATGTATGTATTACCGGAGACAACACTTTTTAATAAAATTTGGGGCTACTCGGCGTTCAGGCCAAGTGGTGCCCATATACAATTTTTAAAAATTAACCCGATTTTCTTCAAATTTTATATACGTGTGAATCTTCGATAGACCGAACTTTTTGTAAAATTCTTTGAGCGAACGGGACCTGAGGCCCGAGGGGTGCCCATATAATTTTTAAAAATTAGCCCGATTTACTTTAAATTTTAAGCATAGGTATATCTCGGATGGAAGCCTTCATCCAGATCTAGCAGGCGGCACGAAATCTGGGGCTGCACATAAATGAGAGCAAAACAATGTACATGGTGGCCACATCTGCGAGTAGAAGATCCAACATTGGTCCCTCAATTCAAATAGTGGAGCGCGAATTTGAAGTAGTGCAATCATTTAACTATCTCGGGTCAACTGTAGCAGCCGATAACAGCATGGAAACAGAAATACGCGCACTGTTGCTTAAAGCCAGCAAAGCCAACTATAGTCTGTCAAGACACTCTTCAAATCCAGGAACAAACCATAACATCCAAGCTGCTGATATATAAGACAATGGTCATACCAGTACTTACATATGGATCCGAGATTTGGGTGCTTAGCAAAACGCATTCTGATCTTTTAGCCGCTTTCGAGAGAAAAGTCTTACGGAGAATTGTTGGCCCTGTATGTGAGGAAGGACGATTCCGGAGACTCTATAATGATGAGATCTACGAGCGTTACCGCGATGTCGACATCGTGAAGAGAATTAAGCACATGTGTATCTCCGCTGACAACACTTACCATTGAAAGTTGGAAGTGATCGGGCCGTGAGGTCGGGGCTCCCATACAAATTTTTTTTGCACATGAGTATCACCGTTGACAACAGTTTTTGAAAAATTTAAAAAAAAAATCCAATATTTCTACCTCAAATTTCTTTCCGAAACAGTGCTCCTTGAGCACTTGAGTGATAGTGCACATGCAGAACATGTCTCTTTCAAGAATTAGTCAATAATTTTCAGGTGACCCACATAGTCAACCAGTTTGTACCCGTATACTAGTTGTAGCTTAAAAGCACACCTAGCAGCCGTATTCCTACTGAAGGTTTGCAGAGATGAAAGCCCAACCACAGCTTCTAGTACTGGCTGGTGTTATACCAATAAATGGCAATTCTTCTTTGAAGCTTCTGAAGCTTAGCTGCCGTTGTCCGTTCAAGAACTTTCGGCCACCAAACGATGGCCGCGTACGTTATATTAGGTCTCACCATCATTGTATACATCAAATGTACCTTTTTAAGATTTAGACCGTAAATTCTGCCGTAAAGGCTTCTACTGCGCTAGTGGCGCGTTCGATGGCGGACTTGATATGAGAATTCCAGTTTACTGACTGACTCACTGCAATAATCTAAAGTGATGCCTTTGATGATGATACGTACCAAATCGACCAGTCTTCTTTTCGTGAAAGGCACAGGAAGAGTTTTGCAAGGATTGAAGGATAGTCCTTCTCTGATGCTCTATTTTAAAACGTGTAGGAAAGCACCTTGCATAACACTATTGATAGTCGTGTAGTGCTTACCACTAATAAAAATCGCTAAATCGTCCGTATATACCAATGGCAATCTGATGATCGACTAAAAGATTTTCAATGACTTGTAACCATAGAAGGGGAGAAATCATTCCCCCTTGGGGACATCCCTTAACTGCAGTCAAAGACACAGACACTCCTCTCTAGGAGGAAATAATATCTCGACTTTCAAGCTTGGCCCTTATACTATGATTGGTCGAGTCTTCGATACCCGTTCGAGTACGTGTATGATCCACGACAAGACGAACCAGGGAAATGAACTAGTAGTAGGGTTCCGATTGTATCCTCACGGTCCGACGTGTAGGTGCCATCGGCCTTTTTTAATAAATCTACACAGTTTGTCTGATCTTTCAGTAATGCTTTATGGATTCGTGCAGTTACTGGCATTTTGACAATGTTTTCGCATGTCAAGACTTTGTGAGACACCATCCCCTGAGCACCGAATGAATTATTGAATTGAATTGTTTTATTAGCTCCAACATCTTTAGCTCTAAAATGCGAGTGTAAGTTGTTTGAAAAAATTCCATAGCCGTTCTTGTAGCTCCCAATTTTCTCACAAACTTTATCTTTTTTTATGGCTCAGGCACTTTCCAAACGGGTACCTTATACACTTATGAGTAATACACACAATTTGTTAAACAAATCTAGCACTGCATACAAATACATAAAATATCATGCAATGATTGATTAAAATTGAAAATAATTTTTTTTTACAAGGAACGTTTAACTTAAGCTTAAGCTCTTTGCCTAGGATTATAATACAGATACTCGTATGTACAGGTTGTATGTATTTCATAATCCTATAAAAGGCAACTCGATTCTCGTAAGTATTATCGCAAAATGCGCACCTACTAGAAAAATCCATTTAGGCCTTTGTGCTTAGACAATAAAAAGCTAGAAAGCCACAAGCTTCAATGATTCATCATCATCATCATTGTCGTTGTTGTCGTTGTTGTCGTCATGTATGACAATGAACAATGAACATACATTGTATCCGATCTAAATATTGTTGATAAAATCAATAAACTTGTCTGCGTGTGTGTGTCAATTTGAAATATATATCGATAACAAGACCCATACATCTCTGGTTTGTCCGATGTTCATTTCAGTGAGCTTGAGGTATTTTCTATTAATTTACAACTTTATAAAGATGAGATCAGCATCAGGACTATCTGAATATGGAAGTAGGTAAACGTACATATACGCATTTACATAGGAATATAGATGATTATGATGTGAAGGTATGACAGCAAAAAGTGTGTTTGCTTTGTCTGCATATTTTTATAAAGGAATATTCGTTTTAAGGCTTAGTCCTTGTGAGTAAACAGGATTTATCTTAAGGCGAATTCAGACATGAGGCATGAGAGAAAAACCCATGCTAGCTGAATGATGGAAATGATGTAAGACACTTGAGTGAAATGCCCAACTAAATTATGGTAAAATTAAGATTTATTATGCAAGACATCGTGGAATAAGTTAATAAATTTAATTTGATCCCATTTAATCCGTTTTAATCTGTTTTAAGACTTAAATATTGAGAGTGTCTTATAAGTTGATACCAGCATGATTATTGGATGTTTCCATCATTATTATAAGATGATTTTAGAATATTATAGGAGTAATATATGATTAAAGGATGATTATAGGATATTTATAGGATGATATTGTAGAATTATTGAGTTGTTATAGGATTTAAGGTTCACTATAGAACAACATTAACAATCTGACCTGAGAAGCAGATGAAGCAGAGAGCAGGTGCGATAGCAGAACCATTTACAGAATCACAAAAGAGCAGACAGGTGGTCACCGCTCTAACCAACATCCGTCGAAAGGCCTAAATGTTGCCGTACTCGTTTCAGATGAGGATCAGCTCAAGCTCAACGATATGCACCCAAATCAAACGGAGCTGCCGGAAGTAACAATACAACAACAAGTCGGTAGCAGTAGTAGGTATATCCTCTTGTTGAGAGATTGGGAGGCAGAAAGTTTTCCAGAGTGGAAGAAGGGAATGATTGTTAAGCTCCTTAAAAAAGGTAGTCCTATGGAGTGCGAATGTGGGCGCCGTGGCTCAGTGGAAATGCGCGTGGCTACCGAGCAGTTGGTTCGTGGTTCGAATCCCACTAACAGCTAAAGTATTTATCAACGTGACCCACCTCTCGCGAATGTCTGACAAACATCCAAGAGTAATAACTTCTCAAAGAAAGCTTATCAATTCGCCGTTCGTAGCCGGCCTTAAATTGTAGGTCCCTTCCATTTATGGAGTGCGAAAACTGGAGATGCATTTGCGTTCTTCCTGCAGTTGAAAAGTAGTACTTGAACGAATTAAGTAACATCTGGAGAATACACTCGATGCCGAACAAGCAGGTGTTCGCACAGGATCCTCCTGTGTAGACCATATCAACACCCTGCGGATCTTTATTGAACAGTGCGTTGAATTCGGGTCACCACCACAGCTGCTGTTCATCGATTTTGAGAAGGCGTTTGACAGTGTCAACAGATAGTTTATCTGGCTCGCCTTGCGCAGGAAAGGTATACCCGATAAACTAATAGCTATTATTTAAGCAACCTATGATGGCTCTAAATGTCATGTGCTGCATAGAGGAAAGTTGTCAGAGGAATTCGAGATCCTAAGTGGGGTACGAGAAGGTTGCATTTCATCGCCGATACTTTTTTTGTTGGTGATTAGCGATGTACTTCTCAGCTTTATCTACTGGAAATGGAGGAATTCGTTGGTTTCTTACATCTCAACTCAAACATCTGGACTACGCTGACGAAATTTGTTTACTCTCACACAGGATTATCGAGCTGCACAAAATGACAACAAATGTGGAAAGGGAGGCAAATTTTGCGGGTTTGAAGGCTAATAATGCCAAAACGAAAATCATCAACCTCGGCAGTAACTACGTAACTCAAGCTAACATTGCTGGACAGCCGGTAGAGAGAGTAGAGAATTTCCAATATCTTGGAAGTATTGTCTCGACCGAAGGTGGAACCGAACAGGCCATTGTCAACCTAATCGGCAAAGCAAAATCTTTGTTTGAAATGATGGCCATGATATGGCGAAGCAATGCGATCAGCCTAAACACCAAGCTGCGACTGTTCCGTTTAAATGTTGAATCTGTGCTGTTGTATGGGTGCAGCACTTGGAAGGTGACCGCTACTATAACAAAAAGATTACAAACGTTCGTAAATAGGTGCCTACGGAGCATCTTAGGGGTTTTCTTGCCTAACCGTATCTCTAACGAGCATCTTTACCAGAGAACGGGTCAGGAACAAATAGGCACAACCATCCAACGACGGAAGTGGCAGTGGATTGGTCATACACTCCGAAAAGGCGAAAGTTCCATAGCAAACTTCGCAATGCAATGGAATCCGTTATCTCAGGATGGTAGAAGAACGGCTCGCCCGAGAAATACATGGCGCAGAACAGTTGAAGAGGAGTCACGGCATTTGGGGAAGAGTTGGATAGAGCTGAAGCTCATTGCCACGAACGAAGTAGAGGCCCTTTGACACACAAGTGGATATAGAATTGAAAAAAAAAAGGTTTTTTTTGTACAAAGTGCTTCTCGTCATAAATCTGAAAAAAGGATTTCCAATTGTTTTTGCATTTCAGGTCATCCATTCGTTAGCTTGGATCCTATTTAAAAATGTCATGATTACATTTTAAGCCTTTTTCATCGCTCTGTGTGTGTGAAGTAAAATTGCAAAAATGTCATTCATTTGATGTTTACGAGCGCTTTGCAAATATTTGATCTGAAAAATTTGGCTTACAACTTGAAGTCATGGTGGTGCCCACTGCCAGTTATTTTGGTTTAACTCGTAAAATCACCCTTACGACTACAGTTAATCATTGCAATTTTATGCGCAAGCATATTGTTTGTCTGTTTGTTGCATAAGTTATATTTTCAGATTTGCTGGGTGAACTCTGCGTGCCAACATCTAATGGATCTACTATTTACGAGTCCGCACAAAACGACGATTTCGATAAACGAAAGTTTTCCCTTAGAACTTAATGAGTTATGAGTGTTAATGTATTGGTTGATAATAAAGTACAGAATGCGCAAAGCACATAAAAATCAAGTTAATCATGTCATTGTTCGCAGAACACCAATTTACAAATTTGTTTTAGCGTCATTATATCCATAATGTATGCGTACATAAGAGTATTTCAATTTAGCGATGATTTCAACAAGTCGCAGCGTAATGCGGTTTTGTAACACGAGACTGAAACCTCACCCAGTTGTTCCACACTGTACACCGGACATAAATATAAATTGAAATTATTATGACAACGATGTTGGTTTGGGTCAAAACTACCGCCATCATTCGAATGGTTGAATGGTTGCTCGATTCATTTCCGGCAACTTTTTATAATTACAAAGTAGTCATCCTGTTGTCATGTGTGAAAGTACAGTAGATTCTTGATTTAATCAACTATTGATTTTATGAATTATTCCAATATATCAAATGAATGCAATACTGTTTGTCATTCCATCTCTAACATATGCATTAAGAATTCAGATATCCTTCACTCTGACACTATTTACAAATGTAAATATTTCGATTTTAATTTTTCTAAAATTTTCTTATTTATTCTTTAGTCTTTTATATCCAAATAGCTGAGTGTCTGGCATTGCCTCCCATCCCATTTCACTGACCACCTTCCCATGGCAGTGACTTACTATCACTATTTATCTTATCAACCTCGAAAACTACAGAATCGATACTAATATCAGTCACCCCTTCAACGGTGTCATACCAACACTATACGTCTTAGCTACCAGGGATATCAGATGGGCGCACCCCACCACCTTCAGTATTTGATTCCAAATTATAAGTAATATGACTGCCAAGTTTAGTTGAAATTAGTCTATGCGTTTAAGAGTTAGATAGTCACAAACAAGAACACAAACAAATAAATTCTCTATCTTTATATATATAGATATACTAGATTTTAATCCCAACGCCCCCCCCCCCCACGCAACCCTCAAAACATCATCAAGAGCTGCCAACAGCTATAAAAACAGGCGACGCCCCACGCCGTCCCGCCACTAAACTAAAACTGTAGCATGTAACCTTTGGAACAAATAAAAACCTTTACAATACTGAGAACCTGATCAAAATCGGTCCAGTAGCTTCCAAGATTAGAGTATAGCCAATTGAAAGTGCACTCTTAATAATAATAATAATATTCGGCTCGAGAGACCATTGCGGTCCAAGGCCTAGCTTCTCGCGACCATTTTTGTTGCGCATTTATATTTTTGGACACAAATGGAAGGGACCTACAATTTAAGGCCGGCTCCGAACGGCGAACTAAGAAGTTTTCCGTGACAAGTTATTACTCTCGGAACGTTTGTCACCCATTCGCGAGAGGCATTACTTTTGGTGTTAGTGGGATTTGAACCACGAACCTCCTGCTCAGTAGCCACGCGCATTTCCACTAAGCCACGTCGAAAGTGCAAACTTACCTCTTCATATAATAGTCTAGATGCACAGTAGTTATCTAAGTCTAAGAGTATAGGGCGATCAGAGCGCAATACTTTTGACACACTGGTATGCTTAAATTAGTTTATTTTATTTTGACTAAACGCATTACGGAACTTGTTTATTCTAACTCGATTGCGGAACTTGTTGTCGCAGTTAAACGAGTATACTACAGCTGTTTGACACTTGATGAAAAATGTTTGTTTTTTTAACAAAATAAATTTGACAGCCATTGTCGCTGGCGGCGGAGAGCCACCGGGTGCTCTTGAAAGAAAATATAAATTTAATTAATTTAATAAGAAGCTATTATATTAAATGTTTACTGTTATTTTTGACATAACTTATTACAATAAATGGCTTAATATTTTATACACTTTAGTGGAAACATTGGGAAATGTCATTTTTAATTAATAGCTTCAGGCCTGTCGGCTGTAATTTAAAATTTTGTCATTTTACCTTGACGTGGACTTAATTACCTATGTAAATATATTTGTTGCACCCCTTAAAAATAATCCTGCCGGCACTCATGTTCAGAGCAGGAGAAGTAATACAGAAGTCCTCACTCTAGCGCGAGCCTATGCACAATATTTAAGCATTTAAAGCAATTACAGTGCCAAACACTGAAAGTGAAGGGATGGTCGAGTGGTCTAAGAATAAACAGCAAAAAGACAAAAATAATGCTCACACAGCAGCGTAATATAAAGACGTCAGTGGAAGAAGTCGAACAGTTTAACTACCTTGGCAGTATTGTTTCTGCAAATGGCGGTACTGATCTGGATGTTAAGAGTAGAATTAATAAAGCTCGGGCTGCCGTTGGTACTCTGACCCCAATTTGGAAATCCAGTCAAATCTCCTTACGCACTAAGTTGAGATTCTTCGAATCCAATGTCAAATCCGTGCTGTTATATGCCTGCGAAACCTGGACAAATACGTCCACTATTTCGAGGAAATTGCAAGATTTTGTGAATCGCTGTCTACGCCACATCCTAAAGATTCGCTGGCCACAAATTGTATCAAACGAGGAATTGTGGCGCAGGACAAGTGAAGAGCGGCTGGACGTCGATATAAGAAAGCGTAAATGGCAATGTATTGGTCACACTGGAAACTGAGGAAACCAAACGACGAAATTGCAAAGCAGTCATTTGCATGGAATCCACAGGGTGCACGGCGGGTTGGAAGGCCAAGAAAAACATGGAAATCAAATCAGAAGCAGAATCACAGAGAAGGACGTGGTCACAGCTAAAATACCTTGCTGCAGACTGTGAAGGATGGAGACGTTTTGTTGACGCCCTATGCCTCAAAAGGGGTTACAGGACACGATAATGATGATTCGCTCAACAAAACTATTTATAATCTTCTCTTTTAAAAACTTTTATTTAACTTGACTTGACCTCTGTTTGTCTGTATTTTCGACTTTTTTTATGTCTTTTTTAACCACCTTTCATACGACCTAAACAGCTGTCGACTTCTTTGAGTCCTTTTAAACGACCTTTTGCACGACCTAGAGAGCTGTCCCAAATAGCATTTTTTAAATTCCGTGTGTGACGTGTGACGCGTTTTGCAGGTGGAGCGTATGATGGGTGGAATTGTGGTCATTATCTCGTTTTGAGGTCTTTTTTAAGCGCCTTTCGCACGACCTAGATGGCTGACATAATGTGAGCAGCTTAATATGACGGGCTATTTTTGATAATCCTCGCGTGGCACGTGTTGAGAGTCGCGTGTTGCGCGTGTGATGCGTGGAATAAAGAAAATACTTTGAAATAGGCCCGTACTCAAAAACAGATATTTTTGCGGCAGCGAAATGTTAGTGTGCGCAAACGTATTGGCAAGTGTCTACAAGTACACTACTTTTCAAATCGATTGTGTTAGGAATTGGTAGCGTGGGCAAACGTAATGACAAGAACTTTCGCTAAGAGGTCTAGAACGTATTCAGGAATTTGTAGCTTCGGCGCCAGTTTATGTCAGCTCTGCAGTTGACCCATCGGGGGCTCGTCTGCCACCAACTCTATTTCAAATACCCTGACATTATCGAAATCCTAATCGACCAGATCCCACATGCGACAAGCTCAAATAAGGTTTCCCTTATCACTAAAATTTCATCCTGACTAGAACTGTAGACATCATCGTTAATTCCGTCCGCTGTCATCTAAATCCAAGGAAAATTGTCATAGTGACAATCTTCACCCATTTCTCGTTCTACCACCAGGTGTAACTTAGAAGCATATTTTCTTACAAATATTGTACAATCCACTAACTTATATTTGCCTTCTAAACGCTGATAGTAGAAATTTAATAATCTAAAGAGTGACTGCTCTACAGATAGATGCAAAATTCGTTAAATAAATTTTTAGTGCAAGGTAATTGTGTGATCTGTAGCTGCAAGATTATTAGATTTTATACTTCGTTCCTTTAACACACTAATGCTGTTATTTGTGACCAAAGTAAAATCAGCAGTAAACACTTAAAAGTAAGAAGTTCTAAAGAAAATGCTAGTCCTTCCTCAATCGACTCCATTTTATATAATAAAAGTATATGACGTCGACAGCGATGGAGTTGAGATAAGATGAGAGCAATTTTATAAATTGGTCGTCGTTAGCAGGAAAACTATAAAAAAGAGATTTTCAGTTTAAGAAGCTTCAGCGTTGTTGCCCCATTATTTCCACATTGCACCGAAAGGATAACTTGCAGCATGCAGATTTATTTTTATGAATAGCTAATATCTTGGCGCTGTACGCTTGGACAGCAGACAAGCACGAACGTTTTTGTATTCCTATGTAAGGCAATCAAATTAAAATGTAAGAAATGAAATTGCATTTTTGTACAAAAAAAAAACAATTTACCTCCTGATTCTGACATCTCTTTCGTTTGGAAAATACTGGTAAAGCTAATAAAAGTTTGTTTTTCAAAAAGGTATCAAAAAGTACCCGTCGTACTCTTCATACATGAGTGCCACATGGCTTTATAATCGGATCGGTACTCTTCTAAATTTTCTATAAACGATTTACCGGGGGTTCTTAAAAACTGCGTTTATGCTGATGACGTTCAAATTTACATTTTGACTCCAATTGGCCTTATAGGAGATTTCGTTTGTTGTTTAAATGAAGATTTGGCAGTCATAACAGAGAGCCCTTTAAAGAGCTACTGCTCTGGATCTTGTTCGCCGACTCCAGCAATGATAATGTCATCGATGAAACCGTGAGCTGTGATACCAGCGAGCATTGTGCTGACTATTTTCTGGAAAATGCCAGGAGCTGTCTTCACACCTTGTTGCAAGCAAGTCGATATGTGGATATGATTTAGAATTGTTTATTTAGGGAACTATTATTTATCAATATTGCTATTTATTGTTATAGACTAGTGGATCTCCAGTATTACACTACACACTTCACCTTTGTTTGAAGCTCCTATATGTCTTATCAATATCGTGTACTCTAGTGAACGTTTGTCAGACATTCGTGAGAGGTAGGACCGAAAAATATATTTTTGGAATTGTTCTATAATTCAAACATTGAACCTGCCTCTCAGTAGTCGAACGCGCTAACCACTAGAGCCACGGCCCAGTGGCTCCACAGTTTAACCTGTGGATTCGTAAGTCGTTATAGACAACTTTTTAAAGTCGTTGAAACCTCTTTCTAAACGCGCAGCAAACTCAACTCCTATCAAGAAAGCAAACGGTTCGGCTGTGAACAAAAGGATGATACACACTTAATACGAATTGGAGGGAGTGCTCTGTGACATAGCCCAAAACGGATTAACCACCACGAGCAGATATTGCCATGAGGTGGAACTTAGGGTAAATCGAAGCAAAACCCAGTCACAATTCCAATAAAAGGAAGCTGGGACGAATGCACCCAATTTCCCTCAATGGAGAAGAGATTACTATCAGCTAAGATGCCAGGTACCTTTGACTGATATTTGATAGTAGTAGATAGTAGATGGAACAAACACCTACAAACAGTACTACAAAAATCAAAAATAGCACTTATGGTGTGCAGAAGGTTGGCAGGAAAATCCTGTGAAGTTAGTCCCAGAATAATGCACTCGATGTACACCATGATAGTTATTCTAATATGATCATCTACAGAGCAGTGGCATGGGCGAATAGTACTAAGCTAAGCACCCCGAGAAGGGAATTGGAAAAAGTACAGATGCTAGCCTATGTTTTATTAACGGGGGCCATGATAACCTGCCCCACAGCGGGCATGGAGGCAATCCTTTAGTTTCTCGCACTACACATAGTAGTACATTCAAGGAAACTAAGCTGCGCTTGAGCATGGTAGACTGTTGCATGGCATGGCGTGTGATAACATGGTGTAAAATCTTGAATTCAAGAAGGACTTTGATGTCAAAATGAGCACCAAGAAATAATTCAAAGCTGAAAATAAATACCAGATACTTCCGCGAGCCATAAAGTGGTATAAGACCAGTTCATGGGTCAAAAACAAAGTACTCTGAAGCATTGGGGCAGTACCCCAGCATATTCCAGGCAGGTGTGCATGACATCGAAGGATTGTCTCACTTTAAATTGAAAAGAAACTATATGAGGCAGGAAATAGCCATGTTGACAGACAGCCAACCTATGCTAAAGGCCCTTAATGCATTCGACATGACGTCAAAACTGGTGAAAGAGTGTAGAGTGAAGCTAAACAGACTGGGCAAAGTCAACACTGTACGTTTCTACGTTTCTACGTACGAAGTCAACGAAGCAGCGGATAAGAGACAGAATAAGGGGCAGAAACTCCGCTGGTATGACCAGAACGTTTTTGCGGAAGAATTACGCAAAATAGACTGGACGGCCGCTTCCGTATGAGGGGAAAATCTCTCAGGCCTACGATAAGCAAAGGAAATGTTGGGCACTATAAGCCAAAGAGGTCTCGCTTGATATTGTGACTAAGTAGAAGTGTAAGAAACATTACCGGGCTTCTAACAGTAAATTGTAGGCTGCAGGAGCACCTAAGGAAATTAAAATTAGAAGAGCATGTCAGCTGCAGGCTTTGTGGGAAAGCTGAGGAGAACTCGTGGAGAGAACTTCTCAACGAATGCGGAGCAACAATCCGACAGAGAAGAGACCATATGGGACTCATGTAATCTGTAATCATTATTGAAACATTAAGTTTCTAAGAGCCATTGTGATGAAGGGGATGCTGTAGGGTCGGACATGCGCAATCATGTACTTATTAATCCCATAAACTAATCCCATAATGCCACGCTGTTTGAAAAAAGCAGACGGCTCGTGGACTACCTCTAGCAAAGAATTGCTCAATCAGCTACTGGATACCCACTTCCATGGTAGCTCTCATGTCATTTAAAACGAGTTGTCTAGAATTGATCCACATTCCGGAACTATGGAGAGAAGTGAAACTGGTTCTCATACCTAAAGCGGGGAAATGGTCTCACGTCCATTCAAAAGATATCAGACCTATAAGTCTGTTATCATTCCTTTTAAAACGTTAGAATAAATAGAAAATAAAAGACTTTTGTTTATTGCAAAGGCAAATCTGTAGAAATAGCTTTACAAACGATAGTGGTTCCTATTCAATACTCACTCCAACACAAGGAGTAGACAATGGTAGCATTCCTAGATATTAAAGGCGCATTTTTACAGCGTCAACACATCGGCGACCGCAGCTGCACTGTCGGCTGTAAAGGCAGACGACTCACTTGGCGAACTTATTAATATCCTGTTTCTAAGAAACGCCGCAAGGTGGAGTTTTTTCCTCCTTCTATTGAATTTAGTGGTGAACGAGCTGCTGATATACCTGAAAATGGCGGGCTGCAGAGTGATCGTCTATGCGGATGACGCTGCTATTGCCGTTTCAGGAAAACAACTCAATACCCTAAAGAACTCTTACAGAATGCTCTGAAGAAGCTAAATGGGCAGATCGTTGTGAATTGGGAGTAAACGCCCACAAAACAGAACTTGTCCTCTTTACTAGAAAATATAAAATTCCACACGTTGACCCACCCTCTATAAGGGGCCCAAGCTTATCCATTTCTGATAAATCTAAATATCTGGGTCATATTCTGGACTAAGCTGTAAACCTACGATACAAGAAAGAGTTCGTAAAGAAACAGTGGCGTTCTTCTCCTGTAAAAGAGCAATCCGCAACAAATGGGGTCTCTAGTTCCATATCACTCATTGGATTTATATTTCGGAAATAAAAAGCGCAATAGATCCACACGGGTCGCAGTGCTACTAGAATATACCCCCTTTTCTGTTCATGAACTTAATACAGAAAAGATACAGAAAATGTCCAGAGGGCACTTTGCTTTAAGTGTTTTTCAAAAACCTTTCTTTCAGTGATTCTCAAACTTTTTTTTTTTTTTTTTTACAACCTGAGAAATATTTTTGTTCTAAGACAAACTATTAAACGTATAACGAACTGAGGCCAAACTTGTTCAAGGATAAAGATGTTGGCATTGAATGAAAAAAAAAATGCTGGTACGTGTTACAAAGCTTAACAATACGACTAGTATATTTGGAGCATTAAAAGAAGGTCCTTTGTCAAGTAAAACCATTTCTTAACAAGGTCTAATTTTGGGCACATTCTCTACAAACTTTATGTGTAAACAACAATGGCTGCTTGCTCTAGTTTTTCCAAAACTAGCCCAATTTCATTCTATTCATTCTATGCTTGCATATATTTATGATAAAAACTTTTTCACTGAATATCGATTTCTACTCATAAATACGTGTGGGTTTCATGAGTCCTTACAGGCCGATTAAATCCATTCGGCATCATCCGATATTGAAAGACATTTTTATAATACATACATATAGGGGAAACTAATGTATGGGTACGCAGCGAAGCAATGGATTTGATATTAAAAAATCAAATTGATCCTTTTTTATGTTTTATCCTTATTCGCTCTTTAGCCATCAATGTTATATAAAATTTAATTTCCCCGACGTGTTGTTAACCAACTCCACGAACATTTGTGAACAATTTCAAGGACATTTCGCGCTATTCATATTCTTATGATATTAATTATTGGAAACTTTTCGAGCAATAATGATAGAAATTATTTCACTTAACGATGATGAAATTGATACGCAGCGCTACAATATAAACTTGGAGACGTGTCATCATCATCAGGATATCTATGTAGTATATATGTCACTTGGGGAAAGTTATCCAATTAAAAGCGATGGAAATCTTTATTTTATTTTTTATCTTTATTACTCATTGAATTGTGGGAAACAATTTTTATCATTATGAGTACAGTACGTTCGATCGAATAAATAAAAAAAAATTTGCTTTTGCAATCGATGTCCAGGGGGGACACTTAGAAGTTGTTTTGTGTGAAAAAGAGTCAACTACATCATAATCCTTAAAAGTTGAGTATTTTTCACACAAAGTAGATATGTAAATAAATGGTACTCATGTGCCTGAGATTGCATCTAAAATCTGCATCTATTTCATAAGTAGCGGCGTCTTTGATGACATTTAGCACGAATGAACCGAAATTAAATTCGCTACACACAAACGCCCTTGCGTGATACAGACTTGTTGCCTCTTCCATTTCCCATAAATAATTTTCGTCCACCCACTCCATTTTAATCATTCATTTCCATTTTAAATGACTGGAGGGACGTTGCTGGCTCATTTGTCATCTCTGTCGGTTGAGCTTAACATCAGTTTTTCCGTTTTGTTTTTCGAAGTGTCAAGGCTCACCAGCTACATATATAAATATGAATAACTTTACGCGGCAGTATTCTCTGAAGGATCTGTCGGAGCCAATATGACACATTCGACTACAGTAGGTCGCGCATTGTCCCTGTTTTTTGCCATTCGTAAATACTACAAATTTTAAATAAAGGTCTTGACTTTTTCAATTGTATGGTTTTGTTAACCAAATCCTTCGAGATCAGTCTATGTATGTTGTATGTATGTTTGTACATTATGTTCTATAAATAAATGCTATGGTATGGTATTTACTTAAAGGAATATACTTCAAATGAATGAAATTGCGATGACAATAATTGAGAATTGCTTGAAGAGTGTTAGCTGCATGCCCTCGAGTATCATATATGGCTCTACAAACGGGGTCTTATCCTGCCCTTCCTCAAAAAGTCTCGTAACTAGTGCAGATTTCGAGTAGATGTTAGCCTGCTTCGCATACCTTAGCTCTGGGCATCCTGCTACACGCCATATGCTTGGCCGGTCACGCCGTCGTGTCCCACAAATCCTTCCGCAAAAGACTTTTCGAGCAGGAACCTCTTCGCTCGTGTGATATAGGTTTTCTGCGCAACGGAGCCTACCGAGATTGATTCTCTTCACATTGTCGATATATGTAGGTGTAGAGTCTCGGGAGTCGTTATTCCTCATATTGACTGAGGATTATTTATTGAACCGACGCAGACATAAGCTTAAAAGTACTTAAATTAAACTTTTTGTAAATATTTGGAAGTGATAGGGCCCCATGGTCGGGGGCACACAAAAAATTTTATAAAAAAAATTTCTTCAAATTTTATACACATGTGTGTATAAAATGTCTATGAGCTTGTGTTTTGAATGCCTGTCGATCATAGTGATATGGAAAGGCAGAGTATGGCAGACCATTCCACATACGTGTCGTGCGGCTAAGAACGAATCCCTGAACTTAACTGTACGTCCGAAGGGCTTGAGAATAAACTGATGAGCATTAAGAGTGCCACGAGTATTGCGAATGAATTAAGGGAAAGGTGACATGCAACTGGCTATTTCTCTTGAGCACCGCTGGTGGAAGAAGCTATAAAAGAATGAAACGCAGGAGACGTTTCTGCGGTGTTCAAGCGAATCTATTGATTTCGCAATGTTTTCGTCACCGATAAGTTTTATAGCACGGTTTTGTATTCTATCTAGCTCATGCAAGGTGGTTTTAGGCGCACCAGACCAAATATGACAATTGTGCTCAAGTTTAGGGGGAATAAAAGCCTCGAAGATAGTAGCCAGATCAGAGGGAGTAAAATATTTCTTGCACCGGGTTAGAAAACCCAAACATTTGGCAGCATTTGTGGCAACGGTAAATATGTGGTCATTCAAACGAAGCTTGTCGTTAACGCACGTACCGAGAATTGCGAGATTTTCAGTTTTCTCAGTTTCGAGGAGTTGGGATTCGCTTACATGACATGAGACAGCATTGGCTTTTGAAAGCGTTAAATCCTACTCAATTGTTTTCTCCCCATTTTATTATGCTGTCTAGGTCAGAATTTAACGTGCTAAGCATATGGAGTTGTTTGAGTTCTATGTGAGAAGTGGAGAGACGTTTCTTAAACCTATATGAGAAGCTGAGAGTGCTGTCGACAGCGAAAGAGTGAATTGGATTAGAAGTCGAAGATAAGAGATCATTAATAAAAATGAGAAAGAGTGTCGGTGGCAGAACAGAGCCCTGGGGAACGCCAATATTTATGTGAAGTATTTCAGACTTGAACCGTCCAATACAACTTGAATTGAGCGGTCCAATAGATAGCTTCTATTCCAATGAAGCAGTTTTTCCTCGACTCCATAAGCACGCATATTAGACAAAAGAGCTTGATGCCAAACTATGTTAAATGCTTTGGAAATATCGAGTGCAACAGCTTGGCTTTCACCAAATTGATGCAAAGACCGGTTCCACTGTTCGGTGAGATATACCATTAAATCACTAGTGGAACATTGCCCTTGAAATACGTACTGCTGGTCTCCAAGGATTTCGTTGGTTTCAAGATATTTCGTAAGCTGAAAAATGATTAGCGTTTCCATGACCTTGGAAAGAATGGATGTTAGTGTTATTGGTCGTTCCGAAGAAGGAGACGACGGCTCGCCTTTTTGTGGAATGTGCTGGACAAAGGCAGTTTTCCAACTTCTCAGGAAGAGGAAGAGTATTTCAAATCAATTGAGGGTATTTAACATTAAATTAATTAATACAAACTAGAGACCTGGCTATTCCTAAAATGGGCTGCGTGCACATTTGTTAAAGTATAATTTATTAAAAATTTAATAAAAGGGCAACACATAAAATTATATACAATATTACTGATACTATCTACAGATGGAGCTGTTAAGTGTACTAAAACTCTTCTCGTTCTATGAGATTCAACATTGTTACGTTCAAGCGCTAGCTTACATTCATCATCAAACAAGTCGCTCCAATCATCTCTGAAACTACTACTTAAGGTTGGTCTCAGTAGTACTTATGACACTATTTTTAAGGCGTATTCCTTTTTCTACTGCTCCCGAAAGTTCAGCCTCAGGACTTACTCTCGCTGAATTTATGGCGAGTCCTCACGCTTGACCAAAGTTGTAACAAGTCGTTTGCTGCGAAGGGCAGCTGTGTTGACTCGATTCTTATTTGCGATAGCAGTCTTCTTAAGCAGTGGTGATGTAATCCGTGCTTGGAGCACTATACTAACCGGATAATTCGATCCGGTACTCCCGTACGTTTGTACTGCATTCAGATTCAGTGACAGAGTTCTATCAACATGTGGCCTATTCGGTTTTGAGTGGTTCCCCCATGAAATAGATATTTTTACGCGCAAACCTTGTACTCGCATCGACCAAATTCTTAGTTGCTGCCATCTTATGACTCGTTGCATATTGTTTTTAGTGTTATCGTTTAAGTTATGGGTGCCACTGTACTGGCTGAATAATGGCTGCCTATATGTTTTTGCGTTCATATCGCCTTGGCATATAGTTCCTGATCAACTGATTCAAAGATTTATTTTGTGTTTGAGGAGCTTAAGTTTTTTTATGGGCGAGGTTTTGATTGAAATGTCCTGTTATCAACTGTGTATATGTAAAGATATATCCCTTTAAAATTAACTTTTTCACGTCGATATAAAAATAGCTCAAAACTGCAAAAATTGCAATTGTTTTTCAATATAATCTGTCTTTTTACTAAAGGTTTTTCACAACACTGCAACACTTGAAAAAAACAATACTTGGATCAACTTCCACTGCAACAAATATAGTCGTATATAACCCCAATTGTTAACATAACCTGCTTTAATATACAAACAAAATCCAACAACAAATCAAAATTCCACAAAGTCAATAAATCAATTTTATAGTAATTAGTGCACAGAAAGTTTTTAACTGAATTTTAACCGGAAAATTGTTATAAACTATTTTTATATATTGCTATATACCTTGAAGCAAAGAACTTCTTGCTAGTCTCCGCCCGACGAGCTAAACACAACTCTACCATCAGTCCACTTACCCCATTTACAACGAGAAGAAAAAAGTTTACCAAAACAGAGCTCTTTCACACACATTCTGCATTTGCATGCACAACATATCTAGAAGAAGTACACATCACCAGTTCTATGCAGTAATGCCACGAGTAATTATTAAATTGGTTGGGTTGATTGGCCAAATGAACCAACTTTAAATTCAAGAAAATACAAAACTCAGTAAAATATTTTTTTAATATTTTTATACATTTTAAACAAAACAAAATAAAATTAAAAGAAATACTTTTTTAAAACAAAAAAACAAAGTAAAATAAAATAAAACTGTTACATCAAAACGAATTAAAAGTAAATTTAAAAAGAACCCAACATCAAAATGTCCGTGGATCTAAGCAATCATGCGGAGCCCACGGTTTCTGTTATCACATCTGTTCCGGTGGCACAAACTGGCGGCGAAATGGATGCATTGTTACTCGGACGAATCGGGGTAAGTTGCGCTTAAATTTTGTGAAACTTTTTTTTCTCTCTAATTTTTAAGACCTTTAGAAGCTTTGTTTGCTATTTTGCTATCTCTAAGAAATTGAAGGTTTTTGATAGAGCTATCTCTTTTCTTGATAATTCCGATCTTTTTTGCATGACTCTGAATGGGAATGGCAATAAATATGAATAATGCGATTATTTTCAAATGTTATCTCTAAATAGTATTTTCAATAAATAACTAAAACAGACAGACACCCACGCTTACTTATCAACAATTAATTAATAATAAAAAATTAATGAACTACTCTAAGAAAGTACTATCAAAAATGTAGATACTATGTTTACTATGGTTACTTTTACAATTATCCCTAAATACTCAGATATGGATATAAAACGTAAGTATAGGCACAATTTCGGTACGTTTTTTTATCCTTATCTTTTGGGATAAGAACGTTTCAAGGTTTGTAAAAATTTCCTACTAATTTTTTTCGTGATACTAATTTTATGTGTGGGCGCCGTGGCTCAGTGGAAGTGCACATGGCTGCTGAGCAGGAAGTTCAGGTTCGAATCCCAGCTACACCAAAAAGTATTTTTCACGGTGTCCAACGGTGACAAACGTTCCGAGAGTAATACCTTGTCACGGAAAGCTTCTCAATTCGCCGTTCGGATTCGGCTTTAAATTGTAGGTCCCTTCCATTTGTGTCCAAAAATTAAAATGCGCAGCACAAATGGTCGCGAGAAGTTAGTCCTTGGACCGCAATGGTCTGTCGTGCCCAATATTATTATTATTACTAATTTTATGTGGATCGGGTCAGAATCTATTTCGATTTCTCTTTTAAAAAAAATGATGAGCGCGGTTGAAGTGAAACTTCTTTGGCCGAAATACAATCAAAATAATAAAAGAACAACCCATAAAAATTAATATTTCTCATGTAAATTCTTTAATAGGAGATGCATTTGTGTTTAAAATTAAAAGAAAATCGGGGTAATTTTAAAAAAATTTACAAGGGCATCCCTTTGGTCTCAGGGCCCGATCACTCAAACCAATTTTCTAAAATTTTTGTGCATCAATGATACACATGTGTTTAAAATTCGAAGAAAATCGGGCTGATTTTCAAAAAATTTATATGGGCACACTGAACGGGTCTCAGGGCCCGTTTACTCCAAAAATTTTGCAAAAAGGTTTGTCCATAAAATTTGAACAAAATCAAGCTAATTTTTAAAAAAATTACATGGGCACCCCTCCGATCACTCCAAAAAGTTTACAAAAAATGGTGTCAATCAGTGATACACCTGTGTTTAAAATTTGAAGAAAATCGAGTTAACTTTAAAAAATTTACAAGGGCACCCTTCGAGCCTCGCGCTCCACTATTTGAGGGACCAATGTTGGATCTTCTACTCGCAGACGTGGCCACCATGTACTTTGTTTTGCTCTCATTTATATGCAGCCCCAGATTTTGTGCCGCCTGCTCGATCTGGATGAAAGCTCACTGTACAGCTCTTCGGTTTCTACCAACGATGTCAATGTCGTCTGCGTAAGTCAGTATCTGAATGGACTTATAGAGGATTGTTCCTCTCGCCAATACGTGAGAGTCTCGGATCACTTTCTCCAACGCTAGGTTGAAGAGGACGCATACAGTTCATCCCCTTGTCGGAGCCCGTTATAGATGTTGAATGGGCTTGATAGTAATCCGGATATTTTTACTTGGCTTATAACATTGGTAATGGTCAACCTACATAGTCTTGTCAGTTTATTTGGGATGCCGAATTCGCTCATGGTTTTGTAAAGTTCTACTCTGGATATGCTATCATAGGCGGCTTTAAAGTCTATAAAAAGATGGTGTAGTAATTTTTGAAACTCTAGACATTGTTCCATCACCTGCCTAAGGGTGTAAATCAAGATCAGTTGTTGATTTGCCTGGGATAAAGCCACAATGGAATGAACCAATGATGACTTTAGCGTATGGGGCTATCCTGTCTTGAAGGATAGTGGAGAAAATCTTATACGCGGTACTCAACAACGTTATACCACGATAATTGCTGCAGGTTGTAATATCTCCTTTCTTATGTATGGGGCACAGGAAGCCTCTTCGCCAGTCTTTCTGAAATCGCTTCTTCCTCCCATACTTGCATTATTAGTTCATGAATTGCTTGGTGTATAGCGGGGCTTACTGTTTTAATCAGTTCCGCTGGGATACCATCAGATCTCGGGACCTTATTATTTTTGAGCCGATTTATCGCTCTGCTAATTTCGCCTATGCTTGTTGGCGGCAGCATAGTGTGGTCTTCGGTCATTGGTGGAGCCTCCAATTCCTCAGTTGCTGGTCAATAAGCAGCTTATGAAAGTGCTCTTCCCATCGCTCTAAGATGCCTTTGAGATCGGCAATCAGATAACCCTCTAAGTCTTTGCAGAATTTGCAACGCCTTGTATATTGCGTCATACCGCGGACGCTTTGGTAGAACTTCCGCGCCTGGTGCGGTCTTTGCTCTCTGTACTGTTCCAGTTCACGGACAAGATTCTTCCTGCTTTTCTTTAGCCGGTGAACTGTTTTTTCATATCTTCTGAGCTCTTTATATTCATCTTCGCATGCCCGCGTTCTATGAGATTGTTGCATTGCTCGGTACGCAACATTATTATCATCAGTCGCTAGCTTACATTCGTCATCAAACCAGTCGTTCCGAACTTTACGACTACTGCCCGTAGGCATCCATCTTAATGGAGTCAGCAGTACTAATGACTGTATTCTTAAGGCGTGTCCGTTTATCTTCTACGCCTGCATTTAGGGCGAGTCCTGTCGCTTGACCGAAGTTGTTTCTGGTCTCTTCATTGCGAAGGGTAGCAGTGTTGATTCGAATCTGAATCGCGAATGCAATCTTTCGTGATGATGCAATCCGCGCTCGGAGCACCATACCAACAAGATAGTGGTACGGGTCGACGTTGGCCCCTTGGTACGCTCGTACCGTCATCAGGTTCGGCTTGTGGCGGCGGTCTAACAACACGTGGTCTATCTGGTTGCGAGTGGAGATAGTTAGGTGGCTTTGTGAATATTTTTTCAAGCATACCTTGTACTCGCAACGAACAAATTATTTATTGTTCCCATCTCTATGACTCGTTCTCCATTGTCATTAGTGTTCTCGTGTAAGCTATGGGTGCCAATGTACTGCCTGAATACTGGCTCCCTACCTATTTTAGCATTCATATCCCCTAGACTGATATTTACATCATACTGTGGGGAGGCATGACTTCCCGTTTGACTTTGATTCAAAGATTTCTTCTTTTCATCATCTGGGGAATCCTCTGTAGGTGCGTAAACTTTTATGAGGCTTGGTTTCTGAATTTTCCCGGCACGCGAAGGGTGGATACCCATTAATTTAATGCTTTTAAGCCGATAACGAAGAGTTTTATTCTTTTGCTGACTAGAAACCCTAAGCCGAGCACATTTTTCTTTGCATGACAGCTGTAATATATGTCATATTCTGATCTTTGTAAGATACTATTCTCCGTCCAACGCATCTGTTATGTCAGCATTATAATTGGAGAGAGTATCAGTTAGCTGCTGTAGCTCGAGCTCTATACAGTGAGCGTACGTTCCATAAGAAAATGCTTAAATCGTTTAGCCGTTTTCGTTGCCTTGGTCGTCGTCGTGCATCAGTGTATCCGAGGCAGATTTGGCTTCCGTAATAAAGTCTTTTTACTGGCGAGGTTATTGGCTTCGCGCCAACCTTACTTTGAAGGTAATAGCTCGATCGTTTAGCTTTTCCTTTATTGGAGGAAAATCACCGGCGGCTACTACGTGGAGGTTTAATCCCACTTCCACCAATCAGAAATAATTACGGCCACCTGCAATTCTTAAGCATTCTGTGTTATTCGCCCTATTCTACTGATCGCTGACCGCTATCGACGATTTTTACCTTCTTGTATTTTGACATGACACTACTTTTCACCGCAGAATTTTTAAAAAATTGTACAATACTTTGAATGTCTTTAAGAATTATCCCAAGATCGTTCCTGATCGGCAGTAATTGAGTGCTATTTACGAGTACTTCGATATTTAAATTACGGTCATTTTAAAAGGGGCTCTTGATCTCCGCACTCTTATTAGAACCAACACTATCAGCCTCATCTACACCATCGTTCTCATCATTTTCTTCATCAGCTTCATAATCGTGTTGCTCATCTGCTTCATCATTAAGCGCTGACGCATTTTTTTTATATAGAATACGTCTACAACAGCAAGGTGAATTGCGTGGTTATAGCACAATTGGCCAAGTGCTGCTATAATTTGCCCGTAATTTTCATAACTGCAGCTCCATCATGGCTAGAGCCTATACGATATTGGAATCAATAACGATTCCATATTCATGCAACCGTTCTTTTATTATTGCTTCTGTGGAATTAGCATTGCACGAGCCTTCAATTGTTGCTAGCACAAGGTTAAACAGATGTGTTTTTACTGTATGGATTGTTACATTCATGTACCTCCTTATACATATGTATATCACTCCTTACTCCTGCTCCTCTTATTAAACTTGACTTGACCCCTTTATGTCTGTATTTTCGACTACTTTGAGGTCCATTTTAACCACCTTTCGACCTATGTTAGGTAGTATATAGAATTGTAGTCCACGCATGCCATTTGGCCATTTTGATGCCACAAAACTCGAGGGTTCTAGCATGGATAAGGACAAGGTTTAAATCCAGCCTGTAGCGTTCAGGTATGAGATCAAGTCGATGATCCTGTAATCCGAGAGCTCTTTCAGGTCGTACAATGGTTTACGCAAAATGCGGTCTCTTGACAACTACAGAGAAAGTGTATGCGAGTTTCTTTCTCATTTTCATCTTTGCAACTTCTGCAGAAGTTGTTGTGCGGTATACCCAACTTAGCAGCATGACTGCCACTGGCCAGTGGTCAGATAGTCACAACTCTGGCAATATCCTTCCTGTTCTGGATAACAACTAGGTGGTTTTCTTTTTGCTGTAGGATGGCCGTAATGATGTTGATATTGCGCAGTTCGACAGACTGCTCCACCAGATCTGTGACTTAGTATTAAAGGAGAGAATTTTTTCCTTGACTGAGCTCATTGGACTCTAACCTTCTTCATAGAGCCAGTATCCTTCTGACCTTCCGGCCTATAGAGCGGAAATTTTGTGAGTCACAAATAGCATTTTTATATTCCGCGTGTAACGCGTCTCGCGTATCGCGTGTGACGGGTGTGATGGTTGAAAATGCTGCCACTTTCTCGTTTTTTGAGTTTGTTTTAATCATCTTTTGCCCGACCTAGAGGGCGTGTGACAGGTGTCGCGGGTCACGTGTGGCATGTGTGATGCGTGGAAAAAAGAAAATACTTTCTAATAGTCCCGACCTCAAAAACAATTATTTTGGCGATTATTATCAAATAATAATGGACGGTTTGTTGTGTTTCGATGTATATATAAAAGTTTGAACCCGAAAAATGAAGTTTTTTTTTTACATTTTCTTGTTTTTCTTCATATAACTGAAGGACATGTTTCTTGACGGAGGATTCACTTTTTATTACATGCTAATATTATAATTATTATAATTACGGATAGTTACGAAGCCTCTAATAGCATCGGACATAATCTCTCTAAAACTATATTAAAACAACTGTAGTGCTCGGGTAGTCGGTAATCGGTATTGGATATCCTGGTGGGCATAAGAGGCAAATCTTTCCAGCATTTTCGTCCACTAGACTAAGGATGCATACATTATAATATGATATGCCACTAAGTCACAAGGTTATAGTTAAGTTCTGCTCAATGCTACTCAAAACGTACGTACGCGTTTTTGGTTTTTGGCAGCTAAAAATTATTCACTATTCCTAATCCTTAACATCCTAACAACGTGTATACATCGTATATTGCTACACAAACTCTGATCATCCTGAGGTAAAATAGAAATCAATAAATATGGACGAATATGCAATGTAAGAAGGAATTTTAATGGTGCCATACGCTTCAGCGCAGATTTACCTGCTTACACCCCAACCCTCCTCACGATACGTTCTACAACGCTTGAAAAGAAAATTTCATATAAAACATAAAATATTCTCATATGAAATTTACATCATAGAAACTTGATATGCTCGCAGAGGAGTTTTTGATTTTGATGTCGTCCTTGAATCGATGGATCAATTCATTCACAATATTGCAGATTATTGCATACAATTTTATTTTTTGTTCGATTTTTTGCTAAGAGCAAATAGTTTTATCCTTTTGCCAGTTTATAGACCGTAGATTGATGAAAGAATTGTACAGGGTGAGTAAATTATTGTATATTCAGTTAAAACGATTATTTGAAAATTAACTACAAAATGACTCAAAGACTTGTTCTCTGTCACACATTGAAAATAAATTTGTAAAATTTATTTAGGTTTGTCAGATATTCGCGAGAGGTGGAACCGTGAAAATACTTTTGGTGTTTATTGGGATTCGAACTACGAACTCCCTGCTAGGTTACAAGGTAAAATGAAATCTATTCACTTAACCACTGAGCTACGGCGCACACATAATTGTTATATAATCATCTTAAATCATCCTATTAACATCAAATAATCATAATTAAATTATCATATAACAATAATATTTGGTTCAACAGATGGTCTTGGGCTAGCTTCTCCCGACCAATCATGTTGTGCGTGTTATACTTAGGTATGCGGTCCTGGCCTCCCGCAAAAAGTCTCTCCACCGGTCCCGATTTCAATCCGATGTCATCCAGTTTGGCATCCGACCCCGCTGTCGTGTTCCATAAATCCTACCGCAAAGGACTTTCCGAGCAGGATCCTCGTCGCTCATGCGAGCCAGATGTCCTGCCCACCAGAGCCTACCCACCCCTACCGAGTTTATTTCTCTTCACGATGTCGACATCACGGTAACGCTTGTTGGTCTCATCATTATAGAGTCTTCGGAATCGTCCTTCCTCACATACGGGGCCAACAATTCTCCGTAAGACTTTTCTCTCGAACGCGGCTAAGAGGTCAGAATGCTTTTTGCTAAGCACCCAAGTCTCGGATCCATATGTAAGTACTGGTATGATCATTGTCTTATATACCAGCAGCTTGGATGTTATGGTTAAATTCCTGGATTTGAAAAGTCTTGATAGACTATATTAGGCTTTGTTGGCTTTAAGCAAACGTGCGCGTATTTCTGGTTCCATGCTGTTATCGGCTGTTGACCCGAGATAGTTAAAGGCTTGTACTTCTTCAAATTCGCGCTCCACTATTTGAATTGAGGGACCAATGTTGGATCTTCTACTCGCAGACGTGGCCACCATGTACTTTGTTTTGCTCTCATTAATGTGCAGACCCAGATTTCGTGCCGCCTGATCGATCTGGATGAAAGCTTCCTGTACAGGACTTCGGTTTCTACCAACGATGTCAATATCGTTTGCGTAAGCCAGTATCTGAATGGACTTTTAGAGGATTTTAGAGGCGAGAGGAACACGCCGTTACGTCAGAGTCTCGGATCACTTTCTCCAACGCCAGGTTGAAGAGGACGCAGGCCAGTCCATCCCCTTGTTGGATCCCGTAATAGATGTTGAATGGGCTTGATAGTTATCCGGATATTTTTACTTGGCTTATGGTCAACCTACATAGTCGTGTCAATTTATTTGGGATGCCGAATTCTCTCATAGCTTTATAAAGTTCTCTGTACTCTGGCTATGCTATCATAGGCGGCCTTAAAGTCTATAAAAAGATGGTGTAGTGAGTTTTGAAACTCTAGACATTTTTCCGTCACCTGCCTTAGGGTGTAAATCTAATCAGTTGTTGATTTGCCTGGGATGAAGCCACACTGGTATGGACAAATGATGACTTAAGCATATAGGGCTATCCTTTCTGGAAGGATAGATTGCTGCAGGTTGTTCTTTCTTATGTATGGGGCACAGGATGCCTCTTCGCCAGTCTTCTGGCATAGCTTCTTCCTCCCATACTTGTACTATTATTTCATGAATTGCTTGGTGTAATGTGGGGCCTCCTATTTGTATCAATTCCGCCGGGATCCCATCTAATATTCATGTTTATATAGTACTAATAAAAACAGGACTTAGTAATATTGATATATGGAACGAATCGTACAACAGCTGCTGATAATTCTACCATACCCTGTACCCTAATAAAATGGTGAGCAAATCAAGGCAAATCGACCTGATGGACGGACTCACCTGCAGAAATGTGTGCTCTTTTCGTTAAAAGAAGAAAAGAAATATTTTCCTTGAAGGACATTTTTTAGCTGCGCTTCAATTCTCAGCTGATGGTAGAGGTAAATAGTCACGTAAAGCAACAATAGTGATGACTTTCGTTTTGAAAGTTTTTTTTTATCGATATTGACCAAGAAGCGGGAAGGGCAGAACAACTTCGACTAAAAGTGTGCAACCACTTGTAGTTGTAGCTGTTTTCCACATAGTTCATCGGTGTATTCCCTGTACTTGGGCCACTGGTTGGCACAAATAGTTCACAAGAAGTTTTACTCCCCTCCTTGGCTCGTTCGTTGTTCGTTTGCTTTCCTTCGCTGACATATGTTTTGCCACAGCTGACTTCTTCAAAAAATACCTTGCAGCTATTCCATGATGTACTGTTTGTACTCACATATTTTAAGTTACTCAATTGTATTAAATGTGAAATTGCTCACAGTGGAGTAAAAAGATACCAGATGAAAAAATTCTTTGTTGTTTCACAAATTATGGTAATACGTACGTACTGTGGGTAATTGGATTTGATGGCATTCAATGCGTTTTAAGTTCTAATTTTTTTTTTGAATCATTCATTGTTTTCGTTTATTGCCAGCAGTAAGTGTGGGTTCAGAGCATGCATCACGTATTAGGAAATTTTTTTATATGACAACGATTTGACGATGGCTTTATTTTATGTATTTTTCCTTATACGCGATGCACGCCCAGAATTACCATTACCATATTTAGATCTACAACCTAGGTTCCGGTCTATGACCAGAATTATAGGATAGATAAAAAAACGTACGCAATGGTTTTGCCAGCATTCAAGAACCCGACTTCAAAACTTCGGAAGTGGACTCAAAATTAGCGTTTCCTAGCACGTTAGGTTTGGTTATGTTAGGTTGTGGCAGCAGCTAATTTCTCACTTAGACCAGAAGCGGTCCTTTGTGTAATCACAGGTTATTATATCTTTACATTTTTCAGAGGATTCATTCAGAGCTCTTGATAAATCGAAGTATGTCTTACACTTGGCCGTTTTCTAGATCTGAGAGGATATTCATTAACCACTTACCTAAGTGCATGTACCTTCCGTTCATTAGTGCCGGACAGGAGCAAAGAAGATGTTCTATTGTCTCCTCTTGCCCATCGTCCATTCAGCTTCTGCAGAAGTTTTTGCATTGGACACCCATCCTTCTCGCGTGTTTCCCTAGAAGGCAGTGTCCTGTCATTATCCATTCAACCGTTTTTAGTTCACTTCATTGCAGTTCAGCGCAGTTCAGTGCTTTAACTCCAGCTTTGTCCAACCTATCTTGATTTATTCACTTTTTTACTTTTCACAGAAGACTCCTGATCCTACTTTCCCGTCTAGCTTAGAGCCATCCATGAAAAACTGTACGATTTTTTATCAGTAACGGATCCACTCTTCGAGATTCGTCAGTTTTTTCTTTAGCGATTTGATTATGGTCAAGTCTTCCTTTTGGAGACCTTTCTTGACAGCTAACTATCGCCGTAACCGCGTTTGCCGCTTTTTGTTTGCCAAACATATCTACTGGATCCTCTCCTGTCCAAGATCGTGACAAAAAAACTTGCTTTATCGGTCTTTTACAATTAATAAGTCATTTTGCATAACCTCTCTAACACACTGCCTCTGTTTTTACATTATTGAACGCACCTTCGATGTCCAGGAATGCGTACTCCTGTAAGTATAGATTTCTGTAACAGTCCCAGTCTAGAGCCACCCTCATACTTCTGACTTTTCTGCTTGCCCACTGATAGGTTCCTAACTCTTGGGACCCTTAAGTTGGCTTTTGTTTTTGGTTTTATCACAGTGCATGCAGCGTCAAAGGAACGATTCATGGCGTTTGTGACAGTGTACACCAAGGTATTTACCTCCTCTATAGTAACTGATGGTGGCTTTGGAGCCACCTTTTTTGTGTGCGCCACTATTGTCACATGTGATATATTATCTTCTTATAACGGATAAGCGGGTTAATTGTTAACGTTCAAGTTGAAGCTCAGTTCATTGAACCTTGAGGAACACCGGCGTTTATGCGGGGAACATTGGATTTTGTAAAACCGTCCAATTTAGATTGAATGGTCAGAAAAGTATTTAACAGCCCAATCGAGCAGGGTCTTATCAGCTCCATAGGCATAGAGCTTGATGACAGACTCTTTCAAATGCCTTAGAAATATCGAGTGCGACAATAGACTGGTTCCACTGTTCAGTGAGATAAGCCATCAGGTCACCTGTAGTACGTTGCCTACGAACACCATACTGCTGGTTGCTAAGGATTTCACGTAATTTAAGGTATTGCATAAGCTTACCATTTATCAGGGTTTCCATGACCTTGGAAAGTATAGATGTTAGCGCAATGGGTCGGTACGGTCGGTTGAGATCATTTAATACTCTAGTCACTTGACGAATACGAAAGTAAATTTGTCCCATAGAGGATTCAACACTTGCAAGTACAGGCGGCGACAACGCGCTATCTGGTAGCGTAGAGCCAACTGCGAAATGTGAAGCAAGCAGATTGGCCTTGTCTATAGAGCTGCCAGTTGGAATGTCATTGTGAATGAGCGTTGGAATTGAAGACGAGGCAGTATTTTTAATTCGTTTCACGAATGACTTCCTTTGGGACATTAAAATATTTTTTGTCTCAGTTTTTGGTCGTAGTTGAATTTGGCTCGTTTAAGGTAGGCATTGTAATCATTTCTGACTCGTCTAAATTTGGTTCGGTTTTCCACAGTTGGGTTTTTTTATATAACCGAAAGCATACCTCACGGTTCCTAGTAGCCTCTTTGCAGCTTAAGTCATACTTAGCATTTTCCTTCGGTTTGATACACTTTGTCCTGGAAGGGATAAACTGTCTCATACCCTCAAGGATTATGTTAGTGATCGTATCAGAAGTGGCATCCACACCACTATTGGCATTAAGTGGCCAGTTAATGCTTCTCAAGAAATTATTTACACCATCCCAGTTGGCTTTCTCGTGTAGCCATACTTTTCTTTTAGGAGTTTTCTCTTTAACTGTGTAGTTGACAACGAGAAATTAGCTGATACTACACAATGGTCTGAAGAGCCTAGAGGCGATAATGCACTGACGGTGTATTTGTTAGGAAGAGAAGTAAGAAACATGTCAAGGGTATTAGCGTTATGACTAACAATGTCTGGGATTCGAGTGGGTTCATTCACAAGCTGAGTGAGATTGTTAAAATCAGCAAATAACTCAACATCCTTTCCTTGCGGTGTTGTCAAGCCTGAATGGCGAAGCCAATTAGAATTGTGTTTATTGAAATATACCGCAATTACGATTTCAGACAGTGGATCAATTGTTAAAATTCTAGTGATAGAGTCGGACAGTGCATCTAACTCACTACAAGTTGAGACACTGTCTAAATTAGGGCTTCTGTATATGAAGCAGAAGTAAATGGTATGCTTACGCACTTTGACTTTGTGCCAAATGAAGTTAAATTCCGCGTTGGAACAATGATTGAAATGTGCTTGGGTTTGGTAAGCTATATCATTAAGTACAAATTATTGCGAAACCGCGGTGGGGAAAAAATACTGGTACCAAGTTGTAACCAGACCAACTAAAATCCGAAATGTCAGAATCAGCATTAACCAAGGCTTCTGTTAGTGCCAGAATATCAGAATGACTAGAAAAGGCCAATCTGCTTGCTGTTTTGCCGGATTCTGTTTGCCGCATCTTTTTAAGATGTAAGCTATTTAAGATGTATCTGCACAGACATCTAATCTATTTCTCGGTGGAATTTCCCAACGCCCATGCTGTGCTTAGCATTATAAGTGTGCAAATTCCTTGAGCGAGAGGACTTTAAAAAAGAATTAACATAAATTAAGGCAAAAACTGACTTCAAAACTCGCTTCAAAAATGATTTAGAAGATGCGACTCAGGGACTTGTGGCCGCTAGAGAAAATGTAGTTTTCCTTCCCATGATTGTTGTTTTGTTTATTTGATTTTGTACATTATACAGATTCATATGCATTTGTAGTGTAGTTTTGTTAATAAAAAAAAATCCCTTAAAAACCTCTTTAAAGATGATGATGATGATGAGATTCCACGGACTGAAAAATATCGAAAGGAATTTTAATTTTTACTTTTTCCCATTTGACTAATAGAATATAGAGGTAAGTACAACTTTTTATGTTTACAGTTTTTTTAATAGCATCCAAACATTAAAGTAGTTCTTCTCACATTTAAATACCTTATAAATAGTATACTCGTAGCTAATAGTTACCTACATCTTTAAACGGTTGACTCTAGACCATTATTCTCTTTCACTGCATTCGTCACATCATGCCATTTTTTCAAGCAATCAACTTGAATGCTTTTCTTGAATGCAAATTACAATTTTTTTTTTATTAATTAATGAGAAAAACAAAAAATTGCACAAAGTTCAAAGTAGATGCATCGGAGTGTGATCGTAGAATTTGTTCTCTTGTAGTACGTTGTTTCCTTTCATCCTTTTTTCAGCATTTAATCTTCCATTGTTGCCATATTCAAAACCAGAAAAACAAAACAAAAAATTTCAGTTTTTCATGCGAATTTTCTTCTTCTTCTTCTTCTTCTTTTTCTCCCCACCATTCGTTCTTCGTTCGTTTATCCGACTTACGATTCCCAAAACAAAACCCGCACAGCACTCGGTAAGTAAAAGAATTATTTGTTTCATTTTCCATAAGAATTCAATTTCTTAGTTAAGGATACGTCGAAAGCTGGAAGCAAAAGTAGGCGGGATAGAAAATTATATACATATATATGTGATATATGATGTATGCATGATGTATATAACGAGGATGGTGTTGGTAAACGTTTTCTGAATTAAATTACTTTTCCGCCCTATATAATGCATATAATTGAGATACAAAGTTATGTCCTTGTCCTTGACAATGGGCTCATTTTTCCCTTCTTTGCTTACTATTCATATTAAAGCAGAAAACTTACCAGTTCGAACAAGTAAATGGGGAAAAGGCAGACTTGAAAGTTTCACTACCCTGAAGTGTCATCCCTGATGCGATGCTCGTAACGATGATGGTTGCGTATATCACAGTTTCGTAAGTAAACAGAGCGTTGTTGACGGATTTTTTAGTTTAAGTCTTGCAATTTTGCGCTACGCACCGTAGTTTCATTTGGGTTCCATCGTCGTTAAATTGTATATTAATTGAGGACATTTTTTGTTCTTTTATTATCGTTATCATCATTTTTGGCTCAACAATCGTGTTCCGGTTCTGGCATCCGGCGAAAAGCATCGGAGATTTCTATCCGATTTCAACTCGTTTTCCTACTGTTTTATGATTTTTTTTAATTTCTTCACGCGTAAAGGGGCTCTTCTTTTTCTTATTAAATCCTTTTACCCATCGAGGGACATAGGCCGTCAACAACGCCTACGCGCCATCTTGTTCTGTTTTCTGCAACGCATTTGAGCTGCCTCCTAACTCATTTCTAGGAAAATTGTTACTGTCCTCCAGATAAAGCGTTAGGGTACATCTTTTCATATTTTTCTATATTGAGTAACTTCAAGATTTCCAAGATTTCCAATGCAATTTGGTGCTTTTCTTTCTTGGAAGAGCTGCGGATAGCAAATTTTATATCTTCTACTAATGTCTTATGAGGAAGTAATGCACAATGCTGAAAAATCATTCCGATATTTCTACGTTCTATAGCAACTGATGCCTTATTGCATGCAACTAATATAAAAATGGTTCCAAATTTTAGATTTTCTATCCCCGCAATTAACTTCAAAATTGTTGACTTGCCACAGCCAGAATGACCCAATAAACATGCAACACTTCCTTTTTTTACTTTAATGTTTATGTTACTTAAAGCAAAGTCGTCTTGATTGTTATAAAAAAAAAACCAATGTTGCAAGAGTTGAATCCTCTATGGGCAGATTAACTTCGTACTCGTCAAGTGGCTAGAGTATTCAATAATCTCAACATTCATAAATCTGCTGGGCCTGATGGCATTCCCCTTATAGTTTTGAAGAGGTGTTTTTCAAAGTTGGCATTACCACTGCGCAGACTTTTCCATTTCTCGTATTCTTCTGGAGTCGTTCCAAGGAATTGGAAAACAGCCTTTATCCAGCCTGTTCCCAAAAAAAGGCGAAACGTCATCTCTTTCCATGTACCGACCCATTGCACTAACATCTATACTCTCCAAGGTCATGGAAGTCCTGATCAATCGTAAGCTTATGCAATACCTTGAATCACGTAAAATACTTAGTGACCAGCAGTATGGTTTTCGTAGGCAATGTTCTACAGGTGACCTGATGAGTAAAAAGTGGAAAAGAGTCGATTCACAAATTTGGTGAAAGTAAAGTTGTTGCTCTCGACATTTCCAAGGCATTTGACAGAGTCTGGCATCAAGCTCTGAATACCTATGGAATAAATAACACCCTACCCGATTGGACTAGTAACCACCTTTCTGACCGTTCAATCCAGGTCGTGTTGGACGGATTCAAATCCATTGTTCACCGCATAAGCGCCGGTGTTCCTCAAGGCTCTGTTTTATCTCCGATTTTCATTAATGATCTCCTATCCACCACCTCTAATCCAATCCATTCTTTCGCTGACGACAGCACTCTTAACTTTTCATATGACTTCACGCATTCTGCACGCCCCTCTTCGTCACAAGTGGAACATGAACAACAACGTATGTTAAGCCAGTTAAATTCTGACCTTGACCTTTACCTTTAACGCTTCTAAAACGCAATGCTGTCTTCTGTCGTCCAAGCGTAATTTAAACCCCCAACCTTTATCCATGAATGGATCTTGCATCAAAGAAACTGAAAAACACTCAATTCTCGGTATGTGCGTCAACAACAAGCTTCGTTGGAATGACCACATATTTGCCATCGCCAAAAATGCTGCGGGATGTTTAGGTTTCCCAAAACGGTACAAGATGTACTTCACTCCTTCAGATCTGGCTACTATTTACAAGGCGTATTTTCGTCCTAAACTTGAATACAACTGTATTGTCTGGCCAGGTTCCTCCAAGAGCACATTTCATCTACTAGACAGAGTTCAGAACCACGCGTTAAAACTTATTGGTGACGTAAATATCGCGAAAACAATCGAATCGCTTGAACATCGTAGGAATGTTTCCTGTCTGTCACTGTTTTATCGCTTTTTCCACAATCGGTGTTCAAAAGAAATATCCAGTGCATCCCGCCCATTCTCCAACCCATCCGTAATACCCGTGCCTCAACTCGAGCCATTAAGCCTATCTTCTGACTTACTAACCAATTCAGAGATTCGTTCTTTAGCCGCACTACAGTTATGTGGATTGAATTGCCTGATTCTGTGTTTCCACATTTTTATTATCTGCGCCCACGCTGTGCTAAGCATTATAAGGGTGCAAATCCCTTTAGCGTGTGTACCTTAATAAAAATAAAGGACCTTGCTTCCTCCTCGCCTGTTCGGCGCCACGTCCTTCTAGCGCGTCCCGCTGTTCTACCTGCCTGGGTGAGCGGGTTCCACTGCATGGCACATTTCGCAATGGAGTTGTCGTTGTGCCGTAGTGTGTGTCCAATCCACCGCAACTTTCTCCTTCGCACACTATAGGTTTTTGGCCGGTTCTCCGATGAAGTTCGTCGTTGGATATACGAGATTGGGCCAGAAGATCAAGATGAGACGTAAGCATTTGTTTACGAAAGATATCACCTTGCGCGTGGTAGTACTGCACCCATACAACAGTACTGATTCGACGTTGGAGCGGAACAGTCGAAGCTTAGTTCTTTAACCTGAAAACATTGCTTCTCCAGACTTTCGATAGCAGTCCGAAGGCAGCCCTTTCTTTCCCGGTTTTGCTGCACACATCCAGTTCGGCGCCACCGCGTTATCCGAGACAACACTTCCTAGGTATAGAAAGTTGTCAACACTTTCGACTACCTGTCCAGCAATGTTCAGTCGAAAGCGGGTGTTAGAAGTTTTCAGGGCTTTTTTTTTTTGGCAGCGTTTATCTTGAGCCCAACTTTGTTTGCTTCGGTTTCTGGATTTTGGGCCATCATATGAAGGTCCATTATCCAATGTGAGAGCAGGCAAATATCGTCACGTAGTCCAGGTGTTTAAGGTAAGTTGCCATAGTCCATCGAATTACATTGTTCCCTACCGTCAGTGCTGCAAGGAGTACATCGCTGATGACCACTTTGCAATTTCAAGCTCAATTTTTCTGCAAACTGGAAAATTCACATCACTGCTTTGTTTCTCTTATAGGATGTTTCATCTGGCTCGCGCTAAGCACACAATTGAAATGTCAAGGACATAAATATTAACTTTTATATATATATATTAGGATTTACCTGTCCCTAAAATCTGAAAATCTCGCCAATGTATATTTTATGCACCAAATATTTCGAAATTTCTCCCTGCAAAGGTAGAAGTCATGCCAGCAAGGAAAAATGACACAACAATGAAAAATTACTTTGAGTTATTGTCGAAAATTTATTTTCCTACAATAGACACAATGTGGTGCAAGGAGAGTGGTGCAGAGAACCTACTAAACCGTATCGTATTCAACCAACCGTACGTCGTATTTGTATGTAACTCCACTTCATTCCCAGCTTCGACCACCAAGAGAGCTTCACACATCCACCTCTGTCACTTTCCCTTTCCATAGCATTCGCATAGTTCACGTAATGAATATTTAAGCGCAGTAAAATTCCTTGCGCTACGTGTGGAATGGCTTCCAGCATCAGAGGTATAACCAATCAAAAAAACATAATGAGGAACGTTTATTAACCCTTTCTTGGCAGCTCTGCCGTTTGATGAGGCAATTTTTTTAAGCTTAATAAAGAAAAAGTGAAAACAAAAATTAAATGAAGACTAGTTATGTTTGTCGGGTGAGCTTTGCGAACTTTTTACAATATCATTGTACATTGTGCAAGGAAGTAGTGAAAACATGCGCGCTATATATACATATATCATAAATACCATGTGCCAATTTATGGTTATAATTTAAAACGTATAATCTCACCCGTAAAAAAAACTAATACGAAACCCCAAATCAGCCTCGGATACACTGATGAACCACGACGACCACGGCAACGAAACGGTTTAACGATTTAAGAATTTTCTCATGGAACGTAGCAGATAGCCGATAGCTTGTCTAAATATACTGCTGACATAACATATAACATGCTGACATAAATGTCTAGAGTTTCAAAACTCACTACACCATAATTTTATAGACTTTAAAGCCGCATAGCATAGCCAGAGTAGAACTTTATAAAGCCTTGAGAGAATTCGGCATCCCAAATAAACTGACGCTATTATGTAAGTTGACCATGACCTATGTTATAAGCCAAGTAAAAATATCCGGATCACTAACGGGCTCCATCAAGGGGATGGACTGACCTGCGTCCCCTTCAACGTGGAGTTGGAGAAAGTAATCCGAGACGCCCTTTGTAACGGCGAGAGGAACAATCATCTATAAGTCCATTCAGATACAGACGATATTGTCATCGTAGAAACCCAAGAGCTGTACAGAAAGGTTTATCCAGATCGAGCAGGTGGTACAAATTGAGGGCAAAACAAAGTATATTTTCGCACCATGTCATCTAGAAATTGTGATGGTGAGAGATATCATAGGCATAGTCCAGGTACCCTAGGCGGTGAAGAACATTTCATGGCAAACCCGATGGAGTACGGGTTACTATTTTCATCACCCAGTCGATGACAATTCGAAAAAGCAATGGTGAGAAGATGCAACCTTGCTTGACTCCAGAGTAGCTGTTGAAAGGTGAGCCATGTTGAGTCGCGGTACAGCTCCATAATGATATTAATGAGTTTTTCCGGAACACCATAGCTAGACAAAATCTGCCATATCATGTATACAGAGGAGAGCGATACTCAACTGACTGTTCAATGATTATACGCAGGGTGTTAATTTGATCAGTACAAGAACGGTTTGGGAGAAATCCTGCTTGTTCATTTCTTAAAATTGGCTCTAACGCATTCCGTAAGCGCCTAGCTATTATAGAGGAGATCACTTTGTTTATGGTGCTTAGCAGGGTAATTCCTCGCCAGTTTTCGCAATTGCTCAAATAACCTTTCTTGGTCAGTTTGACTATTAAGCCTTCTTTTTACCGCATGATGGAATGGGATCAGATTCGCAGATACCTTGATATATCGCATGCAATGTTCGCGTACTTAACTCGACGTCGGCTTGAAAGCAGAGTTCTGCGTAGATGTTGTCATTGCCTGTGATTGCAGTGAACGAATTGTTGTCCTTATCTCATCCAACGAAGGAGTAGCGAAGCTGATATTAAGTAGCCTATTGGGGTGCATATGTGGGTTGATGGACGTGCCTGGCGAAGTACAATTCAAAACCTTCTAAAAATGTTCTGTCCAGCGGGTTAATTGTTGTTCCTCCATAAGGATCACAGAGCCGTCTATTGCCTTAACAGTGTAGTTGATGTGGTGTTTGTTGTTGGCGAGCTTACGAGCGAGTTGGTAGACTGTGCTGTATTGTCTACTATCAGCGGCTTGCTGTGCTTGTGTTGCGATGTCGCTTAGCCATGCTTGTCTGTCGTTCCTAGCTGAACAGCCAACTTGCCTACACTTCCGCGCTAATGCGCTTCGCACGCCACCAGAGGCCGCGTTTAACTTTACTTTGATGGATTGGCGTTTACGAATGCTTTTCCATGTGCTATCTGATATCCATTCTTTTCTAGTTTTGTCGGCATACCCTAAAATTTCATTCACAAACAATAAATGTATCTTACAGTTAAGGTACGGTATCGACAAAATTTTTCGCAAGTAAAAAATCGTCGAGGTGTACATTTTTTTGATAGCCTTGTTGGTAAGCATAAGCATTCAATACAAAAATATGCTACCAATGCAAAGATACGTTAGGAACAAATGTAGAAAAACTGCCAAAAATTTGGAATATTTGGAATAAATAAGTGTTTTTCAATTGATACGCCGCATTTTACTAGTAGTACTTATTGGCTTTTCGTGAAGTTAGCAACGGTTTGCTTGACGTTTCAACTCGGCTATTCTTGTTATTGAAAGCGTAGTTCGGTGGCCGTCTTATATGCAGAAATTGTCCGGACAATTGATTACTTCGTTTATGTGATTTGACGCCTTTCTTTGGATTGGACTTTTTTTTTTTTGGGACAATGTTAATTTCACGGTCTATGCCAATAAAACAGATTGTCAGTATATCCCCCGATTTAGGCGAAAAAATCAGAACAAATTGGATTCAGCGAATTCAATCGTGCAGGTGTTTCTGTGAATGAAGTTTGAATGATATTTTATGCCATAACTAGTTGAGGGGTTGGAAAAATATATACTCGACTCTTTTATCGCCCCTACTCTAATCGGCCGACCAACCCCATTGAAATACTTTACGATACCCAACTTCGACCAACCCACCCCACCGACCACTCCCCATCGATCAACCCTTGTAGCAGGAAAAGTTTTAGTTATTACAGAAAAACACATCTACGGACTGTAACACGGAATCCACTTGTGTAATTCTATAAGGAAACACACGGATGTGTGACTGGGCACGATACCCATATTATCATATCTATAAGTGAAATTAATTGTGATGGTCTGGATAATGGTTATGATAAGAGATTGCCGTTATATAACTTTTCATTTACAAAGACATTTTTTTAATATAACACGCGTTGGGACTCACATTATTACATTTCTGCGTTGAGTAACCTCCAATGCACGTAACATGTTTTCCATACCCAGAGGAAGATTCTTTCAATCTACACTGGATATGACCGATGACTTGCTACAGAATGAGGAATGGAAAATTTTTGCTTTATCTTCGGCAAGGAACTACATCATTTCTATAGACGCACTTCAGTTTGCTCTCCAGCCTTAATATGCTGCGCTTAGCAATAATTGGTTCAGAAACTCCTAATTAATTAATCAGCTAATTAGAAAAAACACTCCCCACATTATAATTTCAATTGCAAACACTGAAATTCCATTGCAATTAAAAATGTCGCAACGCTGGGAGATTGTTGACTTTGGCTTGTCCCAGATGTGTTTTCCAGGCGGACATAATTACTACTGCACTAAGGATACTACATACAAACACATGGATTTAATGAATGTATGACTCAATGGCCTCTGTTTTAGTTCACTTTAATAGAATAGAACACAACACAGTATGCCGGAAAAAAAGTCTCTAGACCTACTCCAGGGACAATAGTTAAGTCTCGAATGACATTCGGACAGGACAGGACGTCGTGCGAGGTGAAAAAAATTCAGAGTTCTGTCAAGCGAAATGATGGTACAGCCTAATGATTGGAGGACAAAACCTATGTTAATGTAACAATAATTCATTTGAACGTAAACGGGGATCAGTCGAGTGACAGCTGACGTGCATATCAGTGACAAATTGTAAAATTCCCGATAAGAGCAACAACAATTGCAGCACACATAGCAAATTGGAGAAGGAAAAACGCTCATCCACCTTAAACATGAATTGTTAGCATTAATTAATCGAATATTTTGCTACAATTTGCCACACTTCTGTAAACACGATATCAAGATTCGGTCATTGCATGCATGACATAATATTTGCTGGTACATCCAGTATAGCTAAATCCAGAATAAAAGGAGTATTGAAGGAGTTTATTGAAATGTACCTAGTACCTACTATGTCCCTTACATAAGAAAGTAGATATCACAAGTGCAATTATTGAAGAATAACATTAACATTGCCTATAGGACTTCTTTATCGAACCTTGAAGACAGAGTAACTCCATACGCTTAAGTCGATATTGACCCATGCCAATATGGCTTCATTCCAGAAAAATCAACAACTGATCACCCTTAGGCAGGTGATAGAAAAATATCTAGAGCTCCAAAACTCACAACACCATTTCTCTTTATTTATTTTAAATCCGCCTTTAATAGCATAGCCACAATAGACCTTTCTAATGCCATAATAGTAGATTATCTATTAAACCTTATAAGCGAAAGATAAAAAAGTGATCCAAGTCCCTGATGTAATGGCGAGAGGAAAAATGCTCTATAAATCCATTCAGATACTGACTTGCTGAGACGATATTTTGACATTACTGGTAGAAGCTCATCTTCGGGGAGTCAAATTCGCCTATGAACAAAAATTGAGGTAAAAAATACTACAATGTCGCAAAGGCAGTAAAAACTTTTGGTCTTTCGTGAAAAGAAGAAGCCTCGTCGTCGATTCCAACGCTCATTTATAATGACATTCCAGTTATCAGCTTTAAAGACAAGGACAATCTGTTTGCTTCTCATTTTACAGCTAGCTCCACGCTTCCAGATTGTGCATCCTGTGTGCCTGCACCTCTGAGTATTGAACACTCCATGGGACAGATTTACATTCGCATTCATGCAGTTGCTAGAGTTTTAAAAGATCTCAACCTCAGAAATCCGCTGGGCCAGATGGTATTTCCTCGTTAGTTATAAGGAGGTGTTCTTCCAAGCTGACATTACCATTGCGTAAGCTTTTACATCTATCCTATTCTTCTGGACTCTTCCCGAGAAGTTGGAAAACAGCCTTTGTCCAGGCCATATCCAAAAATTGCGAGCCATCGTTTTTTTCTTGGTGACAGCAAACTCGATATTTCTAAGGCATTTGATAGAGTTTGGCATCAAGCTCTTTTGTCAAAAAGGCGTGCTTATGTGTTTCATTGGATGAGAAGCTATCTTTTGAACCGCTAAATCGCGAATCCCCATGTTTTGTTAAACATACGTTGGCAGGTAAAGTAAGCTTTGTTAGCTTTGTTAGGTTAGGTTAGGTTAGGTTGAAGTGGCCGTCAGTCAAAACCGACGCACTTAGACCGTGAAGGTCCGTTGTTATACCACAAGGATCCAGGAATATTCCACGCCTACTCGTTGAACCACTTGGAGCTTTGTATAAGGAGCAAGAGACTATTAATATCAATGTGGGTTATATCGTTGAAAAAGAACGCTCCCAGATGGAGCTTCCGCCTATTCGAGAGGGCTGGGCACGTACAAAGTAGATGGCGAGTGGTTTCCTCTTCCTCCTCATCCATGCAGCTTCTGCAAAAATCATTGGAAAAGACTTCTAGTCTTTCTGCATGCTTGCCTATGAGACAGTGTCCAGTTATGACACTTATAATGGCACTAATGTACAGTCTGTTTTGAGAGATAAAACACTTGGAGCATTTCGGATCTAGCTTGGGCCAGATTTGTTTCGTTGCTATGCAAGTTGTGCCGTTTGACCATCTATAATTAGTTTTTACTATAGCATCCCGTGTAACCATCAGCTTGCACGTAGCGATCGGCATTCCTAGTGAACCATATTCAGGCAATAGGGGTAGTGTAGTTCCATGTTTGGCGAGTTCATCAGCCATACCAAGAACCGAGAATGTCTCTGTGCCCCGGCACCCAGCACAGGTGAATGTTAAAATGCTTCGTCATCTCCTCAAGAGACGATCGGCAATTCCGGGCTAGAATGTGGAAACTGATTCCATGGACTTTAGCGCAGCCTGGCTATCCAAGAAAATGTGGATATCCTTAACAGATATAAAAGCTTTGTTAGTAATTTATGATATGTGGCGGTTCCATCTCAGTTTTTTATCAAACATGACCCCTAGATATCTGGCGTTAATTCAAGGGCCTTGGAATTGTAGAGCTGTAAGCGTTTGATTTTGCCCTTTGTGAAAAGGATATTTTCTGTATTGACGCTTAGGACAACCTCTTTGCACCAGTCTTTCACTACTTTGAGAGTAAATTGCATCCGTTCTGTTAGCGTGCTCTCGAATTTGCCTCGAACCATTAGAACTAGGTTATCTGCATAGCTAAAGTTTGTTAAGCCGTTATTCTTTAGCCTGTCAAGTAGCTGGTCCATGACTAATAGTCACAGAAGAAGCGATAGAACACCGCCTTGTGGGCAGCATCTGGTGCCACTATTGTGATGGTTTTGTCACCGAACGAGGCCTAAATTTTGGCTCCTTTTTGATGTCCCATCCTAGAATAAAGAAGTCAATTCCTTTTGATCTAAGTGTAACGTATATAAAGATAGTTTCAAAGCGTTTTAAATGAGACTTCAATATTTAAAAGCGTGTGAAGTTCTTATCTCTGTTTAATATTGGACAGTCGTGCTATTTGATGTACAAAAAAAAGCCAGTGTCTCAAATACGATAACGTATTCTCCGCACCCGAAGCATAAAGCAATAAAATTAAAAGCTCATCACCTGTTCCAACTCTCTCACGGAGTGTATAAGTTAGTTCAGTAATCTCAGAACACGTTCATATACTCTGTATATCGCTTAATACTTTAATCGTTCAGACGTTTTAATGTATCTGACATCATATCTACCACTGTCGGTATAACTGCAAACAGTTATACGTGATACTGTGCGATACAAGTGATATTCCATAGAATAATAGATATTTGCAATCAGTACAACGATAGGCACGTAACGCAAAGTGAATAATATTTTGTGTGTGTCCTGAAAAGTACAGTTTGTTTGGCAATCAACAGGCATAATGAGAAAGTGACAGTGACTGTGACAGATTACAAAAGAGCAGATACTACAACGGCACCTCACATTGTCAGATACAAGTCTAACGACAAAATTGAATGTTCTGCGAAAAGGTATACATACTCGTCCTATATTACTTTTTACCAACACATATCAAATATTTTAATGTGAAGATGATCGTAATTTTACTTTTTATTTGGCTGACAATTTATCACATCCTTTTCGTGGGATTTGCATATGAATATTAAGTTCATATTCATGTCAAAGTAAAATGTGATACAGCATATTTTTTGAAATTAACAAATTCTTTAGGATGGTCCAAATTCCATTCTCTTTATCTTCTGATGAAGAAATTCTATCCGATATTGACATTCCTCAACAATATAAAATATTTCGTTTTATCCTTTAACCCGCCAAATCCTCCTGTTAATCGGTGGCGAAAATGTGTTTATCGTAATATACGAAAAAATTCGACTCTTTCGAGATTGAACATTGGACAAAATTATTTGTCCTTAAATCCTTTTCTAAAACTTTTGCTCTTGGCCGTTGATTAAAAGTACAAAAAACATTCCTACAGAGTTGAAGAAAATTAAATAAAGCGAACGGAATGAAGGGAGAGTAAATCCTGGGTCAGAGATAACGAGCTAAGAAAGGAAAGTGTTAGAATTACTTTAAAAATATTGGTATTTGTAGTGATAACTCAATCTTAAGCAGTTGTCGTAAAGATCGGAACGACATGTTCGATGATGAATCTAAACTAGCGACTGAAGGAAAGAATGTTGCGTACTTAGCAATGATATAATCTCAAATAACACCGCCACGATAAGAAGCATATAAAAGCTTAGAAGATATGAACTGGCGAAAGAAAGCGCCGTAGAAAGAACTCAAACAGTGCAGAAAACAATGACCGAAATATTTGCTGAAGTTCTACTAAAGAGAACGCCATATGACGCAATGTACACCGCGTCGTACATTCAACAAAGACATAGAAGGCAAATGGATTGCCGATCTCAGAGGTATCTCGGAGAATTGGGAAGATCAACGCTTAATGGATGGCTACCTGAGAACGTGGAGGCTCCACCTATCATCGAAGAAAACAGTGTGCTGCCACAACCAAAGAAAGGCAAAGTTAGCGGGGAGATAAATTGGCTTTGAAAGAGTAAGGCCTCCGGATCAGATGACATCCCAGCGGAGCGCATAATATCGGGAGGGCTAGCATTACACTAAACTATTCATAAATTCATAACCTAATAGTGTAAGAATGAGAGGAAAACACGATGCCAGAGGACTGGATAAGAGATATCTTCGCACCACAACACCATCTGTTCTTAGAATTAAAGGTCTCCTATAAAGGTATCAGCATGAAATAACGCGGACTTGACCGGATTTGCTGTTGCGTCTCATAAATCCTATCTCAAAGGACTTCCCGAGCAGAATCCTCCTCGGTCGTGCGAGCTATATTTCCTGCCTACTACTAGTCTACCGAGTTTAGTGCTCTTCACGTTGCGGACATCGCGGAAACGCTTGTAGATCTGATCGTTATAGTCTCTACTTGGAATCCGCTCTTCACTATCTTAGTAGAGGCATCAATGTTGTAACTTCTGATCGCAGTCGGGGCTACCTTGTACCTCACCTATGTGCAGAGCCAGAACTCGTGCCACCCGTTGGATCTAGATGGAAGTATCTTGTGCACAATTGTATACCAATGATGTCAATATCGTCGGTGTAAGTCAGTATCTGGATGGACATATAGATGATTGTTTCTCCCGACGTTACACCAGAATTCAGTTTTACTCCACTACTCGCTATATAGCTATATCTGGTTATCCAATATTGGAGCAAACATTTCAAGTAGTGCAATCCTTTAACTATCTCGGGTCAATTGTAGCAGGCGATAGCAGCATAGAACAAGAAAAATACCAAATAACAAAGCGTACTACATCTGCCAAAACTCTTCAATCCATAATATCCAAGCTGCTGGTATATATGACAATAGTCACACCAGTACTAACATATAGATCCGAGATTTGGGAGCATAGCAAAAAGCATTCTGACCTCTTAGCCACGTCCGAGAGGACTTACGGAGAGTTGTTGTACACATATTTTATAATTGGAAAATACACCAAGCCTTGCTGCATGCTTTCCTATAAGACAGTGCCGAGTAATTACACCTATCGTGGCGCTTATGTCCACTCTATTTAGAGAGTGCATTTCGGATCCAGCTTTGGCCAGATCTGATTTATCGCTGCACAAGTTATACCATTTGGCCATCTCCCTGAGAGATGATCGGCAGTGTAGTTTTACAATAGAGTTCGTAGAGACTAATTCTAGGGATCTCAAAGCTGCTTGACTATCCGAGAACATGCAAAAAGCCGTAGTATATATGAAGTTTCTCTTCATCCAAGACTGGACTTCTTTTATCGCGATGATTTATGCTTGAAAAGCACTGCAGTTATTAGGAAGACGGAAAGAGAGGCCTACATTTAGCCTTTTTAAGATAACACCTCCCCCTACCCCATCATAATTTTTTGACCCGTCAGTATAAAAACTGATTGATTCATCTTCCGAGCTAGCACCTTCTTCCCAGAGTTATCTGGAGGGGATGGTGACGTAGAAGTTGCTGTTGAAATGTAGTTGCGGACTGCTGTAGTCTATACCTCCTGGTGGAGCCCTGAACGAATACAGAATAGAGGAGTGTCCGAACTCATTTCTTATCCACTGAGAGGCTGCGTTGAAACGAACAGCCGCGCTAGCAGCAACTTGTCTGCTGAAGTTGTCGAGTGGTGTTAGGTTAAACGGTATGTCTAGTGGAGCGAAGGGGGTGGTGCAAAGTGCTCCGATCATACATAGACAAGCCGATATTTGGACTTTTCTTAGTTTGTCGCGGGTTATTGCTTTCTCTAAAGCAGTCCACCAGACCACCACACTGTACAGAAGTGTAGGTCTTATTACCGTAATATAAAGCAAATGCGTGATATGACGTTGAAGACCACATTATCTACCGATGGCCTTTCTACAGGAGAAGAGTGCCACTATGGCTTTACGAACTATTTCGTGTATATTTAGTTTCCAGCTTAGCTTTCTGTCCAGAATGATAGCCAGATATTTAGCTATATCAGAGAAGGATAAGCTTGTGCCCTTTATAGGGGGTGCGTCAACATGTGGAATCTTATATTTTCTAATGAAGAGGACAAGTTCTGTTTTGTGGGGGTTTACTCCCAGACTAAAACGATCTGCCCATTTAGTAAGCTTGTTAAGAGTATTCTGTAAGAGTTCCTTTAGGATAATAAGTTGTTTTACTGAAACGGCAAAAGCAACGTCATCCAAATAGAAGATCACTGTGCAGACCTCTCATTTCAGATATATCAGCAGCTCGTTCACCACTAAATTCCATAGATGGGGATATAGAACTCCACCTTGCGGCATTCCTCTGCAGACATATCTATTGGCAGACGCCACACCTTCGCTAGAGGTAGTCCACAAGCTGTCTGCTTTTTTCAAACAGCTAGGCATTATGGGATTGGTTGAGAGTACTTTCCTAAACCTTGAAGCCTCGGAGGACTCTTCTATTTTTCACAGAAGAGGATCCAGGATAAACACTTGGCTTTTCTTAGTTATTTTTTATAAACTTTGAGGGATGCTTTGTAGGCGTTCCAGTCTGTCTCTTTCCTTGAAGTTTTGGCTGAGTTGAAAAGTTTCTGCAGCTGTTTCGGAATTATCCCAAATCAGATCTTTTTTGCTTCTAGGCCGAGTAAGAGAGCAGGAGGAAGACAGTGCTTTGTTGAAAGCCAGAGTGAGTTCCCTGACTTTACAATTAAACTCATTACAGCTGAAGGGGATTCTTAAGAGTGATCAGTTAAACTGTCGTTTAATTATTTCTCTGTGTTTTCCAGTTCAGCTTACTTTGATTAATAAAATCGGATACAAAAGTGATGTTTTGGACTTTCTGTCTACTTTTGGTGATGATTTCCAATGTTGGATACAATAAGGTTTGTATTTAAAAGATAATCAAAGAGTAACTCACCTCTATCGGTAATGTCGGATTCTTGTTGTTAGGTGCTAATGAGGTAAATGATTCGTTAAAAAGTATTATGATCTCAACAATTACTCTGCCACGCCATGAATAAGCTGCTGTGGTAGAGCTTAACAGTTCAAACAACCACATACAGAGTTAACCACATCACTGCCAATTCATTTTCAACTGATTACATTAACAATTAAAATCAATTAGAATGGAATTCTCTGCCTTCAACTGCGGTCAAGTGGAACATTACCATTCCAAACGCTCCGCATTGCCCACTACTTAATCAATGCAATGTAAATTCATTTAAAAGTCATTCGGAAAATAACATCTTGTGGCATTTCACCTTATGCTCTTATACTTCTGATTGTAACTTTATTTTAAAAGCATTCAAAGGATACAAGATAGTATATATATTTTTTTTACTCAAACTAAACTTTGATCAAGAAAAAGAAAAAGTGGTTTTCCATAGGTTGGAATATATTTCGCCAAATAGCGGTGAATGACCTTGTCAGACACACACACGCAGGATACATCCTGGATGTGACATATCACAAATCTTGTTATATTGCTTCAAACGAAACTGAAACCGGAAAAGAAAAGTTGAACCACCACACGAAACTTCTGAATATCTAAACAGGATCAGCTTTCCGCATTTCCTACCAAAGTGAATGACATTTCAAGGATTCTTATATAGTGTTGTCTGTGCCTGTATATACAACAGCGTCTAAGTGGTTTTGTGCATTACAAGAGACAGACACGACGCGCTGACATAGTCGAATGTAAAGAATGTGTGTCATGTCAGTCAGTCAGTCAGTGGATGTGGATGAATGTAAAGGATATGATGTGTTCGTTTCCACCCTATCAATAGCACATTATCACACAACATAAACTAATTTGCTACATCTACATACTAGTACACTCTCACAAGGGGATACACTAACCTTCTAAGAGCTTGGATCAAAGGAAAATTGAAATTTATCGATGTTATGTCAAGCAACGCTAATGCAGGATTTTCAAAATTGCAATCGGGCTATGTTTGAAGTCGTTAGAGAATTTGAAGAATTTCAAGGAACTGGCAAATTTCCGGAAACTATTTTACTCGATTATTTTCCCTTCTGTCCCTTCCCTTTTATGGATTCAATTTCATGCCACTTGGAATGCGGTTGATTTTGTTTGATTTTATCCTGTATCCGCTTGTGGGTCATAGGGCCTCTACTAAGCCTACGTGCCATCTCGTGCGGTTCCTTGCAATGGGCTTTATCTCTCTCACACTCTTTCCTAATTTCCGTGACTTCTCCTCAACTGTTCTGCGCATCCATACACTGATTTTGCTTTGCCGGTTCGGCTGACAATGTCCGGTTCGGTTCCACCTTTGGTCGAGACAATACTCCCAAGATATTGGAAACTCTCTACTCTCTCTACCGGTTGTCCAGCAATGTTAACTTGAGTTACTGAGTTAGTGCCGAGGTTGATGATGTCTATTGACACCGTCAAACGCCTTCTCAAAATCGATGAACAGCAGCTGTATTGGTGACCGGAATTCAACGCACTGTTCAAAAATGATCCGCAAGGTTTTGATGTAGTTTACACAGGAGGATCCAGTGCGGAAACCTGCTTGTTCGGCATCGAGTGTATCTTCCAGATGTTCCTTAATTCGCTCAAGTACTACTTTGGCAACCTTTGCAACTGCACGAAGAACGCAAATGACTCTCCAGTTTTCGAACTCCAACCATTTTTAGGGAGCTTGACTCTACAAGAGGATATAAAAGCTCTGCTGATGTCGTTGGAGCGGCACGCAGACGCTCCATGGGTATACCATATAGTCCTACCGAATTCTTGTTCTTTAGTGCGGTATCGATCTCATCTTTATTGGAAGTTTATTTTTATTTATTTATTTATTATGCATATCGTTGGCGACATGCGATGACGCTACACAGTCTCCAATCTCCAAAATATCAGTTCGGGTCTTTTTCAAAGAATTTTCTTTTTTCCACGCTTCACACGCGCCACATGCGCCACACGCGACTCGCGACACGCGTCAAAAGCGGGATATCAAAACAGGCCCCTGAAATTCAGCCCTCTACGAGGGTGGGTCTGAAAATTAACACAACTTAATTGATAATGGACGATCGGCGAGTGAAAGTGCTCGAACTTGAAGAGGCCACAGGCTTAACACATGGATCATTGACTTAGATTTAACATAAATATTTGGACATGAAAATGCTTTCCGCAAGATGGGTGCCGCGTTTGCTCACAATCGACAACAAACGCATTCGTTTGACAACTTTAAAAGTGTGTTTGGCGATGTTCCAGAAAAATTCGAAACCTGAATTCACTACAACACACCAGAAACCAAGGAACAGTCAAAACAATGCACTTCTCCTGGTGAATCGAATCCGAAGAAGGCCAAGGTGGGTCTATCAACAAGGAAGGTCATGGCGACAGTTTTTTGGGATGCGCGCGGTATTAGTCACATCGATTACCTTGAAAAGGGTAAAACGATCACCTGCGCAATTTACGCAGAGCTGCTGGATCGAACTCAAGCCGATTTGAAGCAAAAATGGCCGTATATGGTGAAGAGAAAAGTTCTTTTTCACCAGGACAACGCACCGAATGGCAAAATTGCATGAGTTAGGCTCCCTTATCCAACATATTCCCCAGATTTAGCCCCCTGCGACTATTTCTTGTTCCCAAACATAAAAAAGTGGCTTGTAGGTAAGACACAAATGGAAGGGACCTACAATTTAAGGCCGGATCCGAACGGCGAATTGAAAAGCTTTCCGTGACAAGTTATTACTCTCGATACGTTTGTCACCCATTCGCGAGAGGTGGGACACAGTGAAAAATACCTTTGGTGTTACTGGGATTCGAACCACGACCCTCCTGATCAGTAGCGACGCGCATTTCCACTGAGCCACGGCGCGGAAACAAACGCTTATTTTGAGGGGTTCGAGAAATGGTATTATTTGGATGGCATCAAAAAGTTGGAGAAACTTTGGATGAAGTGTATCGAGCTAAAAGGAGACTATGTTGAAAAATAAAATTTAAAGTGTTCCTTATTTCATTTGTCAGGGACTTATTGACCCACCCTTAGGTCGTGCGAGAGGTGGTTAAAAAAAACCTAGAACAACGAAAAAATGACGCGATTTCAAACAATCACACGAAACGTGAAACCTGTCGTCATGGAACATAAAAAACGCTATTTTGGACTTAGACACTCACGAAATTTCAGCTCTCTAGGTCGTATGAAAGGTGGTAAAATGGGACCTCAGAAAAAAAGGGGTCAAGTCAAGTTAAGCAAAAGTTTTAAAAAAGGGTTTGCTCTAGTGAAGTTGGGCGGGTCAGCTGTTGTGTAATAAATTCGAAACAATATATAATACAATCTCCTTCTAAGTTTTGCTGTGCGAGATAGCTGCAGGGGTCTTATCTTATATAATGTCAAAAAATAGAATTCAAAACTTTCGATGCTTAGAAAATTTATAAACTAAGCTATTATCCTTTCACCTACACTAACTAATTTCATGACTCTTCCGATTTAAATGAAATCTAGTTAGACAGACATGAACAGAATGCAAACAAAGTCACAGTCAACGAACAGATAGAGGAGAAAACGAATAAACGTGAACACGAAACTTAAGACTAAGATTGTTTACCATTCCAAAAAGTAATAATACCAACGAGTACTTATCCCATACTCTTCCCCAACTTTACGAAAAAAGCTGTTACTGAAAAAATTGCTTACGTCAGAACTGGTTGTGGCAGAGTTAGTCAATGCACCATTGATGAAAAGTTATTGGTGCTGTCGTGAGACATGCAACCTTACCTTCGAACTATGAAACTTTTCGCTGATGAACATTACTTACGATGGAACCGCGAGACATAATCATAATAATGGAGTGAAAACTTTTCGCGGGAGTGTAGATAAGCTGAAGTTTTCCAATATAAAACTAATGCTCAGTAATTGAGAAATATTGACATACCATTAAAGAATTTTTTCAATGCTCGATTATGTAAAATTTCAAAAGAGTTTTAGTTTTATGATTGATATACTGGATATCCCGAGTACGGCAATTTCTCGCAATTTCCTTCCATGATTGCTATCTTAACATGTAGCAAAGGTTTGTCCTTTGCGTTATTAATCTTTAATGCCCAGTATGTTTAAAATCTGTTTTAACTCTTAGAAGAGTTTAAACTCTCGTTTAAAGCAAAGTTGGGTACAAGTTAAACAACACAGAGAATTCCGATGCGGTTTAATTTAATCGCTTATCAACAGTTTGTTAAATGCGAACCAGTTGTAGCCGTGATTTCCCAACCGGGGTAAACTCAGCGTGACCAGGGCTTAGCGAAAATAAGGTCGTTACAATAAAATTTATAATTTGTTGACTCTTTGACTTAAACTTAACGTTATTTGTCCATAGAAAGTGTATGACACGTCATCTTTTTTTTCTGCTGCGTTGGCCGGGCCGACGTGACGTTGATTTGCATGCGCTTGGAGAGATCGTGAGCCTGAAAGATGTGCGAGCCTTGCTTGCACGATGCGTGCGACTAAACGATGTGCGAGCCTTGGACGAGCCTTAAACGAACGTGAGCCTGAACGATAGGCAAGCATCGCACGAGCCTTGAAAGAACGTGATCCTTAACGATCTGTTTGAGCCTGAACGATCCGTGAGTCTAAACTATGTGTGAGCCTTCAACGATGCGTGAGTTTGAATGATGCGTTGGCTGGACGATGTGTGAGCCTGAACGATGTGCGAGCCTTGCACGAGACTTAAACGAACATGAGCCTGAACGATATGCAAGCATCGCACGAGCCTTAAAAGAACGTGTTCCTAAACAATGTGTTTGAGTTTGAACGATGCATGAGCTGGAAGATGTTTGAGCCTGAACAATGCTTCTAAAAGGACGTAGGAAGCAGAATGGACAAATCGTCGACAGCGAACTCTTGCTATGGACAAACTTTGTGGCCTGAGTTTCTACTTCAGGTACGCGACTTTGAAATGCGGACATAGTGTCAAACGTCGTCAGCGAACTGATATTATGGCTAAACTTAATGGCCTGAGTCTCTAGTTTGAGGTTCGCGACTTTGAAACGGGGGTATGCCTATTTTTTGAATTCTCTATATTAACCTAGGGTGCCCGTGGTTGGCTGGGTAATATAGTCTTGTGATAAATTTTTAACCCACTTCCTAAAGGCCGATATTATTCAAACTTTGCACACATGTGTATTTCCAATGACAAAATTTCTATTAAAATTTGAGAGTGATCGGACCGCGGGGTCCCCCCGCTCCCAAACAAAATTTGTTCCCAAATAGCGGCATCAGATCATTTCATACTATAATGACAGTTCTTAAAAAAAGAGTGATAGAAGCTGTATTTCTTGATCTTCTGAGAGCTTTTGAAACTATAGACAAGGAAATTCTATCTTTAAAACTCCAAAAACTACGCATCTAAGATAGGGAACTTTCTCAAAGGACAATATTAGGTGTGTTTCTATTCCTAATATACATCAATGTTATACAGAAAGTTATTAATTCATGTATAATATTTATTTTTGCTGATGATGCTCTTTTGTGTGTGGTGTATGATACCGTAGATGGAAGTGCGCTCAAACGTCCACGTGGTGGCCGCCAGTGATTTTCTTGCAAATACAGGAAAAGTTAAATGATCGGGTTATTAGGGTTGGCGCGAGGCCAATAACTTCGCCCGTAAAAAAACATTATTACGGAACCCAAAATCAGCCTCGGATACACTGATGAAAGACGACGACCACGGCAACGAAAACGGCTAAACGATTTAAAAACTTTCTCATGGTACGCTCACTGTATAGAGCTCGAGCTGCACAGCAGCTGGCCGATAACCTGTTTAAATATAAGGCTGACATAACAGCAATCCAGAAGATGCGGTGGACAGGGAATGGTGTCTTACAAAAATCAAAATATGACATATATTACAGCTGTCATACAAGACATCATGTGCTCGGGGTGGGGTTTCTATAGTCAGCAAAAGAATGAAACCCACAGTTATGGGCTCTAAGCAGTAAATTAACGGCTATGCACCCTTCGCGTGTGGGCCAAATGTAAAAACAAAAGCTTCATACGCGCTCGCGCACCAATAGAGGATTTCCCAGATGATAAAAAAGAAGAATTCTTTGAATCAGTCGAACGGGAACTCCATCAGTATGATGTAAAAATCATTCTGGGGGATATGAATCCGAAAATAGGTAGGGACCCAGTATTCAGGTAGTCATTGGCATTGGCACCCATAGCTTACACGAGAACACTAATGACAATAGACAACGAGTCATAGCGATGGCAGTTAGCAATAATTTGTTCGTTGCGAGTACAAGGTTTGCGCGTAAAAATATCCACAAAGCCACCTGGATATCTCCTGATAGAGTTACTCGCAACTAGATAGACCACGTGTTGATAGACCGCCGCCACAACCCGAACCTGATGACGGTACGAACATACCGAGGTGCTCTTAGCAATGGAGAAATGGGCACGCCTTAAGACTACTGTCATTTGTACTGCTAACTTCATCTTAGGCGGTAGTCTTAGAGATCGGAACGACTGGTTCGATGGCGAATGTTAGCTAGCGACTGAACGTAAGAAAGTGGCGTACCGAGCAATGATTAAAAAGCGATGCCAGAAGACTGGCGAAGAGGCATCCATTGCGCTTAGGAGGTAGTGCAACGAAGTGCCAGTTTAAAATAATGTTTAACCGCACACACTTTGAAACTGGGATTGACAAATTAGGTTAAAAATGTTACTACAACACGCTGAATGCTGACTTATTTACTAAACGTTTCTGTGATTGTAAATTTGAAAAAAAAATGATAATCTCATATTCATCTAAAAGGATGTGAAAATTCAATAAGAAATCTCCATTGAGACACCACAAGGAGCGAATTCGTAAAAATCTTTTCGTCGATCTATTAAATTACTCACCTCTCAAGTAGACGGCGAACGCTCCATAAAAAGCTGGCAACTTTATAAATCCAGCGACCGACATTGCCTCAAGGTTTGTTTGTGACGTCAATTGGATCTGTATGGCACCATAGAAAAGCATCAGCTGGAGACGGGGAAAAGTGCAATGTTAACTTTATAGTGACTGCCTGGATAAGCACCTGTTGACCTCTCTAAAATCTCCCACCAAGTCATCACTATTGGTGTGGTTGTAGTGGTGTTGGCATACAGCAACGGCTGATCGACGCGCCCCAATGTCCGGGATAATAATCCGTTATACTCTGAATAAATTCTATGAATTCTTTTGGATGAATGTTGTTAACGGTCTTTCGGGTATAATCAGCGAGCTGCATTCAACACGCTATACCTCAATGTAGTATACAACACCGAACAAAACAAAGCAACCCACAAACTTGTACGACTATACTCGTATATAACTAAGCAGATCCATACGCTGTTTTGTCCTTCGTACCGTTACACTCAGAGTGCAACGAAACGAGTTCTGTATGTATGTGTGCCAACGTGGTTGTCGTTTTGGATGAAAAAGATTCACTTAAAGCTCAGAGCAGGGTAGCGCAATTATTTTTCACGAGACACTCCTGATGGGAATCATAATGCTTGCTTAGTTGCACCGCCTGGCCACGCTGTACGCCAAATTAAAGCTGAAAATATGGGAAAACTTAAAATTTCTTATTTAGCTTAAGGGTAATCAGTGCTGTAAGCTAATTCATAACCTGACCTCAAATGCTTAGATCGTTGAAACGTGACTTGGATAAAGTAAGATTAATATATTTATTCTTCCTCCATATTTTGTTGAAGTTCGTAGCCAAAAACCCATCGATTGGGAACCTCTGAAAGTGAAAAGTTTTGCTTTAGAATTCAGCATACGAGCAAATTACTCGTTACTCATGGGCGATTACAGGCTTAGACATGCGAACATGTGCAGCACACGCGAAGTATGGAATGCACAAATGAATGTCTTTTTCGTAATTAATTTCGAGTTTTTCAAGGACGAAATTGCATTACATAGTAATTGCAAAAAAGGAAAAGGCAAAGAAAATATCCAACCGACACAACTTTTGTGGCAAACATTCGTAAAGGATACAAAGGAAGTTTTTTTTTCTCATTGTAAGACACTTGCGTATATAAGCTCGACTTTATGAAATTTACTTATGTCTTTTGGGTGTTGTGTCAATTAAAATGTTGCAGCACTGAATGTAGTAATTTTTCCACTATTTCCTTTTATACATACGAGTATATGGTTGTTTATTGAATAAGTACTAGATTTTTACAATAAGTTATCAAATCTTAGGAACTATAAAAAATTGCCGTTGTCTGTTTGTTTGTCTGTATGGATATAACGCTTTGTCGCCTCATCCAGCCTAAACTACTATATGTATCGAAGCCATATTTACAACATATGATCGTTTGGTGCTTCAATAAGTTTAGGTTTTTTTTTATCACCGTTAGGTAGCACTGGAGTCGAGATATTTACGAAAACTTGTATTTATGGTTGGATTTAATTCATAGTTACACCATATGTTCGTTTGGTGCTCCGATGAAAAATTGTGTAATGGTTAGGTGGTAGAAAAAAGATTACGTCATTTTGACGGGTTCGTATTCACACAGTACTCCCTTTAGTTTTTTGGATGCAGCAGAAATTAGAAAGTTTTTTTGTTACCGAAATTACAGAATGAATAATGAAAGTCGAGAAGAACTCAAATTGCCTATGAATCATTTGCGACAGAAGAGATGGAGAGATCGTCAAAGTCAAGATGCGATAAAGTGCTGGGCACAACAGAATACAAAATACAAACATCAACAGCGTGCACATGAGGACCCTGAATAAGCTGAAGAACATGGAGCTACCAAGTTCGACTACCAAGATCTATTCAAAGAAATAAAGAATCGGAGGAGCAGGCTACAGCCCGTCTCTTTGAAGCTTCTCAACAAAGGCAGCAATCAAGAACCAGACAACAAGTCAAAAAATCTGACGAGCAGGCTGCAGCACGTCGTCAGCGAGCTGTTGACAAAGTTCAGTAAGCAAGATCAACGCGAAAACCTCAAGAATGTGGAGAGCAGGCTGCAGCACGTCATCAACAATATTCCATACAAAGGCAACGATTGAGAAATCAAAGATTTCCAGTAGTTCCTACTCATTGTTATGTTTGGAAGAGTGTCAAACGGGCGCCTTGACTATTAATTAAAAACACAAAAAGGTTGAATTTTTATTTATATAATTTATTTAGTTGTTAGTTCAGTTTTTTACATTCAATTGCCGCGCTTAGTTATCGTAGCAATGGTCTTTTATAACATTACTAGAACTAGGTCATATGCATAGTTAATATTTGTTAATAATTGTTGTTTGCTAGCCTGGCGAGCAGCTGGTCCATCACTAATAGCTTAACGCCAGAGGATAGATAATGTTTTTGTTTTTTTTGTTTTAACTCCAACTCGGGAGCAAGCGTAAAAACGCAAAAATGAACGGTCGTGAAAAGACCAACATTACGAACCCGAACCAACAAGAAGAAGACGACGAAACCTACATTTTCCACCGCCATCTATCGGGACCAAATTTTGCCGAAAACTTTTTTAGTGTGATTTTGAGCGAAATCGGTCCATAAATAAGAATAAATAAGGCGCTGGGGTCCGCCACCTGTTGATCCGATCGCTACCAAACTTTCACAGGATTACCCGCTGGGCTAATCTGAAGATTGCCTGAAAATAGGGAACATACATACATACAGACATCGAGTTTTATATATTGGAAGATAGAGCATCCTTCCTCACATACGGGCCTTTAGTTTAACCTCTCGAATGCAAGACAGAATGCTTTTGGCTAAGTACCCAAGTCTCGGATCTATATGTAGGTTTTGGTATATCCAAAGCAGCTTAAATGTTAGACTTGAATTCCAGAATTTGAAGACTTTTGACAGACTATAATAGGGGTTGTTGGCTTTAAGCGATGTTGCGCGTATTTCTGGATCCCCACTGTTACATAAAAGTTAATTACAGCACACGTATTGCAGGATCCTTCTGATTGAAGTAAATAATAAAAACAATAGCGCCCTGCAATGGGAAATGATCCACACCACCAGCCGAACAACACATCACACTTGGAATGGAAAATAGCAAAATTAACTCACAAACTCTGAGTGCATTGTTGCTGCAGCAACAGTGTAACATCGTCCCGATGTGATAAACTTTCGACTGTGAAGGACGCATAGAGATGCGACAACATCCTAGTTGTTGTAAATTTACGGCTGTTAGGAGAGATTGCGTTGGAGATAAACTTATTCCACGTTCATGATCCCTCAGCAAAGACCCAGTTTGCATTAATTAACAATTTTCTAAGGGGATTTTATCCCCTTCAACATCGACATCGTTGGTTAAATCCACTCAAGTTTTATCGCACGCTCCACTGTGGCGGTGTCTTATGTGGTCGTCGTACCCTTGGTAATAATTGATGATAGCTTCTGATTACGAACACCCGGAATCACATGGAGATTATAGATCGCATAAGCAGTTTCCGTATAACTATTTAGTTGCTGCTGTTACGCGGGAGTACAGGCGGGCATTGACATTTGACAGCACTTGATGAGCATTGATGGAGTGATTTGTTTACAGGATGATTGGGTAAAAGAATGTGGTTGCGCAACAGGATATTTGTTTTTGTATAAGGAAGTTTAGGACAGTAGGTGGTCAAATATTTAAGGAATTTATCTTCACAGAAACTATGTATTTCATTTTGGCAGTGAGACGTGTTTTTTCCAAAAGAAATTTAAGCTGAAACACGGATTTTATCCTACAAATTCTTGCATGGTGTAGGTATATCGTGTTGTGGTTTCAGTGTATTGGTATCATATCTTGCACAATAGACAGGTCCAATGATTTTGAACTCTAAAGCGGTGTACATCAAGGTTGCAACCTTATACCATCAGTATTTCTGATAATATACATCAGCGATGTTATTTATACTCTTACGACTTATAACAGCGGTATATAATGGACACTGACACATGGACTACGCTAATGACACCTGTTTGTTTTTACGTAGAATGATGCAACTGCATAAAAATGACAGTGTAAATAGACAGTGGAATGCAAAGAAATGGTGTGACTGAGAACAAATGCAGCCAAGACTTAGGCTAGTCGCATATTGAGAGCAGGACAACGCAGTATAGCGTCGCCGATGTTCTTATGGCATTCAATGTTGTACTAAATGACGCACATTCACATCTCATGCATTCAGTCTAACATTGTGTCCTCTAAAACTTCGGTTACCCTATGCTCTGCTACACTGTACTGAAGGAATGACAAATGTATTCGCGAACGGAATTGAAACCTTAAGACACCGCAATGGCAATAACATTTATTAACAATTCCAAACAATATGTAATTTAGAGTTTTCTTTCAATACTCAACAGGATTCTACATAAAAATTTAAAATTTTTAAATCTGTAGAAATAAAAATGAAATTTTGTGCGGTTGTTATTTAATATTCCATGGCGGCAATGTATGATGTTAATATCAGGCACATTTACAACCCTAAGGTTTTTTTTTTAAATTTTCAATGTATATTATTGGCAGGTGAATGAAGGTTTTAGGTTATAGTAGTCGCCCACGGTGGTAGCAGGAAGGTGGAGGTTCTTTTGTGTGGGTAGCGAAGTACCCGGGATCATCTAGTTCTCTATGTTAACTTCGCGTGTTCTTGTGTTTGTCTGTCTGTCGTGGAATTTTGCGATCAATTTATAACACACTTTCCAAAACTCGGTAGGTTGAAATTTTTGTTTTTCGACTATTTGAGGTCCTTTTAATCCACCTTCTAGACGACCTAGAGAGTTAGTCGCGTGTCGCGTTTGGGGTGTGCGATGAATTGTATTTTCGACTTTTTGAGGTCCTTTTTAGCCACCTTCCGCACGATTGAGAGAGTTTTGTGAGTATCTAATAGCACTTTTTATATTCTGCGTGAGACGCGTGTCGCTCGTATAGAAGTTGGTTTAAAAGGACCTCAAAAAGTCGAAAAAAAAATATTCAACGCATCACACGTGACAAATGTCAAAAAAATCACCGTACAACTCGTATTAACAAAATGGCGGCAAATTAAAATCCGGCGCTCTTGTTGGGACACCCTATATTTTTAAAGAAACAGAGAGAGGCAGGTCGACCGGGATGCTTAGGTGGTGTAGACAAAAAATTGGCGGAAAAAGAAGAAAGGGCTAGGCAAAGACGATTGGAAGAATAGAAAAGGAATGTAAAACAAAGATAGTTATTGGCTCTTGGATCTACTTCCAATACAAATAACTTGGAATGTCAAGAAGATTCGAAGGAAGAACAGACTTTAAATTCTGAACTCAGCTCGCCAGACGTTCCCTGCCCCCAAAGAAGTAAAAAAGAGAAAGAATCTCATAACACAACTTTTCGCAGCGTTAGATCGACGCCAGTTATGCATAAGAGACTCCGTTTACATTTTTCATGCGGTCGTAGAAGCGCTTGGTCTGAGCAGGGTCGATTTCCCTATTAACAAATCCTCCATTCAGCGAATTCGTACTCAGACGAGAAAATCCAGGGCAGAAGAAATAAAAACTGATTTTCAGAACAATGTACCTGACGTAGTCAAAGTACATTGGGATGGAAAAGTATTACCCGGATTGGATGTACAAAGTTCAAAAGAAGAACGTTTGCCAACTATTGCTTCATTTGACGATAGAGAACAGCTTCTTGCAGTGCCAAGACTACAGGAGAGTTCTGCTGGAAAACATCAAGCTAGAGCCGTCTCAACTGCTCTCTTTGACTGGAACCTTCATAATAAGGTATAGGGTTTTTCAATAAGAGCACTTCAACTTTTTTTTTGAATAAAACACAAACTGTTCGACTTTTGAACTAATTTTTCTTTTATTAACGAACTTGAACATATACATTTAAGTATGAATCTCGATTTCTTTTTCATGACCACCGCGTGCACTTTTTACAAAGTCCAATCTTTGAACCAAAAATATGGCCCAATGACGCCGCCGGCATGTAATCCGCACCAAACAGTGACTTTTTCGGGATGCAACGGTGCCTCATGAATCACGTGTGGGTTGCTTTCTGCCCAGTAACGCATATTTTGCTTGTTGACAAATCCTTCTAGCCAAAAGTGAGCCTCATCGTTAAAATTACAGGACCGTAAAATGGCCGTAATGCTCTTAAAGTAGCGGCAACAGAACGATTATTTTGATAAAAAATTTGCACGATTTGCAATCGCTGTTCACATGTATTGCATTCCATGATGAAATGTATAATAATCAGGTTTCCAAATAATAAAAGAACAATAAAAAATATGGCGTCGTTCGCCGTCCCTATCGGAGAATAGTTGAAGCGCACATGTTGAAACACCCGATACAAATAATGTGCTGCGACACAACAGCTTCGAATACTGGCCGTTTCAATTGAGCTTGTGCTGTTTTGGAGCAGACTTTAGAAAGAGAATTTTTGTTTTTAGCTTGTCGTCATCATGTTTATGAATTGGTCCTAAAAAGTGTCTTCGAAACCAAGATAAAGCAAATTACTAGTAACCCAGATATTCCGATCTTCAAAAAGTTCAGAGACAATTGGAAAAACATCGATTCCAATGACATTGAATTATCTCTTGATTTCGCAAAAGAACATGTTGGCGAGACAAACATTACATCTTTGTTAATGTTTTATAAGATAGAACTGGACAAAGGTTTTATAAGAAACGATTACCGCGAATCGGTTGAACTATGCATAGTGTTTTTGGGAGAAGATACAGAGAGGAAAGTAAAACTCAGGCCCCCCGGAGCTATGCATCAGGTACGATGGATGGCGAGAACGATCTGTCTTCTTGGTTTGCTTCAGTCACAAATCAAAATGATTGCAGAGGACAAAAAGACCCTACAAGATGTTTGCTTATTTATCGTCACATTGTATGTAAAACCTTGGCTCGAATGCACAGTGGCGACTAAAGCACCTAACCAAGTTTTGTGCTTCTTGAAGGCAATAATAGAGTACGAAAAGGTTGACGCAACAGATTCTAAAACTTCTATAAGCAAGTTCAGCACTCACTTGTGGTATTTATGTTAAGAGACAGTCATTCTAACACTTTTTGATGATGAAGTTGATAACCAAACTAAGATGAAAATGATTGCCAACTAAAACAGGGATAAAAGCTCAGATTTTGTTAGAGGCTCCCAAATTAATGCAAGACTTTAACGAACTTATTACGACTAAAGAAGAGCAAAAACAATTCTTGATGCGCTGTGTCCAGGAACATATTTGTCATATAAGGGACACACTAATACTTGTTTTTAAATACAGGTTCAGACACATTCCAAAAACTAAGTGTTCGTATTTTCGTGGAATGTCAAATTCCTTTTGAAAATAATTCAGCCTATAGCCTATATTTCCGAACTGCTTTTCAGTATAGGGGGCTTTTTTTATAATTAGCGTACGCTTCAAGCGATTTGCACCCTTGTAATGCCTAGGCACAGCGTGGGCTTGAAAGAGTTTGTATATAAGAAGGAATGTTTTTTGGTGGTGGAGTGGAGTTCACATCCGAACACTCACAAACTAGAATATTGTGCGTATAAACCCACGATGGATCTACATAATATAGATAACTTCATACATCAACTTGACCGTAATGTGTATACGGCAACCATGTACAACATCGTATTATGTGTATAGGGTGCTAGAAAGCAATTCGTAAATTTCAGAGTCATCTTTGCCTCTAAAACCTGGGTCCGTGGTAGCCTCCAAAAAAAATATTTTCTCCAGTTTAAGACGAAGTCATCCAGTTTTGCATCTCTTAAAAATTTATTCACGCCATCCTTCAGCCCAGTCTTAATGTAAAATAATATTCCGATCATAGATGTAGAAAATCGCTTGTAACTTTAAGAATATGACAGCACAAAACTGATTAACTGTTGGGAAGGAAAACTTCGCCTGGCACAATGGGAAAGTACCCCGGGGCTAAAGCAATCCAAACAACTGATCAGACCCTTCTCATATAAGGAAATCCTGTATTTAGATAAAGGCAGTATTAGGAAGCTAGTGAGTTTTCTAACTGGCCATTGTGGCTTAAGGTATCATCCTAACAAAATTGGTGTGGGCTCTGTGACAGAACGTTGGTTCTGTGCGGAGGATGAGGAGTCATCCGAACACATTCTCTGCTAATGTCGAGCACTTATTTGGTTAAGGAGACGCATATTCAATAAGGAAATATGCTCGGCAGCGGAGTTGAAAATTTCTGCTACTAAGGACATCCTGTCTTTGATTAGGAAAGTTGTATGTCTCTTTGACTATTGATACAATAGATCTTTTAGGTCGCAGTGTCTGTCAGTTGGAATAGGGTCATACAAAAAAAAAATATTACAGCCCGGCTCCAAACGAATTAATTGGGTCAAAGATATCCTTATGTCTCAAAAACTTATAAGTAAGGATAAGATCATAAAATCGACTTCAAGAGACTTTAATTGATTGCAGTTCTACAAAGTACGGCATGATCCAGAGTGTCGATTGTAATCGTTTACAAGCGAACACTTCTGACCCACTCTTAGCCACTACTTCAAACGAAATTCATCCTAGCTCTTGACATTCTAATTAAATTCCAACTTATCTTTCCTTAACGATGCTCACTACTTGTGGATGGTGGTGATTCTCACACTTACACCACTTACGCAATTTCACTCACAGAAATACTATGCTTTCAACTCACGATGATATAGGTCTTGTTTGTTGGTGTTTTTGGGTATTTATTTATTTAATATTTATTTATGAAATTTGAACATAAGACTGGTCTTTGTCGCTGATAGGTGAATGTGAGGCAAACACGAAACGATGGAGTAGATACCTCATCCTTATACCAATATATATAAGCTCTTCAATTACTTTGAAAAATCTTAGCAACCTACAAACCACTTACAAGTACATTGTAAGCATAAAAGTACCCAAATGTTCAGATACATGTATACATAATAATCTCCCATACATACACACTGTAATGTAGCAAAGGTGCAACAAATAAATTGAGGTGGCGGAATACCAGTATTTGCACAATAATTCCGAACAATTGAATTAAAACAAAGAAGCCACCTATATATAATAAACAAATAATTAATCCAATTATGGCTCATTTGTGCAGACACACACACAAACGCATGCACCCTTGCCGCATTATAAAATGGGCGTAGAGATTTTTCAGAAAGGGGCATATACATATTCAGAAGGAAGAAGAAAATATTTATTTTTTATTTAAAATTGCAATTTATGTTTTAATTTTTATCCAAGGTCAGCTTACATAATATATTGTGCTCAACTACGAGTATGTTTTTGGAGTGATTTGTCGTGTATAGTTGTACGTCTATAAACGTCGATGCCCCGAAGTATGGGATGCTGATAGTGCTGTCGTCATTCAGCGAATGAATTATATTAGAAATAGAAGACAAGAGATCATTAATGAATATGAGAAAGAGTGTCGGGGACTAAATGGAGCCCTGTGGAAAGCCAGCAGTTACGCGGTAAATTTTCGACATGAAACCATACAAAACAGCTTATGGTGACCCTTGGCCAACTAAAAATAAACACCCGGTATGAGAAGCTGACAGTGCTATAGTCAGTCAGAGAATGAATTGAATTAAAAATAGAGGTTAGGTTAGGTTAGGTTGAAGTGGCCGTCAGTCAAAGCCGACGCACTTAGACCAAGAAGGACTGTTATGATTCCACAAGGATCTAGGAAAATTCCACGCCTACTCGTTGAACCACTTGGAGCTTCGTATGAAGCGCAATAGACTATTAATGTCAATTTGGGTTAGATCGTTGAGATCGTTGAAAAAGAACGCTCCCAGATGGAGCTTCCGCCTATTCGATAGGGCTGGGCACGTACAAAGTAGATGAAGAGTGGTTTCCTCCTCCTTCTCATCCATGCAGCTTCTGCAGAAATCGTTGAGAAGGACTCCTAGTCTTTCTGCATGCTTGCCTATGAGACAGTGTCCAGTTATGACACCTATAATGGCACTAACGTGTAGTCTGTTTAGAGAGATCAAACACTTGGAGCGTTTCGGATCTAACTTGAGCCAGATCTGCTTCGTTGCTATGCAAACTGCGACGTTTGACCATCTATAATTAGTTTTTACTATAGCATCCCGTGTAACCATCAGCTTGCACGTAGCGATCGGCATGCCTAGTGAACCATATTCAGGCAATAGGGGTAGTGTAGTTCCATGTTTGGCGAGTTCATCAGCCATACAATTACCAGGAATGTTTCTGTGCCCGGCACCCAGCACAGGTGAATGTTGAAATGCTCTGCCATCTCCTCAAGAGACGATCGGTAATTCCGGGCCAGAACTGAATTTGTAGTGACTGATTCCATGGACTTTAGCGCAGCCTGGCTATCCGAAAAAATGTGGATATCCTTAACAGATGTGACATTACTCTTCAGCCAAGACAAGGCTTCCATAATAGCCATGATTTCCGCTTGGAAAACACTACAGTGGTCAGGAAGACGGAAAGAGAGACTTAGATTTAGTCTTTTTCAAAAGACACCTCCGCCAACCCCTTCTTCAGTTTTTGACCCGTCTTTATAGAAATGAATTCCTTCATTTTCCAAGTTGATACCTTCCTCCCAAGAAGACCTGGAGGGGATGGTAACCTGGAAATTTTTGTTGAAGTGGAGCTGCGGAACGGTGTAGTCTAAATTGACAAGTGGAGTCCGGACTGAATTCAGGATAGAAGGTCCACTGAGAGATTGCTCTGAGGCGAGTAGCCGCGCTTGCAGCCAGTTGTCTGCCGAAGATGTCGTGTGGAGCAAGGTTGAGCATGAAATGTCCATAGCAGCAGAGGGAGTTGTACGAAGCGCTCCGCTCACACAAAGACAAGCCCATCTTTGGACTCTGCTTAGTTTGTCGCGATTGATCGCTTTATCTAATGCAGTCCACAAAACAGCCACATTGTATAGCAGAATGGGTCTGACTACTGCTGTGTACAGCCAATGAGTAATATGCGGTTGGAGACCCCATTTACTTCCTATGGCTTTGCTTGAGAAGAGTGCGACTGTGGCTTTTCGGACTCTTTCTTGTATCTTGGGCTTCCAGCTCAGCTTCCTTTCCAGAATAAGACCAAGATATTTGGCCTTATCGGAGAAAGTCAAGCTTGTGCCCTTGATGGACGGAGGGTTGACGAGTGGGATTTTGTACTTCCCCGTTAAGAGGACAAGTTCGGTTTTTTGGGGGTTTACCTCTAGACCACAATTAGCTGCCCAGCTTATTAGCTTATTTAGAGCAGAAGTTCTTTCAAGGTGTGTGGGTGCTTTCCTGGGACGGCTATGGCAACGTCGTCCATATAGGCGATCACTCCACATCCCTCCTCCCTCAGGCGAACCATCAGCTCATTCACCGCCACGTTCCAAAGAAGTGGTGGCAGGCCCCCTCCTTGCGGGGTGCCTCTGCTGACAAATCTTTTGGTAGACGATAAACCAAGTTTTGAATTTATGATACTACTTGTGAGTAGTGAGTGAGTGAGTCGTTCACCCCCACACTGACGTGTGACTGCTTTTGGAATGAAGGCCACTTTCACTTCTCTCCATAAAACTGGAGTATAGACCAGATCAAGACAACTTTTGAAAATTGTCTCAAGCAAAGGAAGGATAATGTCCGACTTCCTTTGCAGTTCGGCCGGAATTATGCCGTCTGGTCCTGCAGATTTATGTGGTTTGAAGCTATGTAGTGCCCAAAGCAGCTTGCCCTTATCAATTATATCTCGAGAGATGGTATTATACCTAATTGATCTATTTAGATCAGTGCTGTAGGTAGTATGAGAGTTATCTGGGAAATGGGTATCTAGAAGCAGATTAAGAGATTCTTCGCTAGAAGTAGTCCACGAGCCATCAGCTTTTTTCAGACAGCTAGTCATTATTGGATTCGTTGAGAGGATTTTCCTGAGCCTTGATGCTTCCGAAGTCTCTTCCATTCTGCCGCCGAAGAGTCTCCAGGATGCGCGTTTGGCTTTGGCATTAAGTTATTATTAGTAATTATTAATTCATTATTATTAGTAATAGAATAATAAGATATATAAATATGTTATTGTTATACAAACAAAGTGCTTTCACCAAGTTGATGAATAGACTGGTGCCAATGTTTGGTAAGGTATGCCACAATCAACGGTAACACGATGCTCATAAGTTCCGTAGTGTCGGTCACTAAGGATTTCGCGATGTTCAAGAAATTTCTTTTTTAACCTTGAATAGAATGGAGGTATATGATATGGGTCGATACGAAGAAGCAGACGGCGGCTTGCCTTTTTTAGTTACAGACTTGACAAAGGCTGTTTTCGAACTCTTTTTGAAGAGTCTATCAAAATAAGATATATGGAAAAGTTTATGCAATCGCAGCTCCCGCTTTTAGACCTAATGGGAAAATACCAATGGGAGACGACGGCTTGCCTTTTTAGTTACAGACTGGACAAAGGCTGCTTTAGAACTCTTTGGGAAGGGTCTATCAGAATAAGATAGATGGAAAAGTTTATGCAATAGCAGCTCCCGCTTTTACGACCTAATGGGAAAATACCAATGGGAGACGACGGCTTGCCTTTTTAGTTACAGACTGGACAAAGGCTGCTTTAGAACTCTTTGGGAAGGGTCTATCAGAATAAGATATATGGAAAAGTTTATGCAATAGCAGCTCCCGCTTTTAGACCTAATGGGAAAATACCAATGGGAGACGACGGCTTGCCTTTTTAGTTAGAGACTGGACAAAGGCTGCTTTAGAACTCTTTGGGAAGGGTCTATCAGACTAAGATATATGGAAAAGTTTATGCAATAGCAGCTCCCGCTTTTAGACCTAATGGGAAAATACCAATGGGAGACGACGGCTTGCCTTTTTAGTTACAGACTGGACAAAGGCTGCTTTAGAACTCTTTGGGAAGGGTCTATCAGAATAAGATATATGGAAAAGTTTATGCAATAGCAGCTCCCGCTTTTACGACCTAATGGGAAAATACCAATGGGAGACGACGGCTTGCCTTTTTAGTTACAGACTGGACAAAGGCTGCTTTAGAACTCTTTGGGAAGGGTCTATCAGAATAAGATATATGGAAAAGTTTATGCAATAGCAGCTCCCGCTTTTACGACCTAATGGGAAAATACCAATGGGAGACGACGGCTTGCGCCTTTTTAGTTACAGACTGGACAAAGGCTGCTTTAGAACTCTTTGGGAAGGGTCTATCAGAATAAGATAGATGGAAAAGTTTATGCAATAGCAATTCCCGTTTGGAAGACCACCTTTTCAGGTCCATTGGGAAAATACCATCTGCATTAGTGTATTTTGAGACTTCTTCGTTACGGAACTCGGTAGGTCGAATCAATAAAGCTCTTGTCTGAAATTTTCTCCGCGCATAAATTCATTGATTACCTCTTCATGGTATTACTTCATTTTCCTTTATACCTAAATAGGAGCTTAAAAAAACACTTAAAAAGTCAAGTAAGCATTTAAATCGGTCTGTACGATTTCTGTTGTGATCAAAGTCATTTTGACATGAATATATGTACTCATATACAGGATGTATCGGAATTTTTTGAAGACAATCAATTTCCTTTGATTATTTGCCCACTCAAATATGTATGAGTATACCTTATGCATTCTTTGAGAATAAAGGAAAACCCAACCATGTTTTTCTATCACAAAGGATAAAAGGATATGCTTACACTAAACACGAATGAAGATTCTTTTTTCTTTTATTTCCGATTCCCACTTACGTTGTGTGCGTTAAATGTTTTTTATTGTTTGTCCCAGAACTCACGAGGGAGCAATAAATAATACTTAGGTCGGCATTGTTGGAGCTGAATCTATTTTGCCAACCTAAAGTAAGTCAGACAGGGGCACGGGACGATATTTACAGGCAAGACAGCACTCTTTTTGCACTGAATGAGAGTGTAGGCAGGCACGCCAGTCTTGAGCACTTTTAAGCGTTTTAGTGTCCTACGCACACCTCTGCTGAATTCAAGAATTACCCACTTAGGAGTGGAATTATAAAGCGATATACACTACCATACAGGTCTCTAAAGAACAATGGGCATTAGTAGTCTTTTTTCGTCTGACCCAGCTAGCAGTGGAAGATGCGAAAGATGTGGAACATGAAAATCTATTAGTCATGTTTTTTATAGCGTCTTTTGAAATATAATACACTGTACTTACGCATTTAATTTACGCTCAAAGGAACACCTTCTTGTCAGAACAGAAAACGGGATTAATATTAATGGTAATAACAAATACATAAAGTAATTCGCAATCAGAATATTACTCAATTGGTAATGCTTATCTCACATAAGTGTTGACAAGTAATTTGAAAATGAATATTTGAATTTTTCCAAATGAAGTTATTCTGCCCATAAACTTCTTAAAGTTGGGATGTGGTTGCCTTTTTTATGTCAAGTAAACTGCGAAGTACTTAGGTTGTAAAAACTTTTTTAACATCTCTGATCTTGTTATCAATAGAAAGCTGCAAGTGTTCCTGAATCAATGTATGCCAAAAATCTTACGGATCTTCTGGCAAAACCAAATTGCAAACAAGGAGCTCCATATTAGAATGGGTCGCAGTTATATCGACATAACAATTCAGAGAAGGAGTATACAGTTAGAAAGGAAAGTATTCACCTTCGTTGCTTGTCGTGCGATGCAATGGAAGGAAGAAGTTAGGCAGATTTGCGATATATTTCCAAAAAACGAATACTAAGGCGCGTAGACGTTGTTTTGAAACAAAACTGGAGATATAGGACTAAAGTAAAGTGCTCTGGTTAGGTTAGCAATTTTTTTCTTTAGCCCGAAGCATTCTTCTTCTTATTCTTATGTCCTATATTCACTTGTGGGTCATAGAGCCTCTACTACGCCTACGTGCAATCGCGTGCGGTTTCTGGAAATGAGCTTCAGCTCTCTCCAACTCTTTCCCAATTTCCGTGACTCCTCCTCGACTGTTCTGCGGCATGTATTTTTCGGACGACCCGTTCTTCTACGATCCTGAGATAACGGACTCCATTGCATTGCATAGTTTGCTATGGAACTGTCGCCTTTTCGTAGTGTATGACCAATCCACTGTCACTTCCGTCGTTGGATGGTTGTGCCTATTGGTTCCTGACCCGTTCTTTGGTAAATATGTTCGTTAGAGATATGATTAGGCCAGAACTTTTAGGATATTCCGTAGGCACCTATTTACGAACATTTGTAATCCTTTTGTGTTAGTAGCGGTCACCTTCCAAGTGCTGCACCCATACAACAGCACAGATTCAACATTTGAGCGGAACAGTCGCAGCTTGGTGTTTAAGCTGATCGCATTGCTTCGCCATATCATGGAAAAAAATGAGTTAGTGCCGAGGTTAATGATTTTAGTATTGGCTGTATTAAACCACAAACGCGCAAACTTTTTGCTTCACTTTTCACATTTGTTGTCATTTAGTGCAGCTCCATAATCCTGTTTGAGAGTAAACAAACGTCGTCAGCGTAGTCCAGATGTTTGAGTTGAGATGTAAGAGTCTAACGAATTCCTCCGTTTCCAGTAGATAAAGCTGCGCGTAGCACATCGGTAATCAGCAACTAAAAAAGTATCGGTGATAGAATGCAACATTGTCGTACCCCACTTAGGATCTCGAAATCCTCTGACAGCTTTCTTCTATGCACATTCTAAGCACATGACATTTAGAGCCATCATAGGTTGATTTATTAATAGCTATTAGTTTACCGGGTATGCCTCTCCTGCGCATGGCGAGCCAGATAAACTGTCTCTTGACACTGTCAAACGCCTTCTCAAAATCGATGAACAGCAGGTGCAGTGCAGACCGGAATTCAACGCACTGTTCAATAATGATTGCAGGGTGTTGATGTGGTCTACACAGGAGGATCCAGATGTTCCTTAACTGGCTCAAGTACTATTTTGGCTATTACATTTGCAACTGCAGGAAGAACGCAAATGCCTCTCCAGTTTTCGATAAGACTACCTTTTTTAGGGAGCTTGATAATCATTCCCTTCTTTATCTTTATTGGGAGTTGAGGTGCGAATTCGGGAAATTGTTACATCCGGCAGCTCCGTTTGATTTAGGTGCATATCGTTAGCGAATACACGATTGAGGACCGTAGAAAAATGCTCCTTCCATCGCTTGAGCTGATCCTCATCGGAAACAAGTGCGGCACGATCTAAGCTTTTCACCGAATGTTGGCTAGAACGGTGACCACCTATCAGCTCTTTGGTGATTCTGTAAACGGCTATGCTCTCGCACATGCTCGCTGCTTCCTCTGCTTCTGAGGCCAGGTTTTTAATTTAATTGCGTTTGTTACGTCTTACACTACGCTGCATTTCTCTCATTTTTCTTCGATACAGGAACTCAAGTTTGATCCTCGCTGCTGCTGGGGTATTTACAATACGTGCTTTTAGTAGCTTACGATCTTCAATCCGCCTCCAGGTATCTTCGGTAAGCCACGTGCTATGCCTTGCCTGGCTTCTACCAACAATACTTTCCGCACCAGATGTGAAAACATTTTTCACAGCCTTTCCAATGTTCTTGGATGGTTGTCGGCAGTGAGCTGCTGATTGCTTTTGCTCCTTGCGATAAATGATCCCTTAATTGTTGGCGTACTGAGGGGATCTTTAGCCGGTCGAAGTTATACCTAGACATTCGGATGATATTGCGGATTCTTTGAACTGATGCAGTACGTAACTGGACAGTAGCTACCATAAGGTGATTGTCCCATACCATACCCATGTCGGCTCCTCCTCTGTTTCGGACGTCTTAAAGACAGCTCCTAAAATGTCGGCTGATCGCCACATGGTCGTTTTGGTTGGATGATGATTGCCTGTCTGTTGACACCAAGCTGACTTTGTGGCAGGTCTTATGCTCAAACATGGTACCTCCTATGACAAGATGGTTGGTGTTGCATAAGTCAACAAATCTTTCACCAATGTCATTTCGTTCGCCGAGGGCGTGCTTCCCAATCACATGTCTGAGTCTTTCATTGTCGTTGCCTACCTTGGCATTCAACTCCCCATCACGATGACGATATCTCCGTTCGGCGTTGCGTTGAATACATCGCTTAGCTTTGTTTTAGCTTTTTGTAGAAATTGTCCTTTCATCCTCAGTCGAATGGCGTAACACTGCATGATCGTGACGCGCCGTACTCTAGTCCGAAGTCTGGCCGACAAGATCCTATCACCATGTGGGAGCCAGGAAATTAGGTCCTTGTGTGCTGTTGGCGTTAACAGCAGACCCACCCCAGATTCACGGGGACTGCCGGAGGGTTTGCAGGACATATACCTTAACGCTGACGTGGTTGACTCTTGGACACACTCCTTCACACAACGATGCATACGCACGCCACGATCATTTGCGTTACACTAGCGAACCCTTGACAACAGAAAGGTAATGAGAACGCGAAAGTCAAATTTTGAAAAAGTTTTTCGATTTTGTGGTGTCTGTCGTACTACCACGTCAGTCGCAGAGGGTTAAAACATTTGAACTCGGAAATTATTATATAACAACATATACTATGTATAGCTTTAGAATAGATACCCTCATCTCTGCACTTTAATTGAAGTTGAACGTACACACATAAAAATTAATGTTTGTAAAGTTGCTAAGCTCAAAACCCTCGCGGCCTTGTAGACGATACAGCCTTCATTTTTTACACTATCAGGAATGACGAGACTATTAGTAAGGGATAACCTCGAAATTAAACCCTTAATTTTGCGCAGATGAGGCGACCGTCGACCCATATCATCCATGAAGCAATTAAAGTTCAATGCATAGGCAGAGAGAGAGTCCTAGCATAAATCATAGAATTATCTGCTATCTTATGAAACACATTCATGAAGTTTTTTCCAACCCCCGCATTAAATTTATATCTGTTTTGCTACATTTTACTTTCATCATCATATTAGCTCTACAGTCGAAGTCCTTTCCTAGTCTCCCGTCCGTTTTACTTTACCGCAGCCCAAGGTTGACTTTGTCTTGTGCAAGGATTGTTAACATTACAACATTTTTCTAGGGAACCTATTGAACTACAATCGTAGTGATATTTCAAAAAAAAATTTTATCCAATTATCTATCGAATATTTCCAGATGACAAAACTTGCCTTTTCCACTTAAGTTGACTTGAGGCAATCTTTTGCCTACGTACAATCTTCCTTTGGGTTCAGCGATTCTCCTGTATGTAGTGCTGTTGTAATTTCAAACCAGAAGATTTCTCGATATTCCTGTATCAACATCGTTCTTTAAATTTAACGAAATTTTAAAAAAACATCCGGTTTATTTTTAGAGGAGTAATGCCAGAGCATTACTTGCACGTGCTATTAAAGCTAAACGGAGCGGAGCCAATCCCGCATATCGATTTTCTTGAGTACACGTCAACTGCACACTTTCCCTATCATTTAGCTTTCCTTTCAACCTTGAAGAGCAAAAAAAAAACATTTCCTTCGTCCTTCGTCTCTATCACTGTGTACTTTTGACAAAATTACAGTCAGCAGAATGGATTCGATTTGTTGGAAAAATAAATCACGCAAATTGAATTGCTTGCCAACCTGATTCGCTGCACTTGTTAAGAACTACATTCGCATAAGTTTTTGGCATGGAATGCATAACCACATAAGACATAAACATAAGAATCATCACATTTGCGTTAAAGTCAGAAGATTCGATATCAGTGATCGACGGAAAGTTCTTTTACATTCGCACATTCAGTCTTCGGATATTCCTTTCGAGGAATCGTAAATCTCAGAAGTCAGTAAATTCGTGCTGACAAGGAATTCTCAACAGACATGCCAGACATAAAAGTGAACAACCCTTAATGCATTTGATTGAAAGCGAAAAGATTCCAATGCAATTCTCTGTACGTCATTTTGGCGATGTCTGACGGATTTTGGAGTTTTCCTTGCGAGAATGGGTATACTCGTAACTTTTATATGCGAGGATATTTCGCTTTATGATTCAACCATCATATGGTGCTGGTTTATGAATTTCTGTAGAAATCAGCTATCTGCTGTTTGTTATAAGGTAATAGATTCTCCATTATTGAGATCTAATAAAGGTGCGACTCGTAAATCGTACCCAGCGTGTTCTGGATTATGATTGGTTTAATATTTTCCTTTATCTTTTATGCAATTTTTGAGTTAAGTTTATTTGCTTTTAGATGTAGAGAACATTTTACTAAAGAATTTTAATATATAAATAAAAAAAAAGAAAACTTGTACATAGACCAATTGCATAGATGAAGAGATAAATATTATTAATAAATACCTTTACTGAAATAAAGCATATCATCATCATCATATTAAGCTCTACAACCGGGGTCCGGTCCTGGCCTTCCGCAAAAAGTTTCTCCACCGGTCCCGATTTCGAGCCGATGTCATCCAGTTTGGCAGCCCTAAGCCCTGGTTTACGCCATCCTTCCAGGGTAGGCTTGGCCGGCCTCGCTGTCGTGTTCCATAATTCTAACCGCAAAGAACTTTCCGAGCAGGATCCTCTTCGCTCATGCGAGCTAGGTGTACTGCCCACCGGAGCCTACCAAGCTTAATTTTCTTCACGATGTCGACATCGCGGTAACGCTCGTAGATCTCATCAGTATAGAGTCTCCGGAATCGTCCTTCCTCACATACGGGGCCAACAAGACTCCGTAAGACTTTTCTATCGAAAGCGGCTTAGAGGTCAGAATGATTTTTGCTAAGCACCCAAGTCTCGGATCCATATGTAAGTACTGGTATGACCATTGTCTTATATATCAGCAGCTTGGATGTTATGGTTAAGTTCCTGAATTTGAAGAGTCTTGACAGACTATAGTATTAGGCTTTGTTGCCTTTAAGCAACCGTGCGCGTATTTCTGGTTCTATGCTGTTATCGGCTGCTACAGTTGACCCGAGATAGTTATAGGATTGCACTACTTCGAATCCGCGCTCCACTTTTTTGATTGCGGGACCAATGTTGGATCTTCTACTCGCAGACGTGGCCACCATGTCCTTTGTTTTGCTCTCATTTATGTGCAGCCCCAGATTTCGTGCCGCCGGCTCTATCTGGATGAAAGCTTCCTCTACAGTTCTTCGGTTTCTACCAACGATGTCAATATCGTCTGCGTAAGCCAGTATCTGAATGGACTTGTAGAGGATTGTTGCTCTCGCCGTTACGTGAGAGTCTCGGATCACTTTCTCCAACGCCAGGTTGTAGAGGACGTAAGCCAGTCCATCCCTTTGTCGGAGCCCGTTATAGATGTTGAATGGGCTTGATAATAATAATATTCAGCGCGACAGACCATTGCGGTCCAAGGCCTAACTTCCCGCTACCATTTGTGCTGCGCATGTTAATTTTTGGACACAAATGGAAGGGACCTACAATTTAAGGCCGAATCCGAAAGGCGAATTGAGAAGCTTTCCGTGACAAGGTATTACTCACGGAACGTTTGTCACCAATTCGCGAGAGGTGGGACACCGTGAAAAATACTTTTGGTGTTGATGGGATTCGAACCTGAACCTCCTGCTCAGCAGCCATGTGCATTTCCACTGAGCCACGGGCTTGATAGTGATCCGGATATTTTTACTTGGCTTATAACATTGGTCCTGGTCAACCTAAATAGTCGTGTCAGTTTATTTGGGATGCCGAATTCTCTCATGGCTTTATAAAGTTCTACTCTGGCTATGCTATCATAGGCGGCTTAAAGTCTATAAAAAGAAAGTGTAGTGAGTTTTAAAACTCTAGACATTTTTCCATCACCTGCCTAAGGGTGTAAATCTGATCAGTTGTTGATTTGCCTGAGATGAAGCCACACTGCTATGGACCAATGATGTCTTTAGCGTATGGGGCTATCCTGTCTTGAAAGGTAGATGAGAAAATCTTATACGCGGTACTCAACACCGTTATACCACGATAATTGCAGCATTTTGCAATTTCTCCTTCTTATGTATGGGGCATAGGATGCCTCTTCGCCAGTCTTCTGGCATCGCTTCTTCCTCCGCTACTTGCACTATTATTTCATGAATTGCTTGTTGCAATGTGGGGCCTCCTATTTTAGTCAATTCCACTGGGATCCCATCAGATTCCGGGGCCTTATTATTTTTGAGCCGATTTATCGCTCCGCTAACTACGTCTATGCTTTGTGGCGACAGCACAGTATGGTCTTCGGTCATTGGTCGAGCCTCCAATTCCTCAGTTAGCTCACCATTAGGAAACTCATGAAAGTGCTCTTCTCATCGCTAAGATGCATTTAAGATCTAAGATGGATCGAGATTCTTCTCGCAGGCTGCTTTCTTTCGCCGGTGAACGTTTTTTTCATATCTTCTAAGCTCTTTATGCTCATCTTTGCATGCCCGCGTTCTATGAGATTGTTGCATTGCTCGGTACGCAACGTTCTTACGTTCTGTCGCTAGCGTACATTCGTCATCGAACCAGTCGTTCCGATCTCTACGACTACTGCCTAAGATGGAGTTAGCAGTACTAATGACAGTATTTTTAAGGCGTGTCCATTTCTCTTCTATGCCCGACATCTCAGCCCCAGTATCGCTTAACCGTAGCTGTCTTTGTTGCGAAGGACAGCCTTGTTGACTCGAATCTGATTCGCGGATGCAGAATTTAGTGATGATTCAATCCGTGCTGGGAGCTCCATACCAAGAAGATACTGGTTGGCACCTCGGTACGTTCGTACCGTCATCAGCTTCGTGTTGTGGCGGCGGCCTATCAACACGTGGTTTATCTGATTTCGAGTGGCTCCATCAGTAGATACCCCAGTGGCTTTGTGGATATTTTTACGCCCAAGTCTAGTACTCTCAGCGACCAAATTATTACTTGCTGCCATCTCCATGACCCGTTGTCATTGTCATTAATGTTCTCGTGTAAGTTATGGGTGCCAATGTACTGCCTGAATATTGGCTCCCTACCTATTTTAGCATTCATATCCCTCAGAATGATTTTTACATCATATGTACTGATGGCAGGCATGCAGTTCCCGTTCGACTGATTCAAATAATCTTGGGAATCCTCTGAAGGTGCGTGATCGTTTATGAGGCTTATTTTTTAAATCTGTCCCGCCCGCGAAATGTGCATAGCCGTTCATTTATTGCTTTAAAGCCGATAACGGTGGGTTTCATTCTTTTGGTGACTAGAACCCCCACTCCGAGCACATGATGTCTTGCATAACAGCTGTAATATATGTCGTATTCTGATTTTTGTAAGACACCATTCCCCGTCCACCGCATCTTCTGAATTTCTGTTATGTCAGCCATATATTTGGACAAGGTATCGGCCAGCTGCTGTGCAGCTCGAGCTCTATACAGTGAGCGTACGTTCCATGAGAAAATTCTTAAATCGTTCAGCCGTTTTCATTGCCGTGGTCCTTGTCGTTCGTCAGTGTATCCGAGGCTAGTTTTGGGTTCCGTAATATTCAACCATATTGTAACATTCAGTAGAGCAAAAAATTAATATTTTGGAACATTTGCCGGTACACGCAGACAGCACCTAATAAAATTGTGCATATCTCTTGCGCTTTGTTGCTCTCAATAGTATTGTAAGAAAAACTTAGTGCTTCCACACGTTTACTGTGTATTATAACCATATTTTACTTTCATGTACACCGATTTTTCTTTACAAATTTCATGTACATGTACTTTTAAAGCTTTAGCAAATTCCAAAACCATTTTTTTTGTTCTTTAAAAAGCAAAAGTCTCAAAACATCTATCACTTGAATGGCAAAACAATATTGGAACCTAAAGCCAGCTAAAAGTTTAAAAAGTTCCCAACTTTTCTAAATTTTCCCAGCTTTCAAGAACTTTCTTATCATTTTTCCTACTTGAGTTGCTCTTGAGCTTTAATATGGGCTGTGAGAACGGTATAAAAGTTGAGTTAACTTTGAGAAAAAGTTAAAAAGGGGAGCTCTCTTATCGTGTTATCGCCCACAATTCATTCGACAAATACTGCGGATACAAACATGCGCTGTCAGGAGTCGTCCCAACTTATTATGACGAGAACGAGGCAGAGTGATTCAGATGTTCGCATAAATCATCCGCGTGGTGGAAGTTGTTTGAATGCTAAACGATGCTGCTGCTGCCACTACATTCCAAGAGTACTCGTATGTATCTGTGAATGTGCCCTTTTGTTTCCGTGAACTTGTGTCACACTTCACCCTTAAGTTTAGCTCGGCATATGGCAAGTTCTTGCCCGCAGACAATAATAATAATGAAAACATGGCTTACGCCCTTGCAAGTTCATATAAATGTTTGCCTTCACACTATCCCCATAGCGCCACAAAACTACACACACCACTCGCTTTGAAGATGAAGTTAGTTTCGGAATATTTCAATGTGATTTCATTATTTGGGTTCATTTCACGCGTCAGTCCGGAAGCCTGTTGCTTCATTCATAACTAGGAGCACAAAAGATCAACAACCTTTTAGGCCTTTTGTTTGTGACATTCTGAATAATGGAAAAAGTAATCAATATTAATGACCTTGAAATTGAGTTGTTGTTTGTTGGCATATGCCCAATGCCCATGATCTTTGTCCTCTCCAAGAAGCTTTTTTTATCCAGTTCCAACGTACCAACCTATCACGTTGGTAAGTGCCAATCCGGAAAATTTCCTTTTCTTATCGTGAATCGTTTTGGCATGCACATGAAATTATTTTTGTTACTTCTTTGTTATGGCTTTATAAGGAAAGTACATGTTACATCAACTACATTTTTAAGGTATTTCAGTTTTATGCCAGCGATGTGTAATCCATTTGCATTGCATTTGACTTTTTTGACTTGGCTGTGAAACAGAATCGTTTTGCTGGATTTTGCCGTGATAGACGTTAAATATGGTTATGTCAACGGCAACAGTATGCTGTAACATCAGTATGTAACTGTGAAACTTGTCACATGACATTTCCATATCCCGATTTACCATTGTATATATCTGAATATTGTTGGCATTGTTACGAAATTTAGGCTTTCTAGAGTTCGTAATGGATTTTGCCAAATAAAAGATCCTTTACTCACAAATTACAACTTTAACCAATAAATAGAAATAGCTCACAAATTTACACTGGTGATTATTTATAATTCACTTATAACACTTTTTGATCAAAAGGCGGTAGCTATCTCTGTATACTTGTGATTACTTATTATTCACTTATAACACTTTTTATTCACATAGGCGGTAGCTATCTCTATATACTTGTGATTACCTATTATTCACTTATAACACTTTTTATTCAAAAAGGCGGTAGCTTTCTCTAAATACTTGTGATTACTTATTATTCACTTATAACACTTTTTATTCACATAGGCGGTAGCTATCTCTATATACTTGTGATTACCTATTATTCACTTATAACACTTTTTATTCAAAAAGGCGGTAGCTTTCTCTATATACTTGTGATAACTTATTATTCACTTATGACACTCTTTATTCAATAATGCGGTAGCTCTCTCTCTATACAGGGTATATCCGTTAAGGTGGCAAATACTTAAAGGGATAATTCCTTGGTTAATTTCGTGAAAAAAATCGTATGGGAGTGGGGGGTCTATTTTCAACCCCTGCGGTGTTCGTAGCGTTTAAATGCGAAGAGACGTACTTTTGACCTCACATCACTTCACACCGTGTAATTCTTGAATAATTCTAGCAATTAGGTCATTGTTGAAAAAAGACCCCCTCCCATACGATTTTTTTCACGAAATTAATCAAGGAATCACTACTTTAAGTATTTACCACATGTATACTTTTCACCTTTTCTGGTTGAATCCCAAACATACTGCGATAAAGTTGCTGTAATTATACTTTTAATCAACACAAGCAAAGGATCAAATCTATTCTATTCTGCTATATTTTATTCGAACTATAGATGTTTAGAATGTACTATATAATCTCCCTATATAAAAGTTTACATACGAATTCCATACGTTTAACTGTTATATACAAGTTCCTTTGATATAACTTTTATACTCGTATACCTAACTTTTACACACAATATTACTGAGTCTAATTGTATGCCACGATTTTTAGTTATTTCATAATTCTAATACAATTCAATGCAAGGCTCATTCTTATACGTATACGATTATTTACAGTACGATAAAAAATTTCTACTTGTAACGTATCTTTCCAGCTGAGGTATGACTCAGCGGCTTTCAGGGTCCAAATAATTAGTTAATTGTTCTTTTATTTTTCTTTATTCATTTTTAACCTAATTTAACAGTAAAAAAATTTAATAATAACATATTCATATATTTTATCATACTATTACTAATAATAACAAATAACAACTTAATGAGGGTGACCTATGGTCGCAAATGAGACGGCAGTACCAGCGATAAGCGCGGCTGATAAGGTTGCCCCTGAAGAGAGAGAGAGAGAGAGAGAGAGAGAGAGAGAGAGAGAGCGTGATGTCGGTACACGCCCTAACTCAAGTAGAAGACGGCGGCAAATAAATGAGTTTGGCCGATGGCCACTATGAAGATAACTTCTTTCGGCTCCTGTTCAGAACATGTCCGATAGTGAGAAAGGGACAGTAGGAAGCTGTCGGCTGCTGTTCAGAACACGTTAGCGTAGATGAGAGTAGGAGAATGTTGTCGGCTCCTGGTCAGAACACGTCAGCGTAGAGGAGGGAAAGGAAATGCTGCCAGTTCCTGGTCAGAACACGTCAGTGTAGAGGAGGGAAAGAGAATGCTGTCGGCTTCTGGTCAAAATACGTCAGCGAGTTGACGCGGTTTATAGACGGTCGTCCGGTCTGGCAGAGAAGAGATATTAGCGTCCTCGTAGGACACTCTTAAAACAAGGGGCGCGATTTCTAGACGGTCGCCTGGTCTTTTGGTATGCGCGGTTTCGAGACTGTCGCCTATTCTTTTGGAATGTATTTGTGCCTGGAGGCACACACCAACAGCGTCTTATTCACAGGGAATTCGAAAATTTTGCAATTGCAAATTACAAATTGCCGAACCTAAGTTTCGAGAAAAACTTAATGGGAATTTTATGACTGGCCGTATACTGGAAACAAAATTATTTTATTATTTTCGTATGGTATGTTGTGGTTGCCGGTAGTTATACATGTTTGGTTTTATGTTTGATGCTCTGTTGTGACTGCCGGCAATTACACATGGCATCGGAATTTCAGGGTTTAGCCTGCATGTGAGGTAGAAGCTCAATGCGCATACATACTGTATGTTTGTTGCTGGGCTATGGTTGCAGGCAATTACCTATGATATCGGCATTTCAGGTTTATGCTTAGGTGGAGTAATGCCTCAATGTGCTGAGCAAAATTATAACGCAGTCGGACGGACAAAGCGAGAAAATCTGACCGTATGGTGTGTAACGACGGCACTTCGTTACATATGTCTGTATGTCTGTATGTTTGTATGTCTGTATGTCTGTATGCCTGTGTGTCTATAAGTCTGTATGTCTGTATGTCTGTAGGCGCCGATGTATCTATATAATAAACATGCATTCACTCCATCCTCGCGTACGCGAAATTTAATGTTAATTTACTCACTCATCATAAAAGGTTTATATAGTGGTTATAAATTTCACTCAAATGGTTAAATGAATTATGCTACGGCTACAACATACATACATACATTCAATATGAATTACATTATATGATATTATATTATTTTATTCCATTACACTATTTAATAATACTATATTGTACAATATATTCTTACTATTAATTGTAATACATAGATCTTCATTTTGCTACCTACAATAATCTTTGTCATTCTTGAATTTCATCTTATTTTATCTTCAATTCTTTTTATCATGAAATTTGTTCTAACTAATATACTATTAATATTATAGAATAATTAAATAATTTAATAATGTTATAAATTAAACTCAATATGGCTTCATAAATTCCTGCTATTTATACAATGTAATTCGATGTAATTTACATAAAATGACCTTGTTGTCAAGTTGTACAAAATAATACAATACAAAACAATACAGTACAATACAATACAAAACAATACAAAACAATACAAAACAATACAAAACAATACAATACAATACAATACAATAAAATACATACAATACAATACAATACAATACAAAACAATACAAAACAATACAATACAATACTACAATACAATATAATACAATACAATACAATACAATACAATACAAAACAATACAATTCAATACAATACAATACAAAACAATACAATACAATACAATACAATACAATACAATACAATACAATACAATACAATACAATACAAAACAATACAATACAATACAAAACAATACTACAATACAATATAATACAATACAATACAATACAATACAATACAATACAATACAATACAATACAACAAAATACAATATAATACAATACAAAACAATACAATACAATACAATACAATACAATACAATACAATACAATACAAAACAATACAATACAATACAATACAATATAATACAATACAAAACAATACAATACAAAACAATACAATACAATTCAATACAATACAATACAATACAAAACAATACAATACAATACAATACAATATAATACAATACAATACAATACAATACAATACAATACAATACAAAACAATACAATACAATACAAAACAATACTACAATACAATATTTCTTTCTTCTTTATGTCCTGTATCCCCTTATGGGTCCTAGGGCCTCTACTACGCCTACGCGCCATCGCGTGCGGTTCCTGGCAATGAGCTTCAGCTCTCTCCAACTCTTCCCCAATTGCCGTGCCTCCTCCTCAACTGTTCTGCGCCATGTATTTCTCGGACGACCCGTTCTTCTACCATCCTGAGATAACGGGTTCCATTGCATTGCGTAGTTTGCTATGGAACTGTCGCCTTTTCGGAGTGTATGACCAATCCACTGCCACTTCCGTCGTTGGATGGTTGTGCCTATTGGTTCCTGACCCGTTCTCTGGTAAAGATGTTCGTTAGAGATACGGTTAGGCCAGAAAACCCTTATGATGTTCCGTAGGCACCTATTTACAAATGTTTGTAATCTTTTTGTGATAGTAGCGGTCACCTTCCAAGTGCTGCACCCATACAACAGCACAGATTCAACATTTGAGCGGAACAGTCGCAGCTTGGTGTTTAAGCTGATCGCATTGCTTCGCCATATCATGGACATCATTCCAAACACCGATTTTGCTTTGCCGATTCGGTTGGCAATGTCCTGTTCGGTTCCACCTTCGGTCGAGACAATACTCCCAAGATATTGGAAACTCTCTACTCTCTCTACCGGCTGTCCAGCAATGTTAACATGAGTAACTGAATTAGTGCCGAGGTTGATGATTTTGGTTTTGGCAGTATTAATCTTCAAACCCGCAACATTTGCCTCCCTCTCCACATTTGTTGTCATTTGGTGCAGCTCCATAATTCTATGTGAGAGTAAACAAACGTCGTCAGCGTAATCCAGATGTTTGAGTTGAGATGTAAGAGTCCAACGAATTCCTCCGTTTCCAGTAGATAAAGCTGCGCGAAGTACATCGCTAATCACCAACAAAAAAAGTATCGGCGATAGAATGCAACCTTGTCGTACCCCTCTTAGGATCTCGAATTCCTCTGACAGCTTTCCTCTATGCAGCACATGACATTTAGAGCCATCATAGGTTGCTTTAATAATAGCTATTAGTTTATCGGGTATACCTCTCCTGCGCAAGGCAAGCCAGATAAACTGTCTGTTGACACTGTCAAACGCCTTCTCAAAATCGATGAACAGCAGGTGCAGTGGTGACCGGAATTCAACGCACTGTTCAATAATGATCCGCAGGGTGTTTATGTGGTCTACACAGGAGGATCCAGTGCGGAAACCTGCTTGTTCGGCATCGAGTGTATCTTCCAGATGTTCCTTAATACGTTCAAGTACTACTTTGGCTATTACTTTTGCAACTGCAGGGAGAACGCAAATGCCTCTCCAGTTTTCGCACTCCATAAGACTACCTTTTTTAGGGAGCTTGACAATCATTCCCTTCTTCCACTCTTCGGGGAAACTTTCTACCTCCCAAGCTCTCTCTACAAGAGGATATAAAAGCTCAGCTGATGTCGTTGGAGCTGCACGCAGAAGCTCTGCGGGTATACCATCTAGTCCTACCGACTTGTTGTTCTTTAGTGCGTTAATCGCGGTAGCGATCTCGTCTTTACTGGGAGTTGAGGTGCGAATTCGGGAAATTGTTACTTCCGGCATTTCCGCTTGATTTAGGTGCATATCGTTAGCAAATACACGGTTAAGGACCGTAGAGAAATGCTCCTTCCATCGCTTGAGCTGATCCTCATCTGAAACGAGTACGGTACCATCTAGGCCTTTCACCGGATGTTGGCTAGAGCGGTGACCACCTGTCAGCTCTTTGGTGATTCTGTAAACGGTTCTGCTATCGCACCGGCTCGCTGCTTCCTCTGCTTCTGAGGCCAGGTTGTTAATATAGTTACGCTTGTCACGTCTTACACTACGCTGCACTTCTCTCATTTTTCTTCGATACATGGACTCTAGCTCGCTCCTCGCTACTGCTGGGATATCTACAATACGAGCTTTAAGTAGTTTACGTTCTTCAATCCGCCTCCAGGTATCTTCGGTAAGCCACGTGCTGTGCCTTGCCTGGCTTCTACCAACAATACTTTCCGCTCCAGATGTGAAAACATTTTTCACAGCCTTCCAATGTTCCTGGATGGTTGTCGGCAGTGAGCTGCTGATTGCTTCCACTCCTTGCGATAAATGATCCCTTAATTGTTGGCGTACTGAGGGGATCTTTAGCCGGTCGATGTTATACCTAGGCATTCGGATGATATTGCGGATTCTATGAACTGATGCAGTACGTAACTGGACAGTAGCTACCATAAGGTGATGATCACGTACCATACCCATGTCGGCTCCTCGTCTGTTTCGGACGTCTAACAGACAGCTCCTAAAACGTCTGCTGATCGCCACATGGTCGATTTGGTTGGATGATGATTGCCTGTCAGTTGACACCCAGCTGACCTTGTGGCAAGTCTTATGCTCAAACATGGTGCCTCCTATAACAAGGTTGTTGGTGTTGCAGAAATCAACAAATCTTTCACCATTGTCATTTCGTTCGCCGAGGCCGTGCTTCCCAATCACATGCTTGAGTCCTTCATTGTCGTTGCCAACCTTGGCATTCAAATCCCCCATCACGATGACGATATCTCCGTTCGGCGTTGCGTTGAATACTGCGTTTAGTTGATTGTAGAAGTTGTCCTTTTCATCCTCAGTCGAGGGATTCGTTGGGGCGTAGCACTGTATGATCGTGACGCGCCGTACTCTAGTCCGAAATCTGGCCGATATGATCCTATCACTATGCGGGTGCCAGGAAATTAGGCCTCTACGTGCTGTTGGCGTTAGCAGCAGACCCACTCCAGATTCACGAGTACTGCCGGAGGGTTTGCCAGAGTAGAGTAGCACAGTGTTACACGTTGGGGATTGGTACTCTCCCGCGTCGAACCATCTTACTTCACTCACTCCCAGTATGTCCAAATTATATCGAAGAAACTCACGTTCCAGTTGAAGAAATCTGGCATTATGAGGTCCTTCACTTCCAGAGTCAAGGAGCGTCCTCACATTCCAGAAACCAATCTTAGTCCGGGTACAATAGCCAAAAGTCGTCATTATTCGATCATTACTTATCCGAGGCGTTGTGTCAGTTTCCACAATACAATATAATACAATACAATACAATACAATACAATACAATACAATACAATACAATACAACAAAATACAATATAATACAATACAAAACAATACAATACAATACAATACAATACAATACAATACAATACAAAACAATACAATACAATACAATACAATATAATACAATACAATACAATACAATAGAATACAATACAATACAATACAATAAATTATATGGGAGCTCCCGGTCCTGGGGTTAGATTACTTCCAAATTTTAATAGAAAGTATTGTCATTGGGGATACTCATGTGTGCAAAGTTTGAATAAAATGGGGCTTTAAGAAGTGCGTTAAAACTTTATCGCAAGATTCCACCAGCCAGCCACCGATAGACAGACAACCGAAAGTCAATAAAGAGAATTACAAATTTTTAAAACGAAGCAAGCCCTTGAAAATATACTCTCGGCTTGCCTAATGAAGTTCAAGTTCTATAATAGAAATAAGCACAGAGCAATGCTCTATCATGGGTTCGTTAAAGTTTGAATATACCAGTAGACGCTTGTGAACTTCAATACCTTCCGAGCTTCGTAACATGTCCAAGCAGTGTATTACGCTCAGTGGAGATATCTGCTGGTAGTTAACATAAGTTCCTTTCCTACCTTTGCCAATTGATTGACTCGATTTGTTCTCATGCAGCTCTTTCACTTGCACCAGTTATCAATAGCTTTCTGATTATTTGCGAGAAGATTTCATTCTACATTTTCTTTAAGCTTGAATTTCTCCTTTATTGAGTTACTTTATGTCCTTCAGATTTACCCGTCCGTCCTGTTTTATATGTATGTGCGTCATAATATGGAACGCAACATCAGTGTTTGTTGTGCCTCAGTTTATGGAATGCAAAAATGTATTTATTTATATGCCAGTATTATGTTTCCCAAATACTCGTACATACGAAATTTCATTATCATACAATAATTTTTGCTACCATGCGATGCTATTCGTACAGCACAGTAAACTTGGGAGTAAAAACGCAAGAAATTTGATTAAATTTTATATGAGAATTCTTACAAATTCTGTATGTTATGCATTAACGAATATGATACCCCCGGAGGATGTACAAAATTGGTATACTCGATGCATGAAGCATATCCCGTATGTGTAGCAGAAATTGATGAAGCAGACAATAAGTAATAAAAGTTCACTTATACAAGAGTATCCAAGTAAAGCGCTCTCGAGGAGCGCCTTCTGTTTGGGAGATTAATTTTCAGTTGCAACATTTGATCAGACAATCAATCTTCGCTTGTTCTGTTGTTGGACATTGCTTTTTAAAAAACAAAAAATTTAAAAATTCCATGAATAATTTATGTGAAATGCATCAATGTGGATGGGGAGAATAAATTTAAAACATAAGTTATTCCAATGAAACTTTTCGGACCGCATCCACACAAGTGTAACAACGTAAAGTAGAAAGATACTAAAAAAAAACGATAGATGAATATCTATAGCTATTCCATTAAAAAAATTTAAATGTTTCCCGTGCATGCTGTGCAGTTCTGTGGCAAATAGAAATATGGGTCACTTTTTACATGCGCGTTAACTCTTCGTTTCGTTTTGGAAACTTCTTGATTGTTAGGAAATTCTCTTCGTGCAGTTTATAGATTTCGTTGTAAGTATTTTGTTACAATAACCGAGGCAGTAACCGTGGCATACAGATACTTGTAACTTATAGTTACGTGGCTGTGAATGCAATTACTTTGAGCGTGAAAGGATTTCTTATTGATTATCAATTTTTCGCATTTACAACGAAACTTTTAGAGAAGAAATCGATTTCCTAAACATTTAAGAACTAGGATTTTTTGTTTATACAAAGACTCATTGCCAAGGGAGGACTCCCTGAATGACTTGCGTAACGGCAATAAGTTGGGCTATACCCTTTATTAAAATTAATAATAAATCAATATATCAGATACGGTGGCAGCTAATGCTTACTTAGACCATTCGCGGTCATTTGTGTTACCACAGGATCTTATACCTTTCCTCTTTTTAGAAGATCCATTCAGAGCTCTTAATGAATCGAAGTATATCTCGCACTTTGCCGTTTTCGAGATCTGATAGGTTATTCATTAACCGCTTACCTAAGTGTTTGTGCCTTCTGTACATTAGTGCCGGACATGAGCAGAAAATATGATGATGAATTTCTTATTTATTATCAATTTTTCGCATTTACAACGAAACTTATAGAGAATAAATTCCTCCTCCTCCTCGTCCATGCAGCTTCTGCAGAAGTCATTATATTCGACACCCATCCTTCTCGCGTGTTTCCCTAGAAGGCAGTTTCCTGTCATTATCCCTACAACAGTTCTTAGTTCACGTCTTTGTAGGGAAATAAACGCAATTGAGCGCTTCAAGTCCAGCTTCGGCCAGATCTGTCTTGAAATATTACAAGTGTCGCTGTTTTCCCACCTTACATTTGTTACTGTTTCTACCTCTTTTCGAAGCTTAAATTTCAGTGTCGCGATAGTACTCCCTCTGACTTTCCGGTAGCAGCTGAAGAGACGTACCACGTATAGCTAACTCGTCCGCCCTGCAGTTACCCTCAATATCTGTGTGGTTTGGGACCCAAATGATCCTTATATTTAAATGCTCACTCATCTCGTTAAGAGAGGAGTGACAGCTCAATGCCATCTTAGATTTCAGCGATACTGCCTACAACGATTTTATGGCCGCATGACTGTCCAAATAAATGACGATCTTCTTTGAAGATAGTACATTATGCTTCAGCCAACTCATAACCTCTTCAATCGCTATCACCTCAGGCTGATATACGCTGCAGCGATCAGGTAGACGGACAGAGATGCTTACTTTCAGCTTGTCACAGAAGACTCCTGCTTCTACTTTACCATCTAGCTTAGAGCCATCCGTGAAAAACTGATTTGTTTCATTATCAGTTACTGATCCACTCTTCCAGTCTTCTCTGGAGGATATTGTTGTCCGAAAACCTTTTTGAAAGCATAACACTGATGTTATGCAATCAAGTTTCGTCAGCTCTTGTTTTAGCGATTTAGTTATGATGGAGTGCCTCTTTTGAAGACTTTTATACTGATTTACAGCTAACAGTTTCGTAGCTGTAATTGCCGCTTTCTGTTTGCCAAATATTTGTAGTGAGATAAGGTGGAGCATAACATCTAGAGCGCGAGTGTGTTTAGATCTCAGCGCCCCGCTTATAAGCATACATGCCGCTCTTTGTACCTTCCTCAATATACTTTTATACGTGGTGTTTTCCATAGCTGACCACTATACGCTTACCCCTTACAGTAGTATTGGTCTCACTAGCGAAGTGTAGAGCCAGTGTACCAGCTTTGGTTTCAAACCCCATTTTTTACCAATGGCGTTCTTGCATGAGTATAAAGCAGTATTCGCTTTATGTTTCAGTGTTGACAGTTTTCTGTCCAAAATCCCAAGAAATCTTGCTTTATCAGAAAAAACTAAGGGGGTACCATTTTTTGCTGGCGGATCAACTTTTGGAATTATATATTTCCTGGTTAAAAGGACAAGCTCTGTCTTATTCGGGTTGGTGCCCAGACCGCTTTTATTTGCCCATTCTTTAAGGATAAAGAGGGCATTTTGCATAACCTCCTTTATCGTTCTGAGGTATTTTGATAGCCACCGCTACATCATCAGCATATGCTACCACTTTTATCCCTTCTACTTCCAGTTTCAACAGTAATATGTTTATTACTATATTCCAGAGGAGAGGGGATAATACCCCTCCTTGCAGTGTTTTTCTTACTGCCTCTTTAAGATGGACCCCCAGCTCTGCACTAATATTCCTTCCAAGAAGCATAGTATTAAATAGTCTGCTTAGAGGGTAGTCCACCTCTTGGTCTGACAGTCCTTTACAGATTGCCTCTGTTTTAACATTATTGAACGCACCCTCGATGTCCAAGAATACAACAAGTGTATACTGATGGGAGTATATTGATTTCTCAATTGTGCTTACTAAGGTGTGTAAGGCTGTGTCCACAGACTTCTCCTTGCAGTAAGCATGTTGGGACTTTGCCCAACTGCTAGGTTTTACCTTAGCCCTTATATAAACATCTATCAGTCTTTCCAGAGTTTTCAGAAGAAAGGATGATGGAGTTATAGGCCTCAGGTCTTTTGGGTAGCCATGTGAGCTTTTTCCCGCCTTCGGTATAAAAACTACCTTGACTTCCTTCCAAGCTTTATTTGGCCTGTGAAAATTGCTTCTAACCATGGGAGTATCCACTCCGAGTTATTCTGAATCTCCGCAGGGATTATCTCACCTGGGCCAGCCGATTAAAAGGGTTTGAAACCGCTTATCGCCCACTGGATTCGCGTTTTGTTCGCGATCCCTTTCGTCTGAACCGAGTGAGAATCCAAATGTTGCCTACTCATTTCTGAGTCACACACCGGAGTTGAGTCACGAAAGTGAGTCTCAATGAGCAGTTACAACGTTTCTGATACTGATACAAAAATAAAAATATTTGTATTTTTTTTTATATTTATAATTTATAAACAGCTTATGAGCACTTCATCCTTCAGGAAGTTCTTAACGGCTAATTTGAAGGCCTGCAGATTATAAGATTCGGGAAACACGGGAAACATGGGAAACATCGACGAGACTCTCGAAAAAAAGGAGGATTTAAAGTGTTGGGTTCTACATGAAAAAAGTTTAAAGGCAAATCTATGTTGATTGGACCTTAAACGTGTGTTTACGTTGCTGACATAAGGACCTGGAACTATAGGACGGATTTCTAAAGCACATATACCGTAGTAAAATTTTTAGAAAACAGATAAAGCTCCTACATTTCGTCTGTGCTCCAAAGTATCAAGAGACAAGAGTAATGGTTACATCGTTTATCAAACGGATAACCCTATTCTGATTCCATCAAGATAAAGCAAATGCGTTCTTGGAGCCCTACCTCACACATACGAATTAAATTCTAAAATTGGTCTAATATAAGATTTATATAATCAGAGGGAGTAAAGTAGAACTTACAACGTCTTATGAAGCCCAAACATTGGCTAGCTCTTTTTGAAATTTCATAAATATGTTCCTTCCAGGAAAGATCACTTGATACTTTTAAGCCTAACAACTTAAGTGAATCTGATCTCACAATAGGGACACCATTAACAACAGGTGGAACGTAACCTTGAAAGACAGGAATTTATTTGGGTTAAATTCGACTCTGCCAAAACTGCCAAACTGGATGGACGGCCCGAAATCGGGACCGGTGGAGAGACTTTTTGCGGGAGGCCAGGACCGGACCCCGGTTGCAGAGCGAAATATGATGATGATGATGAATTCTACTCTATTAGAATTGCCTCAATCGAGAATGACTTGAATATTCGACAGAATAGTCAAATTCATTAATTCACGCGAACCAATCAAGCGAGAATTGCATTCTTTTTGACTGACAAACTCAATGGAAGTCGATAGCGTTGTATCATCAGCAAATGAATGGATATCACAGGTTGTAGAAAACAACAGGTCGTTTATATCAAGAAGAGCGTGGGCGACAAGAATGACCCTTGAGGCACGCCAGCATTGATCCCATGTGTAGCTTTCTTACGTTTCCATAAATAATCTCCAATCCATGCAATGAGAGAGGTGTGTAAGTGTCGGTGGAATATTTCAATAAATTTTTAACCCACTTCACAAAGCCCGATTTTATTGAAATTTGCGCATAAGTGTATTTCCGTCGGCAACACTTTCTATTAATTTTTTTGTGATTGGGTCGTTTTCTCCAATACAAAATTTTTAACATCATGCCATATAGCGGCAACAAATTACGCCATACTATAATGAATGTGTGCCTGTGACCAGCGCTGCTTTACGTTTTGAACCACAAAATCAGGCATTGCTTCGCATGTGTTTTTATTTTTTACTATTTATATTTATATATGAAAATTTTAAATATTTTTACTTGTTTTTTAATAATCGTTAAACAATGTTCACGAGTATCTTGCTTCTTCACCATACAATGTACCTCCTTTCATCACAGTGCAGATGAGGTATTCAATGCATTTTAAAAACTCTCAACACCGCATGTCACACCGGTTGCGAAAAAAGCTTTTTCTCAAAAACATTGCAAAAGTGAACCCAGCCGCCGCCGGATGGTAGTTGGTCGTAGGTCACTTTCAGTTCATCCCTCATGGAGCAGATAATTCAGTTCTATTGGAGCTTTTGCCGAATCAGGTTCTTTCCAGCCAAGCGCATCTTGCTGTGTAACGTGACGTGATGCTTGAGGAATTATAAGGAAATAGAAGTATACTTCGTTTTCGTAATGTGATGTGTCGCGCTCTCCCATCTATGTAATTGTATGCGATTTGAAGTTTTCAAGATTCTAATTAAAGGTGATAATTGCGAGGGTTTTTTTTCTGTCGTTGTAATCCAGTGGCATCACTTGTATCTACTAATGATCTATGAAATTTCATTCCGTAAACTGCAAGAATTTTGAATTCGTTGATCTGTTGACAGAAATCCGATTGAAGTGCATAAGTGTGCGTGTGATTATATAGTTTTTAACCTAAGAATTTTGCAATTTTTTAGAAAAAATCATTCGTTAATTGTATTTCTGTCTCTTCTTTATCTTACTGTGCCAAATCTATTAACCTAGCATGGGAAAAGCAATTAAGAAAGTGTAAAGTGTGCCTTAGGTGTTCGATGCAATTACTACTGAAACTTCAATTTCATATAACCAAGTTCAAAACACGCAATGCAGTAAGGCCCTTCTTAATAATCTTCATCACTAAACACGGACACAATGTGATGTTTCCTCGTCGAGCCACCGTATGTTGCCGCGTCCTCGTTGTGTAACAGAAGTTGCGTGTGCTTCGCAATTTCTGATTCAGTTCGCTTAGCGCAAAATTAACAATGGTGGTCACCACAAATATATTAATGATGACCATTCATTTTAAGTTATATTTATATTGGACGAAATTCCTTAGATGAAATAAAAATGCACTCACAAATGCATACGCACGAATAACATAAAAAATTGCAATTCTTTTTTTTGGTTTCTTCTTATTATCTGCAGATTGTTTTTGACTTGGAATTAAATTATAAAATCGATAAAGATAAATCAAAATTTTAACTTTGTCCAAAGAAAATTTTTTATTTGTGATCTCAATATCAAGACAGAATTTCATAGCCTGCGCTGTTCGCAGCGTTTTAAGGAGATGAAAAGTGGTTTAGACCTTACATCACTTCCCACTCAATAACTCTTGAGCACATCAAGTCACAGTGACAGTTGGGTTTATGTCAGTTTCCTATTTTAAAGCCCGTCAACAAATCGTTCGAAGAATTCTTCGCTCGAAACGAATAAAGATATCTTCATCCGCCTTAGAGAGAATTGATGTTTTAGTGCCATAGAACTGGGATGCTTAAGGACTTCTTAGTTTGGTCCAAGTGATAGTTAACTACTTGATTGCCTTCTTAGATGTTATCTAGAGTGGTTTTTTATTCAATTTCTGATCTGCTGCTATCACATATTATAGCAGTTCCTAGGTAGACAAATTCCCAAAGTTACAGCTGTCTACTATGACGTTCTGACAAATACGTCGATATTGGGTCTCCATTTTTGTTGACAGCAAATACTTTATCTTGCCTTAGTAAGTCTCATTCCATTTTCGCTGCTTTTATCACAATGCGGCTAGTTATGATCAGTTAGCGCACGCTGGGTTCCAGAATTGATATCGATGTTGGAATGTTGCAATCCTCACTTCATTTTGGTCAGATGGTTAGAAATTTTGGCTGTCATCGTCCAGGTTGAATGTTGATCTTCATCACCGTTTAAAAGTCCACAGAAGTGATCTTCCTGTGTTCTCAGCACAGACTATAATTCCAATAGAAGGTTTACTTCCGTACCTCGACAGGTTTCTGTTTGAGTTTTAAGCGCTTACATGTTATTTTTACCATTTGATAAAACTGGCGAGCGTTATTCCTTGAGTAGCATCTCTCACTATCTTTGATCGGGTAAGATTCTTGCTTTTTTCGTTTCACAAAGGTAGTGTTTCCCTTACCTTTTCTGCTCATAAAGCTCAAAAGCTTTTTGCAGCATACCTCTAAGTATGTCTCTTGTCCACATGCGTCTGTCTACATTCTTCAACGCACCAGGGGCTTCTTTGCGTTCGACGTAATATTTTCTGGCAGTAGTTCTCCCTTGCTTGAGCGTATATGAGCTTGTATATGGTATGTAGTGATTCGCATCAATGTTGACTACTTGGACATTTAAAATACTAGAGACATGGTTGACGGTATTGATCCGGAGACCATCTGAAGCCCCAATCTGAAAATTAAGACGAAAAAGCCATGTGCTTGATAGAGTGACATATCTCACTAAAGACAATCAGCCCTAATCAGTTTCCAGAAGGGGTTTTCTATGCTCCGACAGTGTTACCAAAGATATCATCCCATTAAAACAATCTTAGTGTAATAATTTTGAACGTTGCTAGGTGCGTTTCGTTCGAAAGTTCGTAGAACAAATCTTTATTGTTGTCTACTATTTCATTTGTAGGGGCGTGAGCACATGCTATGCTGATGTTGTCAAATTTTAACCTTAATGCGGATTGTTACAATACGTATGTGCGTCGAAAGCTTATCCAAACCTACCGCTTACAACAAAACTGTATCCGAATGAACGCTATGTCTATTCTTCATAGTAGTCACCTTAACAGTTATCACAGATTTTCATCCCTTTTTTGCCTGACCCATTCCATCGCACTTCCTGTGCGATAGTTATGACAGCTTTGTATCTGACTGTGGCTAAGCTAATTTTACTACTAGTCGCGTTGTATTGAGAGTGTGATAATTTCATTTCCAGATTTAGTAGTTTTTGTCCTTATTTTGTTTTGCAGTGCAGTTATTAGTGAACCTGTCCATACTCGTCGGTTGTACTGTAAAAAAACTTTTTTTTTTCCTGTGGTTAAGTTGTCAACCCTACGTGCAATCCCAACCTGGAAGGTGAGGTCTGTTAATGTTCCCTTTGGTCAAAAGAAGCCCGTTATACCTTTCCTTAGATGGTCTGAAGCTACGAATAACTCCATGTAACCCAAATAACATATTAACTAAGTCGCTCATCTTTGCTAAAACCTGGCACGTCACCCTTGACTCTAACTGGGGAATTCCTCCGTTGCCGCCTTATATTTTGGTAGTGCCTTTGTGGGAACACTCCTTCACTGCAGGATAATTGGTAGCTATCTAGATGTTCGCTGTCGTCTTGGTCTAAGATTGTGCACAGACGGCATAAAGTTGCTTACAAAAATTTCCCATTAAAATGTTTCCTAGAAGTTGGAGTTTACCTTTTGGAATGGAATCTGCTCTACTGGACCATAAAATTTCTTATTAAAATTGATTGATTGATTAATTAAAAGTAATTGATTACTTAAAGTATGGTGATTTTATGGACCTCGATCCATAGCTCGATCTACCTAGTGTTTTGGTATACAGTAATCCCCGTTTAATTGAGTCCCACTTAAGTGCGTTTCTTGCTTAATTGCGTTTAAAATCAAGCATACAAAATATACTGAACTTTTCCCGTTTAATTGCGCCCCGCTTAATTGCGTTGTCTTCTTCTCTGACTTTTTCTAAAATAAAAAATTGAGCAAATGTGAGCTCACTCAACTGTGTAAGAAATTTGGATGGTCAAAGTCAACAGTTTTATACAACAAAAGCATCCTTTGGACAAATCCAAAACATGTAGCATAAAATCCAAGCGGGGCAGAAAAGGAGCATGCAGTAAATTGGAGCGTGCAATTTATGAGAGCCTCGGCTGCTGCTGTATCTGGCTGAATGGCAAAACAATTTGCCATTCAAATGAACGAAGACTTCAATCCAACTGCAGGCTGGTAGTGGGGCATGACACACCTTTTTAAAAACTTTTATTCAACTTGACGCCTTTCTGTCTGTATATGACTACCTAAAGACTATCTAGAGATCTGAAATTTTGTAAGTGTCCAAAACAGCATTTTTTATATTCCGCGTATGACGAGTGTCGCGTGTGGCACGTGTGAAGGGTTGATATTTTTTGTTTTGACTTCTTTAGGTACTTTTTAACCACCTTCCGACCAAGAGAGCTGAAATTTTGAGAGAGTCCAAAATAGCATTTTTTATACTAGACATATGACGCGTGTCACGTGTGGCGCGTGTGATGGGTTTAATTTTTTTTTTACTTGTTTGAGGTCCTTTTTAACCACCTTCGACATAACCTAGAGAGCTGCAATTTTGTGAGTGCCTAAGTCCAATATAGCATTGTTTATATTCCGTGTATGAAGCGTGTCGCGTTTTGCGTGTGGCTTGTGTGATGATTTGAAATCGCGCCATTTTCTCGTTTTTTTGAGGTCTTTTTTAACCACCTTTCGCACAACCTAGAGGACTAAAATTTTGTGAGCAGCTCAATGTCCGGGGCCAAATTTGATATACCACGTTTAATGCGTGTCGCGTGTGACGCGTGTGAAGCGTGGAAAAAAGAAAATTCTTTGAAATAGTCTCGACCTTAAAAACAGATATTTTGCCGATTATTACCACACACGCCACAGTCGACACACGACATGCGAGCATTGACCTGCTCACATGCGAAACGCGACGCACGTCACAAGCCAAATATAAAAAAATGCTGTTTTGAACTTAAGCAATCACAAAATTTCAACTCTCTAGATCGTGTGTAAGGTGCTTAAAAAGGACATCAAAAAGTCGAGAAAAAAAATGTAAACCTATCACACGCGCCACACGCGACACTCTTCAGACGCGGAATATAAAAAATGCTATTTTGGACGACACTCAAAAAATTTCAGCGGTCTAGGTCGTGTGGAAGGTGGTTAAAATGGACCTCAAATTTCTCAAAAACACAGACAAAAAGGGGCCAAGTTAAATAAAAGTTTTTAAAAACCCCATAACCGCCATCGCAACAATAAATGCAATTAAGCGAGATTTTCTTAATTGATCCAGTGACGTAATTAGGCAGGGTTTCTCTAATTGGGTTTCTCGGTTATGTGCGTCAAACTTTGTGCATTTTTTGGTCGACGCAATTAACCGGGGATTACAGTATTTCCTTTTTATGAGTATGGCCGCGAAATGGGTGACACAACCTCTGGAACCTTTAGAAATTTAGAAATCTCGGCTACACAATAACCGGTTCTGAAAAGTAAAACAGCTGAATTTATATTTGGAAAGGGGAAACTCTATCAATATAGAGATAGAACCAAAGAGATAGCTTTTTCATTCTCACTTGAAAAAAATACAGAGTGACTTCTCAATTGAATCAGCGAAGCAGCACCAAATTCGCCCCATAACCAAGTAAAGTGTCTTTTGAAGCTTCAAAGATAGTTATGCAACCCTAACAAAACATCCCTCGCAAAACAAAAATTTCACATAAATTACTCCTCGACTTTATCACAAATGAAAAGTTCTGGAAAACATCCTTTTCTGAAGAGTATATGACTTTTGTTTTCGCCTTGATCTGGGTCTGCTTCTCTATGTGCATCCTTTTTATTAAAATTTGAATTTTTATCAGAAACATCGATCTAATCGCACACTTGCGAAAATACGAGTATTGTAAGGTGTAGGTACCTGATCATTGGTATTTTTTTTTTCAACTTTTATACACTTTTTGTTTCTATTAAGGATTCCAATGTGAACAAAACAAAAAAAAAGAGTCTGCCAAACAAACAGAAGTGGAAATTTTATGTAGGCGAGTACCATCGAAATAAAAAAAAAAGTGTTTGTGTTCGTGTTCATGTTCGCGTTAGTGCGTGTGAGTGCCCATAAACGTTCTTACACTAATTGTCTGTAATTCTTTATCCACAAAATTCTTCGCGCTTCTCCCACATTTAAGATACGACGAACATAAAATAATTTTCAGCAAAGTATCCGTCTATTGTAAGTGGATGGCAACGCGTTGGAAAAATCCTGGGGAAACATTCAAACGTACGCTCGTTGGTGAATGCAATAAAAGTAAATTGACCTAAATTCTTATAAAAAGTTTAAGAGAGGATGCGAGCGACTGTACGTGCACAAGTGGATGTCATACACAATTCCAGCCACATTCGAGTTCCTGGCCCAAAGTCATTCGCCCTCCTCACCACCTTCTTGAAAATTCTGGAAAAATGTTAAGTCTTCTAAGAGTGCAAATCCCTGTTGAAGAATAAGATGCTTTTGGATTAGAAAAAAGGATTCTTCCCATACCGCAGAAGCAACTCTTTTTCAAGAAAAAACTGAACTGACAAGAAAACACAAAAGGAGAAGGAAGAGATATTTGAAACACGCTTTGGGTTAGGCTTTGCTTCCCTAATCCTATTGCTTTTTCTAGCTCCTAATCCGCTTTCCTTTAACCAAATGAAATTATCGCTACTTGATTTGTTAAAAGGATTACAAAGTGTTCAAGGAAGATTATAAAAAGCACTTAACTGGGTAAGAGTATTAACCCATATCAACCCAGAGACTGTTCTGTAAGTGCTCATCCGCGTCGTTCTGTTCTACGTTTAATTATTTTGAATATATGTCGGATTTCCGTAATTAAAACGAAAAAGGCTAAAAAATACAAAATTATTGATCGCTGTGAGTGATTGAATCGCTAAAGTAATTGAAGCTGCGGTTTTATCCTTCTGATTACACAGAAAAGTGGAACTAGAAATTTAGTTGGTTAGACATATCGACAAAGCAACACACCAACTACAACTGCACCCGAAAACCACCATCAGTCACCATGAATGCTGCACAAAGTGGTGGACATGCAAGCTCCTCATCGAAAGGTTCCCAAATGGAGGTAATTATATTCAATTCAATTTGTTTGTTTGTTGTATGATTCCATCTGTAATATGTTTATTTCTGTTCCACCTCTACAATAATTGGATTCGAACCAAATTTGAATTTACACTCACTATTCTGCCTATTTATTTAGTATGTAACATGTGATTAATTTCGATTTTACTCCAAAATTCAATTATTTTTTACGATGCTCGGTATTTGTTCATTAAAATCGAAAACGAAACCTGATAAGTAGTTTTGTGTATCCCTATTTGTGCTTAACAAAGAAAAGCAGTAGAGTAACACGAAAGGATACTAGGAAAATATGAAAATCTTTTTATCTTTATTCTCTTTATTTCCTTAGTATAGTGTTGATTATGAACATGAACATATAATTAACTTTGCACTAATTACATAGGCAAACTAGTTTTACAACAAACCAAGTTAAAAAATCTCATTCTGTGCCCACCAATTGACGCCTTCTGAAGATATTGTACCTGCAAAATAGACAATTCAGTCATTTTGCAACGAAAATATTCGAAAAGAATCATCTCTTTACTTTAAGTTCTTAAATATTTTGTTCTTATAAATATGCCAAATTTGGTTAAAAGACAAGGCCCATAAATCCTACGACTGACGCATTCATAAAAATATGACAAGTAAGCACATAATATAACATAACATAACATAACTTAATTAAAATTCATCTGGTTTTATCAAATGTACAAGTTAAGAAATAGTAAAATAATATTTGGTAAGATATCCTCAGATATTCTGGATATAGATGTAGTAATAACTAACGAGTAACTCATTAGTATCCATATATTCAACTAGTATACAAAGATATAGAGTATCTATGACGATGATAGTTCTGATTATGGTGATGACGATGATCCGATAATCTCTAGCTGGGGGCCAATGATCTCGGTTAGATTTTCCATTGTACTTTGTTCATTGTTTTAACGATTTTGGGACTCAATAGTGACTGTCACTCTACAGGTGTTCAGGTGCCTTAGTTTTGAAAAGGGGTCGATTGTGTGCCATTCGCGGCTTCGTTGTTAGTTTTCGTTACCTCATCTAATAAAAGTAAGCCTGAGCGACTACCTATTTCGGGGTGCGGTCCACATTATGCTTGAAATTTAAATCTATAAAGAGTGTATATAGGAAGGAGTTAAACATTTTGCATTTTTAATTAATATTCTGAGCGTTAAACAGTGCCTGATAGTTGCCTGATAGTGTTGGCAATTCGCGAGAGCCATTACAAAATAATAGGTGCGAGCAGTTTCTGTACAGTGCTAAGGAGAGTGATGTCACAACAGTGCTTACACTTTTTCTTTATAATCTATAATACATTGAGGGATTATTTATCAGGATGAGAGGTAAGAAACAAGTTAATACTGTTCGCGGAACCATTTGCAACGTATTGTATTTTGTAGGCTCATTTCTAAGGTAAGGTGATTAAACTCAGCGAATATCTCAACATCCCTTCCGTCGGGTGTGGTCAGGCCATAATAGCGGAGTCACCCAGAATTGTGTACATTGAAATCGCCCGACATAACGATTTTAGTGTTGTTATCATTTGTGACAGTTCTTGCAGTGAATCAAACTCATTACGAGTTGAAACACTGTCTAAGCTGGGGCTTCTAAGGGCGACTTTTCTGGAAGGCTGTTTACGGACATGTAGTCCATGTCTCTTGACGGGACAACGTCTCACTATAAGGGGGTGCATGTTCAAAAAGTATAACGTTACACTGTTAAGTGAGACACTGTTATGCTCACACTGTTAAGTAAGACACTGTTGTGAGACACTGCTATGTGAGCCACTGTTATGACACATTGTTAAGTGAGACACTGAATGCCACAATGTTAAGTGAGCCACTGTTAAATGTCACTAGAACTAAGCCATTTCTCAATCGATTCGTATGAAATTCGGAATGTAGGACTAAGATGTGACTATAAGACTTCTACTTATTGAATTTCTGGAATATGATCTTGAATTTCTGGAACAAAGCAATTTCTCAAACGATTCGCATGAAATTCGGAATATAGGATTAAGATACGACTATAAGACTTGCTCCTATGGAAATTCTGGAATATGATCATTATAGTCTGGAATTTCTGGAACAAAGCAATTTTTCAAGCGATTTGCATGAAATGCGGAACGTAGGACTAAGATGCGACTATAAGATTTCTTTCTATGGAAATTCTGCGCTTTTTTAAAGACTAGGAACAGAGGAACAGTGTTTCAACAGCCTTTCCAAGACTACACTAAAGAAGTCAGGATTGGGGAGAAGTCAATGTTGTCAGAGTCGGCTTTTTCATTTTGGAGGCATTTAATTGCTAAAATTTTTTATGATGGCACTGCCCCCGAAATTTTCCTGCTCACTTATCGGTTGGTACTTCTGTCGTTTGTAGTCTCAATGTAGTTTTCACAAGCTATGCTCTCGAAATTATGTTTCCATCTGTTTATCACAGCCTATTATGATGTTTTTTTTACTTGCCAACCTTGTCTTGTCTACCTGGCTGGTAGACCTAAATTATATACCACACCGCCCAGAGTTACCAATTCTCTGCAACATGTGTAACCTGAACACAAGAGAAGATGTATTCCATTTCTTTGCCATTTGTCCAATTCTAAGAGAAATTCGACTAGGAATATTTGGATCAACTACTCTGGATGAAGAAGACACAATAAGCATTTTAAACGGACAGAGAGGTTGGGATATATTATATAAATATGCACGGATTGCCCTTGGTTTAAAATGGCAGCTGTATTTTGTACCGCATTTTAACGATGGACCTAACAGCTTTTCATCGCTACGTTGTTTTCATGCACTGCTTCTTCGGAGAGCAGAGTACCTTGATCTCAGTTCTGCTTCTCTTATAGTTGGTTTTTTATCCTTTTATTTGTCAACTTTATCTCAGGTCCGGCCTGAGAACAAATTATTCCTTTCTTTGGAAGTAATTCCCATGTATATATGTTTAAAAGTATTCCATTTAATTTTGCTTTGTATTACGAGTTAAACAATTGGGCTTAAAAAAAAAACATTTGAAAACATTAAGCAAATTTACTTCTGTCAGGACTCTGTTCATCGCTAAATCCTTCTTGTTGATAATTTATGCAAACTGACACGCGGTGATTCGCTTAAATTAGTAACTTTTTTTATAAGGGGATTGCAACCTCATAATGCTAAGAACAGCGTTCGGAATACACATATGTCTTAAATGACTGAAGATCATACACATGAAACTAATAATTAATTTTAATTTAACGCCCATGTTGTGCCTAAAAATCCCTTAAGCGTGTATACGATTTATAGAAAGTCAATTATAGTCGTGTTAAGGAGACTAATTGCTAAACAGTCGTTGCAGTTGGTCTCGGTTTTTGTGCATCAAGCAAACAATGTTCGGATTCCATTTGTCAGACATTCTTTGATCTGACTAATTTTTAGAGATAAGCTGATGCACTATAACAAATCTTTTAAAAACCTCGTTCGGAGGTTCGGAGGATTGCAATAATTCTCATTTCATAATGGTCAGTTAGACGAAAATGTTAGCTCCTTTCATCGAGGTTGAATGGATTGTTTTGCAGGAGAGCGGTTTTTCGATCCTTATCGCCATTTAATTGTTGACAGAAGTGGAATTTCGATTTTCTCAACACTGATGGTGATTCTAGTGCAGGGTCTCCATCCTCTTTCATCACGAAAGGTCCACCTAGAGCAAGATATTATCGAACATTGCAATTTGATGTTTTGTTTGGCACTCCTTTATCGCTATGTCCACAAACGTTGCTCGTGTGAAAATGCACATTGGCATTCCTATTTTTCACCGATACCGACCCCATACGCATCTTTGGGTATTCTGGTAAATTCCTCCAGTCCAAACACTACATTCTGCAGTCATATCCTGTATTTTTTCCTTTACCATTCCAATCCACTTACTGTTCACTATAGAATTGAACATTGCAAACAAAAAATTCAATCACCGCTTAACTGTGATAGTTGTGCGATGGTGATGGTTCTGCTACTGGGTCGGTGTAGCTGCACAAAATTTAAGGCACGTTCACTTCTACTCGTATTTTCTCTTTATGCTTAGTTCTGCTATTGACTTATTGTATAGATAACATCCAAATCAACAAGCAAATTTTCTGCAGTTGCAGTGGAGTTGATTTGTAAATATGTCCTGCCTTTGATGCTCTCGATTGCGCGTCTCCACCATTGACACAATAAAAGAAATAATTTTCCCATCATGCTTAATAACTGACCGGAAAACGAAAACACAACGAAGATATTCATTGGAGGATTTCTTAATTAAACGCGGCGCGGAAAGCAAAAAGCGAATTTCCTTCAGTTGCATCAAAGTCTGTTCTCGACTGTTTAAGCCAGAAATACACACAAAACAAACCATTTCTGAGATTAAACGAAAAATAGATGATGCCGTAGTATTTATTTACACACTGTGCACAATTTGCTGCTGCTCTGTCCACAGAAGACCAGTAGTCATGGGGGAAAAAGTTTTCCGCGTCCTCCATCCGGATGTCTTTCCACTTTGCCGTTGATTTCACTGAGGAGCTTAAACCTGACACATGGTTGCCACTGGCGTGCTTTATAATTTCCTCATACTTTTAATTGCTTTTTGTGACGTTGGTGGCTGTTGTTGCAAATCACTTTGTGCACTCACATGACGGGATGGACAAATGCCAAGTTTTGTTTTCAAATAAAAAGTCTAAACAAAAACTTACAGTGCGAAATTTAATTAACAAATTAAGAATCTTTTTGAGGCAAAAGAAATCTTTGACATTTAGGCAAATTCTCCCATTGTCCCATGGGATTAAATATTTCGTCCCTATTGGCTTTTACAAATATCAGTTAAAGATACCCAGACGAGAAAATCACCCCCATTGCATTAAGTATTTGTGTGCATTACACATAACTACAGTTACACACAGCGGTTCTTTAAGCGTTATTTGCAAGAAAACACTACGTGATTTGAACACGAAATATGTAGTTCTCACAACTCCAATGTTTCAGTGACCCATATTTGATGTACCTTCATATATTTCTGTAGTAATTCTAAGCCTAAAGAACAGGCGAAACGATTTATCAATGGATTAGGGCCAGTTGTTTGCTCATAGTCGTGCTTACAGGGAATGCAAGACCATTTTATGACAGGGGATTATATAGTTGAGTAAGTTGTACAGTACTGGTGATGGGGTATGGCCGACATTAAACCCTAAGGATAAGCGGGGTGACCTCCCGGCTAATCTGTACGAGTGGTATCATGGAGTTGTCATACTATGCCGGTTGTGCAGGAGACTTGGGACTCTGCCAACAAAATATTGCGGATATGTTATTTTATATTTTCTTATATAGTTGTAAGTAGAATCAAGTATTTTAAAGAAAAATAAAATAATTAAAATAATATAATATTATATTCACTTTTCCTTAAAAATATATTATAATTTTTGAAATAATACAAAAAAAATTATATAGAATTAACCCTAGTATAGGAATGCTTGTGGGCGCCGTGGCTCGGTGGAAATGTGCGTGGCTACTGAGCAGGAAGTTCGTGGTTCGAATCCCAGTTACACCAAAAATATATTTAACGGTGTCCCACCTCAACGAATGGGTGATAAACGTTCCGAGAGTAATAACTTGTCACGGAAAGCTTCTCAATTCGGCGTTCAGAGTCTCGGATAACTTTCTCCAACGCCATGTTGAAGAGGACACAGGCCAGCCCATTCCATTGTAGGAGCTCGTTATAGATGATGAATGGGCTTGATAGTGAACCGGATATTTTTACTTGACTTACAACAGTGGTCATGGTCAACTTACATAGTCGTGACAGTTTATTTGGGATGCCAAATTCTTTCATGGCTTTATAAAGTTCTACTCCGGCTATGCTATCATAGACGGCTTTAAAGTCAATAAAAACATGTTGTAGTGAGTTTTGAAACTCTAGACATATTTCCATCACCTGCCTAGGGGTGTAAATCTGATCAGTTGTGGATTTGCCTGATGTCACACTGATATGGACCAATAATGGCTTTTTGGATATTTTTACGCGCAAACCTTGTACTCGCAACGACCAAATTATTGCTTGCTGCCATCTCTATGACTCTTTGTCGATTGTCATTACTGTTCTCGTGTAAGCTATGGGTGCCAATGTACTGCTTGAATACTGGCTCCCTACCTATTTTGGCATTCATATCCCCCAGAATTATTTTTACATCATACTGAGGACAGGCATGGAGTTCCCGTTCCGACTGATTCAAAGAATTATAAGTTTGTCAGACGTTCGCGAGAGGTAGGACACCGAGAAAATTAATTTTGGTGTTAGTGTGATTCGAATCACGAGCCTTCTGCTCAGAAGCTATGCACTTATCCACTAAACCACGGCGCCATTGGCCCTCTTTATTTCAAGGTATCGAAAAATAATATTAGTAGTTTCTTTCTGAAATCCGACACTACGCAGAAAGTAAAAAATTCGACAATTAGTTATATAAAAAATAGTTTTTTACATTTTCTGTACTGACAGGCATTGTTTGTATTTATGCGGTGTGAGGGTATGAGGGTAAATTTATCTTTCGACCACCAACATTAATTTGCGAAAAGCCTGAATAAATAGAATTTGTGAAACCGCAGTCGGTTGCGGCTGCTCACCATTTCAAACTGATGCACAATGCATCGCTGTTCCGGCAACCGTAATTCAATTGATGGTTTTTTAAATATTCATTGTAAAAGTAATAAATTAATAAAGGGTAAATGAGAAACGTGGTATTTTTGATGTTTATTGCTGGCGGTACAAATTATTTACGATGCTCTTGACTTGATGTTCAGCAGGCCAGGACCGGACTCCGTCAAATACAATGATGATGACTGAAAGTTGTTCCTCTATTCGATCACTTGGTAACTGTCAAAGTTTCCTTTTATTTTTATGGTTTAGTAATAGTAGATTTTAAAAACTTTATGTACATATTCTTAATGTAGAGTTTTTAAGAAATTATTTACTCGAAAAAATTTACTTCCAAAAACATAACCAAAAAGTTAAAGAGGTAAATAATAAAATCGTTCGGAATTTCCTTAATTCTATTGGTGAACTGCTAAAAAATGTATAATCCTACTTGAGCACTTGATTGAGGCCACTTGAAAAATATAAAAAAAAGGAAAAAAAATAAAGAAATGTTTACATTTTTGTGTTTTTAAATTTTTTTAAATTATTATTTTTTAATGAGTATTCCCGCCAGTTGTTGACATTAGTTTATTAAGACGGGTTGAAATTAAAAACATACTCTTGTTTTTTTTTTAAATAATCAAGCGAAATTTCCTCCAAGGCATTACGATAAGCTTCGATTAGAGCGTCCTTATCTTTAGATTGTCTACCGGCTTCAAAAACTTTTCGAGCTAGTTGCAGACAAACGTTTTCAATGATGTTTAGGTTAATACAGTTCCATATTTTCCGACGAAAATGCCCTGAAAGTATGGTAGGTAGCGTTGCCTTCTTGGATCATCTATGATATAGTTCAAAAAATTTTAATATTAAAGATTAATGTAAGCTAGCTACAGAACGAAAGTGTGTTGGGTAACGAGTTATACAATAATCTCATAGACTAAGATGAATAAAAAGATAAACATTAGTAACCTGGATAAAGAAATCAGCATGAGAAAAGAATCTCCTTCATGAATTCGTACAATAAAGAAAGCGAGGAACGTACCGCGCACCTATGATATTTTCCAAGAATCTGCGATATGAAGCGTTCCACATACTGCAAAGACAAAGAGGCTAATCTGATTGCCGGTATTAAAGGCGTCTTGGAGGGATAAGAAAAGCACCTTCATAAGTTGCGAAATGGGTAGCTAAATAAAGAATTGGAGGCTTCACCAGTGACTGACTACTACCTTATGCTACCACTACTAATCAAAGACAAAGTTAGCACAGCGAAAAAAAATCCTTCAGGATCAGATTGTATCTCAGCGAAGCGGATTAAATCGTGAGTTCTCGCACTGCACCAAACAATTCATGAACTAATAGTACAAGTATGGAAGGAATAAGCGATACTAGAAACTGGCGAAGAGGCATCCTGTGCCTCATACATAAGAAGAGTGATATCACGACCGGATTAAATCGTGAGCTCTCGCACTACACCAAACAATTCATAAACTAATAGTGCGAGTATGGAAGGAATAATCGATACTAGAAGACTGGCGAAGAGGCATCCTGTGCCTCATACATAAGAAGAGTGATATCACGACTTGCAGTAATAACGTTGTTGAGTATCGCGTGTAAGATTTTTTCCTCTATCCTTCAAGACAGAATAGACGCATAAGGTCATTATTGCCTCACACCAGTGTAGCTTAATTTCAGGCAAATCAACAACTGATCAGATTTTCCCTCCTGTAGGCAGGCGATAGAAAAATGTCAACAGTTTCAAAACTCACTACACCATATTTTTAAAGTCTTTAAAGTCACCTACGATAGTGCAACGAAGTAGATTCAACACACCGATTATATGTCGGATTAAATTAAGTCACCGTTAACGTCACAACCCGTATTTCTAAGCTACAACATAAAACACCGTGCAAATATGCAACATATTTTTCCGTCCTGTATTAAAAATATATATATATAAGTGCATAATTTTGAGCGCCCAATAAAAGCCCGAAACGTACCACTTAATGCAATTAAATAAAATATATAAAGATTAATAATAAAAATAATAATAATATTTGGCGCGACAGACCGTTGCGGTCCAAGGCTTAGCTTCTCGCGACCATTTGTGTTCTGCATGTATATTTTTGCACACAAATTGAAGGGACCTATAATTTAATGGGCGCCGTGGCTCAGTGGTAGTGCACATGGCTGCTGCGCAGGAGGTTCAGGTTCGAATCCCAGCAACACCAAAAGTATTTTTCACGGTGTCCCACCTCTCGCGAATGTTCCGAGAGTAATTAATACCTTGTCACGGAAAGCTTCTCAATTCGCCGTTCGGATCCGGCCTTAAATTGTAGGTCCCTTCCATTTGTGTCCAAAATTAACATGCGCAGCACAAATGGTCGCGAGAAATTAGGCCTTGGACCGCAATGGTCTGTCGCGCCAAATGTTATTATTATAATTTAATGCCATATCCAAACGGCGAGTTGAGAAGCTTTTCGTGACAAGTTATACTGTCGGGCGTTTGTCAGACATTCGCACTTATCCACTGAGCCACGGCACCCACGGCTAGTACTTTTTACGTGCGTCATTAGCACTATGGAGAAGACCTCATCCTGGAAATCACTCGATCGAAACTCACAACCATCCAGTGACAAACTAGGAAATTACGCCTTTGTTCAAGCACTCCTTTCTCCCAATGACTAAAATAATTAATTAAAATTATATAAAGACCCAATATATATGTTAACCCACGTATATTCTAACGATTTCTTATTTCATGCCAGGGATAATAAAATTCCCACCAAGTCGAAAAAAATAAACGATGGCATGGGACGCGAAAAACACAAGTAAGCAAGAAGTTCCTTCTACTGACAAGTAGAGTAGTTGCTTCAGATTTATCTCTCAGTATCCACTCAGTTTTCAGTAGTCTAACAAAGCGCTGATTGATTTCATTCGCAGCCTTTGTTAGCTACTCCGAGTCAGAGATCTTATGCACATACGCCCTTCGTGTGTTCCATAATCAACAACTGAGAAAATACTGACTGATTTACCTCGCAATTATGGCCTTATTTCCTTATTTATAACTAACGATACTCATATGTATTGAGTCATGTTCTTAAAATAAACTACATGTACAATATGTTCTTTCACAAAAACCGGGCAAACCGCACAAACCGGTTTGACTACATTTTTCAACGGTACGTTGCTTCAAACTTACAGGCGGTTACATTTCAAATTTCAAATAATCTATAGTCTTACAGCCTTAAAGTATGCTACATAAAAGTATTTATTTTTAGTATGCAGTATGTACATTGCGATTTATCTTAGGATTTGAATTCTATTTTTTCGTTATAATATATAAGTATTTCCACCAGCATTTTCATTATTTTACTAATACGTAATGAACACAAGAAACAATTAAAACCTACAACAAAATTTACTTCTTAATTCGATAAAGAAGAGAACAAACGAACCCTGGCTGACCGGCAAGCGTCGTTATCCGAGAAAAAAGTACGTTACATAGCATAGCCAGAGTAGAACTTTATAAAGTTATGAGGGAATAAACTGAAACGGCTGCCTTGCCCATAAGCAACGTTATTAAGAGCTTTTAATATCTATAACGTGCTTCGACAAAGGAATGGCCTGGTCTGCTTTATCTTAAAACTGGCGTTTTAGAGAGCGGTCCGATTTTCTAATCTAATGGTACATAACAGGAGTAATCCTCTCCAATCTTTTTTGGTCGCGGAGCACTTTGTTTGAAAATCCAAATCGATTGTGCCATAGAAGGTGATAGCTTTCATCACCATAACACCTTATGTACGACTGTAATGTGTTGACAAAATAGGTTCTCATTTCCTTAAATCATGCAGATAAAACTTGTAAACATCGTGTCCGTCAAGATTACACTTTTTTTCAACAACACATTTCCACTTATTGTTCCAAGTGACATGATATCTTGCGAACATGAACGGAAATAGCTGAAAATATTTGTATGTATTTAGCTTAAAATGAAATATACCATTAGCCATTACTGACGCTAGGTCTACTGGTCAGCTTGTGTAGAGTAGTTTTGTTGGGACTGCATTATACAGAAACGATAAATTATTGAAACAGAATTCAACCACACTTTATATAAAGAAGTCGTTTTTACTCTCATTTGTTTATATAACTACAGACGATTGCATGAAAGCTGCATAAGATTTATAGTTCAAGTATTTGCCTGCACTGCACTTGCCCATTAATCGCGGCAACTAATTACATCTGACGTGGTACATAATGCCAAGGTTTGTAAAATCTTTCCTCAGAATTGCAGCACGTTTAGCGTATGTGTAACTAATTACTCAATGTGGTAATGTGATTGTGTATAGTCCTTATGTGAATATAATGAACCGCCTACTACACAACCATAACTACCTCATTGACTTACGTGTTACGAGTATATAGCAATTTTTCACGCAATTAGGCATTTGACTAAAAAATAATAAGTCCCAGTTACAAGGGAACTGTTGTGTAATGTCCTGATGTATCAACTACTGCTACTCCCCTATCGTTGGTAATTAATTGATGAAAACTGACAAGGAAATCCTGTATGGCGACAAAAGGAATTATTTATGACAAATCGTTTGTGTTCGAGCATTGAAGGCATTGTATATTTGTCATGTTGTAGACGTAGAGATAAAGTTTCACTAAACCGGCGCGAATGTACCTAATTTGTCAGGCAATATGATTCTCAACCGTCATCGGAATTTTGTTCGACTTAATTTGATAAATATAGCAAAGTCGCTGACTGACATGGGGAGATACGAGTATTTTCGCTGTCAACATCGATCATCTTTAAAGGCAATAATGTTACACCAGATTTGTTAATATTTGATTCAATAGGGATGTGATTTCTTGACGTCAAGAGTCGAAAAAGTGTCAACAGTCATAAAACCGAATCTTCTTTTGGTATAATTTTGATAATCAATGATTTGCTTTACATATTTGACAAATACCAAAGACTTTCAAATATTACCACTTACGAAAATGTTGATAACCCTTTCCTTTGAATCTATGATTCTCGTATTTCTTAATAAAACAGACCAATTGTTGATTGAAAGTCAACTCAGCAAAAGTACAGTACAATACAGCGATATTTGGTTGTACATTTTAGTTTTGCATTGCAAAGGTTCTTAGATTTCGAAACCAGAGAGAAAATATCGCATACGAGTAGATAGAGAATCATACATTTTAAAATTTGTGTGCACGTTTGGTCATGTGATGTTTTAACTTAAATATCCGTATTTAATACCGGTAGGCTACATAACAATTTGAACTAAAATACAAATAGACGAGGAGACGTAGTTCAAGCAAAATGAAATAATTACTTCTTGTGGCTATCGTCACAATACCACACAACACTTCAATTGGCACATAATTATAGTGATCTTGAAAGAAACCGCATGTTTTAAATAATTGCACTTAAAGCATCCTAAGAGTGGCAGGATGGTGAAAGGAGAGGTGGACTAAGTATAGCGACATTTTCACAACACGTGACTACCGGGTCTCGCACAGGATTATTTCATTTAATTAAATGCAATTAGCACATTTGGTGCTCACTAGTATGGTCAGAGCACTTATGTCATAAGAATGCATTACAATTTAAGTGCAATGAATGCACAAGGATAACTCATAAACCTTCGCTTAAAGCATTCCACAGCAAACATATTTTACCATAAGTGATGTGAATGCCACTAATGACGAAATATAATATGAAATAAGTTCTCCTAAGGACATGACATGACATTTTAGACTTTTTTGCATGTGTACGTACCGTTCGATAGATGATTATTACATAACTGTAACAATATCGCTTTAATCTCATTGAACAATTTATCTACAAAATGAAATGAAATGATGCATCTTAACATATTCCATAAGGTTTCGGAACGAATTCCTTCGCTCCTTATGCCTGTCGAGAGTAATGTACCCTTTCTTATTTTCAACAGACGAAAGACAATTCAATATCAAGAAGAATTGGAAAAAACCAACTGATATCCTTGGAGAATTCGAAGTAATATTCTTTAATGACGATTGGCCTTATGATGTTGGATATGGAGCTGGAAGGTTATTAGATGAGAATTCTAAAGATGTATTCGCACTTGGAAAATGGTCAACTGTTTTTCAAACAGAAATATTTGCTGTTTTCTTAAAAAAAAAATGTCCCTTGGCACACGCTTAACGGATTTTAACCCTTTTGATGTTATGCGCTGTATATTCCTCTTGGGAAACGTTGTTGGAAAAGCCGGTACAACAGTACAAACATGAGACCTTCCTTCGATCAATTGTTTTTTCAATATTTATGTCACCTGTAACACGCACGGTTGTCTATTCAGTCAAGCAGATGCAAGGTGGTCTTGGGTGCATTTAACCAGACATGACAATTATGCTCAACTATGGGACGAATGAATGCCTTGTAGATAGTAGCTTGATCAGAGGGAGTAAAATATTTCTTGCACGGTGTTGGGAACCAAGGCACTTCGCAGCATTCTTTGCGACAACGTTTGTTGTTGACGCACATAGCAAGAAATGATAGTTTTTCAGTTTCCTCGATGCAAGTACCATTCATAGATAAAGGCTGGAGATTACTATTTCGCTTCAAAGACACAAGACCGCATAGGGTTTTGGAAGCATTAAATTCGACTCTATTGTGTTCTCCTCACTTTGCTATCCATTCAGGTTCAGAATTTAATGAGCTTAACATACGCTGTTGTTCTAGTTCGACATACGAAGAGAAGTGACGTCAACCTGCGGACATATAAAAGAAGCAAAGAGTACTGTTGTCAGCGAAGGTATGTATTGGATCGAAGATCCAAGAAAATAAGAAAGAGTCATTATCATATTTGGCTCTATAACCGATGTCCGGTCCTGGCCTCCCGCAAAAAATCTCTCCACCGGACCCGATTTCGAGCCGATGTTATCCAGCATTCTCTCACGGGTTTAAAAATTGCTCTCTGGCGCTGCTATCATAGGCGCCTTTAAATTCTATAAAAAGATGGTGTAGTGAGTTTTGAAACTCTAGACATTTTTCCATTACCTGCTAAAAAGGTGTAAATCAGATTAGTTGTTGATTTGCCTGGAATGAAGACACACTGGTATGGACCAATGATAGCTTTAGCGTATGATATCATGTCTTGAAGGATAAAGGAGAAAATCTTAAACGAGGTACTCTACAACGTTATACCACGATAATTGCTGCGTGTTGTTATACCTCCTTTCTTATGTATGGGGCACTTGATGCCACTTCGCCAGTCTGCTGGCATCCTTACATCTTTCCATACTTCCACTAATAGTTCATGAATTTCTTGGTGTATTGTGGGGATTACCCTCTTTGTCTTTGTACAACGCGGTGTATTATGCATCATACCGCGGACTCTTTGGTAGAACTTCCGCGCCTGATGCAGTTACTCTCTGTACTGTTCTAGTTCACTGACGAGGTTCTTCTCCCAGGCGGCTTTCTTTCGCTGGTGAACTGTTTCTTCATACCTTCTAAGCTCTTTTGCATTTCTCGGTATGCAAAATTCTTACGTAAAATTCTTAGTCGCTAGCATGCATTCATCATTGAACCAGTCACTCCGATCTCTATGACTTCTGCCTGTGATGGACTTAGCAGCACTATTAAGACGTGTCCATTTCTCTTCTACACCCGACATCTCAGCCCCAGGACGTACTCTCCCTGCGTTTAGGGCGAGTCCTATCGCATGACGTAGTTGTTTCTGTTCTCTTCGTTGCGAAGGGCAGCCGTGTTGACTCGAACCTGAATCGCAGATGCAGTCTTTCTTTGATGGTGCAATCAGCGCTCGGAGCAACAAAACCAACAAAATAGTGGTCCGAGACGACGTTGGCACCTCCGTACGTTCGTACTGTCATCAGGTTCGGGTTGTGGCGGTGGTCTATCAACATGTGGCTTATCTGGTTGTGAGTAGCTCCATCAGGAGTCACCCAGGTGACTTCGTGGATATTTTTACGCCCAAACATTGTACTCACAACGACCAAATTATTGCTTGCTGCCATCTCTATGACTCGCTGTCCATTTTCATTAATGTTCTCGTGTAAACTAGGGGTGCCAATGTACTGCCTGAAAACTGGCTCCCTACCTATTTATACATTCATATCAGCCAGAATGATTTTTAAATCATAATGAGGACAGGCATGCCTTTCCCGTTCGACTGATCCAAAGAATTGTTCTTTTTCATCATCTGGGGAATCCTATGTAGGTGCGTGCCCCACACGCGAAGTGTGTTTAGCCGTTTAGTTATTTCTTAAAATCCGATAACGGCGGGTTTTATTCTTTTGCTGCCTAGAAACTCCACCCCGGGCACATGATGTCTTGCATGACAGCTGTAATATATGTCATATTTTGATTTTTTTTATCGAGACACTATTCTCCATCCACCGGAACTCCTGGACTGCTGTTATGTTAGCATTATATTTGGACAGGATATCGGCTAGCTATTGTGTAGCTCTACGTTCAATGAGAAAATTCTTAATTCGTTTAGCGGTTTTCGTTGTCGTGGTCATCGTCGTTCTTAAGTGTATCCGAGGCTTATTTTGGGTTCCGTAATAGCTTTTTTTACCAGCTAGGTTGTTGGCCTCGCCCCAACCTTACTTTGAAGGGACTAGTCAGATCATTCAGCTTTTCCTGTATTGTTGGAAAATTACCGCCGTCGATGGAGGTTTGATCGCACTTTATAGATATTTAAGGCCACTGGCAATTCTGATACATTTTGTGTTATTTCCCCTATTCTTCTGATGGCTGACCGCTACATATAGATTATAGTACGCACAAAAAGCACAAGACATAGCACAGAAATTAGTGCAGCACACAGCACACAGTCATTATGATACCGCTTTAATTTTAAATATATAATTAAGTCATATTTTAACAATTTGTGTATTAATCTAAACATGTAGAGATAAGGTCATAATATAGAACTTTTTGAGTTCTACAACTTCTCTATAGAAAGCAATTATATATCTCTTCCCGTTAAGGCAGAGTTCAGAGTTCGTATAAAACACATTTTTCGTCAAATTAAGTTATTAAGTTACATATTCGTTACTTTTATTAAAACGGAATACTATATAGCCTATATTTACCCTGAAGGTCCAGTAGTTTCGAAGATTACCTCATACACACAAACCATCATAACCTTTTTATAATATTAGTATAGATAGTATAGATTTAGATCGAGAAGGCTATTTGCAGGCGTGCATGATCCATCGCGTGTTGGACTAACTGACCAACTATAACCATTACGTAAATGACAACATCTATTATTATTGTGAATATTTTCATTATTCTGTTAAAAAAATGCATGATGAAGTGAAACCGATTTAGTTTTTAAATTTATTTGCAAATAAAATGTCATGCGAGTATAGGAGGAGGAGGAGGAGGAATTGCTAACCAAGTTTCACAAGTTATTGATAAATAAAATAAATCATAGAAATCTATACCTAAATACGAGTTAAATAAGAACCCACAAAATATTTTCACTCAGGACATTTTTTCTTACGCCCACTCTAAAATTGCACAGTAAAATTATCCTTTCTGCGTGACATATGAGACTACTCGTCGTCCGTGATATAATAATAAATTATCTCAAATTCTCACTCAGACGTGTGACCTTTTTATAAGTCACGTTTTAAACGACAGAGTTATAGTGCAAACACTGACACATGAGACACATTCAAACGAACAGAATCAAGGTATAAAACAGAGTTTTTTTCTTTCGGTAATTTAAGGGTTTATTTCAAATGTATTCATGTCTATAAAACATTTAAAAAGGAAACCAAAAAACGCAAAACTTTAACCGCAATAAGATGCTCTACTGAACATTTTACTCCCTTTACTTCCAGCCAAATGCCCCCACTGCATTTGCTTTCAAATAAAACTCAAAAAAATTGAATATGTCACAGATGTCTGTCGCTTGGTGCTGCTCATACATCAAATTTATTTTTATTGTCGCTGTTAACCATGAAAACTTTATGAAAAGAAGTCAAGCAAAACTTGCCTGAAGTCTTGGAAGTTGTCTGTGATGATGTCCTTCGAGGATAGATATTTTCTGACTGCTTCGTCTTTTCGTAGCAAATACTTTTATGATGTTCCATATTGAACTGTCTTGTTAGCATGGTAAAGAGTTAATGTTGGGGGAGTACATTTTTAAAAAACAGAAAAAAAGAAATAACTTGTAGGATTGTCAAATTGTTAACAAAGTGTATATCTTGTACATCGAAGTATTAGTTTATCAAAGGGAACCTTGTCAAGTTCTAACATTTTCAATATCAGGCTATTTTAAGATAATTTACTAAAAGTCCGTGGGCATCTTGGCTCTAGTGGTTAGTGCATTGGACTTCGGAGCAGGAGGTTCGAAGTTCGAATCCCAGAATCACCAAAAGTATGTTTCACGGTTCCTCCTGTTGCGAGTGTCTGACAAACGTCCGAGAGTAATAATTTCTCACGGAAAGGTTCTCAACTCGCCTTTCGAAAACGGGATTAAATTGTAGGTACCTTCTTCTATGTTCGGGAGAAGCAAGCAAGACCTAGATAGACAGCAACGGTATGCCGCTCCAAATATTATTATGATTTGTTATTATTACGAAAGATCCACTGAAAACTTAATGATTAAAAATTCTTAATGTAATCAATGTCAATAAATTCTGCTATCGTTAAAAAATTTGAAAAACTCTCTTCGTAATTCATTTATTCTATGCGTTATGATTTTGGGTTACACATTTGAATTCTTCTAATTGAGTCTTTTTTCAAGCGATTTCTATGAAACTCGGTATGTGGAACTAAGATGCGTCAATAAGACTTGTCCCTATGGAAATTCTGGAATATAATAATTATGGTCTGGAATTTCGGGAACAAAGCAATTTCTCAAGCGATTCGCATGTAATTCGGTAGGTAGGACTAAAATGCGTCTATAAGACTTGTTCCTATGGAAATTATGGAATATGATTGCGAGCCCGAAGGGCGAAGCTTATATGCAGAGGACATGAAAATTTTTATAGCGCGCGTGTGTACGTTTTTAGGGTTTTTTGTCGTGTCGTATTCGTATCTCGAGTTCTACCAGTCAAAAATTGATTGTACTTCAGACAGAGTTACTTTCACATTAATTATAAAAGTATTGATTTAATATACATTATCATTGATACTTTCTACAGAATTACTGATACCGCTCAGCCTGTCGATGGCGTAATTTTTTTAATTAATAGTGGTTACTACATCCGGGGAAAGTCAAAAAAATACTCAATCTACGCATCGCTATCGATTTTTTTAAAGCCTCAGCGTTTGCAAAGTTAAATGTGGTTTTTTAAGTCTATTTTAGAAATCGCTTATAGCAGAAAGACCTATCGCTTATGAATGAAAGACCTACATTTAACGTTGCATACTATTAGGCTTCTAAGATAAATTTGTCTTTAGACTGAATTACAACTAAATATATACACACCCGTGTGTATAGTGTATGGGCTTTTAAGATAATGCAGTGTTTAGACTGAATTCGGAAAAAACTGAAAGTGCGTCTTTCATAGGATTTGTGTATGAAGTCGCGACCATAACTCACGATTCAAACGATGGATTTGCGTAATTTTGTTCGTTTTTGATCCACTGACAACGCATCCCAATGATTCCGACAGATATACCTTCGCATAAACAATAAACAAATCGCAAGGGTATTCATTGGGTTTTTGCGGCATTAATCTTTAAAATCCATGCTTTTCGCATGGTCAATTGTATGTTGCCTGTTCCAGTGTCGGGGAAGCATCAGCTTTGTTTGTTTACGCGCCAAACAACAAAACAAATAAAAAGCAGTGCGCGTACCTTTTGCGCGAGGATGAAGTGAAACTTCTTTGATGTTGTGCATAAAAAGAACGAGCCCAAAAGACCAACCAAAAACCCTAAAAAGAATCACTAAAAGACCTCCGAAAGACTCTCAAAAGAAACAGAAAAGACCCCCCAAAAGAACCACAAAAGACCCCCAAAAGGCCACCAAAGGACCTTTAGAAGAATCATTAAAGACTTAAAAAAATTCCTCAAATAACCCCTAAAAAAGCTTTATATGATCCTCAAAAGACTTTTCAAAAGACCTTCAAAAGACCTCCAAAATACCCCAAAATCTCTCAAAATAATCATAAAAAGACCAACGAAAGACTTTCAAAAGACCCTAAAAGATCGCAAAAGACCCTCAAAAGGCCCACAAAGAACACTCAAAAGAACCCCCAAAACACCCAAAAAAGACTACCAGAAGACCCTCAAAAGAGCCCCAAAAAACCCTCATAAGAATCATAAAAGTTCCCAAAAAGACACTCAAAATACTCCTTAAAAGACCCCAAAAAGACTATCAAAAGACGCTCAAAAACCGTCAAAAACCCACCTAAGATCCCCAAAAGATACTCAACGGACCCTTCCCAAATTCACAAAACTATCACAAACAAATCTATTGAAAGCTGGACAGAACAACGTCTGAAATAAATTTCAATCTTTTAGTAACATTGTTTTCGTGCTGGTACCCAATTAAAACAATAACAATTTTTTGTTGAGTGAGTGCGATTATCTAGTAAAACAGAAGGTACAGCGGATAATGTTTCCGACGTTATAACTGGTTAATTTCATTAACTGGGCCTTCTTTGGTTTATCGAGCGCTTGCTATAATTTTGAACAAGCCGATTTATCGTTAATCTTCTTGGAGGGGTGCAGTGAAACTCACGCTTAAATTCGCAGACCTAAAGCGATGAAAACAGTGAACAAACCACATTCTGAACGTAGATTTTGTGGGCACCCTCATACAGATCCACAAGTGTGTAACAGTATGGCTTTTGACGAATACGCGTAACTTTTTTTTTTGCTTTTTTCCACAAGTCACGAGCATGTAACTTGTCTGCTACATGAGACAAGATAATTTTGTAGTACATACATGTCTTTTAAAGTACACTAATCCAAAGATACTCACATTTCATAATAATGAGGTATCCTCATTGTGTGAACAAAATCGGCGTTCTTGTTATATTAAAATTATTGATTAACAAAAAAGCTATATCATTTTCGTTGTGTAGCACGTTGACTACCCCCTAGAAAAGGCCACCTTTATACTAAAGAGGCTTCAATGAACTGGACAGTAATCGACCATATTCAAAACGAATGCTATCGAAAGACGTACTAACTTTAATATGGAAAAGAATACCTAAGGCATACCTACACCAAGGCTAGTAGAGAAGAGCAAGGCAAGATTGAAGACGGGAGCAGAAATTCTACTAGTAGCACCAGAAAACTTCTGTTGTATAGGTTACCACAGAATGCTGGAAGAAATGCGCAGAATGAAAGAGGGAAAAATCTGGACGCCGCACATCAATTAGATCAAAACAAAGTACCAAGTGGTCACGCCTTCTATCAGAAAATCCGAAGGTGGTCTCTCAAATAAAATAACAGAGTGCGAAGTAGTGCAATCCCTTAACTATCTCTGGTCGATTGTAGCAGCCGATAACAGCATGTAACTAAGAAAACAATCACTGTTTCTTAACGCCAACGGAGTCAACTTTAGTCTATCAAGACTCTTCCCATCCGGCAACATAACTATAACATCCAAGGACGATTTCAAAGATTCTATAATTCTAATCGTTATAGTGATGTCAACGTTGTGAAGAGGATTCAGCTCGGTAGGCTCCAGTGCGTAGGACCCCTACCTCGCATGAGAGGATCGTAAAATCCTTTGTGGTACGATTTTCGGGAAACGAAAACGAGCCCGGCAAAGCCTACACCAAAGGAAGACGGAGACAAGAACGCCTAGTGTTTAGGGATGTAAAACGGTGGGACGTCAGGACTTTACCCTAGTTGTAGAGCTAAATATGATGACGAATATGCTAACAAATATTTTATCTAAACAATCAGTTTTGTTTAATACTGAGTCCCTTTCACATATGGATATAAATATCTTCATTCTTGTTACTTCTGAATAATTAGAAACCAAACCAAAAGCTCTTTATGAAGCCTTCCATTGACCAATAATATCGCTAATTTTTATTTGGTCCTCCTCCTTTAGAAGCCTTCCATCAATAATATTGCTAACTTTTAATTAATCCGTCTAGCAATGTAGCGTAGAAAGAAGTAATTTGTCGTTGAATAGCTGTAAAGAAATATTAATGATAGAGTTTTTTACTTTTTTGCTTTAAGCTTGAATCGTATTCAATTTGAGTAGCTACTCATAAGAGTTTATTTTACTTAGTGTAATACTTTCCACATCCCTTTATACCCTCGTATGTGTGTGTCCTTTTTACAGCGACAGAACAAAAACTGCATTAAAAAGCTCTCTATGATTTCCTACAACTTTACTGAAAGAATGCTTAAGTACAAAATTCTTTGACGGGATTTTGTGCTTCCGAGTATTCACTGGAAATAGTTCACATTCTATTCATAGTGGACAATAAAGATACAAACGGCTACTATACTGTGGCATATAATTTATTGTGCAACAAAACATCCTTTATTGCTTTGTGAATAATGATACCATACACATGTAGTCCTGGTGCTCACTTCATTTTTTTTTTTGTTTATCTTTCTGTTCCTCTTAATATCCCAGTGGGAGATTAATGCCGATTATTTATGTTTGGTTTTGCTATTAAACATTCATCTACTGGATCGTGTAAACGTATAGACAGGAAGTTAGTTTATTTATAGTAGATTTTCAATTGGCTTAAGTTAGTCAAAATCATCTTTGGTTACGAAAAGTGGATTTAAGCAGACGAATTCCTATTGTTCGTTTGCCCTATTCCTGTCTTCCTTTCCTGTTTTATAAATGTTACTTAGGTAACATAATGCTTTTATGTTGTTAGGGGAAACTGGTATATGTTTCGCATTATATTTTTTTATCTCAAAAGAATTTTTCGAAATTTGATTTCCCTTTTTTTGCATTCTCTTTTGAAACACAAACAAAATATCCACTTTTCAAGTGCTATCTACCAAAATTTGAAGGACCATTAACATCTCTAACTACCATATGGTATAAATTGGCTTAGTGGAGTGAGATGGGGAAAACTAAACATAAATCTCCCCATCTGAGAATAGCAACCAAACACAAAAGGAAAAAAGTTCCGACGAAGCAGAACAAATACGAAAGGATTTCCAACATTTACTCGAGTTAAAGGTCATTTTTTGCTTTGATATTGTACACATTCGTTATGTCTTATCCAACTTAGAGTTGACCTACTCTCGAAGGACATAATTTCGTCATTTTATTGTGAAATAAATCATCCGAGAGAAACAGTCTATTTGTTGGTCAGAAACTGAGCTGATGACCAATTTTTTCACATTTAATCCTTATGGTCATTGATCTATGAGAGACTACAAAAGTCATCTCTGTAATCGATGATTCCATTGATTTGCAATCGTTTTTGAAGGTAATTTACGAAAATTAACTCGATATTTCTGCCTTTCTATTATTCGCTCTCTCTATCGCTCGCTCTACAGGGTGTCCCAGAATTCGTGGCACAAACGAAGCAGGGTGATAGCAGAGGTTATTTCCAAACGCTAATGCTCATTTCTGTTTAACTTTGCAACAAATCATCGCATCCACACTAAATGTTAGTAATAAAATCTAATAAATAATAGTGATTAACAAAAAACTACTTATAACTTAACTTAGCAACCTTAAAAAACATTACGTCAACAAAATAAAAATTCCTTACGAGAGCGCCGACAGTGATGACCATAAGGTTGCAGTTGCCACATGATATCCAAGTAAGTCTCGGCCGCACATCAGTTGAGCCAACAGCATAGGCGTTTCTTATTTAATACGAGTGTAGGTGCAGCCCGTTTTACGAATAAATGGACCCCTAGTTTGTATATTCAATTTAATGTCAAGTGTCTTGCAATTAAAATATTACTCAGTTGTATTTAAAAGTGTTGTTCCAATTATTGTTTATGTCTCAGTCAAGATTTGTAAACCACTGAATTGGTAAGTGGCGATCATCGTTGCTGGACGTTAGAACCCGAAGAGCAGCCGACGTCTACAGCGACCACCACCTTGTGGTTGGCAGTGTGCGAATGAAGCTCACGTTTCGCTCAACCACACGAAGTGAAACAACGAGAAAGCCAGCTGTATAGCAGCACTGAAAGACCCAGATGTGAAACTGAAATATGTACCCCGCATACAACAGTCTCTCTCTGAGATACAGCCCCAAACCCTAGAGTCTAAATGGGAGACAACAGTAAATGCGTATACGGTTATCCCGATAAAACTAGAAAAGAATGGATATCAGATATCACATGGAACACGATTCGTGAACGCCAATCCATCAAAGTAGAGTTAAACGCGGCCTCGGGTGCCGTGCGAAGCGCATTAGCGCGGAAATATAGGGCTCTGAACCGGTAAGTTGACTGGTCAGCTAGGACCGACAAACGAGCATGGCAAAGCGACATCGCAACATAAGCACAGCAAGCCGGTATTAGTAGACAATACAGCACAGTCTACCAAATCGCTCGTAAGCTCGCCAACAAGAAACACCACATCAACTACCCCGGTAGGGCGGATAGACGGCTCTTTGATCCTTATGGAGGAACAACAATTAACACGCTGGACGGTCCTTTTCGCTCACCTTTCAACATCTACTCGGGAGTCAAGCAAGGTTGCACTCTCTCACCATTGGTTTTCACAATTGTCATCGACTGGGTGATGAAGAAGACCTGGACTATGCCTATAAATCTGTCTCCTATCACAATCGCTAGGTGACATGGAGCGAAAATTCAACTCACTAGAATTCCACGCTAATAAAGTGAGTTACAAAATTAACGTCTCAAAAACAGAACTACTTCGCGCTAACGATAGTGGAACATGTGATCTCTCGATTGACGGACATCAGATAGAGGAAGCCGATAAGTTTTGTTATTTGGGCAGCTGGATGTCAAAAAATTGTGGTGCTGACTCGGATGTGTGCTCTCGTGGAGAGTGACGCAGCAGGAAGCAATCGTGATCACCTTCAGACGACGAAAATGGCGCTGGATTGGGCACACTTTGAAAAAGCCAGCGGACGATATTACGAAACTAGCGCTCGACTGGAATCCACAAGGAAGCCGCCGAGTTGGCCTATGCTCCCCCGCAGAATAAAGAAATGAAAGAAAAAAGAAGAATTGATATACTGATGATATGTTATTACAGTTTTAGAAGTACTTTGTGCGTGAGATAAGCCTATTAAGGATATTTCTTTCAACTACGTAACGACAGAATTCCAATACCTCGGAAATACAATGGACACAAATGGAGGGGACCTACAATTTAAGGTCGGATCCGAACGGCGAATTGGAGAAGCCTTCCGTGACAAGTTATTACTCTCGGAACGTTTGTCACCCATTCGCGAGAGTTGGGACACCGTGAAAAATACTTTTGGTGTTACTGGGATTCGAACCACGAACCTTCGCTCAGTAGCCACGCGCATTTCCACTGACCCACGGCGCACGATTGAATAAGTGTATAAAAAATAACGTGTTGTAAAGAGAGGATAAGTGCAACCAACAAAACTTTAACTTTAACTTTAAAGTTTGGCTCATATCATATAACACTCCAAAGTAATCGATCTATCTCTTAGGAGAAGTGTCTTAGTTTCATTTAGTATGGTCTAATATAATATCGTCGGCATATTCATTTATATTGCCTAGCTCTTCAACTGCTCTGGTGGAATTTCAAGTAAGAACTGAACTCCTGGTTCAAACGCCGTACTATTTATACTCATTGAAAAGTTTCTGGAAACTTCCAATCTTAAAGACAGAAATATCGAGAAAATGGGGTCAGGTCATTGTGTCAACTTTCCTCATTTACAACTAACCATATACTCATATGTCATATGTCAATGAGTCATCTCCTAAAAATAAACTACATGTGCAATCATGTACCTACCCACAAACCGGACAAACCAGTTTGACTAAATTTTTGACCAGTACATTATGATTTAAACTTATAGTCAGTTTTATTTAAAGTAATCTAATTAATCTTACAGCCTTAAAGTATGCAATACTACATTACAATTTAGTGCCTATTTTTAGACGAGTATGTAAAGTGCGATTTATCTTGGGTTCGAATGTATCTGATGTAGATGAACAAGTATGTTCCATTGTCTGTTTACTGTATTTAAAGACTGCCATATAAACAAAATTAACATATCAATCTTCTTAAAAACAGTCTACGGACATACGTTCACATAAGTGCAACATTATGTTCTTGATTTTTTACAAAAATATAATTTTTTGCACAACGAGAAAACACATTATACAGATTTCGCTCCAACAAAAAAAAATTCATCCGTAAAGAAGCAGTATGACGCCCTTTGTGCCACTTAGAGGTTACTGGAAAGCAGAAAGTAACTAAAGAAACAGTATATCAACTAAGCCTAATGGCATTTCTGAACCGCAAGGCTACTGGCATGTCACGATGTTAGCCAGCTGGCACACTCAAAAAGTAAGTAGATTTCTATAGGATTTTCCATTCCAGTGCATGTAGGTTTACTATACAATGTTAAGCAATGCATAAAAGCAAAGAAAATATGTTAAATTACATTTTGCTCCAATCATTCATTGATCCTTGCTGGCAGGAAGATGGTGGTAATTTGCATATTTGAATAGCACGGTAGTTTCACGTAAAGTAATGTGCATTTAAAAGGGGTAACGACGCGTTTGCCAGTTATATAAAGATTTTCTCGATCTTCCAAAATATTGAGTTTTGAATAACAAAAATAATGTGAGAGTCTATGAGTATAAGCTAATTTGTAGAGATGTATCATGGAAGCATTGTTACGAAAATGTAAAATTTTAAAAAGAAATCTGTAATAGAATAGGATTTGTAAGCTTTTATTAAATAGGTTTTGTACTGAATTGCATATTATTGGGAGCTCGTCTATAAGATATAATTTAAATTTTCATTAGAAAACTTTAATGGAATAAGCTTTGTAACTTACTTACTTACGTCCTATATCCCCTATTGGATCTCCTAGGGTCTCTACTACGCCTACGCGCCACCGCGTGCGGTTCCTGGCAATGAGCTTCAGCTCTCTCCCAATTGCCGTGACTCCTCCTCAACTGGTCTGCGCCATGTATTTCTCGGACGACCCGTTCTTCTACTATCCTGAGATAACAGATTCCATTGCATTGCGTAGTTTGCTATGGAACTGTCGCCTTTTCGGAGTGTATGATCAATCCACTGCCACTTCCGTCAACAGCACAGATTCAACATTTGAACGGAACAGTCGCAGCTTGGTGTTTAAGCTGACCGCATTGTTTTGCCATATCATGGACTTTGTAAGCTTTTATTGAATAGATTTTTTTACTGAATGGCATATTTTGTGACTTAATAATATTATTGGGAGCTCGTCTATAAGATATAATATAAATTTTAAATAGAAAACTTTAATGGAATAAGCTTTGTAAACCTTTATTGAATAGGTTTTGTACTGAATTGCATATTATTTGGCTCAATAATATTATTGGGAGCTCACCTATAAGATCATGTTGAGAGTTTTTTTTTTTAAAATTCATTATGTACAGCTACTTTCGTGTATTATAAATGTTGTTGAATTTGTATGTACAGTACATGTATATAGTAAGTTTTATATAGGAATTTACCAGTATGTACTGGTATTTGCTTGATGGTTCTCTATTATAGAAAATTCTGTAGTTTTGGTATAAATAATACAACATTTCCGAAGTTAAGTAAGTCATTATTTGGAATTCACCGGACTAGTTGAACAGAATTTGCAAGTAGATAGAGCTACTACCATATAGTAAAAGTAGTATTAGTATAAAAAGTAGTGAAAAATAAATTTTATAAGTAAATAAGTAATCATCGGTGTAATTTGTGAACTTTTGCTTTTTGTTAAATTAAGTTGTGATTTGTGATTTGAAGAACTTGTGTTGTGTTTTTATTTGCAAAGTCCTTTACGAAAGCTAGAAAGCCTAAGTTTCATTCAAAATTTGAACCGCTCATAGCCCTTCAGTTCTCTAGGTCTTACAAAAGGTGATTAAAAAGACCTCAAAAACTGAGAAAATTGCGCTATTTCAAACCATCGCACGCACCACAAGCGCAATACGCGAAACGCAGCACGCGTCACACGCAGAATATCAAAAATTCTATTTTGGACTTAGACACTCACAAAATGTCTGCTCTCTATGTCATGTGGAAAGTTGTTAAAATTGACTTCAAAGAAGTCATAAAAAAAGGCAACCCATCCAACGCGACACGCGTCATTCACAGAATATAAAAAATGCTGTTTTGGACTTGACAATCACAAAATTTCAGCTTTCTATGTCATGTGGAAGGTGGTTAAAAAGGACCTCAAAGAAGTCGAAAAAAATGCAAACCATCACACGCACCACGCGTCATACGCAGAATATCAAAAATGCTATTTTGTACTCAGACACTCACAAAAATTCCGCTTTCTATGTCCTGTCGAAGTTGGTTAAAAAGGACCTCAATCCATAACACGCTCCAGACGCGACACGCACCATACTCGGAATATAAAAAATTCTATTTTGGACTTAGACACTTACAAAATTACAGCTCTTAAGGTCATGTGGAAGGTGGTTAAAAAGGACCTCAAAGAAGTCATATAAAAAAATGCAACCCATCCCACGCGACACGCGTCATACACAGAATATAAAAAATGCTATTTAGCATTCTAGGTCGTGTAGAAGTTGGTTTAAATGGACCTCAACCCATTACACGTGCCACATGTAACACGCGTCATACTCTGAATATAAAAAGTGCTATTTTGGACTTGACACTCACAAAATTTCAGCTCTCTAGGTCGTCTGGAAAGTGGTTAGAAACTAACTTATAGAAGTCGAAAACACAGACAAAAAGTCAAGTCCAGTTAAATAAAAGTTTTTAAATGAGTGTGAGTGCTCACTGCATAAAACCTCCTAAAGACCCCATGGCCACCTCAAAACCCTATCTAAATCCCCTCTAGACTCCAACGAATCCTCCCTCAAGACTACCTTAAGAATATACTCATGACGCTCTCTAGACCTATTTAAGATACCATCTAAACCTCATGTGTGCAAAGTTTAGAACAAAATAGGATTATTTTTGAAAAAATTTATATAAGATCACCTCGGGGCCGATCACTTTCAAATTTTTAGAAAAAGTGTTGTCATGAGAGATAAACATGTGGGCAAAGTTTGAATAAAATCGGGTTTTAGGAAGTGAATTAAAAACACACAAGCCATGAACACACAAACAAACACACGTAGACGCAAAGTTAATACAGAGAGTTTAAAAACTTCCACTGCCATTTAAAAAGTGACAATTTATTGTCAATCTGCAAAGTTAATGAAATGAAAAGAAGTCCAGAATAAGGTAGATGAGTCAACAATTTCTCTCTGAAAGCCGGAACTGTTGGATAAGAATTATAGCTCGTTTTTGGTTTCTTGCACACATTAATGAAGGAAGGGATCGTATGTGAATGCTCCCCTAACTACGCACTACGGAAAAATGGAACAGTAGCTACATTTTCACTTCACAAGTTCGTTTATCGTCGCAGGAGTCTTGGGGAGAATCCATTATGATAAAACAATTTTTAGCTAAACGCAATGATTTCAAGTTTCGTGGTTAAATAAAATATCTGCTTTAGACCACCATCCGAAGCAGAGTTTGCTGAGCGTTTTACCCTTCAGTCAATTTACTTCACATTCAATTTATGCTGAATACACCTACCACAAATCATTCTGACAAATTACAGGAGCAGTAAAAATGGTTGACGCAAAAATATAACCATTTGATATCATTTTGATACTTTTTACAAATCCTGGCAAATTCGTTAAAGCTTCAAGAAACTCAGGAAGTTATTTATATCTTCTTGGAAAATTTCGCCTTTCAATAATGAAAAGTTTTAGATAGTTATTAGGATCATTCTGTCCATTGAATGATTTCATTTCCCTTTCGTTGTTGTAAGAGCAATAAAATTTTCCATTAATCCGTAAGGCAAAGAATAACAGGATAAACGCGTACAACACACAAGAATACGGGGCTTTTTGAATACAATTTCACTATTCTCCTCAATAAGAGATAACGTCGTTTTAAGTTTTGTTTGCAAGGAAATTTACCCTCGCATTCGATATCTTTAAATTTGTATATGTACACTCCAAACCACTTGTTTAAGGACAGGTTTTTTGTTTGAAAATTGTACCATACCTACAAAGCCATTCAGTAAACCTTCTTTTACAGAAGAAAGAAGGATATATAGCAGTTCATTTCGAGATTTCGTTGAACATTTTTAGTTTTTAAAAATTTTTTTGTGAATAACGTGTACCACATATTTTGTATCACTTGTTTCGAAATCTACCTTTTAGGCCTTTAAAAATCAATGAACTAAGATAGATCTCTTCGTGGAATTTACTCGTAGTTTAACATTTTACTTAAGTACTTTTTGTAGTTTCCAATAGTGGGCACTGCGACCGGATTGCTGAATCACTTCGTGTAGCCTGTTGTGTCTCTAAAGAGTAAAGTGATCAGATCAGATCAAGCTCGTTTTATGATTTCAATTACCTCGTCGGTATTTTTATTTTGCCTTCCTACGATCTTGAACTTTCCTTGAAATCCATCCGTGCCTACACGTTTTCCATGATGTTGTAACGTTGATTGCTCGGATGCCGCTCGCCAGTCACTCAGGGTTCTTTCTTCTCCCTTTCGTAAGTTATAAAATGAAATAGTTGTACGTTTTAATATTTCCGGGAAATCGGAGTAGTGAGCAAGTCCCAAGTAGTCAAAACGGTGGTGCTTGGTCAACTACTAAATTTACAGGTGAAACTAAGTGCCAATAAATGTGAACCGAGAACTCGAGGAGGTTCGATGTCACAAAATACTTTATTCTGGAAATGTTGAATTATGTTTCTGTTAGTTTGGCTGGCACAACCCCGGAGTTGAATTCACTTAGGCCTAAAGACTTATTTTGAAAGTTAAAGCTTGCTGTATACTGGTAGAGCTGGCTAGCGACCCATTAACCAATACTTATATCTGTATTTCGGTTTCATATCTTCTTGTTTTTTTCATGACATCCGTCTTCCACCAGAGTTTGGCATATACTATTATACTTAGATACTTTGCTGTGTTTGCATACAAAAACCTTGATCATCTATGTACACTTGCTTGTGCTGGATATGTTTGTTGGTAAAATAAATACGCACAGATTTGGTTTCGTTAAGTTAGATAAGCCACATCATAGTCCAGTGTTGCATTTCACCAATAGCTGTTTATAATTTTTCTGTTGGTTCGGTATTATTGTCACCAATAGACATAATTGCAGTATCATCAGCGTGTATGTGTAAAACACTAATTTACAGGAAATAAAGGGTTGGTCCTTCTACACTGCCTTGTGGAACCCCTGCTTGAATTTTCTTTTAGTCAGAATAGGCTTCCACATGCTTGATTCTGAAGAAACTAATATATAGGATTGTAGCAGTTCTAAGTACTAGGATAGAAGCAGTAGTTTGAGCTTGTAATTCAATCCCCAATGGCAAACTGAACAGCAAACAGTAAAAACACACCATGTACAGATAGTCGGATTCTGCGGTACGAAATCTGCTTAGACACGCCCTGAGACATTTGCTTTTAAACACCCGGATGCGTTACATATACGAAGGGCTTAAATTGAACCAAATTGGACAACCATCTACTACGATCGGTCTGACCAGCGCCAAATGACACAACACTTTAATATCGGAACGCACGTGTCTTGAAAAGAACAATCGTTTCAATGCCATAAAAGCAGCTTTTTCAGTTGTGCATTTACGTGACGATCACTGTATAAGAAGTTGTCTAGGCCAATCCCCATATATTTGACGTAAGTCTCGTTTCGGATTAGCACTCCGTCGCCATCATGAAGGCGTAAACTTTAATAATTTTTCCGGATATCCCTTGCAGAGTGCCAAAGGCGGTCTAAACAATATTGTCTCATACTTAGTAAAACTAATATTTAGCCTCCAATCAGTACAGAACGACTGTTACTGATTGAATTTAGCTTGGAGTTCGCTCCTCATTGTCCCCTTCTACTACAGTGTGTGTAAAAAATGATATCGTCTGGAAACGCTAGTGTCAATTTCCTATGCCTGAGCACCTCGCTGATGTAAATGGAGAACAGGAGCGTGAACTTACAGTTCCTTGCTGCAGACCATTCGCTATATCTGTCGTATCACGGTTATCAGTTACCACAAACTTTATATTAACTTACATATCAGTCCATCAGTCCACACCTTGTCGAAGGCTTTCTCAATATCTACAAGACAGGCCGCAGTACACCACTTGTCATTCAGATGCCAATTGACATCTAAGATGAGTTTGGTAACTGCATGCATGTCGAGTGATTTTTTCTGAACCCGAACTGGTTCCGCGGTATGACGTCTTTTACTTCACAAATGGGCCAAATGGCTCTGTTGATAACTACTTCGAAAATCTTTCCCATATTAGACAACAGGCTGATTGGCCTGTAGCTCAAGGATCAGAAGGATCTTTCTGCTTCTTTGCTATTGCAAATACCTTCGAGACTTTCTAACAGCTTGTAAAATAAGACAGAGTATTGCCTGATGACGCTTTCTGGTAAATGTTTAAAAAACGATGTTAGGAATGTTATCTGGACCGGATGATTTTTTTTTTGTTCAGTCGCTTAAAGATAAACGTCAGGTCGTCAAGTTTTTTAAAGTATTTCTGAGATGTGTCCGCTGTCCGTGCGTCTGATATAAGCCCTTCAGAGGACGTGACTATAGTTCTTAATGAGGCACTCCAATATCTAAATCGGAATACCTCATCTCTCACCAGATCAATGTTGTCGCCAGATTCGTCAACACCAGATTAAATAGCCTCAATATAGTTACCGATAAGGCTGAGTTTGTCAACGCTGGAGTCGATGACAAAATCATCACCGGCTCTGTATATTGCACTGCTAGAAATCGCGGCCTCTTGTAAGAATTGCTCTCCTACAACTGGAACCTTCAGTTCCGGAATAGCAACCCTGGCTCGCGGCCTAAAGATCCAAGTAATCTGCAGAAACATATTTTTACAATCGGTTCTTTGAATATTTGCATTTTTGTCACCATTAATCAATGATGCTACTCCGAAATTTAGGAGTCAAGGTGGTTGGTGTTACAAGTTCATCCAGTCTTTCTCTAACCTCAAAACGACAATACAAGTTATCTGATCTGATGTTGTTCTGAGTGAGAAGAGAAATTTTATATCTCTTTTATGGCATGGTTCAGATAACATTCCATAGAATTCCGACTCTTTATCTTCGGTACCGTGGACTCTACAGCTTCTAAGATCACGCAATATAATTTCCCATTATAGGTATCCAATCCCGAATTGGACAGATTCCTATCACTAGGAATTTCCTGGTATGCATCCCTATATATTCTAATTGCGCACAGCCCGAATTTAGGGTCGCTGTGATAAGGCAATAGCGGTTGTTTGTTCGCGTAATCACTACTCGTGGTATCAATATTTAACCTAGCGCCTGCAAAACAAACGTCAAGAATAGAATTTCCTCTTGGAAAGCATGACACTATTGAGCCAATTGGTGTGATTCGCATTTAAGTTTCCCTCTAGAATGAAATAATTTGATAATCCTAGTACCGTGAACAATCTTTGGAATTCGAAGTCCAAGTTACTATTAGGCTCTTTTGCGTCATATGCAAATATTACAAAGTATCTGCAGTTATTGTTATGCTTTTATAATTAGCGCACGCGTAAAGGGGTTTGCACCCTTATAATGCCTGGCTATGTGCGTAAGGAAAAGGAGGAGAAAAGATGAGATATCTATGAGCTTGTGTTTTGAATGCCTGTGGATCATAGTGATGTGGAAAGACAGGGCTTGACAGAGCGTTATTTAATTTAAAGAAGAAAATACAAGTTTCAAGACAGCTTAAGTTTCTTATTTCTCCTTAATCAATTTTATTACAGTGTAGTGGTTTCCTAACTAATATTGCCGTCCTCCTGACCTGTATTGCTCTTCTATCCCACCTAAATACTTCGTAATACCTTAACTGTAATCTATGTGTAAGGTTCCGTTTTGTTTCGCTCCGAAGGTGCACGTCTAGTGAATTTGTACTGCCGTCCTCTCATTACTTATTATTGAATTGACATTCAATGCAATAATTTTTAGGTTTCGCCGCTCCACCCTAGTCTTGGTTGGACACTGACTGGATCACGTTGAAAAGAGGGTCTATTCTTGTTGCTTGGTTCTCAACTACTCTGACAAGCAAGCTTTTTTGCTCATGCAGCAAATTTCAAGGTTTAGTTGTTGTTCTCAAAACTAGTTGAGTTTACTCACAAATCAACAAATCAACTCTACAACTGCACATACCCGTAATATTGTTATACAATTTGTTTCATCAATGAAATGCACAAGAGCTTCCACTTCCACAAAAAAGCAAAAACTTTTAATCGTATTTTCGAATCGGAAATCGCTACTGGTTTTTATTAAGGCTTGAAATCATATTGGGGTTTAATTGGTTTTAAATAAAAAAAATTAAAAAAACTCCTCTGTTGGAGTACAGTATACAAAAGCGATTCGGTTAATGGGAAAAGTTTATATTTCACTCACGGATGGTCAGATATAGTATTTCTATAACGTCCTGCAGATGTTGTTTTAGTTTCGTTCAATTTCTCATTCATTCTCATTTTACTGAGTCCATACGTGGGAAATGAGTTGAATGTTTATTTTTCCTTTTTCACACTTTCATCGGCCGACCATATAGCTTCATGGTCATTAGGTTTGCATCCAATGAGCCAATATAGTATCTGTGGATTTTACGTTTGGTTTAGTTTGGATTTAATTTGTTTACTGTCACAGGCATAATTTTAAAAAATAAACACAAGCATTTAATCATAAAAGAGAAAAACTCGAAATGCAATTAAGTAGAATTCCCCTTTTCTACGCAGGCTGGTTGCAGCTTTAGCGATATGTGGTACCAAATAAAAAAATCCAAATACTGATAATAAAAAAAAAACAATTTACTCACAGAATTCACTATTATTGTAGTCAAGCCTATTTAATCAGGACTCATGACCAAATGCAGTCCAATCTCACCCAAGTCCATTTATGGTTAGATTGAAAGTCAGCAATAAACAATGGAACCGCCAAAAGAAAAAGAAAAAAAAGCAAAAGTAATCCACCTGGCATTACTGCACACACACATTCACACTCTCTGAAAATACATTGTGGGCTTAGAATCCAACCAAGTCCCTGACATCAAATGGATGTTCTTCAAGCAACTTGTATTTTTGCAAGAGGACTCCTTGTTACTAGAGAATCAATGACATTGTTTTAAACTGTTTTGGATATTAATATTTGTGCTGTTTAGAGTTTGATTGGTTTTTTCCGTATAGACCAAATAATTGAAGTTTGGTGGATAAGATAAATATCTACTATAGTTCTGGCGATGAAAACTGAGGGCCTGGTTTATGTAGTGAATAGCGACAAGTTGGGGACTTTCTAGTCAGCGGCTTCGGTTCAGCTTTACAGGAATACAAATATGCACACTTCGCTGGCGGGACAAGTTTAAGGACATAAGCTTCATAAATGTTCACGCTCTTACAGAGGATTCTCCAGCTGATGGCAAATAAGAATTTTTTAATTCATTCGAACGGGAATCCCTTTGAATCCTGCTTTCAATGTGATGTGAAAAAGACGATTTGAAGGAATAAAAAGTTCAGGAGCTAGTTTTCAAGCGGTAAATTGGCACCCGCAGTTTACACAAGAACACTAATGACAATGGACAACGAATTATAGAGAAGGCAGCAACTAAGCATTTGGTCGTTGCCAGAATATCCCCAAAGACACCTGGGTGTCACCTAACGTAGCCACTTGCAGCCAGATAGACCATTTTGATAGACAGCCACTAAAACTCTAACTCGAATTGAATCACCACGAAAGACTGCATCCGCGAATTAGATTCGAGTCAACGCGGCTTCGCTGCGCTATTAAGAAACTAGAAACAAGTATTGTCAAACGATAGGACTCGCGAGAAGAGTAAGTTCTTTGGCTGACATTGCGGGCGAAGGAGAAGAAAAATAGACACGCCTTCAAAATACTCTCATAAGTACTGCTGACTTCATCTTTACCAGTAATCGCAAAGATCAGAACGACTGCTGATTGTTGATTGTATGCTAGCGATTTAACGTAACAGTTTTGCAATTGAGCAGTGCAAAAATCTAAAGGAAGAATATAAAGAACTCAGGAGTAGCATAGGAAAAGAATCTCATCCGTTAAACTCAAACAGTACAGAGAACAAGGAATGCACCAGGTGTTCTACCAAAGACTGCACTGTGTGACGCAATATACTTTACACGTCTTGCAAATCGATCGCCGATCTCAAAGGCATCTTGGAGCGATGGCAAAACACTTTCATGGGTTGCTAAATGGCCAGTATTTGGAGGCTACACCAACGACCGACGACAACACTATGCTGCCACCAGCAAGCGTACGAGAAATTACCTGAGAGTTGCATCGCTCTTCAAACAATGAGGCCTCAGGATCAGATTGCAACCCACCGGAGCTGATTAATTCCACACCAAGCAATTCATGTACTAATAGTGCAATTATGGGAGGAAGAAGCGATGCCAGCATACATGAAAAGAAGCCTCCTACGCTCCATGTAGAAGAAGGGAGATGTCAAAAGGTGCAGAAACTATCGTTGTATAACGTTGTTTAGTACCGCGTATAAGATTTTCTCCTCAATCCTATTAGACAGGTTAACCCTTAATGCTTATATCATGACTGACCCGTACCAGGGCGGCCTCATCAACAGATCCGAGATTGTGATGTAAAGGCGAGAGAAACAAATCCTCTACAAAAGTCCATCCTAAAATTGACATTATTGAAAGGAATCTAAGAGTTGTACAAGATCGAGCAAGTGGCCCTAAATCTGGGTCTAGACATAAATGAGAGCACAATAAAGTACATGGTGTGCACGTCTGAGAGAAGAAAATCCAACATTGATCTCTCAATTTAAATAGTGGAGAGCAAATTTGAAGTAGCGCAATCCTTCATCTATCTCGAGCCAATTATAGCAGCCGATAACAGCATGGAAACAGAAACACGCCCACAGTTGCTTTAAGCTTTAAATCTGACAAGATTCCAGAAATCCAGGAATTAAATCAAGACATCCAAGCTTTGGGGATCTGCATAGTGATTGATCGGGAAACTACTGACTGCTCAAAACTTGGTTTGAGCCAACAATCAAGTTCGTGATGTAGTACATGCTTTACCTCCTAGTGGTGGTTCCACGGAAACTACGTGTATTAATCCTTATATATGTAGGCTAAAATTGCAAGTGCGAACGGTCTAGCGTTTCTAGTCTAGGTAACTTGGGTTAGCACCCTGCGATACCGAAAAATGCCCGCCACTGAAACCGAAACAACGCCTCGAGAAAGTAATGATCGAAAAATTATGACTTTTGGCTATTGTACCCGGACTAAGATTGGTTTCTGGAATATGAGGAGTGAAGCACCTCAAAATGTCAGATTTCTTCAACTGGAACGTTTCTTCGATATAATTTGGACATACTCGGAGTGGGTGAAGTAAGATGGCTCTACGCGGGAAAGTACCAATATCCAACGTGTAACACTGTGCTACTCTATTCCGGCAAACCATTCGGCAGTCCCCGTGAATCTGGAGTGGGTCTGCTGCTAACGCCAACAGCACGCAAAGGCCTAATTTCCTGGCACCCACATCGGCGCCTCGGCGAACGAATTGACAATGACGAGAGATTTGTTGATTTCTACAACACCAACCACCTTGGCATCGGAGGCACCATGTTTGAGCATAAGACCTGACACAAAGTCAGCTGGGTGTCAACTGACAGGCAATCATCATCCAACTAAATCGACCATGTGGCGATCAGCCGACGTTTTAGAAGCTGTCTTTTAGACGACCGAAACATACGAGAAGCCGACATGGGTATGGTACGGGATCATCACCTTATGGTAGCTGCTGTCCAGTTACATACTGCATCAGTTCAAAGAATGCGCAATATTATCCGAATGCCTAGGTATAACATCGACCGGCTAAAGCAGAGGTATACCCGATAAACTAATAGCTATTATTAAAGCAACCTATGCTGGCTCTATAGATGTCGTGTTCTACATAGAGGAAAGCTGTCAGAGTAATTTAAGATCCTAAGTGGGGTACGACAAGGTTACATTCTATCGCCGATACATTTTTTCTTGGTGATTCGCGATGTGCTTCGTGCAGCTTTATCTACTGGAAACGGAATGTGGAAAGGGAGGCAAATGTTGCGAGTTTGAAAATTAATGCTGCCAAAACCAAAATCATCAACCTCGGCACTAACTCAGTAAGTCAATTTAACATTGCTGGACAACCGGTAGAGAGAGTAGAGAGTTTGCTATATCTTGGGAGTATTGTCTCGACCGAAGGTGGAACTGTACAGGACATTTCAACCGAATCGGCAAAGCAAAATCAGTGCTTGGAATGATGTCCATGAAATTGCGAAGCAATGCGATCAGCTTAAACAACAAGCTGCGACTGTGCCGTTCAAATTTTGAATCTGTGTATGGGTGCAGCACGCTACTATCACATAAAGATTACAAACGTTCGTAAATAGGCTCCTATGGAACATAACTGGAATAACCGTATCTCTAACTGACACCTTTACCAGATAATGGGTCAGGAACCAATAGTCACAAACATCCAACGACGTAAGTGACAGTGGATTGGCGACAGTTCCATAGCAAACTACGCAATGCAATGGAATCCGTTAACTCAGGATAGTAGAAGAACTAGTCGTCCGAGAAATACATGGCGCAGAACAGTTGAGAAGGAGTCGAGGCAATTCGGGATGAGTTAAGGAGAGCGGTTCATTGCAGGAACCGCACGCGATTGCGCGTAGGCGTAGTAGATCCACAAGGGGATATAGGACATATGTAAGTAAGTATCCAAGCAGCAGGTGTGGTGTTTAAAACAATGATCATACCAGTACCTACATATGGATTCGAGACACTGGGTGGTTAGCAAAAACCACTCTGTTCTCTTAGTCACGTTTAAAAGAAATATCATACCGAGAACAGTTGGCCCCGTGAATGGAGGAAGGACGATTGCACAGAATCTACTATGATAAGATCTACAAGCGGTACCGAAGATATTTTTTGAACTACTTGGGCAGCGGCTTACCAGTGTCAGAAGTTCGCGCCTCGCACCTAGTACGGTTGTCGTTCTCTAAGGATATACTTTTTATTTACATAATGGCAAGGATATGAATTATTTATAAATCAGATAACATTTTTTTTTTGGTTTCATCAAATATGCGAAAAATTATTTAAAATACACCAACATCAGAATTCAGAACTAAATAAATCTGTGTCTTTATCCACAGCCACATCTGTGGCTGCCTCTGTAATCGACTAATGCTATGTAACGAGTATACTCGAACGACATGCTGCTTAGAACAGTGTGACATAAATAAAAAGTTGGCTGCTTCTTTATTGTTGTCGTCCAAGCAAGTGACACATTTTGTCGCTTATAAGATACAAAGAAAAAAATGTGGAATGGGAAATCAGAGCACAATGGTAAAGCCAAAATGATTTGAAAGTGTCGCAGTTACGACATTGTTCCGTTTAGTCTTTAATAATGGATTACATTTTCTTTACACAATATTGTAGATTTGTCTTTTATTTAAACTCAATGTGATGGGCATTTCAACTAAAGCAAAGTTTTCGTTAAATCGTTATAACATAGTTTTTCCCCATTGAATCACTGGTAGAGGAACGTTTTTAATTACTAGCTTTATACATTTTTTTAGTTGCGCAATATTAGCAACATTTATATTTATTTTGCCAATTGTGACTTCAAGTAGTGCCACTAAAAGGTATCACAACGTGCTAACTCGAGTCATGATGTGTGGTTTTTTTATGAAGTAATTCAAGTGTTTTGCCGTATGTGATGAAGCCGAGTCTTAGTGGAATATCCAGTTACCATTTGGATATAAGCGTTTTGATAAGTGGTTTTATGTAGTAATCTGCATTTATTTTAGTACTTGGCGTAACGAAAATGCTTACTGTTGTGCCAAATTCCTAAGAATAGCATGAAGACTTTCGGATGAGACGGTTTTATGAAGGGCACTAATTCCGCCCTAGTTTGCCTGCTACTAAAATATTGCACATTTCTTTGGCTTTCGGCATTTGTTAAGTTAAACTAAGCTCCATTGACTGTGATATATTTCTTACATTTATCACCATTCAGTAGTCGGTCAAGGCTCAGGGAACGGTGGTGCCTTTTGGTGATTGTTTGCGCGGACATATTGTGATGCTTCTGCTTCTACAAAAGTCTTAGTTCCAATGTAATTATTTAGAGTATGTATATTGTATGACTCCAACCTTTCTTTTAAAATGTTTTGCCAGATGTTTCTGCATCGTTGGTTGCGGTTTGCTTACAGTTTTTCGCAAATTTGAACTTTGTCGTTTTGACAATGATAATTTTCGTCTTGCATTTTAATTTGGTTTATTATTCCTCATTAGCGGTATTTCATTTTTTATAGTGGGTTAGTGTATATACCTTTTGAAATATTAAAACTGAAAAACTAAAGTTTTCCTTAATTGCAAAAAACTTTTCTATATATTATGTTTTCCAATAAAATCATATTTTAGTTTAAATTTTTTATGAAATTTAATTTTTTATTTTACGGAAAACGTGCATTATATTGCATTCAAACGACAGGCAGCTTCACTCGCAACATCAGTTCACTTAAAAAAACAACAAAATTTAACATAAAACGTTCAATGAGAGACTTTTAATATACATATAAGAATCGTTTCTAAGGAAAACCAAGTTATTTCAAAAAAAAAATTTGTTAAAGGTAATACCTAAAATTAGAGCAAAATTTAAGTCCACATATGTGTGACTTTAGCACCGAAGAGGATAGAGCGTAGGTTATGTCTTAGTGTAACAGCTTACTTGGCTGCTAAGTCTAGGCGACAGCTGCGAAAAGATGGTTTAGCACCAATACCAAAAAGTATGGATATATCCTATATCCCCTTGTGGGTCCTCTCTCCAAGTCTTCCCCAATTGCCGTGACTCCTCCTCAACTGTTCTGCGCCATGTATTTCTCGGACGAACCAGTCTTCTACCATCCTGGGATAACGGATTCCATTGCATTGCGTAGTTTGCTATGGAACTGTCGCCAATCTATTGTCACTTACGTCGTTGGATGGTTGTGCCTATTGGTTCCTGACCCGTTCTCCGGTAAAGATGTTCGTTAAAGATACGGTTAGGCCAGAAAACCCTTAAGATGTTCCGCAGGCACCTATTTACGAACGTTTGTAATCTTTTTGTGATATAGCGGTCACCTTCCAAGTGCTGCACCCATACAACAAGACACAATCAACATTTAAACGGAACAGTCGCAGCTTGATGCTTAAGCTAATACCATTGCTACGCCATATCATGGACATCATTCCAAAACTGCTTTTGTTCTGCCGATTCGGTTGACAATGTCCTGTTCGGTTCCAGCTTCGATCGAGACAATACTCCTAAGATATTGGAAACGCTCTACTTTCCCTACCGGTTGTCCAGCAATGTTAACTTGAGTTACTGAGTGATTTTGGTTTGGTTTTTGTATTAATCTCCAAAACAGCAACATTTGCCTTCCTTTCCATATTTGATGTTATTTGGTGCAGCTCCATAATCCTGTGTGAGAGTAAACAAACGTCGTCAGCGTAATCCAGATGTTTGAGTTGAGATGTAAATTCCAACTACCGCTTCCAGTAGATAAAGCTGCGCGAAGCACATCGCTAATCACCAATAAAAAAAAGTATCGGCGATAAAAAGCAACTTTGTCGTACCCCACTTGGGATCTCGAATTCCTCTGACAGCTTTCCTCTATGCAGCACATGACATTTAGAGCCATCATAGGCTGCTTTAAAAATAGCTATTAGTTTATCGGGTATACCTCTCCTGCGCAAGGCGAGCAAGATAAACTTTCTGCGACACTGTCAAACGCCTTCTCAAATTCGATGAACAGCAGGTGCAGTGGTGACTGGAATTCAACGCGCTATTCAATAATGATTCGCATGGTAATGATGTGGTCGACATAGGAGGATCCAGTACGGAAACCTGCTCGTTCGGCATCGAGTGTATCTTCCAGATGTTCCTTAATTCGCTCAAGTACTACTTTGGCTATTACCTTTGCAACTGCAGGAAGAACGCAAATGTATATCGTTGGAGAATACACGGTTAAGGACCGTAGAAAAATGCTCCTTCCATCGCTTAAGCTCATCCTGATTTGAAAAGAGTACGGCACAATCTAGTCCTTTCACTGGATGTTGGCTAGAGCCGTGACTACCTGTCAGCTCTTTGGTAATTCTGTAAACGGTTTTGCTATCGCACCTGCTCGTTGCTTCCTCTGCTTCGGAGGCCAGGTTGTTAATATAATTACGTTAGTCACGTCTTACACAACGCTACACTTCTCTCATTTTTCTTTGATACAGGGACTCTAGCTCGATCCTCACTACTGCTGGGCACAAAACGAGCTTTAACTAGTTTACGTTCTTTAATCCGCCTCCAGGTATCATCGGTTAGCCACGTGCTGTGCCTTGCATAGCTTCTACCAACAATACTTTCCGCTCCAGATGTGAAAACATTTGTCACCGCGTTTCAATGTTCTTGGATGGTTGTCGACAGTGAGCTGCTGATTGCTTTCACTCTTTGCGATAAATGATCCCTTAATTGTTGGCGTACTGAGGACAGCTCCAAAAACGTCGGATTATCGCCACATGGTCGATTTGGTTGGATGATGATTGCCTATCAGTTGACACCCAGCAGACTTTGTGGCAGGTCTTATGCTCAAACTTGGTCCCTCCTATAACAAGGTGGTGGGTGTTACAGAAATCAATAAATCTTGCACCATTGTCATTTCGTTCGCCAAGGCCGTGCTTCCCAATCACATGTCTGAGTCCTGCGTTGTCGATGCCTACCTTGTCATTCAACTCCCCCATCACGATGACGATATCTCCGTTCGGCGTAGCGTTAAATATAGCGCTTAGCTGATTGTGTTGTCCTTTTCATGGTCAGTCGAGGAATTCGTTGGGGCGTAACACTGTATGATCATGCCGCGCCGTACTCTAGTCTAAAATCTGACCGATTAGATCATATTACCATATGGCTGCGAGGAAATTAGTCCTCTGCGTTCTGTTGGCATTGGCAGCAGACCCACTCCAGATTCACGGGGACTGCCGGAGGGTTTGGCGGAGTAGAGTAGCACAGTGTTACACGTTGGGGATTGGTACTCTCCCGCGGCGTTGAACCATCTTACTTCACTCACTCCCAGTATGAAACTCACGTTCCAGTTAAAGAAATCTGGCATTTTGAGGTCCTTCGCTACTTGTGTCTAGGAGCGTCCTCACATTCCAGAAACCAATCTTAGTCCGGGTACAATAGCCAGAAGTCGTCATTATTCTATCATTATTTATCCGAGGCGTTGTGTCGGTTTCAGTAGCGGGCATTTTTCGGTACCGCAGGGTGCTAACCCACGTTACCTAGCCTAGTACGAATAAGTGATATTAACAATGATAAGTTAAAAGTTAACAAACTAAACAAATCAGATAATTCCATCAATGTTGATTAACTAAAGTAAAAGCTTGTCGCGAGGTACATTAAGATAATTCTATTACATTACTTACATTTATTATAATATGTTGTAGAAATATTTTAATTTTAAATCTCGTAATACATTTATTATCTCCATTTTAGTTCATTTAAATAATAGCTTTTGTTGAAAAAATTATTTTATCCTTATTTATTTATTTAATGCTTAGTTTTTTGAAAACAATAAAATGGTACTTTGAACCGAAACACCTAAATTTGAACTAAAAAAAAAAAGAAACTTTAACTGAAACAAAATCGAGTCATGACCCGAAACGAAAAACTTGTTCGAATCGAATCTATTTTTTTAAATTACAATATTCCTGCGTTTAAGTTTGTACAGCAAACTGTGTCCTGTAAGGAGAACTGAAAGTGTGGACAATTAAAAAAACGTGTTTACTTTTTTGGTGTACTACCAATTTTTCTAGCTCCCTCATAGTTTTGAGAAAAACGAACAGCCCATCATAGTACATGTTGATTTCTGGTGTTTATATGTATTTTACAATTCTATAGACAAAGTTGTAGGTTGACTATAAACATTCTCAAGGGAACACTCCTTGAAGAACTAATAATTTTCTCGTCATAATTTACTTTTTACACAGCAATTTGGTACGCGGACTCCTCGCAAAAGACTTTGTAAACTTCGTTAGCCGGATATACGTGTATTGCCATTGTTCGCAAAGGAGTAGCGTTAACTGCTGCATTAGTTTCAAGCGAGTAAGTGTCGGTTGTTGGTTGGAGGAAATTATTAGAGCCCAAAGTCGTAAAAGGAATACTTTTTACTTTTCTTACTACAAAAAAAAAACGATTTAAAAGTTGCTCCAAAATTACTCATTTCATTTACAGACGTTCGAGGAGTTTGAAATAACATTGACGCATAAGATAATACCAAAATGAAACTATGAAATTAGTTTACCTCGTGCCAAGGATACGCACACGTCTTTTTTTCCAAGAGACGCTACGCTGAATGTGCTTGAAGTTGTGAAAAATGGGTCAGCAATTTCATTCAAAATTTTCCCCGGGCATACTGACACACATCAGGGAAGGTGATGAGTGTTGCTGTATCAACATCATCGTCATTGTTATTTTTGTTTTTTGTCATTCATTTGTTATATGCTCCATCAATTAACTAAGTGTACTTTACAGCGCTAAAATAAATGAACGTTAATTTATGCAAGCGAGCAAAAAAGGATCTGTCCATGCTAACGATGCTACTTAAGATTATGCGTGAGGTTGTCTTATACTGTGTGAGAAATTTAGTTGTGTTATTTGTTGTTGTTGTTGTTTTTTAAGTTTCTGAAGTGCACAATTGTACTATTTAGAACGTATGCTGCAGTTATGGTTGGTATATAGGTAGAGTTGTGATCCCCGAAACACTTACAAGAGCCTCAATTAACGTCATTTTGATATCAAAATCCTCGCGAGACCTACCTGTAGGCTTCGACTATAAAATCAGTTCGATAATCATGTACTCCGAAAGCTTCTTTCAATCAACAAGAAATGGTCACTTTCTTATTATACCCTCAATTTTGCTATGTTCTGGCACCGATACGATTGTTATGTCCAGGATTTGGCTTCGAAGCCAGTTATTCCTGTCACTATTTCGAGTTGTTAACGGTCATATGAATGGCTTTGATTTGCAGATTGACTGTCAACACATATACCAAGCCTTTTAATTTGTGCGGTACTTTGCTTTAATGCCCTAGAAGCCGCTTTAACGCTAAAATCTTTGCCTGGAATATACTAGTCGAGTCAGGAATCCTGTAATACTTTGACGGCTTAAGTTTATCTGAGAAGCCACCTGCACCAAGTCCATCCTTCATCTTGAGTCTTTCAGTGTAGTATGTTACGTCAAATTTCCACGTTACTTCCCCATCCTTTCTGTTTCCTATAGTCGAAAACTCGATATTAAAGTTTGAATTGAAGCTTAGTTTTGGGGTACAGTAGCCAGTACCTCCTAATACTGTCCGGAGTATATTGGAGTGCCTGTATGGTCTGGTGACTTACCACCCAGATCCTCTGAGTACTGCACTGCATGTCCCGATATATTTTATGAATATGTCAGGAGAAAGTATATGTAAAAGCAGGTTGACACTGTTATATTTTTTGACAACTCAAATAGCAACTCTTAATAGAAGTAATAAGTATTACAAGAGAGTGTGAAGCGGCATTTAGACAGTGGTTAGGGCACCGGTCATCAATCTTTGCAAAACCGTTCTAGTGCTTTTCACGAAAAGAAGACTGGTCGATTTGGGACCTATCATCATCAAAGGCGCCACGTTAGATTATTTCAGCGAAGTTAAATATCTCGGCGTCACCCTTGATAAACGGCTACACTGGAATTCTCATATCAAGTCGCCATCGAAGGCGCTACTATTGCCTTGTGGGCCAGTAGACGCAGAATTTGAGGTCTAAATCTTAAAATGCTACATTGAATGTACACAATGATGGTGAGACCTATTATCATGTACGCGGCTATCGTTTAGTGGCCGAAAATTCTTTAACGGACAACGGCAACTAAGCTTCAGAAGCTACAAAGGATTGCCTGTCTAGGTATAACAGGTGCCATGTGACCTGCCCTACGATAGCAGTAGAAGCTGTTGTAGGGCTGTATTGCAAGCAACGAATCTGCAGATGAACTAGCTAGGGCTGGCTCGGAATCTGCGTTTATATTACTTAAACCCTACTGTGGTGTCAACTGGGCTGCCGCTACAACTCTGATAAATTGTTGAGAACACAAACTTCGTCTGACAAAGCGACCCGGGGCTTAGGCAATCCAAACAATTAATCAGACCCTTTTCATAAAAAGAACTCATTAATTTTAATAGGGATAGCCTTAGGAAGCTTGTGAGTTCCTAACAGGTCATTGTGGCTAGCGATATACCCTTAAAAAAATTAATGTGTGCTCAGAGATATAATGTAGGTTCTGCTTGGAAGATGAAGAGTCATCCGAGCACATTCTCTGTGAATGTCCAGCATTATATTGGTTAAGGAGACGCATCTTTCACAAGAAAAAATTCTCGACAGCGGAGTTGAGAAATTCGGCCGCTAAAAGATGTACTACCGTTCATTAGGGAGATGGTACCTCTCTTAAAATAAACAAACCCGAAGATACAATAGATCTTTGAGGTCGCAAAGTCTGCCATATGGACTATAGTATTAATTTAAAAAAAAGGCACCGGTCGGATATGACCGTAAAACTCCTGTGATGTGATGCAGAAGTCAAAGTTTATAAAAGAATTTGATAGTTTAGTTCAACAGAACTGGTTGACATCGGCTTGAAATCGAGTTGAGAGTTTTTTTTTACCGAAGGCCAAGACCGAACAAAAAGAGATGCAATGAAAGTAAAATGGTAATTTGCAACGTCTCTCATATGACACAGTACAACACCTGCATACGAAATTACGGACTTTTGCCATTTGGGAATGTTTGCTATTTGCATTTACTTGATGCTACTGCCACTTTCGCACGAAACAATATCTTGTCAAGGAATCGTTTGTATTTACTATACATATTTTAGTATGTACTTCATTCGCTATGCAAATGCATGATGCTCAAACACAATTAGAAAGCTCCAGGGGAAATAGAGTGAAGCATCACTGAGACGAATTGAACAAGATGCTGACGATGACGATAGTACATAGTTGTTCCTTGTGACAGCATGAGATGTTCTCGCAAAGTGCTATTTTCACATTTCGCAAACACGCTCTGCTTATCTACGAGTATTCCCAGATTAATTACGCCATAGTTTCTCCTTAAGACACATCTGTGTTAAGCTTCCTCTATCAACACCGACACCACGATTAACAACTCTGCAGAGAACAGCTTGGTGAGATGGAGGAAAATTTACAATTTTGCAAACAAAAACTAAAGTTGCATTATTGTACTTTGTTTTCGTAGCTGGAAGGAGAGTCAATGTTTATCCTTAATTTGATGCGCAAATTTGCTAAAGATGAAAATCTTTTTGGTGCTAATAGAGAGGCGCTTATGGGATATGATAGTTATACTCGTCCTCGGCAATGACGTATTAGTATGCCACTTGATAGATATCTAGATATTAACTTATTCGTGCAATATCTTCAGACCTTATCTTCTCACGCTGTAATACTTCCTTATATCGCACCATAGTAGGTTTACAATAAACAAAGACTACACATTTATGGCATGAATCTTATCAAAAAAAATTTCACTTTAATTAGCATTTCTTAATTGAAAATTTCCATCATGTTTTCATTTTATTGATTTTGTAGATTGCATTGCGTTGTTGACATAAGTCAGAGCTCCACAACCTTTTGTCGCACTTATAACTATAGCTTGTAACTGTGCACGGAGTTATGTTAGATTTTTATGTAATAATTATACTGATGGGCTGGGCTGATCTGCAATTACTGTACAAAACCGATATTTTTAATGATACATATGAAGAAAATCAAAAAAAAAAAAACTACTCATTGAGATTAGAACCTATGCCCCCATGCAAACCGAAAACCGAAAAATAAAATATAGCATAACACGGTCACTATTTTCGTAGCCGAATATACCTGATGCATTGTTTGACACGGGCACCGCTCACCCACATACCACTCGACCTACGCATAACCCGAGCGTTTGTTATACGCTCCTGCATCTACTCGCATCATCCAGGTCATCTTAGTCTACATAACGATGACCATTTCCTGCTTATCAGTGTTTTATCGCTACTACCCTACTGTCAACAGGCATACTTCTGGTTCAATTAATGTCAATCAGTATATACTGACAAGTTCGCTCTCTAGTTGTTTATAACGCTTCTCAAGTCTGACACAGACCTCCTCATGCTTTTCCTTCATACTTGGTAGCTCAGAATAAAGCTGTTGAAAGTCGTATTTGGTGGCGAGCTCTCTCATGAGATCTTTGTTGTTTTCATCCAGTAAATCCTTTAGCTGTTGAATGCTTATTCCAGTGATTGTTTCCATAGCTAACTTCTTCGGGTTTTTACTGGGATGGCACTTCTCGTCTTTAGGTTTATCACGAGAAGTATCTAGAAGACTTCTTTTGTGCATTTGTTAAGTTCAGAGTTATTTGCAACTATTGAAATACTGTCTTAGATACTTACTCAATTTTCACTTCTTATTGGTACATAAACTTTTATTATGCAGTTTTGGTAGTAAATATAAGATATCTATTTTACGTTTTAACAATTTTAAGGACTTCACTTTTAATGTATATAGTTGGAACATTTATAGTTTATTTTAAAATTGTTTTATTGTTCTGGCAATACTGACAAGGAAAGCTTCGGCGTATTATGGCAGAGCTTTCACAGTGAAGTGAAAGTGGGCGCCGTGGCTCAGTGAATAAGAGCATGGCTTCTGAGCAGGAGGTTCGTGGTTCGAATCCCAGTAACACCGAAAGTCTGACAAACATCCGAGAGTAATAGTCACGGAAAGCTTATCAATTCACCGTTCGTATCCGGCAATAAAATGGAGGGGACATTTGTGTGCAAAAAAATATACCTGTTCAAAAATAATGATTGCGAGAAGCTACGCCTTATTATTTCACAGTGAAAGAAAATTCAGGATCAAGGATCCACATTTACGAAGAGCTTTGTTGGAAATGTCACTTTGTTCTTTGCCTGTAGATTACTCCGCCTGAGATGAAAATATATTGTAAAATATAATAAAATTTATTAAAAGTACAAATGGTACTGGGTAGATCTATCCCTAATTTGAAATATAATTAAAAGCCCTTTTCAGTGATTTGCCTAACTGGTTTCACACTATTTAGGACATTGACTATGTCGTTTAACACCTAGATTAACATCTGAGGAGCAGGGTACAACCTTAAGATCTAAATTTTACGAGCTAAAGCTATCAATCGGATAGGATAGTAAGAGGTGAGCTGATCGGACTTAATTTTATTCCGCATAGCCCAGAGCTACCAATTCTTTGCGATCTGTGTAAAAACAATGCAAGATATTACGTTTTCCACTTTATAGCGATATGACCTATTTTAAAAGAACACCGCCTGATATACTGGGCATGACGAGAAGAGAACGCTGAGCATTTTAAATACATCTTAATAATTTGTTCGGGAATTTTTGAATTATGCTAATAATGGTATGCTTAGCACAACCCTATAGTTGAATTCCATGTGTCCATACTGGTTTCAGTATTTGATTATAAATAAGAGTCTTGTTTTCGATCGATAGTGTCGATTTCCTACTAATAAGCCAAATTATATCTTTGAGTCTTATGTACAACTACACTACGAAGGCGGTAATATATAGAAAATGTATCATGGAGGAAAGTTTTTAAAATAGTTATGCCATTATTGCTAGATTTTGTTAAGTAATTGTTAAATTCTTTATGCTAATATTTAAAATTAATAACATAATAAAAAAATAAAACAAAGACTAAAGAACATAATGTATGTGTGACGTTTTGTTGATAAAATATTCTTGTAGTCTTCTGAATCAATGAGTTAATACGCACAAGAATTAAGACCCTCAAAATACTCACAAACACACCCCAAAAACCCTCAAAAGACCCCCAAAAGACCCCTAAAAGACCTTCAAAATACTCCAAAATTCCTTCAAAAGACCATCGAATGCCCCAAGAAGACTCCAAAAAAATACTCAAAAGACCCTTATAAGACTCGCAAAAGACCCTCGAAAGATCCTCAAAATACCCTCAAAGAACCCCTAAAAGACCAGACCATCAAAAGACCCTGAAAACACTCTAGAAAGACCCATAAAAAACCCTCAAAATACCCCCAAAAAGAGTCACAGAGAGCCACCAAAAAAGATCCTCAAATGACACCCCAAAAAACCCCTGAAAGACCCTCGAAATACCCCTAAAAGACCCCTAAGAAGCACCCTCCAAGAAACCCTCAGAAGACGACGCACTCTCTTCCTCTACCAGTGCCTCTATGAATATTTTCTCGCCGGTCTCGATCGGGTTGAAAATAAACTCTCATGCAACAATTATTTATTTAATATTTAATAATTAAAAGGAATTCTACATTTATATATATAATCATTAAGTAACTACAGAAAACAATAAATGGCGTACAGCTATAGATATCGTCTCGACGGTCTCGATTGGATTGTTTTCAAAAGTGAATGAATAAATTTTTTTTGTCAGACAAGGTACGTTCATTTCATGTTGAAGTTCGTTCGTTCGATTTATCACATATTCTGTTTGTTTTGTTTGTTGACGTATGCTTTGACGTTGACAATGGAGTGCCGCCACACCTCCACCACGTACCTTTCTATTCCCCTCAAGCGATCAGAATTTTCGCAACGCTCGAATTTTCGTAACGCGTAACGCTAGAAAAATGTAGCCCCTGAGCATAGAAGTTTCACTTTAAAAGAGTTATTGTACGTTCAAGGTCAATTGATTTACCAGAACATTTTACAAAAAATTACTTCCCCTTGCACGAGTATTAAGAGATTAATTCTTTAACTAAAATGCCAGGCATTTCCTTAGTCACATTGAACTATCTGTACAGTCAAACATAATTTGATGTGCATTTCAAACGTAAACTTCCCTTATTTAGAATGCTTTTCTAGAATAGAAAACCATAGGACCCCTTTATGTTTCCGTGAACCTACAATAAACTATGAAAATGAAACGTCATAATGTACAAATAGATCTACTTTGTTGGCATAGAAACGCTATACTCCTTCTTTTAATTGGATTTTTATCTTATTTTAGGATATTCTCTCATTTGTCTTTGTTGAGCTTAAGAGGAGACAACAACTGCCTACATCGCATTCAATTACAATTTCACTTTGCACTTTTTCGTTTTCAAGGAATGCAATAAATTAATTAAAATGAAACAACTAAGCTTCCATCAATTATACGGAATCCTCTTATAGTCCTCTTCTTCTTTTTCTAACCGTAACGTGAAAACTAAAACCACGTGCGTGCGAAGTAGGTATACTAACTTATACTTACTCCCAGTACTTCATTTCAGCGTTTAAAACCAGTCCACCCATCGTTAACAATTCAATTCAGTTAATTCTAGGTCAGGGTCACATGAAACATTCACTTAACCGCTGCAGCTGATAGTGCCCAAACCTTATACCGTCAATTGAACATTGTAGATACACATAATATATTGAGAGAATCTTTAATTATATATATACCCTTAATAGGCACTATACAGTGAACATTTTCCTACGTCCTTTACGATGTTTTTGAATGAAAATATTATGGTGACCACCACTTATTAACACAATTAATAAGAGGAAAGTTGTGTGGTAGACTACACCATCTGGTGTCACATACATTTGCCGGAATTGAGGAGAACCTAGTAAGTTAGACTTATCATCAACGGCCTCAAAACTAAACTGATGCGGATCGGTACGAAAAACTCACCATCATGAGGAACGTTTAAAGAACGTGAATATTAAAAAAACAACAAATAACCAAAATATATGCCTAAAAGTATACTAAATTCCACTATAAAAACACATACGAAACACTGAATGCTTTTGTGGTTAAAAAAAACAACCACCATTTCGTAAAGCAGCGCTGCACACAGAGCACACAGAAGTTATAATATAGCGTGTTCGCAAGGCATATAGCCACGCGGCCCGATCAATCCAAATTTTAGCAGAAAGTGTTGTCACCGGAAATATACATGTGTGAAAAGTTTGAATAAAATGAGTCCTTGAGAAGTGGGTTAAAAATTGATCACAAAATTCCACCACAGAACGAACAAACGACAGAGCCATGCTGACGCAAAGTATAGAGAATTTAAAAATGTAGATCATTTCTGCTACTTAGGAAATTTTATTACAACAGATGGCGTCTCTGAGGTGGACTTTTCAACCAACAAACATAGCACGCCAGGCATTCAACTCCCTACGAAATGCTTGGCGTACATCGAGCATCTCTAAGCGCAGAAAACTCTGCATTTTCAACCTGAGCGTTAAGTCTGTTCTGCTTTTAGGCGATGAAACTGGAAGAGTAATGGTCCGCCTAGTCATCGTGAACAAGTGTTTAAGGTGGATCATGAAAATCTTTTGGCTGAATTTGATTACCAATGTCAATCTTCTGAAACACACACAGACAGCAGTCAATGTTGTTCATTGTTTGGTAATATTCGCCCAAAATATCTGTTTTTGTGGTAGGGCCTATTTCAAAGTATTTTCTTTTTTCCACGCGTCACATCCAGGATATCAAAATGGGCCCATGACATTAGATGCTCATGAAATTTCAGCGCTCAATATCCGTTTTTGAGGTATTTCTAAGTATTTTCTTTTTCCACGCATCGCACGCGCCACACGTTTTTTTTTTCCTTGATATTTGTTTAATTTTTATTTACAGTTTACAATTATTATTTACAAGTGTTTGACATAATTAACAATAAACATAAAAGATTATTGAATAAACATCGCCCCCTTAGGAGCATAGGGTAGAAACAAACTCCCTCCATTTTCGTCGATCCTGTGCCAGTGCCCTGATTGACCGCCACGTACCTGTCATTCTTGACACTTTTTCAATGGACCTTCTCCAGGTAGTTCGCGGGCGTCCCGGGCGACGCGTTCCTTGCGGATTCCTCTCAAATGCCATTTTTGCGATGTCATCATCTGGTTTCCTTAAAGTAGCCCCACCCACTGCCATTTTCTCTGTCGAATCTCTGTAGCTATTGACTGACTGTTGTTGAGTTTTAGAAGGTCCACGTTTGAGATCACGCCAGAAAATGCAGCACACCCTTCTAAGACATTTATTGATGAAGACCTGTAACGTCGTAGATACTGAGTCGGTTACCTTCCAGGTCTCACATCCGTAGAGAAGAACCGATTTCACGCTTGCATTGAAAATGTTAAGCATAGTGCGTCTCGAAATGTTGCGTGAATGCCATATATTGTTCAGCTTGTGATACGTATAGCGTGCTTTGTTGATTCGGGACGAGATGTCCGCGTCCGAGCCGCCATCCTTTTTTATCACGCTGCCGAGGTAGCAGAACTCTTCAACTTCATCGATGGTAACAGCGCGTTCGTCAATTGCAATTGTTAGTGGAGCTAGGTTTCTGGTTTCGATTTCGATGCGCATCATTTTTGTTTTGCTCATGTTTACCTTCAACCCGACTTTCCTTGCATTGGCGATCAGTTTCTCCAATTTCCAGACCATGTCATGAAGTGTGTTTGTCATCAAGCAAATGTCGTCAGCGTAATCGAGATCGTGGAGCTTTTGAGATGGGCGCCATTGAACAACCAAAAAGAGCAAAGGTGAAAGAGCACAACCTTGGCGTACTCCTTTGGTGATATTGAATTTGACACTATGCTTGCCTTTGAAACGTACACTGCGCCACAATTGTTTCCGGTACACCTAAATTTTGCAACGCATTCCAAATGGCATCTCTTGAGATCGTGTCGAAGGCTCGTTCGAAGTCGACAAAGAGAAGGAATAACGGTGACCTCCATTCCACAGACTGCTCAATGATGATTCTGAGTGTGTTGATGTGATCTACGCACGATCGATTTGGCCTGAATCCAGCTTGCTCTCTTCGCAGTAGGCTGTTTACAGTTGGTGAGATTCGATCCAGTATTAGCAAAGCCAGCACCTTATCGAAAGAGTTGAGAAGGGTTATCACTCGCCAGTTCTTGCAATCGCTATGGTCGCCTTTCTTTGGGATCGTTATGATGACTCCTTCTTGCCAACTGTCGGGAATTCTACAAGTACTCCACGCTTCACGAATCATTGGGGTGAGTGCCCACGTAAGGGCGACCGAGTTGCACATCAGAAGTTCCGCAGCCAGATTATCGGTATGGTGGTTCGGTAGATTTGTTGCGTCTCGGGTTGCGGCGTTCTTGACGAGCCAGTGGGTCATTGTTGTCTGTGACAACATCGGTCGCGCTACACGTTACGCGTCACAAAATACGTCATCGCAAGCCGAAAAACAAGTCTCAACAAATTCTTACTAGTAGAAGCCGATATATACCAGTTCCACTTTTCTATGGATTACACGCGCCACACAAGACGCGCGACACGTTTCACACGCGGATGTTAAAAATTCTATATGAGATATATTTGATCGCAAAATTTCAGCTCTCTAGGTTGTTTGAAAGATCAAAAACTAACGACTTCACTTTTTGTTAACGCTTTTGGTAGGGCAATTTCCTAGTCCTAGAAGTACCTGACGTATCTAAAAAAAAACTAATATGATTCCATATTGCAATTCGTACAATTCTTGTTCAATTGATTCCACCCACTTTTAATTCAATTTAACTTTACTTTGACTATAAATTACTAGAACCACATAGTGACATTTATCTTAAAAGAATTTAAAGTTACCTAAGTGATGAATCTGGTACACCCACAGCAAGTAATCAATTTAACCCCAGCAATCAATCATTTTCGCAACTGTTCCGAGTCCTGAAATAACAAACAAATTTTCCCATCTAAGAACGGTGTTACTACGAAAGCATCAGTTACAAAATGTGATGCAGAAACTTTAGTTGTGGCTTGTGGTATACATAGAGCGCAGCTCTGCTGATAATGCAACTATCTGTGAATCAGAATTATTCATGAGCATGCATGTGCAGAAATTTACTGGACCAAAGGACAAGGATATTTTCTTGGTATCCACTGCTATCGGTCAACTTGGTCGGTCATCACAGTTGTGTGATTGATACAATAAAATTAACATTCTGATTGATATGACCATCACCGAAAAGAGAAAGATAGAAACCCTTACCCATTCATCGTATTCCAAGTTGCCTGCTGTGCTATGCCAATTAATCAATCACTCGTAGTCGTAGTCACAGTTGTCCCTTGGTATTTGAGTTGATTTCTGGATTATTACGAGTGACTTATATTGGGTCAGTTGAAAACCGAATGGAAATTAATGTATTATGTAGAACACAAAGAGGTATGTGTTACACTAAAGTGAATCTCGCTTTGAATGCGATTCTATTCTGTTATATATTATACAAACCAAGAGAGGAAGCATTAAACGAACTAAATTTGAATATCCAATTAGCAAAGATAAGCCAAGGCTTTGACATCTGATGTTCTTTTAGATTTGATACAGATCTCATCAAGTAGCCGCCTGAAGTCAAATCTTGTCCTCTCGACAGGTAGGGAACAAATTATATTTCTCGCTTCACTTTCTCTGCATGTGAAGCTAACTTGACTTCTTTTTTCAAAATGAACCAAATGATAAAATCCGCTTTAAATTCATTTTTTGTGTCTATCAAACTCAAAAGCTTCGAATAAAGTGAAAGTCTTTTTCAGTCAACCGCATACTAATCGGAATCATCTCCATCCTTCTGTATGATAATATTATCATTTCAGTCATCGCACAGGAATTTGTATTTTCGAATCATCATCATCCTGGCAAAGCAGTTACCTGGCAAACAACTATCCATTGCCAACGGTAGACGGATTCCAATGCCAGTTACCTGGCAAACGACTATCCGTTGCCAACGGTAGACTCCTTCCAATGCTTTGTATTATATCCTTTCGCATTTGTTCGTTCAGTATTTAATTTTCTACATCCAGTGGAATATCCGATTATCTATTGGGATCTCAGACAACCCAAACTTTCACGTTGAGTGCACATTTATTACCTTTAGAGAAATCAACGTTGAATGCTTCTGATGGTTACTTTATCGATTTCGCATCTTTTGTTGTTAATTTAGTTTCAAATGGATAAACAACTTACCGCCACGACAAAATAAAGAATATTTGTATTTGTCAACTCTTTTATGAAGAATATTACATTATTTGCTTATTTTCAATTAATATTATAAAAGTATTTTCGCTATAAGTCATTTGTTGTCTTACATTATGCATTGCTATGTACAATTAAGTATAACTTTATAGATATCAAGGTATATTAACCGGTACCCGGTCACCCGCCAAAAATCTATCCACGGGTTTCGATTCCATGTTGTCTATACAGTTCGGCATCTCTAAACTCTGCGCATCCTACTCTCCGTCAATCAAGCGTATGTTTGGAATGCTGCACTCTCGTGTCACATAAACCCGGCATAATTCCGAATTTAATATTGGTCCTGAGGACGTTATTACGTCAGCGATGCTGATAAAGATCATGCGATAAAAAAACAACCCATAAAAATTAAATTTTTTCATGTAAATTCTCTAACGGAGATACCATATGTGTGCAAAGTTGATTAATTTAGAAAAAAATAATATTAGAGCCTACGAAAACTGTTATCACTGGAGATAAAAATGTGTAATAAATGTATATGGGAGCCCCAGACCTTGGGACCCGATCACTTCCAAATTTCAATAGGAAGTGTTGTCATCACACATGTGTTGAAAATTTGAAGAAAATCGGGCTAATTTTTAAAAAACTGATAAGGGCACCCCCGAGCATCTGAGCCCGTTTAGTCCAAAAATGTTACAAACAGTTTTGCCCATCGGAGATAAACATGTTAAAGAAATAAAGAAAAGAAATCGGACATTTTTAATGGGCACCCCTCTGGCCTCAGGACCCTTTCACTCCAAAAAGTTTACAAAAATGTTTGTCCATCGGTGATACACATGTGTAATAAAATTTGAAGAAAATCGGGTTAATTTTTTTTTTTAAAAATTTGTATGGGGCCTCACAACCGCGGGGCCCGAGGTCTCCAAAGTTTTTACAAAAAGGGTTGTCCATCCGAGATACACATGTAAAGAAAATCGAGTTGAGTTTTTTAAAAAATTTGTATGGGACCTCACGACCCCTGGGCCGGGGTCTCCAAACTTTTTAAAAAAAGTGTTTTCCATCGGAGATACACGTGTATATCAAATTTTAAGAAAATCGAGTAAATTCTGTAAAATATTTGTATCGGAAAAAACCCGCGACCCCGAGGCCCAAGGGGTCCAAAATCGGGCTAATTTAAAAAAAACTTATATGACCGCCTCTGAACCAGTTTTGTCCATCGGAGATACACATGTGTTTACAATTTGAAGAAAATCAGGCTTCAGATTTATATGGGCACCCCTCGGTTCTCAGGGCCCGTTCACTCCAAAAATTTTACAAGAAGTTTTGTCCATCGGAGATACACTTGTGTAATAAAATTTGAATAAAATCAGGTTATTTTTTTTAAAAAATTTGTATAGGGCCCCGGGGCCCGAGGTCTCCAATGTATTTACAAAAAGGGTTGTCCATCCGATATACACATGTATATAAAATTTAAAGAAAATCGCGTTGTTCTTCGGAGATACACATGTGCATAAAATTTGAAGAAAATCGGGGTTAAATGGGGCTAAAAATTGATCGCAAGACTTCACGACAAACAAACGACAAGATCTGACCAGCCATCCAGTTAGCCACTGGCACATGAAGTTAATATAGAGAATTTAAAAACTGCACTGCAACGCAACAACAAAACAACCCTAATCGTAAAGCAAGCAGCGCTGCTCACGGTGCACCACGCACACAGAACACAGTCATCCTAGTATGACCTGATCTAATGCCGCTATATGGGAAAAACCCTCCGACCCGCGGACCGATCAATCTCAAATTTTAATAGAAAGTATTGTCACCGGGCGCCTTGGCTCAGTGAAAATGCGCGTGGCTACTGAGCAGAAGGTTCGTGGTTCGAATCCCAGTAACACCAAAAGTATTTTTCACGGTGTCCCACATCTCGTGAATGGGTGACAAACGTTCAGAGAGTAATAACTTGTCACTCGCTGCTCGGAACCGGCCTTAAATTGTAAATCCCTTCCATTTGTGTCCAAAAATATAAATGCGCAACACAAATGGTCGCGAGGAGCTAGACCTTGGACCGCAATGGTCTGTCGCGCCGAATATAATTATTATTGTCACCGAAAATATACATCTGGGCAAAATTTCAATAAAATCGGGCTTTAGGAAGTGGGTTAAAAATTTATCACAAGATCTGACGAGTCCGCAAGCCACGGGCACGCGAAGTTATTATAGAGAATTTAAAAAATAAATAAAACCAGTCGTTCCGATCTTTTCGACTACCGCGTCAGATATATTCAGCAGAAAGAATTACTATATTTTAAAAGCGTGTCTCCCTATATTTGCGGCGAGTCCTATCGCTACAGTTGTTTCTGGTCTTTTCATTGCGAAGGGCAGAAATGTTGACAAAGACCTGAATTCGGGTATGCAGCCTTTCATGGTTATCCAATCTGCACTCGTAGCACAATTACAACAAGAGTTAATGTTGGCGGTGTTGATAACCTGGTGTATCTGGTTCCAAGTGGCTACGTCAGGATATATTCACGTGGCTTTTTGAATATTTATACGCACAAACCTTGTACTACAAACAAATTCAAATTCAAATTCCCAGAATATGATTTTCACATCATTTTGCGGGCAGGCATGGAATTGCCGTTTAACTGATTTCAAGAATTCACCTTCTTCATCGTCCTATCTAGGTGCAAACGTTTATGTGGCTTATGTTTTTAAACTTGCCCTTTGCGCGAAGGTACATAGGCATTAATTTATTGCCTGAATGGCTCAATGACCAGAATAAATTTTATTCATCTAAATTAATCAGACACATAACAGTCTAAATGTGAATAGGCTTCGTGAAAGTGTTATTGTTTTCCTATCTACTCATGTTCTTTTAAAAATAAAAGGATACATTTTTAACTATATCAAATATTATACACTATATGCTCTTTTATTACTTTAAAGACTCGTTCGCTTTTGCTTTGAATAATTCAATTCAATTGCGACATCAACAACACGGTATCTAATGGATCTGAAAGATCGGATTGCTCTGATGATTGATGATTTCATAAAGTCAAACCACAATTCCATTTGGGACTGGTCAACTGGTCGCCCCTTTTATTAAACCAACACTCATTCTTACTAACGTCTGAATTTTATTGTAATTAGCACTATTCGTTGGCGTGCAAATCAAAGCAAATTGAAATTTTGTTGTTCATTAAATCGACAATATCCCTATTTAAGTCATAGAGAAAAAGTACAAATAAACACAAGTTAGGAACAAGTGCAGCATAGCAATTGCCTGAATCTGTCATCCAAATTAATTCCAATTCTTCTGAGATGTGCACACAAAAATAATTCAAACGACAGCTGTATTTTCTCGAGTTGATGTTAAAACGTGTAGTGAATTTTCCCACCAACAACCGTTGCATTGTGGAAAAATAATCGTACTGTGCCAAAGTGTTCACAAGTTCTTTATGATAAAAAGCAATCGCGAGACCCATTGACCTTTTAAACTAACATGTGACATTCTTATGCGAGTCATCAACTTGCTTGTTCGTGTACTCATACATATATGCTGAACTTAAAGCAACAAAACGAAAGGATAACGCTTGAAGCGGAGACGTTCAGGTTGACGTTTGACATTTGTGTGTCTTGGTGGTGTAAAAAAACCTTTTATCCTAAAGAAAAGCCAATTTGCTCTTCCATCTTTTGAATGAATGTAACATAATTTCATACTCTGAGGATCTCTTTGGTAATTTTTTGACACAATTTCAATTTTTTTGAACGCCCATATGAGTGACACTTCGACCTAATAAGATCTACTGTATCTTAGGGTGGAATTAGTCTAAGAGACATACCACCTCCTCAATGAAGGATAGTATATCTTCAGTGGCAGAGTTTCTCAGCTGCGCCGCCAAAAATACTTTCTTATGAAAAATACGTCTCCTTGAGAAAGAAGAATGATGGGCATTCACAAAGAATGTGCTCAGATGACTCATCATCTTCCGAACAGAACCTACACTCCCGTGTATGAGCCTACATTAATTTTGTTACGGCGATATCGCAAGCCACAGTGACCTGTAAGAAAGCTCACCAGCTTTCGAATGCTATCCTTGTCTAGATTGAGGATTTCCTTGTAGGAAAAGGGCCAGAATAATCGTTTTGATTGTCTCAACCCTGGGACATTTTCTCAGTGGGCCAGACAAAGTGTATTTCCCCATTTGTTAATCAGCACTGTGGCGGCAGCCCAGTTGACACCACAGTAAGATACAGCTCCTATGAATGCAGACTGCGAGCCAGCCCTGGCTAGTTCATCTTCAGATTCGTTGCCTTCAATTTCTTGGTGACCAGGGACCCAACCGATTTTCAACCTGTTGTGTCTGGAAAGTGATTGAAGTGCTCGTATCAGCATTTAACTGAAATAGATTTCATTCAGTTCGACGAAAGCGCTTTAAGTGTTGCCAGGCTATCTGAAAAGATATACATAAATTCTCGCGCCCTGTATGCCTTTGGTTAATTCTAGCGCATATCTCAATGGAATTGAGTTCCGCCTGAAATACCGTTAGACTCATTACAATTTGTATCGAGACTTTGGCGCTGGGTCCAAGGACACAAGCTCCAACTCCAGAATCCATCTTCGATCCATTTATGAACCAGACCGGACCTCTAGCGTCCAGTGCCGGAACAGTATTAGACCAATCTGGACGGTCCAATATTGCTAATTCAAATAACCTGTCGAAACAGTATATCCTGACCATAATGTTAGGGATAGATATGTCTCTTTCAGATATTGAGTCAAGAATTTTAAGGTGTCCCACATGGTCACCTGGTTTGTACTTGTATTCTAGCTGCATCTTAACAGCGCCTCTAGCGGCGATCTCCTAATGAAAGTTTCCAGAGTTAATAGCCCGTTCGATGGCGGACTTGATATGAGAATTCTTAGCTTTGGTCACAGACACTGACATACGTCCTGAGGAGGATGTAATATATCAACTTTAAAGCATTGTCCTTATCCATTGATTGGTCGAGTCTTCGATACCTTTGCTACTAATTGAGTCGTAGCCAGTATTATCGAATGCGCCCTCAATGTCAAGGAATGCACAAAGAGCCACTTGTTTGGAACGAAAAATTCCTTTTATCTTCTTTACATGATAGTGAAGGGCACATTTTGTGCTTTTATCTTTCCTATATTCAAACTGACTTGATTGCAGAGGGGTAAACAAATCTATCCAGTCTATAATATGAACACCAATAAGTCTCTCCGTGTATTTAAGGACAAATGATGTTAGACATGTAGGTCTATATGATTTAGGCAGCTTACTAGACCTATTGCTTGCTTTTGGGATAAATATTACGTTTTTCTGTTCCCAGGTAGTAAAGATGTACCCTCAATTGTAGCTGGCTCCTAATAAAGCAATCATATCTGGCGAGATGAGATTGAATACCTTTTGTAGAAGCGCTGGAAAGATACCATCACAGCCGGGTGCGTTGAACGGTTTAATGAAACCTTCTGCCCATTTAACCTTATCCAGACTAAAGATTTTGCCGGATAAACTATTTACCCTACTAGCAATACAGACCCTTTGATTCGGAGCGTTTGGGTACGTGTGTAGTGCATGAGCAGACGAAGCTAGGAATGAACCTAGAGCAGAGTTCTGAGTGGATCCTCACGGTCCGACGTTTAGGTGCCATCGGTTTTTTTATTTTTGAGTAAATTTACACAATTTGTCTGATTTTTAACGAGTGCCTTATGGATTAGTGCTGTCACTGGCATTTCAGCAAAGTCTTCGCAGCATTCCCTTCATGTGACCCGTTTAGATCGCTTCTGAGTTGTACTCTGTGAGAGCGAACCTATATTTTCCCCAACTCTTCGTGCGTTTAGCAGTGTTGAAGTGTTTACTGACTTTCTTCCTAATCTTAGCCAGCTGGTCGTTCCATTAGGGACTTTTTCATTTACACAGGCAGGTTTTATAAACATATTTCATAATAGAAAGCGAGTAACACATCATTTAATTAGTATGCTGCTTCATCTAGGTCCCATGTGGCTTGATAGATACAACAAGCATATCTAATTTAGGGAGGACAAGTCCCTGATACAGTTTCCAGTCAGTGGACTTTGGATCGTATCTAAAAAGAAAGCATGTGCTAGTTTGCTGGGAATGTCAAAAGTGATGTGTTGATGGTCCGACAGCGAGGTTTCTTCGGACACATGCCAGTTTTCAATAAAGTTGGAGATAAATGCACTGGCGAAAGTGAGGTCAAGTACGTCTTCGCTAATCGCATTTATGTAGGTGGGTTTGGAGCCTTTATTTAATATATCTTCATTACTACTAATAAGATATTCTAAAAGACACTCACCCCTTTTACTGATGTCACTCCTGCCCCAGACCTCACGATGTGCATTGGCATCGCATCCTATGATAATTTAAGCTTTACATTTGAGATTGGATAGGAGATAGGACATTTGAGTAAGGACTTAATGATAATGTGGGGACAAAACCTTGAGAAAAAAAATGTTGCTTCTAGCTCTGGTTCTGTTGATCGAAAGGACAGATACTATACCAAGAAGTTATAGGAAATGAAATGGGGTTAAATACTGCATTATATAAAAAACAAATAACTTAAGCAAAATCAAATAAATTTTTTTAATTTGAATTTTTACCTTCGGCAATTATTTTCCTTTCTAAAAATATTAACCCACTGCATATAGATACGTTCAGAAGTTGTAAGGTGCTGAGTGATGGAAGGTCGAACCCCAACACGGACCACCACAATCACATACAAATTTTTATTTCATTATAAAACTTTAAATCACTGAGTGGTTAAAACCATTGCTTCCCACTCAAAGGACACCAGATTCGAATCCAAACGCGTCCAAAATGATTTACAGTTGCTGTACCCTGCAACACATGTACGATTGTATGAAGTAATCAAGATGTAGAACAATGAATGCGGATTTATGAGCACAGTATTCTAGCTTGTGAGTGCTTGGTTGTGAACTCAACTCCACCCACCACCACACCCACTACTTTCTTTCCTTCTTTTATCCAAATATTTCCAAGCACACGCTGCCTAGGCATTATAAGGGTGCAAATCCCTTGAAGCGTGCCCTAATTATATAAAGAAAAAACTCTTGTAAAATCACTCATCAATTTACTCATTAAAGGCAATGCACTTATCCAAATAATAACAATAAAAAATTGCCTATAAACTACCAATGGATAAGTTGCAGGAAGAATTGCCAAATACAAGTGGCTCTAGCACTTCCTTTGTTGATGCACAGTAGAATCCTAATTACACAAATGCAATGACAATTAAACCATAATTCCCATAAGAGATAAAAATATTGTTTCACACCGACACAATACGTCTCAATTGGGCTTCAATTAGAGCTCCATTAAATTATTTGTTTTGACTGTTCAACGAAATAACTAACTCATCCGGCAGTGCCTGTCTCTGCGTTCAGTCCATAATTTGACAGCCAGTAAACCTATAGATGGAGGCTTTCATTACCGAGTAATCCATCGATTTGTTTTCATTTATTGATAATGCATTTTGTGAGCACTTAAGCAACGCATGATTGGCTTTAATTCTTTGTTGAGGTGATTGGTTAAAGTACCATTACCATTAGTCGAGTCAGAAAAGCTGATGAATAGTTCATTATTGGAAACTGTTTATGATACCCCCAAATTGGTTTTTTATGTGCTCAATGCAAATATTTTGTATCAATTAAAAAATAATGTGCAGTTTCATTGAAATAAAGCGAGATATTCTTTAATAATCAGAGAGTTCTACAGTATAGAGAAAAACTAGTAAAAACGTTTGAAAATTCTTCTGCTTCGAATCAATTTAAGAGGCATCTAGGCTAAGAAAAATCATCGCAATCAATCCAATAATGCCGAGCTGCCTAAAAAAGGCGGAAGACTTCAAACGAAGAATCGCTCAATCTTCTTTTAGATACCCACTTCATGGGAAGCTCTCATGTGTTAAGTAATGTCGGCCTTGATATGGCAGACACTCGTACAACTATCTCCAATGATCTGATAAATAAGGACAAACTGCTTGGTCGCTTCAAACCATACAAATCAGCATACGTATTGTAAGAGCAAGTCTGTGGAAACAGCTCTGCACACACTGGTACGGTCTTTTTAAAATCCCCTTCACCAGAAGGAGTACACAATGGTGGTATTGCTAGAATTTTAACAACGTCAACACATCTGCGAGTACGGATGAGGTCCAATGGTGAGGTGAGGTGAGGGCTGCAGAGTAATCGCTTGTGCGGATGACGTTGCTATTGCCGTCTCATGAAAATACCCGAATACCTTAAAGGAACTCCTGCAAAATGCTCTCAACAATCTAACTTGCTGGGTAGATCGCTGTGATTTAGAGGTAAATCCTCACAAAACTGAGCTTGTCCTATTTACCAGGAAAAATAAAGTTCCACTTATTAACGCTCCTTCTACAAAAAGTATAAGCTTAACATTATCTGATAGAGCCAAGGATTTGGTTCTTATTTATATGGACAGAAAGCTAAGCTAGAAACCTAACATACAAAAAAGAGTTCGTAAAGCAACAGTGGGACTCTTCTCATGCAAAAAAGCCATTGATAGCAGATAGGGTCTTCCACCCCATATAACCCATTTGCTCTATACAACGGTAGTAAGACCTATTCTTCTATACGGTGTGACTGTATGGTGGACTGCCCTAAATAAGAAAGTAAACCTTGACAAATTAAGCAAAGATCAGCTAGTCTATGTATGAGCGGAGCACTTCGTACAACCCCCTCCGCCTCATTGGACAATCTGTTCGACCTTACACCACTCGACATTTATAGCAGGCAAGTAGCCAAACCTCTCCTAGGCTGCTAATGGCCTGTTTGTAGAGATCGCGAAATCTCAAGTCATCACACGCGATCTTAAGCCAGCCACCAGAAGCCAGCCACCATCGCGAGTGTTACGAGGTGGTCCTAGATGCTCCTTCATAAAAGTCAAGAAGCTACCAGAGAGCTTTATCTTGACAAATTGCCACCGTTCTGGAGAGATAGTTACATCGGTATCGCTGCGATCTATCACTGCGACTACGATTTTGTCCTTAAGGACATCACTGAAGGACCTCTGAGATGTAACGATGGAGTGACTAAGTGTGCTGGTATTGTGCACTTTAAGTCTTTTTGAAATCGAATCGATTTCATCCATCGATCTCTGTCGTTTAGACGTAGACTCAACGCTGGTCTGTTGGTCGTGCTTACGCCATTCCTTGTACGACAATCTAGATGGAGTGCGTTGTCGCGAACATCCCACAGATGCGCAAATATAAAGGCCGACCTGAGCTTGTCGGAAGTAGTCTAACCACTACCGACCGTGTCAGGAGCATTACCGATAGACAGCAATGGCACCGTACTACCGTCCGGAAAAAAGAAGTACCGGTCTTCAAAGTATTTGTGCTAGTTTTCTCAAAACTAGCAAAAGAAAAATTGTTATTGTCTGTCATTTGGATTCCCACGAGTGGCGGATAAAGGGTGGTCCATCTGCACAGAGATCCGCAGTATGCAGATAAGTCTACAGGGTTAGAATCTGGAAGGCGCAAGGTATCCAGATAATCCGTGAGCGACTGTCTTATTATTAAATTGGGCTCCCAGACAGGCTGATTCTCGGCATGGAACGTATAACACCTTAATCCAGCCCAGTGGATGAGGATAAGATGTAGAATGGGTGGAGCGTGATGGAGGTGATGAGTAACCTTTGGTTTCAGGACTCTCAAGAATTTTTGTCCTTATTTAGCCCCTTTTATTATACATTTATTACTTGATTTTACATAGTAGGTTAGTAATCATGAAACGCTAATCTAAAAACGCAAAAGTTACAATCGTAGATGTTCGATGTTCGAGGGGTTAAAGAGGACCAATTTAGAATTCAAAACAGACACAACGAAAGAGGAAAACTATGCGATCTCAAGCTCAACACAAGGTGACCCACAACTAATGCTATCAAGTCATCTACCAACCAACTACAAGTCATATTGAAAAAGGTTTTTTTTTGTATCTTTTTGTTTTGCTACGCCCAACGACAGTACGTGCGTTATGGCATTAATAGGATATTCCATGTCTAGTAATGAGGTATCTGGAAAACTTTTCAGCTTTGCCACAAAAGCTGGCAATAGTGTGAAATTACATTTTCATTTGTGAGTGGAACTTTTCGCCTAACATTAGGGGTGTTGCACATTTGGCACGAGCACGGAACTGAATAACTTTTTTACATTACAATTACGAGTTTCACGCAGACAGCGGTAAACATCGGCAGGATTGAACTTTTGATAAAATAAACATTTAAAGACACACATAATTATATTACATTATCACTCCAACTTACTGGCTATAGTGCACACATATAAATAACCGATTATACTTTTTACATATTAACCCACATATTAATATTAATATTATTATGTCTCAAGGTGATGTAGAAAATAGCAAATAGTACAAAATATGTGATGCGATCGCTATTAATATCGGCCAAATGGTGAACTTGTCGGCGACATACACCGGCAGTCCGCGACAAATGCACGAGTACGCTCATTAAGCCATGACATACATGCGCAAGTATGGACGACCAGACCTCTTCATTACTTTAATGGGCAATCCAGCATGGAAAGACATCACCGAACTGGTATTCACCGGCCAAACTTCAACACATAGACACGAATCTCCTCGCCCGAGTTTTCAAGCAAAAGTTGACGAGGCTGCTGGATGTCATCACCAAAAATCACATATTTGGCGAAACTCAATGCTGGATGTACTCGATTGAATGGCAAAAGCGAGGCCTGCCATACGCCCATATTTAAGTCTGGCTAAAACAAAAAATCGTGCCAACGCAAATCGATTTCGTTATTGCCGAAGAAATTTTTAAATAATTCGATAGGGAAGAAAGAATTGAGTCTGTGGGTGCTTTAAAGTATGGAATTTTGAGTTTTTTGTTTGAAATCCCTAAAGTCTTACAAGAAAATAAAGCAATACTAGTTTTAATTTAGGCATTATGGTACAGGACATTTTTTAACCATACAGGGTGACTGACACGAAGTGTTACCAAAACAAAGCGCCACCGAATTTTTATTTTTTGATGAATTTTATTGAATCAAAGTAAAAAATGTTCACCAATATTTAAATTCTCGAATTGCATTAGCAGTTTTCAATTTGGCCACCCTTAGCCGCGATTATGGCCTTCAAATGGCCGACAAAGCTATTGCATGCAGCACGAAAGTGGCTCTGTGGTATTTTGGCCCATTCCCTGCGAAGCGCTTGCTTGGAATGATCGACACTTTGGTATTTTTTTGTCCCAACCTTGCTCTTCAAAATACCCCAAACCGAGAAATCTAGCGGATGTGCATCCGGTGAATTTGGTGGCCATTGGGCAGTGGAAATGAACCGCGGAATGTTGTTTCTTGATTGACGCGCGCTTTATGACTCGGCGCCGAGTCCTGTTGAAATTTTCAGGCTCTGCGGCTGAAATGTTTTTGTGCCCAAGGTTTAAACGCTCCCTCCAACAAATGATCCCGATAAATTTGAGCATTTATCTTGATGCCACGGTCCAAAAAAAGAGCGGTGAACGGCTTTCGGCCGTTATGGCGAACCAAACCATAACCATCGGCGGCGCTTGGTTTCGAGTGGCAATCCGTTGGTTCAAACTTTTAGTAGAAAGGCCGGGCAAGTAAATCCGGTCGTTTTGCTTGTTCACATATTGCTCAATAACGAACGGTGACTAATCGGAGAAAACCAAATTCGGCAAATCGCCACTTTTGTGCAAGCGTAACAACTCCTTTGCACTTTCCACTGTAACTTTTTTTTTGAGCATCGGTCAGACCATGCGTTTTTTGAAATTTCAATGCCTTTAGTACAAGATGATCTTTCAATATGTGCTGCATCCGTTCGAGCGAAATGTTCGCCTCACGAGCCATTTTTCTGTCGCTACGGCGCGGACTCCGAGCCAATTTGGCCTTCACCTTCCAAATGATATCCGCCGATGTTGCAGTGCGTTTCGGTCCACCACCATGGCGTTTTGCAATGATGCCAGTATCGTTATAACGATTTATGGTGCGATACACAAACATTTTGTTCACATGCAGATGTTTTAACTGGATAACAATCTGCGGCTGTGGTTTTCCAGCCAAAAATAGAGCAATCACAATATTACGCTTGAATTCCATTGCGGATAACTTTTTCTGAATATTTTCCACTAAAATGCTTTTGTATGCTTGTCAACAATAGAATGAACTGTCATTAGTGTAAATTTAAGCGCTCTGTCATCACTGATTTGACATCTATGACAGTCTGAAGTTGGTAACACTTCGTGTCAGTCACCTGGTATAGCACTCCTTGAAAACTTAATTAACAACATTTTACCGAAACTCTGAATAAAACCTGATGATACCCAAATGTTTTTCTTTCCTAATTATTTCTCTTATAGTGGAACATTTTTTAACTGTTCTTTAATCAATTATGAAAAGGAAAAAAAAAGCAGAAGAAAACTATTTGTCCCCTTTACTATATGTAGTTGTGGTGTGTCAAGAATGTTAAATGAAGGGAATTCTCTGTAAACGAAAACTTTTTCTGTTGGCAATGTCCTCGCTAACTTGCATTCGTAATGAATGGAAAAGTTTTTCATTCCAACAAACAGCAAAGTATTCCTCTGCCTTCACTTTTGCTTTTGTTACCCTTTGGAGTTTCTCAACAATAAGAAGCAACAGAACCAAAAATTAACTCCCTTTTTAATGAAGAATGGAACTAATTGAAAACCATAACTCTTTTAATTTGTAGTTAAATAAGTTGGAGAAAGGCCAAGCTGGTTGGATCCTTCATTGCAGAACAGTGGACAATTTACTCACTTCCTTTATTTGTTTAATTGGTTCTTAAAATATACAACTAAGGTCATGGAACACTACTAGCCATCAATTAAATGGTCACAATAACGATGCTGTTAAGCTTTATTAGTTGCGTTTAAAGTAATTGTAGTATTAGGTGACACTGATGGTAATAATAGTTTTTACTGATGTTGTTACGAACTTAACCCTTATTTGTGCTTGAAGCATGAGGAATATATTTAAAGTAGTAGCCTCTGATATGTATGTACCTGTGGTATAGCTCGATTTTCTCGTTTCTCTGTCTTGCATCTGCGGATGTGTTATCAACCCGTAAACGGTTTCCTAATCATTTGGAACAAGTGGTTAGTTATATTGGCAGCAGACCTGATGATTCGTAGAGATATCTTTTTCATCGTTGTTGGTGATACGGTTAACCATGTGGGATGTTAGCCATAGGTAATCACTGGGCTGATGGGCTACTTATCTATGAGCATCCTGATGTTATTGGACAGTCCGTTTTGTCTTCTTAGAAGCGGAATAACCAAATGGAGGGCGTAGTTTGATTTTTCGTCGTCATGTTGATGTGATTAGTAAACTCAAGCCTCTGTGGAGAGTTGACTACCAGGTACTTCGCTTCTGACTTGGTGTTTATTACCGTGTTGTCCGAAAGGGTCATTTTTAAGCTTTCGTCATGCAGTTTCGTCATTTCGATTGTAGTGCACCGTATCAGCATTAAACATTAAAAGTCCATTAAGTTGGACAGCAGCGCTTAAATGATGATTTTTAACTTTCGATTCAAATTTCTTCTTTGTCATCTCGTCCTTATAGCCCGGAAACAGATAAGTTATCTCTTCTTGTCCTTAATCTTCATCCCGCACTTGAGGCAATAATCCCAAAGATTACGGAGGTTGTCCTCCATTCTTAAGGCATATATTTCCGGAGAGAAGGAAACAGCACACGTGATAGAGTCATCCGCGTAAAGCACGGTCCTTGTTCCGGCTGCATATGTAGGTTGATCCGCCCTGTATATTCCGAACATAACTGGGCCAGGTCTTTAACCTGGAGGAACTCCGGCTTTTCCAGGTTACTGTAAACCTGTACAAAATAAAATCCTGTTGAAGAGAACATTTTTAATCAATTTTACAACATAATTGGGGAAACCAAATCTAATAAGTTTGTAGAGTAGCCTGTTGATCAAGACACTGTCGAAAGCCTTTTAGATGTCTAGTAAACAAGCTACTGTATTGTACTGCAGCAGAGGGTGCAATGTAGAGTGTTTCTCTCAAAAGCCGTATTGAAAAGAAGGAATTAGGTTTCATTCCGAACTAAACACATTGATCTTTTTACAAATTAATGACTCCAATAATTTACTGATATAACATAAAGCCATTGGTAGGTAACCGGTAACGCTGGAGCAGTCAGTTTTTTTTGGGAACTGGTACGTTTTTGGCGACCTTCCAGTTATCTGGAAAGAAACCGTTCTTTAGGCAATTGTTTTTGCTTTGCTAAATTTCTTGAAGAAGTAGCTTTTTCCACAGGATTTTCAAATTTTGGATGTGCGTTGTTTATCGGTCCGTATAGATCCTTTCATTGTAAATGGCAAAGGCTTCGGCTTTATCTGTAGGCCTGGATAAAATTTGGTCTCCAAATGTCATACTCTCTGGAATGGTAATTTGTTTTCCAACTAAAGAGTTTAGCTCCTTGAAAGCGGTAGAGCCTGGTTTGATGTTGTGGAGCGATTTAGTCAGTTCATTTCCCTGGTAACTCCGCACAGCTTGACGAATTAACTGTACAACATACAAGTACACACTGGTATTCATCATTTACTGGGTTAATTATCCTGTTGAAAATCCTCTAAAGGAATTTTCTTAGCCGTTGCTTGTGAGCATTTTTTTTCAAAGGCCCTAGCCCATGTGGATGTTACTGCGATCGAATGAATTTATTGTGCCATATTGGTTCAGAAAGGTAATGATAATGTACTACTTCCCTAGTATGTCCTTAGTATGTCCTTAGTGGCACAGTTTCTTATCTTATCTTATCCTCCTAATAGAAAATACATCTCCTTAACCAAAGTAATGCTGGACATTCACAGAGAATGTGTTCGGATGATTCATCACCTTCCGAACAGAACCTACATTCCGTGTCTTAGCCCACATTAATTTTTATAAGGTGATACCGAAATCCACAGTGACCTGTGAGAAAGCTCACTAGCTTTCCAATGCTTCCCTTGTCTAGATTAATGATTTTCTTGTACGAAAAGGTTGGATTGTCTCAACCCTGGAACATTTTTCCAGTGGGCCAGACAAAGTTTGTTCTCCCACTTATTAATCAGTGCTGTGGCGGTAGCCCAGTTGATGGGAGGATTCAGGTCCTATGAACCTTGATTGCGAGCCAGCCCTGGCCAGTTTTTCTGCTGATTCGTTGCCTGTAATTCCTTGATGACCAGGGACCTATCCGAGTTTCGCCTTGTTATGTATGGCAAGGGATTGCAGTGCATTGTATCAGCATTTAACTGATAACAAGTCTAGTAAGCTGAACATCTGCGCTTAAAGTGTTGCCTGGCTATCTGAAAAGATATAAATTCTCGCCTTTACTAAAATTAGTCTTGGTGCAGAACTTAATGGCATGGAGTTTCGCTTGGAATACCGCGTGACTAATTCCCATAAGTATCGAGACTTTGGTGTCGGATCCAAAAACCCAGCTCCAACTCCAGATTTCACCTTCGATCCATCTGTGAGCCAGACACGACCTCTAGCGTCCAGTGCCGGAACACCATTAGACCAGCCTGCACAGACCAATATTGCTACCACAAATAATCTGTCGAAACAGTACTCCCTGACCATAATGTCGGAGAAAGTGCAGAACCTCTCTTTTTCAGGAATTTAGTCAAGAATTTTCAAGTATTTCGGGTCCCACATGGTCACCTGGTTTGTACTTGTATTCTAGCTGCAGCTTAATAGCGCATTTAGCGGTCGTCTTCCTAATGAAGAATTGCAGCGATGAAAGCCCTACGACAACTTCTAATGCTGTGGTAGGGCAGGTACGCATGTGACCCTTAATACCGAAACAAGCAGTTCTTGGAATCTTCTAAAGCTTAGTTCCCGTTGTCCGTTCAATAACTTTCCGCCACCAAACGATGGCCGCGTACGTGATCACCATCATTGTATACATCCAGTGTATCATTTTAGGATTTAGACCTTAAGTTCTGATATAGAGACGTCTACTGGCCTACATGGTTCTAGTGTGGCTCATTCAATGGTGGACTTGAAGTGAGAATTCCAACTTATTCGTTTATTAAGGATAACTCCTAGGTATTTTACCTTACTGCAATAAGCTAAAATGGTGCCTTTGATAGTGATAGGTCATAGATCCGTGAGCATATATTGCTTATATATACTCAGACAGGTGTTGGAAGCGATCGCTGCTAGAGCTTACCGTTTTCTGCCGATTTCGTCGATTAGTTGGTTGACCTATTGTAAGATATATTGTGTGTAACGAGGAACCTTATTTACCGAGTTCGCTTTATTTCAGCCCTACGTGGACAAGGCTGCTTGGGAACATTTTTTTGAGAAACTCTCCTTTGTTTACCACTTCTCCTGAACTGTGTGTTCTATTCTCTATAGATGATGTATGATGCCAACCCAGTGATGTTAATTATGTGGTAAAATGCTAGAGTCGAAACCAAAGGCTATGTCTGTCTTCTCAACGAGTAGCTTTCCAACATTTAATAAATTTATAACTTCGATTTTGTTAGTAGATCATCTCTGACTAGTCTGCTAGCCACTCTTCGACTTGTGCCCTTATGTACATGGCTGATAGAGGCTTCTTGACACATTTAAGCATAACTTATTATGCAGCATCGTACAATTTTTAAGGATTTTTATTTTGTATTTGGGTGTATTGCAGGAATCTTTTGTGTATTCTCACCGTACCAACCAACTACCATTGTCATAGAACATGCGCAATTGTAACTCAGTGGCGACGATTAAAAAACAAAACAAAATTGCCTAACATGGCAACCAATTTGATAAATGACACCGCACAAAACGCTAGCGAAGATTATTATGCACAACAAATTTAATCCCACAACTAAACTAAAGCTAGATACGTGACGAATTTGATCTTTTTTATAAACTTCTGCCGACAACTTCCTCCTTTCTTAATTTGATAGAGATAACAAACGAACCTTGTTCTTGCCTACGGAGTTAATTTAAATGCACAAAACGTACTTTTTTTTGGGCTGTATCTACGAGTATCATTTATGTCCTTACATACCCGGAGGCATAACAAAATAAGTCCCAATCGAAAGGTAGAACGAAGGAAGTTTACGAATACAAACAAACATTACGTAAGCACATTAAAGGATCTTTCTAACGATAAATTTGTACCAAAAGTTTTGAATTTTCAGAGAACTCAGCTAAACTTGAAATTTAAACGTTCATCGGAAGAATTTCGACGACAACGAAGATAGAGTGGACGTGATTTCATTAACATTCGTTTGTTCAATCTGAGCATCGTTTTTTAGAAAAACATAATTTCTAAAGGATAAAGTGAATGATGCTCATCATTGCATAATTTCCTAAAAAATATCTTATATTGTTTCTAAAACTACGAACTGAGTACCTTAAAGGAACTTCTTTTGTGGTCTTTTCTGACGAATGCCCATTAAATAAAAAAAGAGGATGCAAAAGACTACAAGAATATTTAGTTATTCGTAGTGATTGAAGTGATTTCGAAGGTTTTCATGAGTTTTGTAGTCCTACCAGAAAACTAATCATTATTACAGTTTGTTTCGATACATCTTTTCCATCCTTTTCCATCTTCTAAAAAACTTTTTACGTAGCGTAAGATATCTCGCACTTTGCCATTGTTGAGATCTGAGAGAATGTCCACCATGTATTTATTCAGGTGTTTTTGCTTCTCTATGCAAATGCCAGACAAAAGAAAAATAAATTAGCTATAGTTTCCTATTCCACCTTATACAGAAGTCATTAAATTCTCAATCCAGCCTTTTCGCATGTTTCGCTAGAAGGCAGTTTCCCTTAAGTATCACTTCTCAGCTCTCGTCTTTGCAAGGAAATTAGCGCAATTGACCGCCCCAAGTCCAGTTTTGGCCAAATTTATCTTAATATGTTGCATATGGTGGTATTCTTCAACTTTTTATTTATCTTTTCTTTCGAAGCGCAGGCCTAATTGTCACAAAAGAACTCCCCACATTTGTCCTTTACAGTTACAATTGGATTTTCGTACCACGTCTAGCGAATTCATCAACCCTGCAGTTCCCCGCTATGTCTGAATGGCTGGCCTTAGGAATGCTGAACTGTTCACTCATTTTGTTAAGAGGGGAATGAGACGGCAGCGACTTTTCACATAAATGATGAAGTCTGAATAAGATATCCTTTATACTTCATTCAATTGAAAACATTACCTCAGCTTGGTATCATCATCATCATCTCATTTGGCTGTACAACCGAGGTCCGGTCCTGACCTCCCACAAAATGTCTCTCCACCGGTCCCGATTTTGAGCCGATGTCATCCAGTTTTGCATCTCTAAACTCCGGGTGTCCTGGTCTACGCCATCGTTCCAGCGTAGGCTCGGCCGGCCTCGCTATCGCGTTCCATAAATCCTACCCCAAAGGACTTTCCGAGCAGGATCATCTTCGCTCATGCGAGCTAGGTGTCCTGCCCACTGGAGCCTACCGAGCTTTATTTTCTTCACGATGTCGACATCGCGGTAACGCTCGTAGATCTCATTATTATAAAGTCTCCGGAATCGTCCTTCCTCACATACGGGGCCAACAATTATCCGTAAGACTTTTCTCTCGAACGCGGCTAAGAGATCAGAATATAAGTACTGGTATAACCATTGTCTTATATACCAGCAGCCTGGATGTTATGGTCCAATTCCTGGTTTTGAAAAGTCTTGATAGACTATAGTAGGCTTTGTTGGCTTTAAGCAACCGTGCGCGTATTTCTGGTTCCATGCTGTTATCGGCTGCTACAGTTGACCCGAGATAGTTAAAGGATTGCACTACTTCAAATTCGCACTCCACTATTTGAATTGAGGAACCAATGTTGGATCTTCTACTCGCAGACGTGGCCACCATATACTTTTTTTTGCCCTCATTTATGTGCAGCCCCAGATTTCGTGCCGCCTGCTCGCTCTCGATGAAAGCTTCCTGTACAGCTATTCGGTTTCTACCAAAGATGTCAATATCGTCCCCGTAAGTCAGTATCTGAATGGACTTATACTCTCGCCGTTACGTCAGACTCTCGAATCACTTTCTCCAACGCCAGGTTGAAGAGGACGAAGGCTAGTCCATCCAGTCTTCTGACATCGCTTTTCCTCCCATACTTGCACTATTATTTCATGAATTGATTGGTGTATTGTTAGGCCTTTTATTTTAATCAGTTCCGCTGGGATCCCATGTGGGCCTTTTTATTTTTTTAGCCGATTTATCGCTGTGCTAAATTCGTCTATGCTTTGTGGCGACAACAGAGTATGGTTTCGGTAATTGGTGGAGCCTCCAATTCCTCCGTTAACTGGGCATTTACCAACTCATGAAAGTTATCTTCCCATCGCTCTAATATCCCTTTGAGATAGGCGATCAGTTGTTTCTGGTCACTTCGTTGCGAATGGCAGCCATATTGACTCTAATCTCTTTCGCGAATGAAGTCTTTCGTGATGATGCAATCCGCGCTCAGAGCACTATACCAACAAGATAATGGTTCGAGTCGACGATGGCACCTCGGTACGTTCGTACCGTCATCAGGTTCGGGTTGTGGCGGCGGTCTATCAACACGTGGTCTATCTGGTTGCGAGTGGCTCCATTAGGAGATACCCAATTTGCTTTGTGAACCTTGTACTCGCAACGACCTAAGCGTGAGCGTACGTTCCATGAGAAAATTCCTAATTCGTTTAGCCGTTTTCTTTGCCGTGGTCGTCGTCTTTCATCAGTGTATCCGAGGCTGATTTTGAGTTCCGAAATAATAATTTTTTACGGGCAAGGTTATTGGCCTCGCGCCAACTTTGCAAATTTTAGGGACTAGCCCGATCATTCAGCTTTTTCTGTATTTGGAGGAAAATTACTGGCGGCCACCACGTGGAGGTTTTTCGACCCACCACCAGTCAGAGATAGTTACGTCCACTTGCAATTCTGATGCATTTTGTGTTATTTCCACAATTCTGCTGATGGCTGGTATCCATTACTGGTATCCATTACTGTAATCCGGGTGATGGGCGAAGTGTTTTCTTACAGTCTATAACAGAAGACTCCAGCACCTACTCTACCGGCTAACTAGGAGCCACCTGTGAAGAATTAGACAGCTTCCCTATTGTTTTCTTGTTGCTGTCCGAAAACCTTAATTGAACTCGGGTATTATGTAATCAAGATTAGTCAACGCTTGCTTTAACGATTGGCTTATAGTCGAATGTCCCATGTGGAGAAATTACCACTGATTTTCTGATAACAGTCACCTGGCCGTATCCGCCGCCATCTGTTTGCCAAAAATATCGAAAAGAAGGAGGTGAACCATAACCTCTTAGGTGCGTGTAGTTGGTTTTCTGCATAAACTATAAAGCCAGTGTATCAGCTCTGGTTTCAAATCTCATTTTTTCCAATAAGCTAAGCGCAAAAAGCAAAGAGTATAAAGTTATATTAGCACTATTTACTCGTTCTATTATGTTGGGTTTCCAGCTAAGTTGGTTGTCCAATATAGTGCACAGAAATATTGATTTACCAGCCAAAACTGTACTGGTGCCGCTCGGGGAAGCAGGTGTTGGCATTTTATATTTCCTAGTGACGAGCACTAGCTCTGTCTTGATCGGGTTGACTTCCAAACCACATTTGTTGTTCCATTTTGTGACGATTTGGAGGGCATCCTGCATTGCCTGCTAAATCGTTCCAAGGTATTTCCCTGAGACAGCTATAATGCTATGTCATCAGCATTATAGCATTATACTCGTATCCCTTACTTCTCTAGTTCTAACATTGGTCCATTGACTACTATGTTCCAGAGTACAGGTGATAGGACGCCTTCTCTTTTGGCTTTTCTTTACTCTTTTTATTGACATATTCTATATTACCGATAGCTTTGTTTGTTCGTTGATCCGTCAACGACAAAGTTAAAAAATTTCTTACCCTACATCGAACGCACACATCGTGATCAAACACTATACCGAATGTAGAAACGCAATAATGGGAAGTTCTAAAACCAAAGAGTGAAATCTTAACTTTTGACATATCTTGCATTTAAAAAGTTTATAAGCGCTACTCACAAAACACAAATGTAGGTTATGTACATGTCTATCAAAGAGCTATATACATACAGGTCCAAAAAGAATTATTTAGCATCTCGCATACATCCTTTCATCGTTTTTTGCTGTGACTTCCTTGCTTGAATAAAAATGAAAAGTATCTCATTCATTCTTATTGACATAAGCAAAGTTTATTTCATCCTGTGCCACAACTGTGTAGGAGGAGAAGGATTGCAGGAATTTGACAAAACTACCGTCGATGTTAATTTTCTATTTTAATATGAACGACACTTACCTGGATAGTACGAATACAACAACAACAAATGTATATCAGCGCGCTCACTTATTTCACCTGCTCGGATATGGCTTTTCCTGTTGCTGTTGATGTTGATGCTGTCGCGAACGGAATTCCGCACCGAAATTGTTGGCTTGAGAAATTGTTATTAGCACCTCTGTACGGGAGTAGATCCACTTGCTTCTTTATTAGATAATGTAATTGGATAAAAGATAGTGTTATTTTATTTAGTAAAGAAACACACATATTGGTCTCAGGACATCAGTAAAAACTTTTTTTAGTTTCATCTTCTTATAGCAGCAAGTGTGATACTAGTAAATTTATATTGCTGGCAGCAGTTTTCTAATTAAAGAAGAGGTGTGGACTACTTTCTTCTAAGGATTGGTTTTATAAATTGACTAGCTGATAACTCCATTTAGAATTTATGATCAACAACCGAACATATGGTGTAAATTTGGCTTCAATATGTCGAGTGGCTTAGGTGTGATACTCTTACACACATATCCAACAATATCTCCATTACGGCACCATCTACCAAGTCCAAAAAAAACAAACAAAATATTACAAACATTCGCAAATAGGTGTCTACGGAACATCATAAGGGTTTTCTGGCCTAACCATATCTCTAACGAACATCTCTACCAGAAAACGGGTCAGAAACCAACGACGGTAGTGGTAGTGGATTCGTCATACACTCCATAAAGGCGACAGTTCTATAGCAAACTACGCAATGCAGTGGAGTCCGTTATCTCAGAATGGTAGAAGAACGGGTCGTCCGAGAAATACATGGCCCAGAACAGTTGAGGAGTAGTCACGGCAATTTGGGAAGAGTTGGAGAGAGGTGAAGCTCATTGCCAGGAACCGCACGCGATAGCGCGTAGGCGTAGTAGAGGCTCTAGGACCAACAAGGGGATATAGGATATAAGTAAGTAAGTAATAATACATATCCTCAGGTTCATACTAGTACAGTTGATAGAGTGATCTCAACAAACACAAAATCCGCTAGGCAAGATAGAATGCCAGACGTCCTTGTCTTCTAGCTGTTCTGCTAGAGTTTTAATAGCTCCTACCCGATGGTATACCCGCAATAGTTTTGAAGAGGTATACTGGTTGATATTTTCCATTCCTTTACATTCCTATTCCTCTGGACTCTTTCCAAGAAGTTGGATAAAAGCCTTTATCAAGTGTGTACCAAAAGCAGGCGAACCGTTTTCTCCTTCGTCGTGCTGACCAGTTTTCACCTCACGAAGTTCTTAGTTACTGGCAGCACAGATTTCGTAGACAATGTTCTATTGGTGATCTCAGCGAATAGTAAAATCAGTCTATTTAAAACCAATGTTGCTGCGTCCATTTTTCCAAGGCAATTGACAGAGTTTGGCATCAAGCGCCTTTTGCAAAAAAAAACATTGCTTATGGATTCGATAAATAACTTGTTTATTAGATTAATAATTTTGAATCTTTTGAAGTCTTTTCGGAAACTCAGGGCTCCGTTTTGTCATCTACACTCCTTCTTATATCCATTATGAATCTCTTGTCTATTACTTCTGATGCAATTTCGTTGTTTCGGACGGTTTCAAGTCGAAAACTAATCGCATTAATCCTGGCGTACTTCAGTGCTCTGTTTTGTCACCTACACTCCTTTTTATATCAATTAATAATCTCTTGTCTATTACTTCTGATCCAATTCGTTTTTTTGCTGATGACAACACTCTCATGGTCTTTTAATCCAACCTATACGTTAAAATTTAAAATCAGTTGGACTATCTTGTACACACTCCGATGGCTCTTTCATTCCGTCAAAAAATGGTTTGCTTAGTATGCATAATTTGGAGCCACCTAGGACCGGATATTTGCAAATACAGTTAATGAGCGTTTTTTCCCCAGTTACCTCTATGCGCAGCTTCTGTGAAAGATGTTATGTTAAATTCCTAGTTTAGCTGCGTGGTTGTCCATTGGCCAGTGACCTGTACTATTTGACATAAATCTGGTAATATCTTTTCATAATCAAGAGATCAATTCGGCGGTTCTGCTTTTATTTAAAGTATCACATAACATGATATGGAACATTTGGGTAAATTACCAAACCTTAGTTGCAATTTAGTAGCATGGAAAGAAAGAATTCAGTGAGCAGCTGGCTCTTTCCATGGAGCTAGCTTCGTTGACTTTCTCAACACCATCTATTTTTTGTACCTTAGCACGAAAGCAAGGGTAATATCCGTTCTTCTGTGCACTATCTAACAGGATTCGAACTATTAATGGTCACATAAAATCCAGATATCTCTCATGTCAGTGAAAACTATGCATTTGCATTTTAATGATAGAGCCGGTGATGGTCCAACAACACAGCTTAGCTATTTTCCGAGCTGTGAATCTAAATTATGACTATGATGATAATGAGTTAAAGAAGAAGAAAATTAAACTACGATTTATCTTTCAAACAGAATAAATTTAATTTTAAGGATCTATATGGCTTTCGCTTTCTAAATACTTACGAGAATACGAGCAGATTGTTGTTTACCATCCCCCCATAAAATCGATATTTAACTCGATTGCAAAGTAATGCGATAAGCCCTTGAAAGGAGAAGTGCACTTAAATCTTTCTATTGTCACCATAGTCATCATTGCTATCCATTGTTGTTATCCGTTTTGCACATCGCAAATCGAGTATGTCCTGTGGTACGAGAAAATCGTGTTCACCGTTTTGATTAGATGCACACGATATGGTTTCAATATTCATGGAAATAGAATTAATGCCAATAGAATTAAGTACTACGTAACACATCACACTCAGTATACTCGTAATAATGATGAGATTCCGACATTATTTTAGAATAATTTGATTTCATATTTCTCAATGATAGCTTTTTGGATGGACAGGAATTCATTAATTCTCATTTTAGACAAATTTATTTAATTAAATAATTATTTCAATTAATGCATTATATATCAAAATTATATACCATCAATAGTACCCACAAAAGCAATTCATTTATTTCAAGTTCGATAAGACTTTTTGTAATCGTTTATCATTTCCACGTCTGTATAATCCGCTGTCATTTAAGACACATGTGCATATGAATCTCCTTCTCCCGTCTCCTTAATTCCCTAAGACCCACGCTGTGACGATCTTTCATAAGCGTGCAAATTCCTTGAGCTTGTGTACATTACAAAAAAAAGTTAATTACAAATTTGAAATTAATTGCACTAGATACATGAAAATGATATGAATGATACTTTTAAATAATAATTCCAAGTATTTTCGGATAATTTGAGGTCCTTTTTAACCACCTTACATATGACCTAGAGAGCTGAAGTTTTGCGAGTGTCTAAGTCCAAAATAGCGTGACGCGTGTCTCGTGTAGCGTGTGACGCATGTGATAGGTTGAAATCATGCCATTTGATCGTTTTTTGAGGTCTTTTTTAACCACCGTTCGTACGACCTAGAGGGCACAAATTTTGTGAGCAGCTTAATGTCAGGGGCCAATTTTGATATACCGTTGTTGTACCCGTAAAACGAAGTTTTTTTACATTTACTTGTTATAAGTGGAACTACTTTATCGGGGCGGTGAGGTGAAATTAAGTACGGTATCAAAATAATATTGTGTTGCGATTTTGAGTCACATTATTGGTCATATTACTGTGTTACATTTTTAAATTTTGGGTAGTATTATCATAAGCTTTCCCGTGCTGAAAGGATGCCATCTGGTCTTGGTGCCTTGTAGGTTTGAATGTTTTTTTGTGTCTTGGTGGTTCTTTGAGGGGTTTTGAGGATCTTTTTTGGGTTTTTTAAGCCTCTTTTGAAGGTCTTTGTCTTGAAGACTCTTTTGAGTGCCTTTTTTAGGTCTTTTGAGTATCTTTAAGGGGTCCTTTGTGTGTTTTTTGTTTGGGGCCTTTTGAAAGTCTTTTAGATATAAACAGGACCCGGAGTTTATAGGCTACAATTTTGGAGCATTGGAGGGTAGCTCAAAGGTCTTTGGTGGTTTCAGTGGGTGGAGCGGTCAGTTTGGTTGATTCAGTAGGGTGCGAGGGGCAGCCGTACAAAGCCTGTTATTTTAGCCTTTTGTGGGTCTAAACAGTGTATTGCGCAAGGGGGTTGGCTGATCGTGGGTGACTCCGGGGTTAACAGCTAGTGATTTATAAAACTGAGCTGCGCACAAAATTTCAACTCTCCTGAAATTTGGTTAAAAATTACCTTAAATAAGCTGAGAAAACAACTTTCACACGAGTGGCATGTGCCACACGCGACACAAGTTTCACACGACGGTGCTCATATCTCATATTCGAAGCAAAGCTCACCACACAAACACGCACATCTGCATTTAAACTTTAATTTAGTACAGTTCCATGGAATACCTCAAAAACACATAGTTACAAGTAACACCTACATGACGCGGTGACTCGGTGATGCGGTGACGGTAAATCAAATGTAGCTTATTTTTGTTTACGCATCCAACCACAAAAACCAACTTCTTAATGAGGAGCACACCAAACCTTCTCTTATCCAAAACCGAAAAACATCGTGAGCAAGAAGGGATTTCAGTTTTCAGATTTCAATCAACTAGTGACACCATGCAATTCGGTCGGTCGATGACATGCAATATTTGTGCTTATACCATACCTGTTGGCACCCTCTCTTCCATTAACATGCATACAAGCAAGAAATTTTATGGGTCGGCATACATATTTGCATTTTAAACTCAAAACCCCCATCGAAACATCCCCCATAAAGTGCTATGCCAAAAAATCAGGAAAAGTACAACACGAATTTATTCCAACCAAGTGCACATTTTTGTAGTCACACACGACGCGACATAACAGGGATAAAATGTAAGCTCCTTGCAATGTCAAATTGTCCTTGCGCTTGTCATACACCGCTGCGAAGCATCAGGTGCACATTGTATAGGTGTTTGAGTTACACTCGACAACAATTTGTACAACGAATCACGAGTGGTGTTCATGCTGAATCTATAAGCGGAAATGCATCACTAAACCCCCTGCTGTAGCCGCTACGTACGATTATAGTTATTGATGTTATGGGTGGGGAGAGTATGAGTGTTCATGGTGGTGTTATAATCTCTTGATATTTCCGTGAATCCTTCGTACTTTGTATATTTAATTCCAGCGTCAATAATTGAACAACGAATAATAATTCAGAAGACAATTTCATGACTTTGGCTAAAAATTCATTATGGGCTTTTTAATGCCTTTTTCGAATTTTAATTTGGTTTTCGATTTTACCATAGCCATTTAAGCGCATTTGTAATTCTCCGTTTTTATAAAATGGCAGCATGTAAATGACGTTTTTGTTATGCCAGAGATGTAATCTATGCAGTGTGTAAGTTTAGGTTAGATTAAATTTAATGACCTAGACCGGCGACAAGCCATTGTGGTACCACGGGATCTTTACTTTTCACCCTTTACATAATCCATTCTGAGCCTTTTAAAAATCTAGGAATATGTAGCACCTTACAATTTTGATAGCCGATAAGTTGTCCATTATGTAGTAGCCCAAATCTTTTTTCGCGTGCTAAAGCCGGACAGGAACACAGGAAGTGAGCTACAGTTTCGTCCTCTTCAACCATCTTTAAAGCGTGTTATGAAGTAATTGAATTCAAGACCCAGCCTTTTCGTGGGTCTCCAAAGAGGCAGTGTCCTGTTAGTATCCCTACGAACAATCTTAGGGTCTCTTTATTGCAACGAAATCAGTGCTCTAGAGCATCCCAAGTCCAGTCTAGGCCATCGCTTGTTTTGTTATGCTACATGTGGTAGCTTATTTCTTCCACGTCTCTCTTGTTAATGTTTCCGCTTCTTTCCAAAGCATCAACTAGACCGTCATTAATGGCTTTCCAGACCTGCCTTTTCCTGTAGCTATTACAGAATTATGCCGCTTCCAGGCAGCTCGTTCGCTTCCAACCATGTTAGAGTGACAGGGATCCACACTATGCGACTAAAAGTAAGAATTTTACGAGCGGAGTAATGGAACAATCTCCTGGAACGCAGATGCGAAAAGGCATCTTGGAGCAATTTAAAGAACAATTTCATGAGTTCTGAAATGGCCAGCTAACTGAGGAATTGGAGGTCCATTAATGACCGACGACCAGACTATGTTGAAGCCTCCAAGCATAGACGAAGTTAGCACAGCGATAAATCGGCTGAAAGTAACAAAAGTTTGGTATCAGATATGGCATCCCAGCGGAGCTAAATACACCAACTACACCAAGCAATTCACAAATACAAATAGTAGTATGGGCGGAAGAAACTAGGCCATAAGACTGAAGATGATGAATCCTGTGACCCATAAATAAGAAAAGAGACATCACATCCTGAAGTAATATCATTCGCTTATAGGATTTTCTTCTCCATTCTGCAAGAGAGAATAACCTCATGCGATAAAATCTTTATTGGCAATAACAGTGTGGCTTCATCCAATGAAAATCAACCATTGATCTGATAATCACCTTAGATGGAAAAATATCTAGAGTTCCAAGCATCGCTATCAAGCATAATTTTTTATATGTAGACTTATTGCCAAGGGAGAACTCCCTGAATGACTTGCGTCATGGCAATAAAGGTGTGCTATACCGTCTATTAAAATAAAAATTAAAATTTGAAGGAATGTGAAATACAATATATTACCTTGCTCACGTTTGTAGCCGGGTTCAATTTATTTTCTCAGAATTCTCTCAGATTCATTGAAAAAGCAATACGAAAAAACGAACACGAAACTAAAACGACGCGATTCCAAATACTTTTAACAAGTCAGGGAAAACTACAAAAACCTTGTCCAAGAAAATTTTACAAATTTTATAAAGAATACAATTAATGCAAACAATAACATTTTTTTATTTTTTATTAAATAATATAATCTTCTAATGATCGCTACGGTCGTCCTTCAGAAAGTTGTTGGCGGCTGTTTTGAAGGCCTGTAGATTAAAAAATTCAGGAAACACGGAGTCGACCAATTGATTCCACATCGAAGTCACTCTCGGATAAAAGAAGGATTTGAAGTGTTGGGTTCTAGATGAAAACGGTTTTAAGGTAAATCTATGTTAATAAAACCTGAAACGAGTGTTAACGTTGCTGACAAAAGGACCATGTTCTGAAGAACATCTACAGTTGTAAAATTTGTAGAAAACAATTAAAGCTCCTACATTTCATCTATGCTCCTAATAATCAAGAGATGAAGTAATGGTTACATCGTTTATCAAACGGATAACTCTATTCTGAATTCTATCAGATAAATCAAATGTGATCTTGGAGCCCCACCCACCACACATATGAATTTAATTTTAAAATTGGTCCAACATAAGTCTTATATTAATACTTCAGAAGGTGTGAAGTAGAAGTTACAACGTGAAATTCTATAATTATGTTCCTTCCAGGAAAGTTTACTTGAAACTTTCAAATCTTAAGTGAAACTGATCTCGCAATAGTGTCACCATTACTTACTGGTGGCACATAATATTGAAATGCCTTCTGAAAAAAAAATACAAGCCTGGAATTTTTTTGGGTTAAATTCCAGCCTATTAAATCTGCCCCAAATGAAAGTTCGACAGAATAGCCGAATTCAATAATTCACGCGAACCAATCAAGCGAGAATTGCATTCATTTTGACTAACACACTCCATGAAAGCCGATAACGTTGTATCAGCAGAAAATTAGTGGATATCACAAGTTGTAGAAGACAACAGGTTATTGATATATATATAAGGAAAATCGTAATCGATAAGGATGACCCTTGTGGCAAGCCAGCATTAATCCTATGCAAAGCTGAAGACATACCGCCATACTCGATCAAAAGCCTTAGAAATATCCAAGGACACAACCCTTAATTCACCTAGATTTTCAATGCTTCGCTCCCAACAATGAGTCATACACGCCATGAGTTCACCTGAAAAGCGATTTTTCGAAATCCATACTGTACATCGGATAAAAGAGCATTCGTATCCAGATAGCTTATTAGCTTGAAATAACCGATAGATTCCATTACCTTCGATAGAACCGAAAACAGAGTAATATGGCGGTAGTAAGTAGGTGCAGATTTATCAACTTTTTTCGGGACGGGTTGAATATAAGCTATTTTCCAATTTGACGGAAAAACACCTGTCTTTATTGAGAGATGAAACAATTTGATAATCTGTTTCGCCAGAGTATGATGACAACTTTTCAATAATAATGCCGGAATACCGTCAGGTCTATTTGCTCGATTGTTGTTTTATAAAGAACACCATCATGAAATAAAGAAGGAATAGATGAAGTATTGTCTGCAAAGTTTCTTTTTACCAAGGCAGCAAAACCACCAAAAGCTTCGATACTGTTTGAATCTGAAACGAAAATTTTTCGCATCCTCGCGAATCTTGAGGTCATAAAATATTTTGCTACTTTTACTTTATTCTTTTACATAGAGTGTCGAAGTCCAAAACAGCACTTTTTCAAGTACGACGCGTGTCGCGTGTGGCGTGTGCCGTGTGTCGCGTCTGGCGCGTGTGATGGGTTGAATTTTTTTTTCTCGACTTATTTAAGGTCTTTTTTAACCCACTTCCACACAACCTATATAGCTGAAATTTTTTGAGTGTCTAAGTCGAAAATAGCATTTTTCATATTCCTAGTATGACACGTTTCACGTACCGCATGTAGCGCGTGTTATGGTTTAAAATCGCGCCATTTTCTCGTATTTTAGGGCTTTTTTAAGCACCTTTCGCACGACCTATAGGGCTGAAATTTTGTGAGCGGCTCAATTCAGGTGCCCATTTTGATATCCCGCTTTTGACGCGAGTCGCGAGTCGCGTGTGGTGCGTGTAAAGCGTGGTAAAAAGAAAATTATATGAAATAGCTCCGACCTCAAAAACAGATCATCATCATATTTGACTCTACAACCGGGGTTCGGTCCTGGCCTCCCCAAAAAAGTCTCTCCACCGGTCCCGATTTCGAGCCGATGTCATCCAGGGCGTCCTGGTCTACGGCATCCTTCCAGCATAGGCTTGGCCGGCCTCGCTGTCGTGTTCCATAAATCCTACCGCAAAAGAACTTTCCGAGCAGGTTCGTCTTCGCTCATGCGAGCAAGGTGTCCTGCCCACCAGAGCCTACCGAGCTTAATTCTCTTCACGATGTCGACATCGCGGTAACGCACGTAGATCTCGTCATTATAGAGGCTCCGGAATCGTCCTTTCTCAAATACGGGGCCAACAATTCTCCCTAAGACTTTTCTCTCGAACGCGGCTAAGAGGTCAGAATACTTTTTGCTAAGCACCCAAGTCTCGGGTCCATATGTAACTACGTATGACCATTGTCTTATATACCAGCAGCATGGATGTTATGGTTAGGTTCCAGGATTTAAAGAATCTTGACAGACTTTAAAAAAGAGATATTTTGGCGATATTACCAAATAATAAACGACTGTGTGGCATGTTTCAATGTATATATAAAAGTTTTTACCCAAAAAACGAGTTTTTTTACATTTACTTGTTTCTTCTTTAGCTTTGTAAAGGGTCGACTGGTCCAGTATTTTCACACACCTAAAAAACTCTCCACTGGTCGTGACTTTAGTCCGATGTCATCCACCTATTTGGAATCCCTAAACTTTTTATTATAGCTAACATTTCAATTTTCATGTAAAACGCAAGCAAAACATTGAAAGCTTTCCGTTTAAGTGAAAATCCAGTAGCCTATGACACCACCAGATACCTAAGCTTTCCAAGAAACGACAACAAAGTTTCTTCCAATTTTCAGGAATCTAATGTTTTGCTTTATAAATTAAAAAGCGCACCACCATTTGCTGCAACCAATGAAAGTTTCTAAAGAGGAAGGCTTTTTCGTTTAAGAATTTCCCAACTGGAAATTTCCAGTTTCGAATTTCCCTCAAAACATTTCACTGTTTTCAAATGCGATAATGGAGCAATTGGTTACTGTGCATATGTTGTACCTGAATTGAATCTCTCACCGCTGCTCAGTGTTTTTGGAACGTTCGATATGAGAATACGCGCTGCAACAACGCAGATAATAACGCAGACGATAGCGCAGAATACTCGCAAATTGTCTTTCTTAACAGTGATTAGTGATTAAGTGTTGAAAAGGACAACAGAAAACATTAGTTATTGACCTGACTGACACGACGACGTCCAGTGCTTATTCTTCAGCCGTTCCAGACGTTGTTTTTGTGTCTGGTAAAAGCCCATTCAGTGGCTTACCCACTTCACATCCATAACCCCATAATCACCTGTACGAGTATGATTAATTATTGTTTGTTTTCTTGCATCTTTCTGTCGTCGTTATGTGCTCATGTATGAAGAGGGATATTATTGCGCGTATTTAAGAAAAACTTGAAACTGCTGCTGAATAACAAAGAAAGTGATCCCACCCACACCAACCGTCCACTCTCCTTGGTCCCTTCCCACAGCTAACAACAGCAACAGACAATAATGACATTTTACGCAGTTTGTGTATCCTTTTGTACTTGATGGTGATAACGACGACGACGACGACGACGACGACGGAGAGATTTTCGAAAGTGAATCGTAGTTTTTATTTTACCGATTTATGCTCCAGATACAGATACAGAGAAATTCAATAAAATTAAATCACAACAGCAAGCAGGAAACCCAATATAGGAAAATCGATGTTGTTTATTTGTGATTTAGGTTACTTTTGAAGAACTGTAAAGTATCGAACTTTGTTTACGTGTTCGCCATATGGATATCGTTTGAATAGAAGCATTTGTTTTGAGGACATTTAGTGAGCAACTCGTTTTTTTAATCAACAAAAAAGAACTTTGGAAAAAACACAATAACTTTAATAAGAACTGAAGTTGGTCGCAGTTTAATGTAAGATTTTTGACTGATCAAATAATAATGTCCTGCAAATCGGTTCTATAGTAAAAGTGATTTCCGGTGAATCCTGTGCGTTTTTTGTGAATTATTATTGTGGCTTAAAAGAGATCTCTTATAAACCAAAAACCCTCGATACCTGTTGTGCTCTTAATGAAAAATTTAAACGAAAAGCTCTATTTGGAATTTTTGTCATGTGTGGTTTAAACTCGTTTTGAGACATAAATAAAAATTAATTAATTAGTAATTCTGAGTTCGCTTCGGTAAAAAATAAAAAAAACATCACCTTGTTACTAAAATTGTTTAAAGAATAATCACACCCCAATTCGTTAGTTTCAGGGTTTTTTATTATGTGTTAAAAATTTCCATATAACCTCATGAAAATTTCAAATTAACTTCGTCAACAAGTTCCCTATAACACAATTCTATTTTTACAGAAATAGCGCATCTAACTTTCCAGGGCGCCACTCGTGTAGCATTTTTAAATAATTGCCTCCCTTCTAGGTGTAATAGGGGGAGTTCATTGTTCTTTTTCCTCAAAACATTTAGAACCAGGCAGCACCGCACGTAACTTATAGAAGTCGTTGCAGTTATTTAATTGTCGGTCACTGGCCTGTTTTTTTTTTTGTGAAATTAATTATTACCAAAAAATTCCCGCAAACGAAATTACGTGATTTTTTTGGCAACAAAAACGATGTACTTAGACATATACTATACAGGGTGTATCCGTTAAGGTGGCAAATTTTAAATTTTATTTTCAAACGCGATTATTTCAAAAAATGCTCTCGGATAATATTTTTTTGACAAATGCAGTATTAAAGCCTTTTCAATTTTCTACAAATCCACCTCACAATGTTTCTAGATTCGGTCAACAGGAGCAGGGCTAAAATTGAAAGTCGGTAAAAATGAACAAAAACGTACTTTTGACCTTACATGACTTCCATATAACTATAACTCTTGAACGCTTCTAGCTACAAGGCCACCGTTTGTCTTTAAATCTAGTTGTTGTAGTTGTTCTATAGTTTCTATTTCTATTGTTTTAGCTGGATGGTGCTCCTTGCCACAGCGGATGTAATGTTACTGCATTTTTAAGTGAACATAATCGGAACCGATCGAACCGGTCACCGGATCTAACTCCTCTAGATGGGGAAGAAATGAAAGAGCATTAATTCATTAATTCATTAATTCATTAATTCATTAATTCATTAATTCATTAATTCATTAATTCATTAATTCATTAATTCATTAATTCATTAATTCATTAATTCATTAATTCATTAATTCATTAATTCATTAATTCATTAATTCATTAATTCATTAATTCATTAATTCATTAATTCATTAATTCATTAATTCATTAATTCATTAATTCATTAATTCATTAATTCATTAATTCATTAATTCATTAATTCATTAATTCATTAATTCATTAATTCATTAATTCATTAATTCATTAATTCATTAATTCATTAATTCATTAATTCATTAATTCATTAATTCATTAATTCATTAATTCATTAATTCATTAATTCGTTAATTCATTAATTCATTAATTCATTTATTCATTAATTCATTAATTCATTAATTCATTAATCCATTAATTCATTAATTCATTAATTCATTAATTCATTAATTCATTAATTCATTAATTCATTAATTCATTAATTCATTAATTCATTAATTCATTAATTCATTAATTCATTAATTCATTAATTCATTAATTCATTAATTCATTAATTCATTAAATTATTAATTCATTAATTCATTAATTCATTAATACATTAATTCATTAATTCATTAATTCATTAATTCATTAATTCATTAATTCATTAATTCATCAATTCATTAATTCATTAATGGACTTGATACTGATCGGGATATCAATATTTGGCTTCAAACATTCGTCATGCGACTTTATTTGGGATGGCCAATTCTTTCATGGCTTCATAAAGTTCTACCATGCTATGATAGTCGGCTTCAAAGTCTACAAAGAGATGGTGTAGTAAGTTTTGGAACTCTAGACATCGCCTGATGTAGCCGCACTCGCAGTTTTGCACATTAAGCTGGATAGCTTGTAAATAGAGGATAAAATTGTATACGCGGTACTCAACGACGTTATACCACAATAATTGCTGCGTGTTGTGATATCTCTTTTCTTTTTTATGGGACACTGCTTCATCTTCTCCAGTCTTCTGATACCGTTTCTTCCTCCCATACTTCCACTATTAGTTCATGAATTTTTTGGTTCGAGATTTAATCAAAACCGCTGGGATGGCATCTGATCCTGAGGCCTTTTTCTTATTGAGCTGGTTTATCACTCTTCTTACTTCGTCTACGCTTTATGTTGGCAATATAGTCTAGTAATCGGTCATTGGTGAAGTCTTGCTCAGTTATCTGGCAATTTAACAGTTCATGGAAGTGATCTTCGCATGTTTTAAAGATGTCTTTGAAATTGGCGATCAGATAACCCTTTTTGTTTTTGAAGTATGTGCAACCATGCTGGTTTTGAAGATATTCTAATGTGTAAACCTTATACGAGTACACGCAACGACCAAATTCGTACTTACTACCATCTCAATGACTCGTTTTCTGTTTGTCATTAGTTTTCTCGTGGCAATGTATTGCCTGAATACTGGCTCACGTCCAATTTCTGCGTTATTTAATTTAAAGCCCTAATCAAAAGGCAAATTAAGAAGTTTTCCATGACACTTAATACCCTCGGACGTTTGTTAGTCATTCGCGAGAGGTGGGAACATGTAAAGAGTTTTTGGTGTTTTTCGATCCTCCTGCTCAGTAGTCCAACGCACTAACCACTAGAGTCCCTGCGCCTTACATCCAATGAGGTAAAGAACTTTTTAACTACACTACCTACCTACACACCAAAATAAAAAACATTTCATTCTTTTCCCTTCTCTTTCTGCAATCTAAATTCGACCCAAAATAACGTTAATCCTAATGAAATTGGAATAAACATGAAAGAAATATCCCCGCATTGTTTTTCCTCTTCCATAAAATTCCGTAAAAAACTGGCAATGTCACAGGACATTACTTTTACTTTAGAAATATTGATTAATCGCATTTTGTGCGCATTAAAGTTCATTAGACATTGTTATTGTATCACATTATCCTTGTCTCTGCAGTATTTTGATATATCATCTCAATCATAAAACAATGAAGGGTATAATTAAATGCCAAATGGAAGCGAACTTGTAGTCGATATCTCAAGCTATAGTAATGTAGTGTTCCACTCCACTAGATACAATGCTTTTAGTAATCATAAACTATTACTAAGAGTACGTTATCTAGAGTTTGAATATAAATTCCGGCCTTAGTTACGTATTTTTTCGGCACACGATTAACAATATAACGGTTGCATTAATTTGAATTTGAAGGTTTTTTTTTTAAAAAAAAATTCAGTTAACAACAACAAGTGAACAAGTCGACATAAACAGGAAATCTGCTTACTATCAAAACATTTCTCGATTTTAATAACATTACAATTATTGTCGTTGAATCCTACACTGACGTCGTGTGAATTATGGTGGAAGTACAAAAGGCAAATTCCGCGGTGAAAAGATCATCCCTTAAAAGGGAAACGGTCGTTGTGAACACTCCATTGAAGAAGGTTACTCTGGTGCCAAAGGATGAGGTGAGTAGCGTAAGTATAACAATCGAGTTCCGAATAGCTTGCTCAAGAGAGTGGGTAGAGTGAGTGGTCGTTTTCATTTGTTGGTCCTGCATTTTATTGCCTCGAAAGAAATAAATGGTTTTTTGCGACAAAATATTTATTTTCTTGGCAACACAAAAAGGGTGGCACCGGCACAGAAAGGCATCCTCCCTACCAGAAGGTCGCTTACTTTTTCCCACGTACCTATATTACCATTCGGATTTTCCACGCAATTTGGCTTTGCGATTTATTGAGAGCTTCATGATTTTACTTTCTTTTCCATGGCCTGATGAGTGCAATGTGTTTTTGTCACTGACCTCTTCTGACTGGCCTGATTTCTGTTGGTAAGGCCTACACTTATTCACTCTTTGTAAAGTGTCATTTATAACAGAACTATTTGAAGATATTTTTCGAATCGTATATGGTAAAGAGGCTTTTAACTTATGCCGGGATACGGGATACTTAATAAAGGCGATTCGAGTCAAATTTATAACTGCTGCCAAAAGTTTTAGCAAAAGTTAAATGTTCAGTTCGGTGACATTATTTATGGAACAAACAACTAGAAAATGCATTCTTAGCGATATTTATTGTACCGTTAGCAATATAAATCCAAAGGTTGGGCAGTTAAAAAGTTTGTTTTCAAATAAAAACAACCCATAAAAATTAAGATTTTTCACGTTAATTCTCTAATAGGGGATACATATGTGTGCAAAGTTTGAACCAGGTTAATTTGGAAAAAAATTAATATTAGAGCCTTCAGCTCAAAAAATTTGTATGGGCACAATATTCAAATCAAAAACTCCAAAAAAATTTTACAAACAATTCGGTCTAACGGGGATACACATATGTTTAAAATATAAAGTCAATCAGGCAAATTTTTAAAAAAAAAATTATGGCCCCGCTCCCGGGTCTCAAGGCCCATTCGCTCCAAAAAATTTACAAAAACTTTTGTCCATCGCGATAAACATAAGTTTAAAATTTGAAGAAAATCGAAAAAAAAATTTACAAAAAGTGTTGTCTATCGGAGATACACGCGTATATAAAATTTGAAGCAAATCGGGTTAAAAAAGTTTTTGGGCCCCACGATCCCGGGACCCGGGGTCTCCAATGTTTTTACAAAAAGTGTTATCCATGGAGATTCACACGTATATAAAATTTGAAGAAAATCGTTTTTATTTTTTTTAAAAATTTGTTGGGGCCCTATGACCCTGTAACCCGGGGTCTCCAAAATTATTACAAAAAGTGTTGTCCATAGGAGATACATACTTCTATAAAATTTTAAGAAAATCAGGTTAATTAAAAAAAAAATTCCAAAATTTTTACAAAAAGTGTTTTCCATCGGAGATCCATTTGACCCCGAGGTCCACAGAGCCCCAAATTTTTAATTAATAGAAAGTATTGTCACCGGAATTATACATGTGTGCAAAATTTCAATAAAGTCGGGCTTTGGGAAGTGGGTTAAAAATTTATCAGAAAATCTGACCAGCCAGACAGCTAGCCAACCAGCCACGGGCACGCGAAGTTAATATAGAGAATTTAAAAAGCTATAAAGTGCATACACATTAATATTTTGTAAAGGTTTGAGTCTTCGATTTAAGAATGAAAAATCATTTCATTCATGGGGCTCCATATGCTGGCCTTACAGTAAGTCATCCTGTGAGCCCAGTTTTCAAGAACTTTTTCGATCTTTGGCGCCTATCTCGCGAATAATAATAATAATATTTTAAATCTGGAGTTGTCTCCGGATTATCCGCATAACATCTATCTTTAACGGCATCCCATAGAAAAAAGTCCATCGATGTTAAATCGCAGCTCCGCACAGGCCAATTAACATCTCCAAAAAGGATGATTATTTGGTTGCCGTATTTGGCGCGAAAGAGATCGAATGCCAGTAAACTTGTATTGCATGTGGTGCCATCTTGTTGAAACCAAAGGTCATCAACCTTTATGGGGTCGATTTTAGGCCATAAAAAGTTGATTAGCTGGCTCTTTAACGGTCGCCATTGACGGTAACGGCGTTTCAGTAGCATACTCGAAGAAAAATGGGCCACCACTCCGAAATCCATCCATCCATCCCACGCAGAGAACTGATATCGAAGCTGATAGTAATTTGCTTTCAACTCCTAATTACAGCAATTATCATTTAGTCCTTTTTTTAGAACATGCTGCAAAGATAATTTTCATAATGCGATCGGGAATGGCAACTGATGCCTTTGTGAAGTGATAAATGGAAAAATTGCTGTTTAAACCACCTTTAAAAAAAATCTTTTTTATTTATCATAACATTTATCATTTTATGTGGTTTTTTGTAAGTGAAATAACTTTATCGGCGGCGGTGAGGAGAAAATTTAGCACGGTATCAAAAATAAAAATGTTAAGATTTTGTGTTGCGATTTTGTGCTTTAATATTGGTCACGTTATTGTGTTACGTTTTTGAATTCTTGTAACTAAGTCATTTCTAAGGGGATTAGTATGCATTTTGCATGTAGGACAAATATAAGACTTGTTCCTATGGACATTCTGGGATATGATCATTAGGATCTGGAATTCGTGTACTAAGCCATTTCATAAGCGATTTGTATGAAATGGAATATGGTCATTACGGTCTGGAATTTCGGGACTAAGCAATTTCTCAAGCGATTTATATGAAATTCGGAATGTAGGACTAAGGACTTGTTCCTATTGAAATTCTGGGATATGATCCATTTCTGAAGCGATTTGTATGAAATTTTGAGTCCTATGGAAATTCTAATGAGCATCATAAGGGTCTGGAATTTTTGGAATTAAGCCATTTCACAACCGTATTCGGTATGGCTTTGAGTGTCTGTTGAGAGCTTTTTGAGGGTTTTTTTTTGGGGTCTTTTGCGGGTCTTTTGGGGGTCTTTTGGAGGTCTTTTGGGAATCTTTTAATGGCATTTTAGAGGTATTTTGAGGGTCTTTTGGGGGTCTTTGGAAAGTCTTTTCGGGGGTCTTTTGATGGTCTTTTAGGGGTCTTTAAAAGGACTTTTGGGGGTTTTTAGGCTTTTTTTAGGGTCTTTCAGTGGTCTTTTGGGAGTCTTTTTGGGGTCTTTTGGGTGTCTTTTGATGGTCCCTTGGGGGTCTTTTTATGATTCTTTTGTGAGTTTTGAGGTCTTTTTATGGTCTTCTAGGGTCTTTTGTGGGTCTTTTGAGGGTATTTTCCCCACAACATCAAAGAAGTTTTACTTACACTGCGCGTAAAGGTTATACGTACACGTATTTTTTAGAATAAGGCAAATAACTGATGAGATAATGTGATTTGTATAACAATGACTTGATTCAAAAAAATGATTTTAAACTAACTTCCTGATGAACTTTTGAACTTCAAATTTTAAACAAAGTTCAGAGCTGCATGACAATGCAAACAAAAAAAATCACACATATGAGACTAAAAAGAAGAAAAAAATTATTTGAGTAAAAATAAATTTTTAATAAACCACATTTTTAAAGCGAACTTAAAAGTATAAAAATAATTTAAAATAAAAAACGTGGAGCGCATTCAACTATTCATGCATCAATTATTTATTACATGCGCCCCACGTTTTAAAAACATAGTACACTCAAAACCTTTTTTTATTTAAATAACTATTTTCGTTTTGACATTGAACCAAAGTTTTGGAATTTTTAAATTCATAGTGTACTAGTGTAGTGTACATAGTGTACTTGGCTTGAGCCAAGTTATATGTCAAGATTTCATATTATTTGATTGTTCAAGCTGGCATTTTTTCAAGTTAGAGCAGCTCCACTGTAAACAAATAATAATTATTTGTTGGAAAAATAATAATATTTGGCTCGACAGACCATTGCGGTCCAAGGCCTAACTTCTCGCGACCATTTGTGCTGCACATGTTAAGTTTTGGACACAAATGGAAGGGACCTACAATTTAAGGCCGGATCCGAACGGCGAAATGAGAAGCTTTCCGTTACAAGGTATTAATTACTCTCGGAACGTTTGTCACCCATTCGCGAGAGGTGGGACTCCGTGAAAAATACTTTTGGTGTTGCTGTGATTCGAACCTGAACCTCCTGCGCAGCAGCCATGTGCATTACCACTGAGCCACGGTGCCCACAATTTTATTTAGTAGACCCCTTAAATACCACAAGAGTTTGGTATTCCAATAAAACCAACGAAATCCTTAGTGACCGGCAGTATGGATTTCGTGGGCAACGTTCTACTGGTGATTTGATGGTATATCTCAACCAACAGTGGAACCGATCTTTGCATCAATTTGGAGAAAGCAAAGCTGTTGCACTCGATATTTCTAAGGCATTTGACAGAGTTTGGTATCAAGCTTTTTTGTCCAAAATGCGTGCTTATGGAGTGGATGATAAGCTGCTTCACTGGATTAGAAGCTATCTTTTGGACCGCTCAATTCAAGTTGTATTGGATGGTTTCAAGTCTAAAGTTCATTACTTAAATGCTGGCGTTCACCAGGGCTCTGTTTTGTCCCCGAATCTCTTCCTCATTTTTATTAATGATCTCTTATCTGTGACTTCTAATCCAATTCACTTTTTCGTCGACGACAGCACTCTCATCTTCTCATATAAGTTTGAGGAGCGTCCCTTCACTTCTCATGCGGAACTCAAATAACTACGTATGTTAAGCACGTTAAATTCAGCCCTAGACAGCATAATACAATAGGGAGAAAACAATCGAGTAGAATTTAACGCTTCCAAAACCCAATGCTGTCATCTAAGCGAATCCCAAACCGTCGCCAAAAATGCCGCGAAATGTTTGAGTTTTCTAGCCCGGTGCAAGAAATATTTCACTCCCTCTGATCTGGCTACTATCTGCAAGGCTTTTATTCGACCTAAACTTGAGTTCAATTGCCATATCTGGTCTGGTGCGCCTAAAACTACTTTGCATCAGCTAGATAGAATTCAAAACCGCGCGATAAAACTTATCGGTGACGCAAATATAGCAAAATCAATAGATTCGCTTGAGCACCGTAGGAACATTTTCTGCTTGTCACTGTTTTATCGCTCCTTCTACCAGCGGTGCTCAAGAGAAATAGCCAGCTGCGTGCCACCTCTCCTTGAATTCAACCGCAATACTCGTGGCGCTCTAAATGGTCATCAGCTTACCCTGTAGCCCATCTTCGGACGTACAGTTAAATTAAGGGATTCGTTCTTTAGCCATACAACACGTATGTGGAATACTCTGCCAAGCTCTGTCCTCCCACATCACTATGATTCACAGACATTCAAAACACAAGCTCGTAGACATCTCCTCTTTTCTCCTCATTTTCCTTAACACCCACGCTGTGCCAAGCATATAGCCGAGCATTATGAGGCTGCGAACCACTTGAAGCGTGCGCTAATTATAAAAAAAAAAATTTCATATTATCGAAGGGTTTGGGACAGCTTGTTCAAGGGGACAGTTGTACAATTTTTCCTTCTATAGAATCGTCCTCGAAGAGCTAGCTATTTAATAAAATAAATAGAACACACAAAGATTGGGTCATAGCCTCCCGCAAAAAATCTCTCCACCCATCCCGATTTCGAGCCGATATCAATCAGTTTGCCATCTCTAAACTCAGGGCATCCTCGTCATCCCTTCAACAAAGGCCTTGCCTGCATCGCTATCGTGTACCATTAATCCTACAGCAAAGGAGTTTACGAACATGATCCTCTTTGCCACCTCCATGGCGTTTTGCGTCGCTACCGGTTTATCGTTTTAGTGCAAAAGCCTACAATGGTTTAGCGATTATACCAGTTTTTCGAACGACTTATCCTAATATCAATAGGGAAACTCTTAAAATTCCTATGCAATTTTCATGATGACGATTTGCACTCTCGGAATGAGACCAAAAGCATGCTCTCTTGTTGAATTCTGATTTAAGTGCTATGATAATGGCTTGGATATGTAATTTTCGTAGACGACTTGATTTTTTTTATCCCAAATGGTTTATCTTCGAACAAAAGAAACACCCATCAAGGAAGTAAGTGTACAGAAGGCAGAATGATCAAGATAAGCGCCCGTAATACTCATCAGTGTGACAGTTAAGCTGCATGCTATTCCGTGATAATGGCATGAAAGTGTTGACATTATGAATTATGAAAAAATTTGAATTTCACAAAAGTAGTAAAAGTTGATAAAGTTAAGTGTTTAACACACACTTAAACAACGAACTAAGTATCATTCATAAATTCCACGCAATTAATTTGGCTTTAAAGCATTTACGAGTATGGTTTACTTTACAGTTTATGTTTTTAATTTCGTTTATTGCCATACGCTCTTCGCGCATAGATATGTATCTGAATTATTCAGCTAAATAATGAAATGAAAATAGTCACCGGAAGAGTATATTGTCCCCGATAGAGAAGTGTATTCAGTTTTCAACGACACCATTAAATCAGTAATTCAGGTGGCTTATCATAAATTAAATCGCTTGTCGTAAATGCATCGAAATAATGACTAAGCACGAAGTTTAGCAAAATCGATTTGATTTAGTTGGTATACAAATAACCGTAAAGGGTGTTTCGGAATTGTCGACAAATATTTAGAGAAGTGAATCCTGAATTTATTATAAGCAAAAAAGTCAGTTTTTAGCTACTGCTGAAAATAGCTCCTAACTTCCCACCGTATTACTCCTAAAGGTGTGATGTGATACTTTTGAAAAAAAATAAAACAATATTACGAAATATATTAAAAGTAGTGTGTATGCAGCCCGGTATACGAATAAAACTATTTTGTATTTATTTGTATTATTGAATTTAATGTCGATTTCCCTAGCAATCGCCCTAAAAACGTGTGCCAATTAACAAAAAATAACCATACAAAACCACAACTCTCTCATACCAACACTATTCATCTAAGCGACCCCGAAAACTATGGATTAAAAAACACAAAAGAACCCTCAAGACCCACCAACAACACATGCAGTTGACACAACTCTGTCTTACCAACGCGGGATCCCTTTCAGCTAAAATTATAGATTCGACCCTTATATCAGTATCGACATCCCAAAAAAAAATATCAAAACCCCTAAAGACTACATCAATACGCGATCAAGACCCCCACAAGACCATCCAAATCCTTTCTACCAAAGAGTCGTCTGCGTAAGCCAGTATCTGAATGGACTTATAGAGCGCATCTCAGTGTCGAGTGCAATTTCTGAAATCCCGCGTGTAAAGCGTGTTTAGAATCGCGTATGGTGCGTGTGGAAACTGTGTTAAACTTTGAAACAGGCTGCATTTTTTTTAACCACCTGATTGTTCTTCTTGCCGTTACGTCAAAGTCTCGGATCACGCAAGGTTGAAGAGGACGCAGGCTAGTCCACTACCCTGTCGCTTGTCGGAGCCCGTTATAGATGTTGAATGGGCTTGATTGTCAACCATGCTCATGGTCAACCTACATATAGTTTATTTAGGATACCGAATTCTCTCATGCTGCAATCATAGCCGCCTTTAAAGTTTATAAAAAATATGGTGTAGTTAGTTTTGCTACTCTAGACATTTTTCTATCACCTGCCTAAGGGTGTAAATCTGATCAGTTTTTGATTTGCCAGTGATGAAGCCACACTGCTATGGATCACTTTAGCGTATAGGGCTATCCTGTCTTCAAGGATAGATGAGAAAATCTTATACGCGGAACTCAACAACGTTATATCACGATAATTGCTGCATGTTGTAATACCTTTCTTATGTATGGGGCACAGGATGCCTCTTCGCCAGTCTTCTGGCATCGCTTCTTCCTCCCATGCTTGCACTATTAGCTCGTGAATCGCTTGGTGTATTGCGGGGCCTACTAATTTAATCAGATCCGCTGGGATCTGATCCCGAGGCCTTATTATTTTTGAGCCGATTTATCGCTCTGCTAACTTCGTCTATGCTTGATGGCGGCAGCATAGGTGGTATTCGGTCATTGGTGGAGCCTCCAATTCCCCAGTTAGCTGGCCATTTAGCAACTTATGAAAGTGCGCTTCCCATCGCTCTAAGATGCCTTTGTAATAGGCGATCAGATTACCATCTTTGCCTTTGCAGTATACGCAACGCGGTGTATATTGCGTCATACCGCGGACTCTTTGGTAGAACTTCCGTGCCTGGTATGGTCCTTGCTCTCTGTAGTGTTCTAGTTCACGGACGAGATTCTTCGCCCAGGCTGCTTTCTTTCACCGGTGAACAGTTTTTACATATCTTCTGAGCTTTTTGTATTTATCTTCGCGTGCCAGCGTTCTATGAGATTGTTGCATTGCACGGTATGGAACATTCTTACGTTCAGTCGCTAGCTTACATTCGTCATCGAACCAGTCATTGCGATCTCTACGACTACTGCCTAAGATGGAGTAAGCAGTACTAACGACAGTATTCTTAAGGCGTGTTCATTTCTCTACTATGCCTGACATCTCAGGTCCAGGACTTACTCTCCCTGAATTTAGGGCGAGTCCTATCGCTTGACCGTAGTTGTTTCTGGTCACTTCGTTGCGAATGGCAGCCGTGTTGACAGAATTCAAAGAATTCTTTTTTTCCATCATCTGGGGAATCCGCTGTAAATGCGTGAACGTTTATGACGCTTAGGTTTTTAATGTTTTGTATGCTCTTTTGTTGATGTCTTGCATGACAGCTGTAATATATGTCATATTCCGATTTTTATAAGACACCATTCCCCGTTTACCGCATGTCTACTCTTATGTCAGCACAATATTTGGACAGGATATCGGCTAGCTGCTTGCAGTTCGAGCTCTATAGAGTGAGCGTACGTTCTATGAGAAAATTCTTTAATCGTTTAGCCATTTTTGTTGCCATGGTTGTCGTCGTTCATCAGTGTATCTTAGGCTGATTTTTGGGTCCGTAACAATATTTTTTTATGTGCGAGGTTATTGGCCTCGCGCCAACTATACTTTGAAGAGACTAGCCCGATCATTCAGCTTTTCCTGTATTTAGAGGAAAATTACCGACGGCCACCACGTTGAGGTTTGACCGCATAGTTACGGCCACCTGCAAATCTGATGCATTCTGCGTTTTCCTCCTATTCTGCTGATTGCTGACCGCCGCAAAGTTCATATAGAAAACTTAAAAACCAAAACAAAATTACACATAAGTTTTTACAAGTCATTAAAAAATTACAAACTACAAAAGTAGAACACCAACTAAATCGTTCCAAATTTTTACAAAAAGTGTTTTCCATCGAAGACACACATGTGTACAAAATTTAAAGAAAATCGGGTACATTTTGTAAAATATTCGTATGGGAGCCCCTCGACCCCGCGGCCCGAGGGGCCTCAAATTTTAATAGAAAGTGTTGTCATGGGAGATATACATGTGTGCCAAATTTCAATAAAATCGGGCTGTAGGAAGTGGGTTAAAAATTTATCGCAAGATTCCATGACACACAAATCCACAAACCCACAAACCAACAAGAAGTTAATATAGAGAATTTAATAAAAGTCTTTACCAAAAGTTCTTAGATAAGAAAGTCTTACATCAGAAATGTAAATTAAATAATAGGTCTGAATGTTGTGAACGTGAAGAAGCCAAAAATGTGAACAGTGTATTAGCTGTAGCACCAAGATTTAACTACGCTGCGCTGTCCGTAGCGGCTGCCTATTATGCGTATTAGTACGAGTACATATATAGTTTTCAGGGTCGGAAATATGATTAGTTTTAGTAAGACAGACGTGGGTCGACGGAGTGTGGTGTATGATGTATAATGGTTTTATTTAATTAGCACACGCCCATAGACGAAAGTGACTGTTTCATACACTATAACCTAGCTTCGAAAGTAGCCGTTAAACACACTAGTGTGTTAACATAGAAAATACTTTTGTTATTTATTGCAGTCACAGCGGATGCACATTCCCAGAGTAATTTTGCATTGCGCATGATCTGTCTGAGATGAATACTGTTGGTAAGACAGAGATGTTGTTGTTGTTGTAGCAGCTCCAGGTCTGTTAAACCTATTGCTGAGTTGACGATTCTTGGTCCAATGTTTGAAACACTGTAGTCTTTTCGGTGCATAGAACCGATCGTCGTACAAAGGAGATGTGGTGTTGTATGGTTTTTTTTTTTTTTTTCTGTTAATTAGTGCACTTTTTACATTAAATTAGATAATACAAGCTAGCAGCCCATTTATTCCTTTAACGTAATTCGTGCACACTTGTAAAATATAATTACATAATTGCAACGAATCAATATTAAGTTGTATTAAAATGATATAAGAATAATGACAATGTTGCCATTGTTGTCTACATTCCCTCGTGTAAATCTCGTCCAATTGAAGAGCATCACTCTAGTCTCTGTAAGATTGTTGAGATCCACTTTACAGCGGAACAACAGGACAATGCGATGATTAAAAAGCATGAATGCAAAAGCCACAGAGCACTCGCTACTGACAAATTGATGTGTATGTTAATGTTTGCTTGTATATGGTTGAAACAAATAAAATGCTTTCTTCTTGCCATTCTCTTTTCACTAACAGACTAAACGCTTTTAGTTCCGCTCCTGCACCATCCAAATGTCAGCAGATAGCGATAAACATTCCCATTAAATGAACACTTTGCCAACAGCGACACTTTATTAAATTGGTGCTACATATAATAAAAATGTTAAATAAACAACTCACTGCAGGACAGGACGACCATTATTGTGTTTTGACTGTTTTTGTTAAAATCCCTATATTAACGTCGGTATCGTTCGGTCTGTGGTGGAAACTTCTGATCAATTTTAAACCCATTCCTAAAGCCCGATTTTCTTCGAATTTTGTACACATGTGTATCTCGAGTGACAACACTTTCCGGGATCGGGGGGCTCCTATACCATTTTTTTTAAATAAATTTACCCGATTTTCTTGAAATTTGGTACACGTGTGTTTCTCCGATGAGCAAGACTTTTTGTAAAAATTTGAAAGTTATCGGTCGCCAAGGCCTAGTGGCTCCCATATAATTTCATATTCATTCATATTCCAACTTTGCACACATGTGTATCTCCGATTAAATTTTTAATTTTTAATTTTTACGGGTTGCTCTTTTGTATGTGGGTTTGTGGGCAAGCAGTTCGCATAGTAAATCAGCAAATGTCGGTTACTGTAATCAAAATTGCAAGTGCAATATACATAACCAAGATAATAAAAAGGGGAAATAAAATATACGTTTTTGAGTGTGTATTTATTGTAGCATATATGCCTCCTGCCATATGAATAATTACTGATGCGAATAAAATATACAACTCAATCTGATTATTGTCTAATTTTAATTTGGCTCGAAATAAGCAGTAGGCGAATTGTAGCTGTGGATTGCGACGTCAGAAATCTAATATTTAGTACACCAGCAAGGTTAGCTAGTGATTTGTAACTAGGCATATCAATAACCCGAACCAACAATGTCCTACTTATTTGTTCTCGTATATCTATCAGTCATCAGGAAGATACGTACACAACTTGAATGCGGTCCATAAATTAGTGACAGCTATACAGGCCGTATTAAACCAGCTTAAAAGCAACCGACAATATTTGTTTAAAAACATCAAATCAAAATATCACCAACACCTGCATAAAGCGGTTTTGGTGATGTTTTTAAACAGCGCATTGTACACTAAGTATCACACTTAGTTGATCGCATTTAATTACTAATAAGGACACCAAGAAACACCAAGAATCATTTTACAAGAAAAGAAATCACTACAACTATGTACAACAATATCAGTGTTAACCCTAAACTAAGGGCTTTTAGTCAAAATGAAGTGTAGAATGGATCTACGCGAAAGTGTTCAGCTTCCCTCCTCCTCTCTCCACCCAACGGTGATTATGGAAAGCAGGCAGGTCTGTGTGTCCGTCTGTTGAACGCACTATAGCCAAGGGACTTCAAAAAGGCTAATACTTCAATTCAAAAGAGCAACAAACGAGCTCATTTTACGCGCGTTGATCCTGTGCGAGTTGTTTTTACCTGACATTCTCTTAGTAATGATCCTTCAATGGCTTTGGGTGGCCAACTCATTGCCACTTCCTTTTTCTTTATATCCTATATCCCCTTGTGGTTCCTAGAGCCTCTACTACGCCTACGCGCCATCGCGGTTTCTGGCAATGAGCATCAGCTCTCTCCAACTCTTCCCCAATTGCCGTGACTCCTCCTCAACTGTTCTGCGCCATGTATTTCTCGGACGACCTGTTCCTATACCATCCTGAGATAACGGATTACATTGCATTGCGTAGTTTTCTATGGAACTGTCGCCTTTTCGGAGTGTATGACCAATCCCGTGCCACTTCCGTCGTTGGATGGTTGTGCCTATTGGTTCCTGACCCGTTCTCTGGTAAAGATGTTTGTTAGAGATACGGTTAGGCCAGAAAACCCTTAAGATGCTCCGTAGGCACCTATTTACGAACGTTTGTAATCTTTTTGTGATGGCGTTGTGTCGGTTTCAGAAGCGGGCATTTTTCGGTACCGCAGGGTGCTAACCCACGTTACCTAGACTAGACCGTTCGCACTTGCAATTTTAACCTACATATATAAGGATTTATACACATAGTTGCCCGGGGACCACCACTAGTTGGAGCTAGCTGCGAAATGCGCCGCAAACAGATTGGCCTTGTCTATAGACAACTGACAACTGGTTGATTATCTTTCCTGAGAGCTACTAGAAGAATTTCTGAGAGAATTTCTCTGAGACTTTGATAAGCATATAGAATATCTGATATACGACCAACCACTCCGACATTTCATTCAATTGACTTAATACCTTAATAAAAAGATTCATATCTCATCAAATCTACACAGCACAGTTAAGTGTAGAAATGTACTCAAAGGCCCAGTAAACCAAGAAATTCTGATAGTAGTAAGTTATATTATGTTTCCTCCCAAGAAAACGATGTTTTTTATTGCAAAATTACTTCCTTATTGTTTGTTCTGAATTTGTTAGAACAAATTTGGGTCTTCTTTTGTTTGTTTGGAAATTTCCAATTACTGCATAATTTTCTATTCACCAGAGAACCAAAATTTTAGTTTCGTCCTCTTTACGTCCTTATGCGTCTTCTCACAAACAAACCATTTGCATTGATTGGATACAAAATACTCTGGGAGCCAAGTTATTATTCCAGACTCCTCGTTACCAGTAAAAACAAAGCTCATCAAAACGATCAACATTACCTGTCACATGTCACATCATCCACCACCATACGTCGCACAAAACTACGAGTGATGTATTTATAAAATTTTAATAAACTTTTCGAGCGTGTGGCCAACTGACGGTGGGGATTTGCTTCCGAACGCATTGGATTAAAGTCAGATATGGTCCAGTTCCGAGTTGATACGTGATACTTGATGAGAAAGCTTCCGCACACATGAAGGCAATTTCCCGCCTTACCTTGAGTGACGTCAGTAAACGAATCCAAAATCCAACGAATGATTACTCTCGCTCACACTTGCGGTCGCAATTACAAATGAATTTAGTCGATTTCGCATTCTGTTAGCCCATCATTTTAATGACCGATGAATAGAATCTAATTTTAAAATTGTTTACACGCAGGCAGTAGCCACAAGACGCACTTAACTAAAAAGTTTTATTTGCTTGAGAAGCATGGAGGATTTTCACTTTCCACAGATTGACTTTAATTACCGATTTTCATTTATTTACCTACGTCATAGAATAAGATAGTAATCTAAAAATAAAAACAAGTAACTAGGGGTGGGTAGGGAGGGTCGTAAACTCTTTCAAATTACTGGTTCTCGCCTAATGCTACCACAACAATAACTTTCAGTAAAGCCACACGCCTTACCCTAATTCCCAGGACACCTCTGCTTCCTTTTGTTTGCATTCACTTAAAGTTCATGAAAGGTTGTACCTTCACATTAAATTAGAAGCTGTGGTGGCATGCAAGGTGAGGCCTGCTTCCATAATATTATGTCATCTTTGTCAGAGGAAATGCATTTGGAGCAGCATATGTCTGTGTGTATATCTGTATTGTATTCATATGAGGATTTCAAGGTTTTTCAACATTTTGTAATTACATTAATTCTCTTAAATGCAAAATAAAGCCGCATATATGGTCAGGGTCGCCGTTTGTTGATGGAGGAAGAACTCACGTACTTCCGTCTCTTGTGTTAAATTGGAAATTTTAAACTAAAATTTGGGGGAATTTCGTAGACAAATTAATTCAATTGTGGCCTTTTTTTGTGTTGGTGGACCCTCTTCAATGCTGATTTTGCCTAACTTCCTACTACTTTTTTATTGTCATTATTATGAATCGCAGGCGGTCAGCCATCAGCAGAGTAGGGCGAATAACACATAATGCTTCAGAAATGCATGTGGCCGCAACTATCTCTGACTGGTGGAAGTGCGACCAAACCTCCACGTGGTGGCCACTGGTAATTTTCCTCCAGTACAGGAAAAGCGAAATGATCGGGCTAGTCCCTTCAAAGTAAGGTTGGCGCAAGGCTAATAACCTCGCCGAAAAAAAACCATATTACGGAACCCAAAACCAGGATACACTGATGAACAACGACGACCACGGCCACGAAAACGGCTAAACGATTTCAGAATTTTCTCATGGAACGTACGCTCACTGTATAGAGCTCGAGCTGCACAACAGCTACGATACCCTGTCCAAATATAATGCTGACATAACAGCAATTCGGAAGCTGCGATGGACGGGGAATGGTGTCTTACAAAAATCAGAATAGGACATATATTACAGCTGTCATGCAAGACATCATGTGCTCGGGGTGGGGTTTCTAGTCAGCAAAAGAATGAAACCCACCGTTATTGGCTTTAAAGCAGTAAATGAACGGCTATGAACCCTTCGCGTACGGGGCAGATATAAAAACATAAGCCTCATAAACGTATGTGAGGAAGGACGATTCCGGAGACTTTATAATGATGAGATCTACGAGCGTTACGGCATTGTCGACATCGTGAAGAAAATTAAGCTCGGTAGGCTCCGGTTGGCAGGACACCTAGCTCGCATGAGCGAAGAGGATCCTGCTCGGAAAGTCCTTTGCGGTAGGATTTATGGAACACGACAGCGAGGACGGCCAAACATACGCTGGAAGGATGGCGTAGACCAGGACGCCCAGAGTTTAGGGATGCCAAACTGGATGACATCGGCTCGAAATCGGGACCGGTGGAGAGACTTTATGCGGAAGGCCAGGACCGGACCCCGGTTGTAGAGCCAAATATGATGATGATGACTATAATTCGCAGTAAAGAAAGAGAGCGCGTAAAAGAAGTAACATTTTACAATGTTAGGTAAGGTTAGCTGTCGGCAGGAAACCGACCTACTTAGACCAATGATAATCCATTAAAATACCACATGGGTCGAAAAGATTTCTCAGCCTACTCATTGAAGCTTGGAGTTGAAGTTGGAGCTTCGAATGAAGTGTAATTTCAGTATTTGACAAATTTAGGTCATTGTAAACGAAGGTGAAGAATGGTTTCTTTCTCCTCCTCGTATATACAGCTTCTGCAGAAATCATTAGAAAGTACACCCAGCCTTGCATGCTTGCCTATGAGACAATGCCCAGTAATGACACCTATTGTGGCACCTTTGTGTAATCTGTTTACAGAGATCAAAAACTCGAAGCGTTTCGAATACAGCATAAGCCAGATCTATTTTGTCGCTATGCAAATTTTTCCGCTTAACCACCTAAAGTTTTTTTTTAAACAATAACCCTGGCCCAATTGGCTGATACTGCGACATAAAAAGATCTATTGTATCGTAGGATGTAACTAATCTAAGAGACTTACTATCTTCCTGGCAGAATTACGCAAATCCGCCGACGAATATAATGCCTTGTGGAAAATATGTCTCCGTAGCCAGATAAAACAGAGCATGTGCCCGGATGTTTCGTCCTCCTCCAGACAGAACCTACATTCCGTGTTTGAGACCAGATTTATTTTGTTTAGGTGACCTGTGAGAAAACTCACTAGCTTTCTGATGCTATCCTTGTCTAGATCAAGGATTTCCTAATAGGAAAAGGGCTTGATTAACCGTTTGGACTATCTATGCTCTGGGGTATTCTCCCAGTGTGTCAGACCAAGTTTACTTTTCAATTATTTATTAATGGTACCCCAGCTAATACCACAGTATGGTTCCGGTCCAAAGAACGTAGATTCTGAACCAGTCCTAGCTAGTTCATCTGCATATTCGTTGCCTGCAACACCCCGGTGACCAGGGACCCAACCGAGTTGAGCCCTGCCAGGGATTGCAGTGCATCGTAGCAGCATTAAACTGATTTAGAGTCCAATATGCTGGCCGATAGCGCTTTCAGTGCTGCCTGACTATCTGAAATGATATAAATCGTAGCGCCTATAATACCCTTACTTAGGTTTATCCTAGCGCAGATCTCAATGGCATGGATTTCCGCTTGGAAGACTGTGGGACTCTTACCCATTGGTATAGAGACTATGGTGTTGGGTCCTAATACCACAGCGCCAACTCCAGAATCCATATTCGATCCGTCTGTGTACCAGACCGCAGACCTTTATTGTCCAGTCATGGAGCACCATTAGACCAGATTGGCTTGTCCAAAATTTTTACCTCAAAAAACCTACCAAAAGAGTACTCCCTGATCATGGTGTTCGGGATAGTGCAAAACTTGTCTCTTTCAGGAATTGAGTCTAGAATATTTAGGTGTCCCACGTAGTCACCTTGTTTGTACCAATACTCTGGTTGCAGCTTGATAGCGCATCTAGCGGCCGTCTTCCTAATGAAGCTTTGCAGGGGTGAAAGCCCTACAACAGCTTCTGATGCAGTCGTATGGCAGGTGCGCATGGTACCCGTTATACCTAGACAGGCAATTCTTTGTAGCTTCTGAAGCCTAATTACACCGTTGTCCGTTCAAGAACTTTCTGCCACCATATGATGGTCGCGTACGTAATAATTGGTCTAACCGTCATGGTATACATCCAGTGTATCATTTTAGGATTAAGACCCCAAGTTCTGCCGTAGAGTTGTGGGTCTACAGGCCCACAGGGCCCTAGTGGCCCGTTCAATGGCGGACTTGATATGAGAATTCCAGTTTAGTCGTTTATCAAGGATGACTCCGAGATATTTAACCTTACTGGAATACTCCAATGTAGTGCCCTTTAAGATGATAGGTCCCATTTCGGACAATCTACGTTTCGTGAAAGGCACTAGAACGGTTTTGCAAGGATTGATGGAAGATCCTTCTCCAATAGATTGAAAATGTAGCTAGATTTTGTATTATTTTTTCATAATAATTCGAATATTCGAATATTGTTTTTATATTTCGATGCTTAAATACGAGTTTTCGATATAGAGAATAGTTACAATAGTCGAATATTTACAAACCCTAAACTCGCCGTAATCAGTAGCTAGTTTACATTCATCAGCCGTTCCCCTTTTTGATAGGTGAAGTTTAACAAGGCGCCAAAAAAAATTGGTCCGGCCCTGCATACTGAAGTATTTTTTCATATGATTCAGCTAAGATTGCTTACATCCAGCTGAAATAATATCTTCTTGACCGAAGCATGTAGTAATTCCCTTTTCTCTTTTCATTTCTTTTCTTTTATCGAAAACTCCAGGAACTGGTTGCCATTTCGCCGGAACGAAGGAATTGGCGTGGGATTTTTATTGCCCTACTAGTAATAGCAGCTGTTTTCAGCCTAATCATCTTTTCAATATTTTTACTTTCACCAGGTAAGCACAGCATTAGTGGAGTAGCACAGCAACTCACTCATGCATTGCTAATAATAATTTCAATTTTTCTCGTCAGAGGATGAAGGCTCTCGAATTCGTGGCCGACGAATGGTCCTGACTGATATTTTAGGCAAAAGTCTTCAATGGAAACCGTTTAATGGAACGTGGACCAATGGTATTCTTTGTATTATATTTTTCTAAATAAAAAAAACTCATTTATATTTTTCCACTCAATCGTCAAGATATTGAATTGGTATTTCGCGATCCAAGCGGTGGCCTTTCCATTTTAAATTTAGAGAATTACACAACTCGAGTCCTAATGACAAACTCAACATTCGTAAGTAGAGTGAATCAGTGTCCTTGCTGATTTATATAGTAAATGTAATAATTATTTTTTGTGTGTCCCTTCCACATTCCACAGAGACAACTTAATGCTGAATCATTTCTTGTATCACCAGATCAAAAGTACGTTCTACTGCAGTCCGACAGTGGCGCAGATGGATCAAGGTAAGCTTTCACACATATCGTATGGTTTTTGCGTTGTTTGCCTCGTTTTCGAATTTCTCTGAATGCCCCAAAGTGCTATGTAGCAATTTTTTTTTTTGTTTGCTTGTCGTTCATGATGTTCATGACTCATATGAGTGTTTCGATTTTCTGCCTGTGGATAATGTGGCGTTTTGCAATTAAACTCACTGCTCCGGTGAATATTTGTTTATTCAGTTGAGAAACGTTTCCGTAGATTAATCAAACGATGAAGCCCCCGTGCACTTGTGAGCGTTTAGTTCATGTATTTGCGAAATAATTTTGTTATTCGTGCGTGCGTGAGGAAAACATTAAATGGTTCAGGAATCGAATGGAGCGAGCGATGCTGCGTGTGTTTTATTGTCTGCGAATAAGTTGATTTACCTGAGGATATTTTCGGTCCAATAAAAGGGTAAGTTATTTGTCATACATGTCTGTTTGTAATACCATTAAGGGTTAAAGTCACTAACATGCTATGTAAGACTTCCATTTGAATCGATAAAGATTGTGATAAAATTCGCCAGTCCTTCTGCCTTAAATTGATTAGCAGAATAAATGGAAATATGTATGCAGGTATATACGTGTAAGTGGAAGTGCGATCTCGCCCCCACGCGTTGTGGCCGGCGATAATTTTCCCCTCAAAAACAAAAAGCGGAATGATCGAAAACTCAACTTCAAAGTAAGATTGGATCGATGCTCGTAAAAAACATGATAACCGAACTCAAAATCGGTCTCGGAGGCACTGATTCACAACGCCACAACGCGGCAGCAAGAAAAACTGCTAACCGATTTCAAACATTTCTCATGGAACGTACGCTCACTGTATAAAGCTCGAGCTGCACAGCAGCTAACCGATACTCTGTCCAAATAAAAAGATGCCATGTTATGCCAGCATCTAAGAGATGAAGGTTGATGGAGAATAATAATGATATTCGGCGCGACAGACCGTTGCGGTCCAAGGCCTAGCTTCTCGCGGCCATTTGTGTTGTGCATGAATATTTTTGGACACAAATGGAAGGAACCTACAGTTTAAGGCTGGATCCGAACGGCGATTGGAGAAGCTTTCCGTGACAAGTTATTTCTCTCGGAAAGTTTGTCGCCCATTCGCGAGAGGTGGGACACCATGATAAATACTTTTTGGTGTTCGAACCACGAACCCCTGCTCAGTAGCTATGCGTTTTTCCACTGAGCCACGGCGCCCACTTGACAGAGAATAGTGTGTTACAAAAAGCAGAATATTCTATACTACATCTGTCATGCAAGACATCTTGTGCTCGGGGCCGCAAAAGAATGAAACCCACCATTGTCGGCTTTTAAACTATGCACCTTTCACGTGCGGGGCAAATTTAAGAACATAAGCCCCATAGACATTCACTCACCTACACAAAATTCATCGAACGATTAAACAGAAGAATCCAAAAAAGAATCAGTCTAACGGAAGCTCTATCCTGCGCACCTACAGAGGATCTCTAGACGACGAAAAGAGGTATTTTTTCAATCGGTCAAACGGGAACTGCATGCCAGCTCTCAGTATAATGTGAAAATCATCCTGGGGGTTATGAATGCAATAATAGGTCAAGAGACAGTATTCAGGTAGTAAATTGGCACCCATAGAGCATCCGAGAACACTAATAACAATGGATAATGAGTCATAGAGATGGTATCAAGCAATAATTTGGTTGTTACGAGTACAAGGTTCCACAAAGCTGGTATCTTTGAGCCACTCGCAACCATCGATACAACCCAAACCAGATGAAGGTTTCGAACATACCAATGTCCAATATCATCTTGGTATGGTGCACCGAACGCAGATTGCATCACCTGAAAGACAACTTTCGCAAATGAGAATAGTGTTAACATGGACCTTCATAACGAGAAGATCAGAAACAGTAAAGCGATAGGACTTATCATTTATAAAGAGAAAGTAAATCCTCGTGCTAAGATACCGGTCGTAGAAGAAAAAATGATACGCTTTGTAAATATTTTCATGAGTAGTACTGACTCGATCCAAGGCAGTAGTCGTAGAGATCGGAACGACTGGTTCGATGACGAATGTAAGCTAACGACTGAAGTCTGAAGAATATTGCGTACCGAGCGATGCAACAATCTCATAGAACGCCGGCACGTGAAGTTGAATATAAAGAGCTCAGAAGATATCAAACAAGTAAATGTAAAACAAGTAAATACAAAAAAAAACTTCGTTTTTCGGGTACAAACTTTTATGTATACATCGAATATATACCTAAAATATATGTTTTTGAGGTCAGGCCTACTTCATGGTATTTTTTTCCCGCATCACACGCGCCACACGTGACTCGCGACACTCGAGAAACGCGGGTTATCAAAATTTACTTCTGACATTGAGCCGCTAACAAAATTTCAGTCCTCTAGGTCGTGCGTAAGGTGGTTGAAAAAACCTCAAAAAACGAGAAAATGGAGCGATTTCAACCCAACACACGCGCCACACGCGAAATACGATACGGGTCATAGCCGGAATGTAATTTTGGACTTAAGCACTAGAAAAATACAGCTCTCTAAATCGTGTGGAAGGTGGTTAGAAAGGACCTCAAATAAGTCGAAAAAACAAAACAAGAAAACACGACGCGTCTCACGCGGATTATAAATAATGCCATTTTGGACTTAGATACTTACAAAATTTCAGCTCTCCAAATGGTGTGAAAGGTGGTTAAAAAGAACCTCAAATAAGTCGAAAAAACAAAAACTTCAACCCATCACACAAGCCACACGCGATGCGCGTCTCATGCGGAATATAAAAAATGCTATTTTGGACTTAGATACTCAGAAAATTATAGCTCTCAAACCATGTGGATGGTGGTTAAAAAGCATCTCAAAAAACTCGAAAAAAAATACAGAAATTTCAACCCATCACACGCGTTACATACGACATGCGACACGCGTCTCACGCGGAATATAAAAATGCTATTTTGGACTTAGATACTCACAGCTCTCTAGGTCGTGTAGAAGGTGGTTAAAAAGGACCTTAAAGTAGTCGAAAATACAGGCTAAAAGGGGTCAAGTCACGTTTAATAAAAGTTTTTTAAAAACTTCGTTTTTCAGGTACAAACTTTTATGTATACATCGACACACGCCAAACGGTCCTTTATTATTTGGTAATAATCGCCAAAATATCTGTTTTTGAGGTCGGGCCTCTTTCAAAGTATTTTATTTTCCACGCATCAAACGCGCTACACGCGACTTGCGACAAGCGGAAAATCAAAATTGGCCCATGACATTGAACTGATCAGAAAATTTTAGCCCTCTAAATGAATGAGGGTTGCTTTCTCATTCACATTCAAGCCGCTCCTGAAAAAGTTATTATAAGGGATTCCCAGTTTGGCTGCGTGGCTGCTTGCTGGCTAATGACCCGGGATTATGGCAAACATTCTTGAAATCTCTCCGTGATTAGTAGAACAGCTCGGTAGATTTGCCTTTGTTATAGGAAGGTCACATCGCCTTCGACGTAGTACAATTGGTCAAGTTAATCCACCTTAGCTGTGCTTTAGTGGTATGAAAAAAGTGAGAACATGATCTCCGACAGAGCTCAAAGGACTCTCTCAGTGTAGTCCATGTCCAGTATGACGCACTTCTTCGCCAGTAGATCTGCTGTCTTATTGCCTCAATGTCGCTGTGCCCCGCACCAAAACTAGGGTACGATCTTTGCTTTGACTAATCAAAGGCAGTTCGGCTTGCCAATGTCTGACAAGTTTAGAATTGTTGCATGTCGTAATAATGACTTTGATCACGGATTAGCTGTCTAAGCATATGCCAACCCTGCTAGTTATCGCGGTAGTGGAGATGGGACCCTGCATACCTCCCTTATTGCTAATACCTCTGCCTGAAAAATGTAAGCAGAGTTGGGTAGCTTGTAGGACCTTGAAAGATTTAGATTTTTAGAAAAAAAAACTCCAGCGCCGACTCCATTTCTCATTTCGGATCCATTATTTCGGATTACATAAAAAAGTCCCAAAACTCTCCCGTACTTCAAACTTTCTCAAGTCGAAAACTCCTCGGCAAAGCTAGGGCTGAAGTATAACTTATGAGTGTAGTAGTCGGTTAAATATGGTATAATCTCCTTTGGTAACAACTTCAGTATATTTTAGTGGCCGTATGGTTTGGTAACAAACTTCTGAAGGTCTAATTTTCGACCACTTTTCAAAGCATTTGGAGCCGTATCTCATAACAACGTGCTCAATGTTAGTTTCCAAAGCAGCTATCTTTGTTGTTTTATCGGCATAGATCAATGACTTCACGTATAGCCACAAAAAAATCTAGTGGGGTCAAATCATACGATCTTGGAGGCCAATCCACCGGATCATTTCTGATGATAATGTCGTCAAAATGTTCCTTCTTTCTTTCCGGGCTTCTACAAACGCCCGCCAACGAATTTGATTTATCGCCGTAGGTTTCAAGAGACACCACTCTGTCCTCTGGGATCTTGCTACCTCTTCTATTGTCCTCTTCTAAGTCTTGCTAGTGTCGTCCGCTGGCTTTCTCAAAGTGTGGCCAATCCAGCTCCATTTTCGTCGTCTGATGGTGGCCGTGATTGCTTCCTGCTGCGTTACTCTCAACAAGTCTTGATTGGTGATAATGTCCGGCCATCTTATTCTCAGTATCCGCCTTTAGCTCTTGTTGACGAAGACTTGGAGGCGCGTCGCAATTGACTCTGTGGCTTTCCACGTTTAGCAGCCATACAGGAGTGCTGATAGATCGTTAGCTTCAAATTCCGGGAGATTTGCAAGAAGTTCCAGATATTATTTAGCATACTATAGGAGTGTCGCGCCTTGTTTACACGAGAGCACACATCCGAGTCAGCGCCACGATTTTTTGACATCCAGCTGCCCAAGTAACAAAACTTATCGACTTCCTCTATTTGGTGTCCGTCAATCGAGAGTTCACATGTTTTAATAGCGTTATCGCGATGTAGTTTTGTTTTTGAGACGTTAATTTTTAAACCCACTTTGTTAGCGTGGAATTCTTGTGAGTTTAATTTTCGCTCCATGTCACCTAGCGATTGTTTTTAGGAGACAGATATTATCGGCATATTCCAGGTCGGTAGGCGGTGAAAAACATTACATGGCAAAACCCGATGGAGTACGGGTTACTATTTTCATCACCCAGTCGATGACAATTGTGAAAAGCAATGGTGAGAGGGTGCAACCTTGCTTGACTCCCGAGTAGATGTTGAAAGGTGAGCCAAAAGGACCGTTATGAATGACGCAGTAAGTTGAGTTGCGGTACAGCTCCTTGATGGCGTTTTTTTTCGGAACGTGCGTGCGTGCGAGCGTGCGAATGTTCTAAGTTCCAAATTGTTGGTCATTGTTGGTAAATTCGATATGTATCCGAAGCTTGTATAAGTTGTAAGAAACAATTAATTCAGTTGAGTGGTAAATGGACAACCGCAACCTAGGTCGACATGAAGCGCTGCCGACCAAGCCAAGTCCACTTCTTATTTAGCCCCGACCCAAGCTAATACAGATCGGATTGGGTACTGAAATCGTTCACTTGATTCCAGCTACGAGACGTGTACGTATAAGATAGAACATGTGATGCAAGAGGCTTAGGACATGACTGCCTATAATCGCGTCATCATCACCGTTTGTCACCAAAATGTTCATGCAACAAATCAATTGTTGCGTTTGAAGTATGGCATGTAACACCATCCTGTTAAAACCAAATGTCCTGCCTCATTTTAAAAGTAATTAAAAATCGGCGGGAAAAACAACTAAAAAAACACCCGTTCAAAACAAAATGGGGCGCTCTGAATGAAACACTCTTCATTATTAACATTTTGGAATAAAAAGAAATAAAAATTTACTTAAGAGAGTTAACTAGAAAGTGTCCTTGGCACAATTGCATATTTTTTTATTTTCATTTTGGAATGGAATAAAAGTTACCTATTCTTTTTAATTAAATTCCACTTTATTTCGCCTCCCCCTCCCGAAGACATTACGTATACGAAGTTCTAACGCGCAACACCTTTCCACTGGGACCAACTGAGAATATCGCCGAGGCTCCACGATTGCAATATGTTCAGTGGGCTCCGAACAATCCCCCTGCGAATAGTTTGTTAATTAATAGCTTGGGGAAGCTTTCACCCATGATCGGATTTCAGCACAGTGCCAAAGTCTCAACGAATCAAGCGATTGCATTTGTCTACGAGAATGACGTTTACTACAAACCAAAAGTTCAAGGCGATTTGGTGTGCCGCATTACGACCACAGGTAGGAATTACATGAGGAACTATTCCTTGTCGTTCTGGACCTTTTTGATTTTTTAGGAAAGCCCGCTATTGTGTATAATGGAATTCCCGATTGGACATACGAGAATGTGGGCGAGCTGGATAGCAGGGGTAGCAGCATTGCGTTCTCTCCGGATAATCAATATCTGGCATTCCTAACATTTAACGATAGCGAAGTGCATGAGTACAAGTGGGTGCGGCGCCATGGGGTGGTTATTGATGAATGAAATATCTTATCTATTGTCTTTACAGGTACACATGGATGGGTGATGGACTCAAATATCCAAATGTCCTGACACAACGCTACCCTAAGGCGGGAACAACTAACCCGAATGTTACAGTGAATGTCGTCAACCTAACGGTATTAAAGTATATTTTCCCAAATCAATTGAAACTACCCGCAGAGCTGGGCAATGGCAGCTATATTGGCGGTCTTACATGGGCTTCACCGGTAGATCTTTCTGTGACGATAACAAATCGAGATCAAACGAAAGCCACAACGATTATTTGCCGTGCACCCGCTTTTCCTTGCCAGGTCGTTCACACCGAGGTGACAATAAGCGATGGTTGGGTGTTGCCAGTGGAGAAACCAATTTTCTCGTCACGCATTAGCACACAGCTGCTGAATGCTCAGCAATTGATGTCAAATTCGCAAAACGGCAACGATAGCTTTACAAATGTCACAAACGGTCAGACGACGTACGAAATCACAAATGGTGGCTACCTGTTGAAGCGGCTACCAGTGCGTGATGGTGAACACGGCCATTTTCGGCATGTCGTCTTTATATCGTCGCTTGATCGAAGGGCAGTGCCACTGACGATGGGCCGTTTTGAAGTGACCGAAATCGTCGGCTGGGACGAGGCGAATGAGATTGTCTACTTTATGGCTGCTCCGCATAAGCGTCCTGGAGAACGCCACTTATACAAGATCAGCCTCAAGCTGAATGTGACCACAAGCAATCGTACGTATATAACATCAACTCAACCGACATGTCTGACATGTGACAATTCGCCGGCAACGTTTAAGCTGGTAAATCCGGTGTTGGATCAAAACCTGAGTGCAGCGTCGACTTCGGATGAGGATGAGTGCTTCTTCGATGATATTCCGAAGAATTGCCTCTACAATCGGGTCCACTTCAGTAAGGACTTTTCGTATTACGTCCAGGAATGCTTGGGACCAGAATCACCGTCCGTCTATCTGGTCGAAACGCGTTCGAATACAAAAATTTTTCCTCTACACATGGGCCATGGACTGCGCTATAAACTTAACCAGCTGGCTCTCCCTCAAATTCGTACATTTAGCGTAGAGATCCGTCATGGATTCCATGCTCAAGTGCGTTTATTTCTTCCGCCAGGAATGCGCGAGGAGGAAGAGGTCGCATTTCCGTTGATTCTACAAATGTAAGTAGGACAGTTTTGTAGGCGATCACTCAATTGCCCAATAATCGTCTTTCACATTTATTTGCAGTGATTCCGCACCTGGATCGCAATTGGTTTCAGAAAAATTCCATGTCGACTGGAATTGGTATTTGTGTAGTCAACGTTCGATAATTGTGGCACAAATAGATGGTCGCGGCAGTGGTTACCAGGGAGAGCTGCTGCGAACGCAAGTCCATGGCAAACTGGGCACAGTCGAGATCGAAGATCAGCTCGGAGTATTAACGTAATATCTAGACACACACCATTTTATAAATAAATCAACGTTTTGACTTCTTTTCCAAATGAATAGTTACCTTCGTGACAATTTGAAATTTATCGATCCGTCCCGGATATGTGCATACGGTTGGGGCTACGGTGGATATGCGACGGCAATGACCCTCATCGAAGACTCTCAGCAGGTGCTGCAATGCGGCGTTGCCATCAATCCAATTGTATCATTTGGATATCATTGTAAGAATAAATTTCTTAAACATCCACTGGTATTACTAATTTTCTTCCTCCCTCATTCTTCTCTTTCCGTCTTCCTTTGATGATATCTACAGATTCCTTCTTTACCGAACGCTACATCCCACTAAAAGGTGACTACTTGAGGGCCCTTCAAGAAGCCGATCTCACTATGAAAGCTGGCAACATAAAGGGACGCAACCTAATGTTGATGCATGGAACTGCCGACACACTGGTGCATCAGGAGCACTCGTTAATGTTGGTGCGTTCGATGGTTGAGCAACAAGTAAAATTCCGGCACCAGGTGAGAGAGTGATTTATTGAATTTTTTTATCGAAAAGCAACGAAATGGGTTGCTCTTTTCGTGCTATGCTCCATCTTGCAGAAGACTACAGCTCTACTGCTACACTTAGGTGTCGTCCACAGCACCCCACTAATTTGAATACAGGCCGCTCTTGCACAAAATTTTTTGTAAGTGACTTTGTCAAGAGCTGGTTACCACACACTTACTCCGTACATAAGTACAAGTCTTACTACGGCAGTATAAGGCCAGTGTACCAGCTCCTTAATTGTTTCAATGTATTTTCCTGTGACAGATCTGACATCCGTATATGTGACTCCAGTTCTAACAGTAATCCGTTGATTACTATCCTGCAGAGAAGATATGACGACTCCTAGCACTGTTAGGAATAGAGTCAAAAATTGTCAGGTATCCCACATAACCACCTGAATTGTACCCGTAATCCAGTTGCAGCTTAATAGCACAGCTAGCAGCCGTCTTCCTAATGAAGATTTGCCGGGGTAAAAGTCCTACTATAGCTTCTAATGAAGTCGTAGGGAAGGTGCGCATGGTACCCGTTATACCGAGACAAACAATTCTTCGTAGCTTCTAAAGCTTAGTAGCCATTGTCCGTTCAAGAACTTTCAGCCACCAAACGATGGCCGCGTACGTGATAATAGGTCTCACCATCATTGTATACATCCATTGTACCATTTTAAGATTTGACCCCAAGTTCTGCCGTAAAGGCATCTACTAGCCCACAAGGCCCTAGTGGCGCGTTCGATGGCGGACTTGATAGGATATCCAGAATACAGTTTAGCCGTTTATCAAGGATGACACCGAGGTATTTAACCTCACTGGAATAATCTAACATGCTGCTACACACATTACCGTTTGTCCTTCCTTCCATTTTTTCTGGTTTAATGCAATACATTTTGTAGTTTCTAAAGCGATACTATACACGTTCCTTAGTGTACTTGAAGATCGGCCGCAGTTCAATGAAGGTGTAAACGGCAAACGGGTATTTTTAGAAATAATTCCGACAGCATGCTTAGCACAGTTCACCGTAAAGTTTGGGAAACAGCAAATATCAAGTCGTTGATGACAAAATTAAAATTACGAACAATATTAGTTGTATACCATCTTTGAGCTGTAACCCTTACTTAACTCACCTTAATTAACTTACGTTTACATTCTGTTGTATAATGATAATTTCTCCATTCCAGGTTTACCCCGATGAAGACCATCAAATGAAAAAGTCTCTTAGTCATGTGTACAAAACAATGGAATGGTACTTTGACGAATGCTTCGGCCCAGCCGACGACAACGACTGGGATCCAACGGGATTATTTGTGTTTAAACAATAAACAAAACCTTATCGCTTCTTCGTGTCCATCGGATTAATCCAAATCAAATAATTCCAGATATAATTTTAAGAGCGTTCCTTTAATTACTTGATTAACATTTGCTTAGCAAAAGAACACAAACACACACAGACAACCAAGTAATTGCGCTGATTTTTGACTGATTACCGTTAAATAGTATAATAATAATAATAATTAATCATTGGGTTTCCGAATTGTAATTAAATTAGATTTTTTTATTTGAAATTTTTAACAAAATAAACAAAGAACGCGATTTAAAGTAATGATTACAATTACCTGTAAATGTAATTGACTAAGCATTATTTTATATTAAATATACGTACATTAATTCGTAAAGTGTATAAGGAAATAAAATATATTTATATAATTGAATGTTAAATGCAGAATTAAAATATGGCGTATATGCGTTTAAAAAATTACTTTTTAAAAGTATTCCTGCTTAGATAATTAAATTGTTATCCTTGATTATAATTGAAAGTACAACATATGTGTATGTATATGTATATAAATGTATTCTTGTTATATGTTTTCGTTATTAAAAAGTATACAAAAAAAATTCAGGTTTGGCACTCGAAAATCGGTATCCAGACACTTACTCGAAAAACATTTTCTCGAAAAACATTTACTCGAAAAACATTTACTCGAAGAACATTTGCTCGAAAATGCATAAAACGACATTGGCTAGAAAAACATTTTCTCGAAAACTAAATAATCTATGTTTTCAACCTTCTAAAAACTATCGCGAGTAATTTTTGTTCACGAAACGCGTTTTTTTTTTTATTTTTCGGTTATTAATTTTACCAAAAAATTACGTTCGAGCAAATGTTTTTCGAGAAAATGTTTTCGAGCAAATGTTTTTCTAGAAAATGTCATGGAACCCTCGAAAATCAATCTTTTGCAATTTAAAGTCACGCAATAGTATAAATAGTATAATATAATAATAGTTAATAGTATAAAAAAATAAGTATTATAAGTATATTTACATAACTGAATTATTATTTTTTTATAAATTAATATCTTATATATCACTATTTTTCTTCTATTATTTTTATTAAATTATATTATTTTTATAGGAAGAATGGATAAAAAAAAATAACTTAATATGTCAAAGCTGAATGTCTGCCACAACCTAGTTGATTTAGTTTTTAATTTTCATTTAAAAAAAGAGTACATTTGTGGCGACATCATTCATCACATCCTTAAGAAATGGGTTAATTGACATCGTTTGTGCGACGACACAACTTACGTTTGTTGTTCTTAATTAATCTTGCATCCCAGCTTGTGTTACGCACTTCATTAATTCGACAATCGAATATCGAATAATTCAACTTCCGAACGACGGACGACTAAATTGTGTCTCCTACTTTTGTCCTCGTGTTAAACAGAAACTAAAATCACACAAAAGATTTAAGGAGTTAATTGTTTAAAGTAAAATTCTCTAATTAGATTTTCAATATTCTTTTAGTATTTGATGATTGTATTTTTGTATTAAAATAAAAGTTAGCCTGAAAAATTAAACAACAGTAATATAAATTCCCATTTGGAAGTGCCTGATTTTGGAATCCCACTTGGAAATTGCTACACATCCAGACTTCTTCAAATAGTCTGGAGACTATCAAGTTTTTTAGAGTTATCAGCGATTTTGAGTTCCCTTATAAGAAGGGCTCAAACTTAAAAAAAAACCATGTAACAAACCCACAAGGGCGTTTAGCTGCACCTTTTGATCTGCTTCATCTTTGGCAAGTGTCTTTACTTGATTTTCCAAACTTTTATTTGCAGAATATGAAACCGTATGTTTGGCAATATTATATATTGATATGTCAGTGGAAGTCAAGTGAAACTGACGTTTTCACGAAATTTTCAATATAATTGGTTTTTTGTGTAGCATTTGGGTTACCTACTATTTTTTCGGCTTGGAGCCGATCGTCAAGATTCTTATAAGCCTCGGAACCTGGCAAGTAGCGGAATGTTCTGCTTTTCATCAAAGCACCCACACTCTTTGCTTGCATTTTTTTGCACCCGGCTGTAATGTTCGGTGGTCCTGTTAGCAGTTGCATGTACCCAAGGTTGGAATTCAATATTAGAACCGAAGAAATAAAGCTTCCCACTGTTAACAGCTACAAACAAAATAAAAACTTACTTTATCACGACCTATACCGTAGTCAGCTTTATTTAGAAATTGTGTTCTTATTTTTAGTAATCCAAGACTATAATACATATGAATAATATCAATATCATACAAATATCTATAATGAAATATAAGTCTTTATTGATTCCTGACCCGACATCACTTCTAAAGGTAACTACGAAACTATCCACATACCAAATGTTTTTTAGATGCTTTGCCTTGTTAACTGGATACAGGTTCATGACGTTTTGTGGCAAAATAATATTTTAACGCTTAGAACGCTGGGTAGCTAACGCTTAGAAAAATTTGACAAAATTTGTGGCACACATTCAACCCCTTAACAAGATAATAGTTTAATTTGTTTGCCTTCTCATCCAGTCGGTGTCTTATTTAATGTCTTTACTTTGTCTACATTTTTATTCTCCATACCAAAGTGTTATTTTTGTTTATGTTTTTTAATGTAAATTGTCCTAAATGTTTTTTTAATATTCAATATATTAATACATTATATTATGTTTAGATGTTTGCTTTCGTCTATGTAAATATTAAACGTATAGTGATTTTTTTGTCTGCTTTTAGTTTTATATTGTTTGATTCAAATACCGTAGCTATTGTAATTCTCTTTTTAATTTCCTAACGAGCTCAATGATTTGATTTTTGTATGCTGACAAAATCCAGTGTTTTTAATAACACTTTTCTCCCTGTGGAAGGGGGTTATGGGGGGCGTGGCGTAATTCTGCTATCTTTCTTTTTATCCAGTGTTATTAAATCAATGTTTCTTTCTAAAAATTGTATATTTAATGTTATTATATTATATTTATTCTTTTGTATTTCTTTGTAAATTCTTATTTTGGTTTTATTTTAATTCTACACTCCCTTACTCTTGATTTTTAGCACGTCCAAGCACTACTTAGTAAGTAACAACGAACGTGGAAAAAGACTGCCCACGCAGATAGTTGCCAGTGCCGTAACCATTTGTAGGCATCATGGCGAAGAACAGCTCTCTTATCAGGCACCCGTTCGGCTTTTCAAAAAGTTGAATTTGCTATAGCTCGTGTGATTTGCAAAAGCTTGAATTAAGAGTGTCAAACAAAACTTAATTTCAATCTAGAAAAAAGGTTAAAGATGAAACCAAATAATAACTGTGCCTAATTTATAAATTAAAAAAAGATTTAATTAATTGAAAAAAATTTAAGACTTTGAAAACAAAATATAAGCAATTTTCCCTTTTTAATATGATGGAATAAAGGACTCCAGTGTTTATCGAAACACTGGACCAAAGATCGTCAACCCAGCAAAATGTCCAACTTCAGACCTGGGTATGAATTTTGGTTGCAAATGTGCAAAATTCACATCTTAACCGCAAGTAGGATTAGTAGATGTTGTGTGTAGTATATGATTTTTGACGCATGCGCATAATTTTATTTTGCTTTAAGGTCAACAGCAGTGTAACTCCTTGTTTCCACCTCAAATAACAATAATGCTACAATAAAATAATTTACTTGTGTGCGTAACATTATGGAGTTATCGCTGAAATGCATTCATGGCAAAAATTAAAGAATACATTTAAAACATATTTTATCGTATATGAGAAAACATCTGTTTTTGTTGCATCTGTATCTTAAGGTAATATGTGTTCTAATATTGATTTTGGTAGTACATTAGTTGTGGTTTCGTTCATAATTTCGGTGATCACAACTAACAATTATAACGCCCACTAATACACATTTTCTAAATTTTCTCAGCTTCCGTCTTGGTGTTTGCAGTGTTTGTGTTGATCTTTAAAATCGCTTAAAATAATCCTACCACATTTTCCCTTCAATTCAGCTCACATTTATTATAGCATTATTTAAAGCCCGTATAATTGTACATGCAAACTAGCGAATTATTTTATTGCAGCATTGTTGTTATTTGAGGTGGAGGCAACGAGTAACACTTTGCTAAGACTTTCTCCCATCTCACCTAGTTTTGAGTACGCGAGTTGTCGTCTACAGGAGACAAAAGCGAACCGATTCAGAATTTGTACTAGAGTCTTGTACTAGAATCTGTTATTAAAATTACACTAACCCAAAGAACGAAAAAACATCTCACCACATTAAAATTGTATGCTATACCTGTCATACGTATACGCAATAATGCTACAATAAAAGAATTTGCTTGTGTGCGTGTACACGTATACGGGATTCAAATAATGCTACAAAAAATGCTATGTAATGTTAAATGTAAGAAACTGTAGAGAAGTGTCGCACTGCAAACACCGAGACGGAGACAGATAAAATTTAGAATATATATATTAGTGTGCATTACCAAACTCAATATTTAGAACACATATTGCTTTAAGATACAAAAACATATGTATTCCAATATACGATAAAATATGTTCTACATTTTTTATTTAATATTTGTTATGGTTTTTTTTCAGCGATAATTCCATAATTTTACTCACACAAGCAAATTATTTTATTGTAGCATTATTGTTATTTGAGGTAAGTAGTAATACTGCTGTTGACATTAAAGCAAAATCAAATTATGCTCATGCGTCAAAAATCATACTACTACACAACATCTACTAATTCTACGAACTTGCGTTTAAGATGTGAGTTTTGCACATTTGCGACCAAAATTCGTACTCTGCTACAACAAAATGTTCTACTTGATCTCGATTTTGGATATAAGAAATACACGCAGTAAAAACAAAGCTGTTTAAAAAAATGTAAACAAGAAATAAATTTTCATAAAAAAAACATTATAAAGAAATGCCCTACAAACAATACATTTGTATATTATTTGTCTATTTTACACAAAAAATGTTACCTTGTTGTCATTTGTGAATAATGAATACGAAAAACTGATTAAAAGCTTTAAATGTGTAAATCAAGGCTAACTGGAAGTAGTATGAAAAATAACTTAAGCGTCTTGAAAGAGACGAGTTTTAATGGTGTTATATGGCATAGACTAAAGTATACATATAAATTATGTTAAAAGAGAGGAAATTTCTATTGTTTATACAATTAGTTCATCTATAATAAGTATTTTTTTTTTAATTTTTACCATTTTATTCAAAATTTCTCCTTTTAAAGCGGCTCAATAGAATTAGTGCGAATATAGTGTACATTTGAGGTAGCTGTCCGGTATATTTAGATAACATAAAAACTTTTCGACATATTGCTCATTTTGTGCAATATTTATAAACCGACAATTAATTACCCTTGACTTACTTGAAAATCCCTAAAATAATCCTACAACATTTTCCTTTCAATTCAGCTCTCATTTATTAAAGCATTCTATGTAACATTAGCTTTATTTTATTTGGAATCCGAATACGAATTCGCATGTCAAAGCCAGCCAAAACCAGCCAAACAGCAGGTTTTCAAATTCCAAAGAAGGAATTCGACAGTGCAATAGTTGTTGCAATTCCCAATTCGAATTCAAATAAAATACATTAATACATGTTATTTTAAATGGAAACAACGACTTATTGTTATTTGACGAGGAAACAGCACGTAACTTTAACACTTGTACACGTGTACATAACGCATTGTTTCTATTTTATATTACAATAATTCTACAACAATTCGTTATCTCTCCTCGCTATTCCAAATCCATTGACTTTAACAGCTTTTATTGTTGTGCTGACAGAAAAGTGAGAAAATTGTCCAACTGAAACGTCCTCACAGAGCACAATGTTAATCATTATACGCTCTATAACATACGCCCATATGACTACATATTGTTCTCATTTTCATTGCATTGAATTTAATTTAAATTTTATACTCAATTTCCCTGTAGGTGTGAGCACGTAAGAAATGTAGTTCAGTTTACATTTTTTCAGACGATGGCAGCTTAATTTTTACATTTTCGCATTGACGACTGAAAGATTGGCAAAACGCATGGAAGAGGGATTTGATTAGCAGAGAGCTGCATTTATATCATTCAAAAAATAACTTGCTATCTCATTTATCCGTGACTGCTTTTAAATGAATTTAAAATGAGAAAAAATTGTATTGTCATATGGGCTATAGAACACGGCTAATAATTTTCTTTTGTCTTTAAAATTATGAAAAAAATCATATCAAAAAACACATATATTTTTATCTTAGTCTGTCACGCGACCATAGACGAAAGTGAATATTTCCTACGCTATAACCTACCCTGGAAGGTAGGCATTATCCACACTAGCGCTATTTACTGCAGTCTCAGCCAACCATAATTAATTTTAATTTGTGATGACCATAAAAATAGCAACTTATAAAGCTTTATATACCTTTCGAAATTTATTTTTGTATTATTGCAAATTATTGTAAGTAAAAATTTTGATTATGAAATGGAAACAACGCGTAAACTGTATATTCCATTCAATCTGTTTTTAATACTGACGGATAAACTTTGACGGAAACATTGAATAAGTGCTACCAATTCCCTGCAAATCTAGTTGTTCCTCCTTTTATATTTTGTATGTCTTTTTTAAAAAATCTGACACAGACTGATTTTTTGACTGTCAAGTTGTTCGTTTTTTCCAAATAAGATTGGATTTCCCCTTTAACAGATCTTTATATTTTGGGAGATTTACCACTCTTTTCCTTAACTGCAACAACAACACATGCAACAAAACAATGCAAACAAAAGGTTCTCGGCTTTCGTGTTTGTTTTTTCGAGAAAAAATCTGAGCTCGAGCGCAAATTTCTAAAACAACAAAAAAAATACGACAAATGCATTGATTTGTTTTACTGCTTTTTTTTGAAGAACTATAGGGTGTCCCAACAATAACGCCGGATTTAAAGAGTGTCCAAACAAGAGCGCCGGATTTAATTTTGCCGCCATTGTTGTTGTACGATGATTTTTTTGACATTTGTCACGTACAGAGCACGCCATTTAAGAATATGGAGAAGGCTCTTGTTGGGACAACCGGTATTAACAAAATGGCGGCAAATTTAAATCCGGCGCTCGTGTTGGGACATCCTATATTTCAAACCGGATTTTTTAAAAATAAAAAAGTACAAAAAACCGCTTACATAAGTTTCACAACACAATTATTGTCGAATTATAAATTGAAAATTACAACATTGCCAAAATTTCGTGTAAATTACGTAAAATAGTAAAATCAACGAATTTATTTGGTTTCAAAAATGCGCAAAAAATATTTTATGAAATTTCCTCTATAAATTTGTATTTAATATAAAAATATATAGATACAAATATTTTAATTAATAACAAAGCAAGACGAAATTGTAAATGAAAAATTTTGCCCAATTTTTGTATTTAATAAACAGTAATATCTTATAATGTAAGTGTTATATATGTTGGAAAGAAATTATAAAAAAGAAAATATAATACAAGAAATATTATTTATGTAGATGGTATGTTTTACTAAAATAAACACAAATATTTACTAAAAATAAAATGTAAAATGAAATAAAAAGTATAACTAAATTACAATTGATTTTTGTTTTATTTATTGTCTATATAATGCGCGTGAAACTTTAATTTACAAAAAAAAAGGAATAAAGCAAATGATCAGATCGTATGTGTTACATTTTTAAAAACTTTTATTTAACTTGATTTTCCCTGTTTCGTCCTTACACGCGACGTTGTGAGCTGCAATTTTGTGAGCAGCTCAGTGTCATGGGCCATTTCTGAGATCTCGCGGTTGAAGCGTGTCACAGGTCGGGTGAGGCGCGTGTAATGCGTGGAAAGTTGGTTAATGTTTGAAATAGTCCCACCTTTTTTAACCACCTTCCACACATGCTAGACAATTGAAATTTTATAAGCTGCTTAGCCTCGTTGGGCGCTTCTAATATCCCGCGTGTGATGCGTGGAAATGGGTTAATATTCGAAATGGGCCCCACCCGTGTCGATTTCTTTCACGTCCTTTCTGGCCCTTTTCACATTAGAATTAGAGAGCTGAAATTGTTTGAGCAGCTCAGCGTCATGTGCCGTTTCTGGTATCCTTCACGTGACTAGTGTCGAGAGTCACGTATGTTGCGTGTGATGTGATTTTGGGTTCTTTTTTATCCACCTTTCACGCGACTTAGAGGGCAGAAATTGTGTGAGCAGCTCAATATCATGCGCCGTTTCTGAGATCCGGCATGGATCTGGTGTCGCCCGTCACGTGTGGCACTGTGATGCATCGAAAATGGGTAACCTTTGAAATAGGCCCCCCACGGCGCGACTATTTTGTGGTTCTTTTTTATCCACCTTTCACACGAGCTAGAGAGCAGCTCAGTGTTATGGGCAGCTTTTTAGATCCCGTGTTTGACACGTGTCGCGAGTCGCGTGGGTTATCCGTGGAAAGTGGCTCGGGGTCGACTTCTTTGAAATAATTTCTAACCACCTTTCACACGACCTAGACAGCAGAATTTTTGTAAGCAACTCGGCGTCATGCTCCGTTTCTGAGATCCTGCGTGGGACTAGTGTCGTCAAACGCGTGTGATGCGTGGAACTGGAATCAAGAGTCGCGTGTGACGCGTGGAAAGTTGGGTTAACTATGAAATAGGCCCAACTTTTTTTTACCACCTTCAACAATTCCTAGAAGTTGAAATTGTGTGAGCAGCTCTGCGTCATGTGCCGTTCTCGCATGGGATTCGAGGAAAGTGGGCCGGTGTCGACATTTTGAGATCCTTTCTAACCACATTTCACACGACCTAGACAGCCGAAATTTTGTAAGCTCGGCGTCATGCGCCGTTTCTGAGTCGCGTGTGATGCGTGGAAAATGTGTAAACCTGTGAAATATGCCACACCTCCTACACTTCCTAGAAAGTTTAAATTTTTTAGTGTCGCGTGTTAAGAATGGAAAATGGGTTAATCTTTGAAAAAGACCCCACCGCTTAGACTGTTGTGGGCTTGTTTTTAACCAGCTTTCACACAACATATAGAGCTGAAATTTTGTTAGCAGCTCAGAGGCGTTATTGAGAGTCGCGCCTGGCACGTGTGATGCGTGAAGTGTTTTTTAGACTTCTTTCCAATAAAAAGAAACTTTTTACATTTATTTATTAACAGTAAGTTAGGACAACTGTACTACATACGTATATTTACTAATAGAAGAAAACTATTTAATAATTAACAAGATATTTTAACTTTTTATGTCATTTTATGCATAGGCATTGAATGCAAAAGTTTAAGGCACTAAAGACAACCGCAATGATTTGATTGACCAGTCTTTTCCTAATTAGCACATAACTGGTCTTTGTGCTATAAGAGAAATCGTTATCCATTTAGGAATTCCTCCAGGGCATCTCTGGTATCAGTGTTATCCAGATCGACTTCTTCCAAAGACAGTTCACTGCTACTGGTAACCTCTTTGTGTTCAAGTTCTGAAGTAAAAAAAGGTTAATATAAGACCACTGACGCTTAAAAAAGTTTCCCAAATAATCAAATTCAGCGCGAAAATGTAATGTTTACAAAAGTCAGTTTTCAAGACAACGCTTTAGTAAATTGAAAAACAGGCAAAAGAAAAAACTCACTCTGTAGTGAACCCTTCTGCTTGAATTCCTCTAAATCACTACGAAAAGCGTCTTCAAATACAGCTTGTCGTTCTTTTTGGATCTTGCGCAGTTTTTCCTCGTGCAATTGTATTTTTGATGCATGTTCCGCAGCAAGTTTTCGCCGAAATACTTCCAATTCAGCTGAAATATATTCGCATAAGTTTTATTTATTAACAAGCCTTTTTTTGGCGGATGTCTGTCTGTCTCACCCATTTTCTTCTGTTTGTATTGTGACAATTCGAATTGTTTTTCGAGCATTTCTTCCTGTAGCTCCCACTCCTCGCAGATGTTTTGCAACTTAACAATTTTCTTTTCAGCACCAACACAGAGTTTTTCTATATCGGAAAGAGTTTCCATGCTCGACTTCAACTTCTCGACCAATGTTGGAATCGCTGATAAACTCTTAATGAGATCTGTCATTGTCACATCATGAGCTGTGGTCTTTTTTTGAATTTGTTCTATTTTTTCCGCAATCTCTGCTGCTTTCTGGCCATTTTCCTCATTAGCATCTCGGATTCCCTTCCATTCTTCTTCATATTTCGACAGTAAAGCACATCCTGCGGTTAGATTAATTTCCGGTGGTACTCCAAGCTCAGTGATATTCAAAAAGACTTCTTCGCATCCAGAACTATTGCCACTGCCATTCTCGAAGGTTGGCGAATTCGAGGAACTCGCACGTAAATACTGCTGTGACAGATTTTCCGAAATTAAGATACCCTCTTGTATAGCAATGTTGAGTTTCTTTTTCAAGTTTCCTAGCATAGCTGTGCAATGTTATTTTTTGGTCCCAAGCTTAAGGTTTCAAGAATTTTGGAACTGATTTATAATTGAAATGTTATTGCAATTTTCAAAACAATTTTACTTTGACAGCTCCAGCAGCTGATGATGTGGGTTGCTGTTTCCTCAACAAGTGCCTTGTTAGTGCTGCCAATTCAACTGACTTTAAAACATATTTGGTTTATTTGCAGAGGCATTAAGGGGAATAAGGAACTAGAATTAGAAAACCAGCAAAACAGCAGGTTTTCTTATTCCAAAGAAGGAATAAGATAGTGCAATTGTTAGCTGCATTTTATTGCCGAGCGAGTTCGGAATTCGACTGTCAAAACCAGACAAAACCAGCCAAACAGCAGGTTTTCACAATTCCAAAGAAGGAATTCGACAGTACAATTGTTGCTGTTCCTCGGCAATAAAATACTGCTGTTGTTGTAATTCCTTATTCATCGGCAATTAAATACAGCTAAGATTCGTTCGTTATACATGCGGAGCGTTCCGTATATTAAGTGATTACCACATTTTTCCTCACTGAGGAATCGGGGATTTGTTTCCAAGATCTATGACATAATTTTTTTGGATTCTTATTAGATAGCTGGCATAAAGCTGAGAATGTTGTTCGACTGGTTGCAATCCTCATCGTTGTCACTGGAAAGAAAGAGAAGACCACTGAGCTCCCAGCTTTACCAAACCCCTATTGCTATTATAATGGGCTTTTTTTTAATTCAACTCGAGTGAGTAAAGTTACCCTGGTACACCCAGCAAATGTTGTTAGGTGTATAAATATCCGGTGTGCTCACTTGGCAACTTTACTAGGACAGAAAATCGAGACAAGTCACCGGTACATACTCATAGGAGGATTCACAGATGCTAGATTCGATGTCGTCTTTAATAATCAACACGGCACCTTCTACGAGAAGGCAAACATTTAACACTACAGAAGCTGAAGCTCGCCCTGTTTATACGCCGCTTTTTGTTTTCATTTTTATTTAATTTTAAAATTATTGTTTAAAATATAATTCCATTAAAAATAAATATGTATTAGATTAATACAATACGATAAAAAAAACAATGTTAATACGTCGGGCCCCTATTGTTGAGCCGACACTTCTTAATATTAGTTATAAGTTTAGTTTTAAGTCAAAATTGTATTTAAACTTAAATGCTTAGTAAAATATCATAATCTTAAAAAAAGGGTTACTTTACTCGGTCCTACTTTCTCGACACGACGTATACATAGTTTTATGTTTTTTACCGTTGCGTCAGTTTCATCGACGTATTCATCGACGTATGGAACGCATAATGCGTTGTCGTACAGGCAAGCAAAAAAAAAATTGCGACGTATGAAACTGACAGATTAACGAAATATACGCATTCTTATAGGAAGTGACTCATAGGAAAAGCATGTGACGGAAGCGATGCAAAAAGTCCGGCTTTAACAGTTCTCTTGAAGTTTATTTTGGCATTTGTTTTTGTTTGCCTGTACGACGACAACGTATTCATTGGGTCACCTCTTTGCATTACATACGGCATAATCATCGAATACGTTGACGCTACTGACGCAACTGATTCTATGGGCAGCGCCCTTAACACAGCTCTTTCTGGTTGAATAAAAAAACAGAAACAATGACAACATGCGATTTCGTACAGCATGCGATATCGCTATCTATTTATATATTTATATCTTCAACCACATTTACGTAACAAAATCAAATTTATTTAAACAAAAAAAAACGTGAGCAAAGGATAGTTGACTAATCATTGGATTAAAGTTAGCCATTGTTTTATACTAAAAACCAATAAATTCACAGTATTTTACCCAATATTTTGTGTTGTCAGGGACAAAACTCACCTGCTGTAACTATGCTACCCGTCGGCAATCGAGGGGAAAGGTTTCGTCTAATAGCAAGATGGCGAAGAGAGAGAAGCTGTGCCCTATCAGTATTTATGACATTAAATTAATGTATTTACTCATGATACGTAAGTTGAAGTGGGTCGAAAAGAAGATATAGAAATATTTTACGACTCGAGGCGGAAATCATGATAGGCTTCCTGACTAATTTCTCAGTTTGTTGTTGTTGTTAGTTGTATTTTAATTATCGAGGAATAAGGAATTACAACAACAATTGCACTATCTTATTCCTTTGGAATAAGAAAACCTGCTTTTGTGCTGGTTTTCAAATTGTAATTCCTTATTCCTCGGCAATAAAATACGCCTGTTGTCAAATTGGTTTCAGTTTGGCGTTCTATTTGCAAAGCAAACGCTGTCACTTTGACAGCTTACCCTATTGTTGTGTTTTGGTATGGTTTGAGCAAATAGAAAGAGACATAACTATGTTTGCTAAAGAAGTCCATTGCTTTTGTTACCTGTTCCGTGGCCTGCTATACCACTCAGATGATAGATCCATGATTTTGCATAGGAGCACAAGCTCGTCTTTCATTTCCATTCTTTTTTCTTTGATTTCCCAACGTCCGGGGAAATTAAAGCAATTCCACAAGGGCCAACTTGTAAATGTTTATTAATAAGTAGTCGAAATACCCAACGTTGCCAAGCCGCCCCAACACACTACCACCACCCAATTGACCAAGACCCACCTTCAGATACCATAATCCCTCTCGTCCAATTATATCACCACTATCAAATGCACGGTTCTCGGATCAATCTCATACAAACTATACCTAGCCAGCTACCAAGTCAATCCCCTCAACACCATCGAAACACTAACTACCTACAAACATCCACCACAGCCGACCCCACAAAGACACAAAGTTTCAGCTATATCGGATGAACGGACTTCGAGGTAATTGACAGACATACAAAGTTTAATTTTGATAAATTAAGTTATATTAGAACATTTGATTACATTTTTTCCGATGTATTCAATTAAATAAAATTACAGTGCTTTATAAGGCTTTATATATCTACTAGCATTCAAAAGTTATAATCATATCCAATCCACTTTGAGAATTACCAGCAAATGTGAGGCAGTAATATTCCGAAGAGAAAACCCTCTTTTGTCACAAGCATTACAACTAATAAAGTTTACTTTTGGTCAGTATCATTATGTGAAATTTGAAATACGTGGATGGTAATTATTTCATGTGCATTGCACCTGATTTAAATTTATATAAACTATAAGTTAAATTGATGACAACTCAGACAAAGATGAAGTTACGCTTATATCCAAGCTACTACTAGAACTGGTGGAGGAATTCACAGAAATGTGGCTGCTAATGCTCCTTTTTCGTTTTCGTTTTTTCTTCGTACTCATAGGCTTCTCTATCGTTAAGTCAATTGTTATGACATCCTCTTCCTTGGGTTTGTTTTGTGGCTTCGATTTACTTTTTACAATTGGTTGCTCTAAATGTCCTTTGGATATATATCCCTGTTTCGCCATTTCCAACATTGTCGAATAGAAGTAGTTCATCTGAGCGTAAGCGTTAAATCCATAAGCAGCAGCAAAGTTGGATGCATCGTACTGGTCGTTATATTTGACTAAATCTTCTGGCTGGTGTACTTCTTCCAAGTCTATGTGATCACTTTGTTTGGACTTTATTTTGGATCGGTGGTTATTTTTACAACTGCTATCAATACTACTACTACTACTACTACTTATTCTAATTATTCTTCTTCTTCTGGTTTCTTTAGTCTTTTGATTGGACGATCGCTTAGTTTTACTTCTTTGACTGCTGTGTACTTCTTGGTTGCTATCAGAGGAGCTTGAGTAACTTCGACGATGTCTCCCACTTAATTTACGTCGTGTTCTTCGTTCGTTTAGCTCCCGCAGTTTTTTTGTAGAATTTCGCTGCTCGCGCTCATGCTGCCTTTTATTATATTGCAACACGGAATTTACTGTGCGATCTAGAAATCTTTTGTTCGGCCTGCCCAGCGGATTCACTTGTGTTAACAATGAGCCCTGTTTCTCTTTTTTCTGTGCATCGTTTATTTCACGGATAATCTCTTTGATGGCCAAGCTGAAAATTCCAATTAATATTTTACCAAAAGGAAAAGTGTTATATATTTTGGCTACTTACTCCCGTAAGGCAGCATCATCCATTTTTACGACAATTTATAAAACAAAATTAGCACTTGTGTTAAACGTCAATGGCCATGTCCAGTATACAATACAAATCCTCCTCTAGACAGTGAAAATGTTCGCGCAGCATGTTGATAAATATAATATTCAAAAGATAATTATTTTTTCTCGAACAACTTGTCTGCAACAACACATAATAATTGGCAAATTATTGTGAGTTTATTGGTTTTATTACAAATTCTGCTAACTCTAATCCAATGATTTGTCAACCTTCCTTTGCTCACGTTTTTTTGTTTAATTAATTTGATTTTGTAACGTATGTGGTTGAAGATATAAATATTATAACAACAAACAAATATTAAAAAATCCTTTTCTAAAAATTTCCACTTATAATTTCCCTAATTTGTCCGCTTTAAGCGTAGACAGTCCGCTACAATTATAGTGAATTGTTGCGGACAGATAAAAAAAATTTAAAACTTAATTTCTTCAAGATGAATGAAAATTTGTGTAATAACCTGATATGTCTCTAATTTAAACAAAAAAAATTATTTATTTGGTTTTGGTAGAAATTATCGCCAAAAACTTTATCGTTGTCGCGGATTATAATTCATGATAATCAATTTGATCAGCCAATATGTTCGATTGAAATCAAAAACAATTTTTTTTTCACTTATGTCGTTTTTTTTTCAAATAACCAATCCACGGTAGAACGGTTTTCCCCTCTAACAGATCTTAATATTTTGGGCGATTTACCCCTCTTTTTTTTAACTACAACAACAACACATGCAACAAACAATGTAAACAAAAGATTCTTAGCTTTCGTGTTCGTTTTTTTCAAAAATAAATCTGAGCTCGAGCGCATTTTTTTGGTTAACGCTAACCATTTTCTGGTCTATCCAATGTGTTGTTGTATTTTTTCTTTTTTTGTTGAAAGCAATATAGTAATAGCAACAGTTACTACTTTTGTTATCAATTTAAATTTAGAACAAAATGAACTTTTGTTTTCCGGTTTTTCTCACGGAAATTTACCTTAGTACGACCATTTCTCTTTTGAGTTGAGTTACGTTGCACAATTTTTAAAAGCAAATTTTATAATCTATAAAATCATGGATAAAAATTGCATTGATTGGGTTATTAATAAAAAATAAATAATAACAATTTTATTTCGTAGTAATATCCAAAATGTCTTGTTTCGAGGTGTCGCCAATTCCAAAGATTAACCAGAAAATCCCACGACTTGAAAACACTTGTTTTCAATTTATGCTCAATTATTTTTTTTTTTTTGCGCTTTACATAAATTGTAAGAGACTGAAAAAACATCTAGGAGTTATTTATTTCTTATTATCCAAACTTCAAAATTTGGAACAGTAATTTGGTAGATTAAAAGTTTTTTTTACCACAGTTAAAGTATTTCACTTTTTTACTAATTAGAGCCTAAGAAATATTCAACACAACGAAATATTCTGGGCTGCCAAATGTGTAAATAAGGGATCTTAGAATGCGGTAAAGGAGGGCATATAGCTAAGGCCTGTACTAATGAGCCCCAATGCATACTCTGTCATCAGAAGGATAACACCGGTAATTCAAGACATGTAGCTTCAAGTGCACTGCATATCAGAAGGCAGTACAGCTAGCGCGGAAGAAATGATTATTATCCAACTGAATCTTAATCATTGTGAAGCTACACAGGATCTTTTGCATCAAACCGTGCGCGAACTGGAGGTAGATGAAAGCATATGCGCAACCGATGCTACTGGCAGCGCTGCAATATGGGTTTGTGGTAACCGTTGTTTTCAAGAAAGAGAAATGAATCAGGTTTCATTAGACATTTCATTTAACATCTGACGTCTGACGTTTTTGCTTGAACTTGCTCTGACATTTTTCATGAACACTACTCTACACTGACATTTTTCTGGTTGAAAACAACTTTTATCATCGTACATCACCGAAAAACTAGTAATTCATTAACGAAGATAGATAACTACTGTTGGTTGTATAAGTAAAAAATGTGTTTCTTGTTTAAATCTGTAGATCGAGCAGGTAGGCATTTAGCAAGATTGAATATTTCCATAACAAGACCTAGAATTCCTTTAGACTGATAATTAATGATAACTGGGATTACAACAACAATTGCACTATCTTGTTCCTTCTTTGAAATAAGAAAACCTGCTTTTTTGCTGGTTTTCAAATTCAATTTCTTTTTTCTCGGCAAAGAAAATACGACTATTATATTTTTGAAATAATAAAATAAACTATTATATTATTATTATATATTATCAAGTTCGCCTTTCTATCGTCATACTAAATCTTTAACGATGGAAACACGGTCATAAGGGTTGATTATGGCCGTCCCCCTTTTTGATGTCGGAGAAATCGGAGAAATCCGATGTATCCGATAAATCCGATAATTTTTTCTCTGATCAAATCTGTCAGATCTAAAAAATTTGTTTAAAGAAACAAACAACTACAGCTGTGAAAAAATGTTCTGTATATTATTTCGGATAAAAAGAACACATTAGAGAAAACAGATTTCTCGGAGAGGGGAAAAAACATAGATATGAACTCTGACAGTTAAATTATCTCTCCGAGATCAAAAAAGAACACAGCCTATAATAGCCTTTATCGTGCATGGGCTAGTGTCAACTGTCAACGAAATGTTTTCCCATGTTTACCAAATTACAATAAATAGTTATTATGAAAATTTTCCTGTATTAGCGTTTGTCTCTGTTTTTCGTATTCAAAAGACAAATGTCAAATTTACACATAAAAAGAGCGACCTGAAACGCGCGCTAAAGTGAATGAAAACTTAACTCTTTTATAACCACACAATAAACTTTCTGTGTATTCGAAAATTCGTCTATACGTGCTCATGCTGGCAAATGTCCATTTTAATTAATGCTTTAGTTCTTTGAAAATTTTACTCCTACCTTAACAACTAAGTCACTCTTTTATCAGAGAGGAAAAGTCAAAAGCCACATTAGGTATTTTTTTTTATGTCGGAGTATTCGGAGAGATAATTTAACTGGTAAAATTCAGTTCCGATTTTTTTTTCATTCTCCGAGAAATATTTATTTCTGAGTCGTTATTTTTTTACACTCCGAAAATTCTCGGACCACATATTTGCCATCGGTAAGAATGCTGCGAAATGTTTAGGTTTCCTAAAAAGGTGCAAGATGTACTTCACTCCTTCAGATCTGGCTAATAATTACAAGGAATATATATGTTTCCGCATTTATATGATCTGTAGTCATTTAAGACACGCGTGTCACCTCATCTTTTCTTTAATAATAATATTCGGCGCGGCAGAGCATTGCAGTCCAAGGCCTGGCTCTTCGCAACCATTTGTGTTGAGCATGTATATTTTTGCACACAAATAGAGGGGACCTACAATTTAATGCCGGATCCAAACGGCGAATTGAGAAGCTTCCGTGACAAGTTATTACTCTCGAGACCCGCCTTTTAGTTTTCTCCGACGATTCAAAAGGTATTATGCACAAATCGACAAATCAAAAGGCGAGAAAACTGAGCAAAAAAAGTGGCTGAGTTTTCTCTTTAGTGAAAATATAATAGATAGTTTAATAATTTTTTAATATATTTTTAAATGATAAAATAAATCATGGGCTGGTTTAAAGAAGGCGATTACGGGATGATTCAATTCCTTTTGATGTTCTTAAAAGATCCTTTCAGATTGTTGAAAACCTCAGGCTTACAATTGGTCATATACCAAGCTGAATGGACTGTCTTTTGATTTCCAAGAGCCACAGTAGCCATTTGACCGGTTTTCGTGAAGAAACACGCCCATTTGCTTCCCAAAGCTCCGAGCTCGCACAACTTATGTTAGATTTTCTTTGAATTGGAAGACCCAAACAGTCAATTGCCCTTTTTCTTTCCGGCTCATACGCAAATATCCATGACTCGTTACCTGTCACGATCTTGTATACGTTTTTGGAAGTACCTTCAACGAATTTTTCAAGCATTTGGCGGCACCAATCGACACGAACCTTTTTTTGTGCGTCTATCAAAAAATATGGAATCCAACGTGCACATAGCTTCCGCACCTTTAAATGTTCATTTAATATCGTATATACGCTGGTGTTACTAATGCCTAGGAATGCCTCGATTTCCCGATAAGTCGCAAGTCCTCTTCAGCCAGTTTTTCACAGCATCCATGTTTTCTGACACAACAGCTGTTTTTGGACGACCTTTACGAGACTCGTCTTTGAGTGAACGTCGTTCGCGTTTAAATTCATTGTAGCAATTATAAACGCTAGCCAAGGATGGTGCTTCGTCGCCAAAAGTCGAATGAAGTGATTCGAAGCACTGTTGTTCAGTTAGCCCCTTTAGAAAATCGTAAAAAATCATCACACGAAAATTTTCACGCGATAATTCCGTTTTCTTACTGAATTCAATTTTTCAAGTTAATAAAAAACAATGTTGCGATGCGAACTGTCATATAACTTTTGAGAAACATAACCACCAAAAATGTTGAACTTTTTCACTGACATAAAGATTTGCATCGGATAATACTGGTAATTTTCTAAAAATATTTACGGCACACTATGTAGAACACAAAAACATTTGATCTGGTTTTGTAGTTGTGTTGATAAACATAAACTTTTGTTTATAATTTTAAGACACAGTTTAAACCGCACATTCGAAAATAACCACGCAATATTCATATTACAACGTTTAATTCACGAATGACGCCAACCAAAATAGTGTATTTAGATTTTTTATAAGAATAAAAAATTTACATTTCTACTTATTAGTAAATTTGATAGAAAAGTGTGGGTAAATCTTAAAAAGAAATGCTTCTTCTGAAATTTGATCTATATCAAACAAAACAAAAAAACAAACATTATTCTGCCGCCAATTTTTTTTTGATTCAGATAAAACTATTTAGGTGAATAGAATATCATATTAGTAACAACCATAAGATCAAAGGTCTCTGAACAAACCCACACTAGTTAATACACTACACATATTCACCATTTCATTACATACTCTATTGTAAACTGTGGTAAAGTTTTATAGCACAACTTCTACAGAACTCAGCAATTTTGCCGTTATTGTGTTCCGTTGTTCCGGTAAATGTGCGAGTTTATTCCAAATCCAAATTGTGGTTAAAGAAACCGATGACCACGAAGTCTTTATCATTAGTTGCACACACTAGTTGTCTCTCTTGCACATTCAATTGTGCTACAACTATAAGAGAAGAACAGCAAATAAATTTTTTTGTTCTCGCCGCAAAACGTCAAAAATCAGAACCCGTTGCTGGCTTAAAATTACGATATGCATACCGCACACACATGCAAAAGTTCTTCACCACCGCTGCTGCCTTTGCCTTTCGCGTTTCAACAGTGTGCGATGTGATGTGAATTTTCGTGTATATCGCCGAAGAAACTGAAAAGATTTCAAGCGTGGTTCTCTGCTTTTGGGCAAATTTTTCACCAAAAATTGCAAGAAAAATAGTTTTAAAGATTTTAGTTTTTTCTTGAATGTAAAAAAGTAATCGTATTGCAAAATACTGCTGCAAAATCTTATACTATAAGTGCAGGAGGTTCCTCTGTGAAAAAGGAAAATTCCTTCCCCGCAACTTAAGGCGTCGGACATCGCCTAACACTCCCACCCACTTCTGGTTCTTACAACCATTTTTATTCTGGGAGTGCATCTGCCGCAATCCCTATAGCGTTGTGGAATCAAATTCAATTACACAGACTTTGTGTGTTTCCGCTCTTGTGATAAATGAAATAATTGTGCTGAAAAGAACTTTTATCTAAAATAAGGGAATTTGAAAATTACCCTTCTCGTGAATACGAACAGCGAAGCACCTCAAACGACACGGGCCGAACACAAGAACGAAGACACGACGCGAAAGAAGTAGAAAAAAATTTGCGATAAAAATGTCACAAGTGTAGTACACGGAATATTTTTTTTTCACAAAAAGTTTCAATCGGAGGAAATCTTGATTTTCCCTGTTTCCAGCTGATCAGGACAGGCAATCAGTTGGACGCGACTGACCAACGCCAGTGCGCCGCGCCACACTACATTTAGAATTCCAGTGAGTCCCGACTACTGAAAATAATTTTTTTTAACAGAAGTCGCCTATTTATTATATCCAAAAGAAACGACATTATTTTTTCTATTTTTAATTAAATTTTGTTTAAATTAGGTGGAACCAAATTTTGCTTAACACTGATAGCATAAGATAGTTGTTGAACTTTGCTAGATTGTAGCAGAGGATTGGGTTTACTGGAAGAGTATACTGGCGCAGCACACATACCAGTGAGATAAGAAGAAAAATTAAACTCTCACTGGCGGCGCTGCCTTTGGATGGATCCTTTTATTGGTTGGTTTCAAGAGGAACAGGAGGGACCAGCACTTCGCACATGGTATAAGATTTGGGAATCGAATTCCCATGAGATGAGCCAATTGATTGACTTGCAATCATCGCTGCAGCAACAACAACAGTTCCAGCAACAACAATTAAATAATAAATTGTTCTGCGGTGGTGGCGGTGGAGTTGGTAACAATAACCTGAACAGTCGAGACCGTGAATTTATCCAGCAGATATTGCAAGTGCAGTTTTGCTCCAACAACGACAACAATAACAGCAACAACAATTCAAATTCTAATTGCATTTCGGACCGTACCACATCTGAAAATTCAAAAATGCCATTACACGAGCGTTCGTCGACGACGACTACAACCACAACGACAACGACCAATTATTACAATCCTTCGAGAAGGAAAATCGGTCGTATTGTTGACAACAAGGCATCCACATACAATCTCAACAAACACATGGACAAGTTGATTAGCAAGTATAAGGGCTGTCCATGGAGGATACCCGAATATGTGTATGGACGTGGTGTCATCGGGCTGCACGAAGAGATCGAACAATTCTACCATTATGTATTGCCGACACCAGCGGAGCATGCGATACGTAACGAGGTGGTACTGCGGATTGAAGCTGTTGTCCATGCGATTTGGCCAGCATCTATTGTTGAGATATTTGGATCATTTCGAACGGGCCTATTCCTGCCGACCTCCGACATCGATTTAGTTGTACTGGGTCTGTGGGATAAGCTGCCGCTGCGCACTCTCGAAACGGAGCTGATTGCCCGTGGCATTGCCGATCCGTTTTCGGTGCGTGTACTTGACAAAGCGTCCGTGCCCATTATTAAGCTGACCGATCGTGAGACACAAGTTAAAGTTGATATATCCTTCAATATGCAATCGGGTGTGCAGTCGGCCGAACTGATCAAAGAGTACAAACAACAGTTTCCACTGTTGTCAAAATTGGTGCTGGTCCTCAAGCAATTCCTGTTGCAGCGTGATCTCAACGAAGTGTTTACCGGCGGCATATCTTCCTATTCGCTTATATTGATGTGCATTAGTTTTCTGCAGCTGCACCCGCGACAGATAAACCCCGAGACGGCTAATCTTGGGGTGTTGTTATTGGAGTTCTTTGAATTGTATGGCCGTAAATTCAATTACATGAAGATAGGCATTAGCATTAAGAATGGCGGACGCTATATTCCAAAAGAAGATCTCCAGCGTGATATGATTGATGGCCATCGCCCTTCATTGCTATGCATTGAGGATCCTCTGACGGCGGGTAACGATATTGGGCGATCATCCTATGGTGCACTGCAAGTGAAACAGGCATTCGAATATGCCTACATCTTGTTGAGTCAGGCGGTGAGTCCGCTCAACAATTATACGAGTAATTGTAATGAGCGATCGATTCTCGGCCGGATAATTCGCGTTACAGACGATGTTATTGACTATCGTGAATGGATACGGGACAACTATGAGCATCTACTAGTCACACGAATGTCGCCGCCAGCATCGGCTGGAAATATTGTTGGCGTCAGCAGTGGTGGCAATGGTGGTGGTGGAGGAGGAGGAGTTTGTCAGCACATCTCTGGTTCCGGCGGTAATGGTGGTGGTGGAGGTGTAACTCAAAAGCAGTACGTGCATTTACATTTGCACCATCCACATGCGCTGCATCAACATCATGTCGCCGCCATGCAACATCAACAGCAACATCAGCAACAACAACTGGCGCAGCAACTTCAGCACGATTACCATCATCGGCGACGTGGAAGCACATCAAGTGGTGATGACTCCGAGGATAGCAAGGAATGTGATGTAGATTTGAATATTATCACATCGCAGCCAGGGGACACATGATGAACCAAGAGTAGGAGAAATGTCGCCACCACTACCACCACCACCAACACAACCACTACCACCAGCAGCAGCAGCATCAGCAGTAGGTATTATCAATCACAGCAGAGATTCCTCCAGAATTATCACCTCCAGCAGCAGCAGCAGCAGACATCAGTTTATCACCAACAACAAAGACATTTATATCTGCAACAGCTTTCTTCGCCGGTAATATTAGCCATTAACTCCAATTCCAACATAAGCTCCAGCAACAACAGTTTCAATACTCATTCCAATTTCATTACCGTCACTGCAGCATCGCCAACAACAACAGCAACAGTGGCAGTCTTTCCACAGCAGCACCAGCAGCAGCAACAACAAATGTCATCCTCGTCGACGTTTTCCTTGTCATCGGTATCAATTGCCGCATCATTATCCTCAACTTCCTCCTCGTCGGCGTCCTCATCATCGTCATCATCAGCAGGCAAGTTAAAAACTTATACAGAATTACAAATTGTGTTTCTTGTTTAAATTTGGGGTACAACTTGTATAGGGACAAATAAAGAAATGGGCAGGCAATTGGTATAATTTGCCCGATTATAAAAATTCTATAAACCCCTTGTTCAGAAAGTTAATTTTGATGCAGTGTTATGGCAACCAAAAAGGCAAACAAATTCCATAATGCAAACAACAGTAGAGTTGCGATAGTGCAAACCCTATAAAGTAACTTTTGTTCACATTTTTCAGAATATGTTTGCTGAAACATAAAAAAAAACATTAACAAATAGCCTTAGATTTGAAGTAAATCGCTCCACTTTGTGTGTCAGACCCAGCAGCCCTAATGTACGCATTTTCCTATTAATGTTATTCAGTTAAATTTGCGAGTCCACTCTGTTTGCAATATTTCCATCAATCTACTGTAAAAGAATTTACTGTGAAATCTGTAAGTTTTTTGTTGGTTTAAGCGGTTTACCACTCGAGGGGCACAGGGCGTCAACAAAGCTTACGCGCTTCGCATCTGAGCGGCCTCCAACTCATTCCCAAAGAACTTCCTTTCTCGACTGTCCTGCGCCACGTTTGCGTAGGGCGTCCCGCTGTTCTGCCTGCCTTGGTGAGTGTATTCCACTGCATTGATAATTTCGCAATGGAATTATAGTCGTGTCGTAGTGTCTGTCCAATTCACTGCCCCTTTCACCTTCGCACAACAATGTCTATGGATTCTTTCATTAGCGTTCGAGATCATATCATCATCGTCTATATCGTTAAGGACTTTAAAGAAATGTTTCTCCATCTAGTGAGCTTATCTTCATCCGACATCAGAAGGTTACCATCCTAACTCTTCACTGGATGTTGTATGGAGTTCCGACCACCAGTGAGCTCCTTGGTGATGTTGTAGACAATCCTACTGTCATCCCTGCTTGCTGCTTCTTCAGCTGCAGCTTCAGAGTCGTTGTACTGTCCTGTCCTGTTTTATTGCCTGCGCAAACAGCTGCAGCGGTGACGGCAGTGATTTTCGACAAACGCTGCTCATTTTAATAAATGAATATGCGATGAAGGCAAGTACGTTGGTATTCCATGCAGTGAACTTCTTGCAGATGCGGTTGTGCCAGCTTCGGCAATTCAGCCGCCGCCGAATACGCTGTGGTTTGCGCGGGCACTTACACTACTCTGCCCTTATTTCTTTTTCACGCGATATTGGGCTCATCGATCCCTCTTCAGGCGTTTGCCTGCATTTTACCGACGTAGGTGCGAGCCCTACGTAGGTAGGTCAACTACGCTGTACTTGCGAGGTCCTCAATTAGCGCGAGAGTGCGCCATTTTGGTACCACAAATCTTGAGGGACCTAGCATTGATATTTAGGAGGCTGTAATCTCAGGTCGGCAAAAATTGGTTTACCAAAAATGCGGTGTCTTGACCCTGCTAGGGCCAGGCAACTGTAGATGATTTTCATCTTTGCAACTTATGCAGAAGTTTTTGTGCGGTATATCCAACTTGGCAGCATTGCTGCCCACTGGCCAGTATCCCATGCTGATAGCCACAACTCTGGCAATATCCTTCCGGGATCTAGGTAACAGCTCGGTGGTTTTCCTTTTGCTGTAGGATGGTCCCATCAATCTCGATATGGCGCAGTTCGACAGACTGATACACCTGACCTGCGATTAAGGGTTGAAAAAGAAGATAATTTGTTCATTGACTGAGCTCATTGGATTGTTAACCATCTTCATAGAGCCGGTGTCCACAGCGACACCCTGCTTAGCCAATTCCCTCTATATTACTGTGCTCCGGAACCCATACTGTGGTGATGATGTGCATGCTGATCGAAACCAATTCTTCTTGGCACTGTTGTACAAGTTTCGAGTTTATAGTGGTCGCATGAATCGCACCTATGGCAGATTGACTCTCAGCACATATGCCAACTCTTCCGTTTTGTGTGCATTACTGAGCCTTAGTGCACTGCAAACTTTCCTAATTGCTAGGATCGCTGGCTGAAAGATACTAGCTGAATCGGGTATGTATGTATGTATGACCTTGACAGATTTAGATCATTCGAGAAGATATCTGCACTGACTCCATCCCTTATCTCGGATTCGTCAGTAAATATTGTTGCGTCAAATTGTTATTCATTACTGCCCCATCCTTCCAGTTTCCCCTGGCGGGAAACTCAACGCTGAATGAAGAATTGAAGCTAAGATTGGGAAGTGCGTGCCCTAGGTACACAAATATTTTTCAGAGCATTCTAGTTGTCATCCATCGACGCTCTCATGCATTGTGTTGCTGATTATTTCTGCTTCTAAGGCAGTCTGTGTGTGCGCCGTGGCTCAGTGGTAATGCACATGGCTGCTGCGCAGGAGGTTCAGGTTCGAATCCCAGCAACACCAAAAGTATTTTTCACGGTGTCCCACCTCTCGCGAATGGGTGACAAACGTTCCGAGAGTAATTATTAATACCTTGTCACGGAAAGCTTCTCAATTTGCCGTTCGGATCCGGCCTTAAATTGTAGGTCCCTTTCATTTGTGTCCAAAAAATTAACATGTGCAGCACAAATGGTCGCGAGAAGTTAGGCCTTGGACCGTAATGGTCTGTCGCGCCAAATATTATTATTAAGGCAGTCAGTATTGAACCTGGTAGTTTTGAGCAAATTTTAGCGGTTGCTGTTAACAGATGCAGTACGAAGGCGTATAATAGCTAACATAATGTGGTGATCGCGTTCTTGTCCGATGTAGGCTCCACGTCTGTTTCTGTCGTCTAGAAGACAATTTTTGAAGCGTCGGCTGATCGCAATGTGGTCAATCTGGTTGGATGTTTGCTGCCTGTCAGTTGAGACCCAACAGATTTTGTTGGGCAGCTATTGTGCTTAATCAGCGTACCTCCAATGACTAGGCGGTTAATATTGAAGAGGTCCACACAATGTTCTCCGTTGTCATTTCGGTCACCAAGACCGTGAACTCTCATCAGTTACTTATCATGGTATTGTTGCTTCCCCCATCACCATTACGAAGTCGCCATTAGGCTTTGGTGGTAGTCGGAGTGTAAATGACTACAAATAAGTGTGGCATCGTACCATCTTATTTCTCATTTATTTATTTCTAAGCCCCTTGTTTTTTTTTTATTATATCGCGTGAAATTACACTATAATTGAAGGAATATGACCTTCCTGGGTGAGTGGAGGAGGGTCTCATGTTCCAGAACCCGATTGTTATCCGTGTACGACAGCAAAAGGCCGCCAACAAAGTATCCGTCCGCATTCAAGGCATTGTATTCGGTTTCGGAGCATAGGGTTTTTGTCGGTTGCGTCTCGTAGGGTGTAACTAATCTAAGAGACTAAAAATACCTTTCTAATAAAGGATAGTATGTTCTTAGTGGCAGAATTACGCAATACTGCGGACGATCATATTGCCTTGTGGAAAATATATCTCCTTAACCAGATCAAACCTGGACAGTCAAAGAGATTGTGCCCGGATGTTTCGTCATCCTCCAAAACAGAACCTATATTCCGTGTTTGAGGCGAGATTCATTTTGTTAAGGTGCATCAAGCGTCGCTAATCCCCAACAAAAAGAGTATCGGCGATAAAATGCAACCTTGTCGTACCCCACTTAAGATCTCGAATTCCTCTGACAGCTTTCCTCTGTGCAGCACATGACATTTACAGCATAGAGTTGCTTTAATAATAGCTATTACTTTATCGGGCTTAACCTTTCCAGATAAACTGTCTGTTGACACTCTTGAACGCCTTCTCAAAATCGATGAACAGCAGGTGCAGTGGTCATCGGAATTCAACGCACTGTTCAATAATGATCCGTTGGGGGTTTATGTGGTCTACACAGGAGGATCCAGTCAGGAAAGCTGCTTGTTCGGCATCGAGTGTATTTTCCAGATGTTCCTTAATTCGCCCAAGTACTACTTGGCTATTACCTTTGCAACTGCAGGAAGAACGCAAATGCCTCTCCAGTTTTCGCACTCTATAAGACTACCTTTTTTAGGGAGCTTGATAATCATTCCCTTCTTCCACTTGTCGGGGAAATTTTCTGCCTCCCAAGCTCTCTCTACAAGAGGATATAAAAGCTATGCTGATGTCGTTGGAGCGGCACGCAGACGCTCTGCGTGTATACCATCTAGTCCTACCGACTTGATGTTCTTTAGTGCGTTGATCGCGGTAGCGATCTCTCATCTCATCTTATCTTTACTGGGTGTTGAGGGGCGAATTCGGGAAATTGTTACTTCCGGCAGTTCCGTTTGATTTTGGTGCATATCGTTAGCGAATACACGATTACGGACCGTAGAGAAATGCTCCTAACATCGCTTGAGCTGATCCTCATCTGAAACGAGTACGGCACCATCTAGGCCTTTCACCGGATGTTGGCTAGAGCGGTGACCACCTGCATCTACATGCACAACACAAATGGTCGCGAGCAGCTACGCCTTGAACCGCAACGGTCTGTCGCGCTAAAAATTATTATTATTATTGCGAGCCCAAAGGGCATGAATGTGTACATTTGTGCGTTTGTTTGCCGGATCGTATATCTTGGCTTCTACCAGTCAAAATTTTATGGGACTCGTTTTAAAACAATTGGTAAGCACTCGGCTTGCGATAGAAAAAAAATTAAATGCTATTGAGCTTTTATGATAATAAGCTGAGAAGTTCGCTTTACTATCTAAAGTTGTACGAGGGCGGGCTGAAAAGTAATCGCAACCTTGGCAAGAAAACACAACTTTCTTAACAAAGTCTTCGTTTAGATTAATACATTTCATCTAACGATATTGCAATTTTTCGATATTTTCCGAATAACGAAATAGGAAATAGACAATGCTCGGAGACGTTCAAGTCTGGAGATTAGGGTTATGTGAAACCAATTCGTAGCGCAGGTTATATAATTTTGCCATTGCGACTGCGGACTTGTGTGTGCCGGTCCATTGACTTGGTGGAAAAGCACTTTTTTCTTCGCCAAATGAGGCCACTTTAGCCTCAAATCAGCGTCGAATCGATTCAATAGCTCAGTATTATAAAGTTTTGCCTTTTTCAAGATAATTTATGTAAATGATACCCCGTGCATCCCAAAAAAACTGTGGTCATGACCTTTTTCGACAATCTCGCGTACCTTCACCCGTCAATTGTCAATTACTACACTATGCATTTTATTGGCCACATCTGATGTGGTGACCTTTTTTGGACGGTCTGGAAGCTCATCGTCAACAATTCTCTAACGACCGCACTTAAAATCAGCTATTCAATATTTTATGGTTGATATCGAAGGTCCAGCGAGTTCCTATAAATTCGTTCGTTTTCTTTTTTATCACTGCATGATATTCACTTTCAATCATTTTTGTAAAAACTTCTTTTTTTTAAGTTTATGACTGTCATACCTAATTAAATGACGCTGCTGGCAGAAAATTTGACAAAAAACATTTGAAAAATGAACGAAAGCAATCATTGCGCCATCTCTTGCCTAGGTCGAATACTTTCAGCACGCCAAGCTTTGGTGGCGGCATCATAGTGTAGTCACCGGTCAATGGTGGAGCCTTCTGGCCTGGCTGACCATTTAGCAACTCATGAAAGTGCCCATTCTATCGCTTTAAGATGCCTAATAGATCCACGATCAGATAACCCTGTTTGCCTTTGCAGAATGTCCAACGCGGTGTATATTGCGTCATACATCGGAATCTTTGGCAGAACAACTCGCTCCCTGTACTGGTCTAGGTCATGGACGGGATTCTTCTCACCGACTGCTTTTTTTGCGGTACACTATTGTTTATATTGGCTTCTGAGCAGAAGGGCCGATTCCCAGTAACACCAAAAGTATTTTTCACGGTGTCCCATCTCTCGCGAAAGGCTAACAAACGTCCGAGAGTAATAACCTATCACGGAAAGCCTCTCAATTCGCCGTTCGGAAGCGGCATTGAATTGTATGTTCCCTTCATTTGTGTTCAAGAATATACATGCTCAACACAAATGGTTGCGAGAAGCTAGGCCTTGGACCGAAATGGTCTGTCGCGCCGAATATTATTCTTATTGTTCATATTACACTTTACATATATATTCTGATATCTTTATATTATTCGTGTTTCTATGAGATTGTTGCATTTCTTACGTTCAGTTGCTAGCTGACATTCGTCAACGAACCAGACCGAGTACTGCCTAAGATGGAGAGACACTGTTTTTACGGCATATGCATTCTTCTTTTATGACCGACTTTCCAGTCTCAGCTGAATTTCCTCACTTGGCATTTAGTGGCTTGACCATAATTGTTTCTAGTCTTTTCGTTGCGAAGGGCGTGTTGACTCGAATTTGCGTTCGGAGCATTATACCAACAAGATAGTGGTCCTAATCGACCACGTTACGTTCGTACCGTTTTCACGTTCTGCTTGCGGCAGCTTGGGTCTATTAGGATATACTCGGGTAGATACCCAGACGACTGACTCCATCAGGATATAGCGTGGCGACTGATTCCATCAGGAGATACCCATGTAGATAAAAACACACAAACTTTGTACTCGAAAATACCAAATAAATGCTTGTTATAATCTCTATGGCTCTTGTAACAAGGCGTTTGCTCGCTTTCGCTTTCTGCATTTGACGCGCCAGCTGCGCTGTTTACCTACGACCCTCAACTGACGACGACGCACGGTATCTTATAGTGTTTGGGTTACACACCGCGTCCATTGTCATTAGTGTTATCGTGTAAACTATGGGTGGCAATAATTAGTATACTGACTCCCGACCTATTTTTGCATTCTTAAGATTTAAACCTTCCACTACTACTCATTTGTATCTGATTTGCCAGACTGGTGTCTAAACGCATTGCTCTTTCCGAATTGAACTTACAAATGAAACTGAACAGCAAGTCTAGAGGGACATTATCATCTGTGAAGTTCAATATGATTTTTCTTAATTTAAATACATAAGAAAGGGGCAACCCATTTCTTTGTGATCTTGATCTGTTTAATAAGAAACAGACTTGCCTACATTTAAGCATAAAGGCATTATACTTTCCCCTATCAAAACTAATCTTACAGTCATCTCTACCTGGCCTAGCAATATAAGTGTGCAACTTCTTTGACGAGTGCGCAAATTATAAAAATAAAAATTTAAAAAAAGGCGGTGTATTGTCCTTATTATTAAATTGAAATTAATTGTTTTTTTTATATACTTGAAGTACTATAATTTGTTTCCATCTTTCTCTTTCTCTATTCCATTTCAACTCAACACAAAAGCAGAATATTTCGTAATTGATGACACTGAAAAAAGGATCAACAACGTCCAAACAGTCAGCAGTCACAGCAGAAACAACTAACAGCTAACTGGGAAAAAATAGAATTGCTGCACATTGATGATGATGATCACAAAAACCCCAATCGGGACGCCAGTGCGAAGAAGCACATTGATTTTGTTCTTGAAGAATGCATTGGTCATGACTCGGTGGCGCAAAATACAACCAATTCCAAAGTTATGACGAAGTGACAACGAGAGATTGTTGTCCAAAAATCCATTTGGTGCAACCGAGGGAGAGAGAGAGAGAGACACTGGAAAACGGTGCCTACTATCAACCGAATAACCGAACAATTAACACTTGGCAATAATTGTAACGTCTTCAATTATCTCATGTGCTTCGTGTTAGCTTCAATTGTAACTTCTTCAATAATATCAAGTGCTTCATGATGATGGCCATAACAATGTAACTTCAACCGAGGCATGTGATTCGTTGCCCCAAAGATTCCTTCATCTCATTTCAATAATTACTATGTATCATCGTAAGTCATTAACACCTGTTATTGTCTTCTTCATCCATGGAATGTGTAAAGGAAGCAATCAGACAACAAACAAAAACCGAAAAATTCTAAAACAAATGAATGCGCTGCTGCTGTGTAGCTAGCAGACAGAAAGAACACCGACTACGGGAAAGCGGAATTTTCAGAGACAACCACAAACTACATACTACATACATACATATTTTCTTAATAATCTTAAGTAACATAACAAAAACATACAGAATTATAATTATTATTAATTTTTACGAATATAAGAAGAACTGTTGTAGGGTTAATGAGTAGTTATAGCGTAACAGTCTAAGTCTCTCTTTCTCTCTCTCTCTCTCTCTCTGTCTCTATTGAACCATTAAACAAAAACTCTCTTCATCATCATTCAATTGTTACCCTGCTCTCACAATGAAAAACTTAATACTTATGCCTTACAGGATTGTATGGATTTCTAATTGTTGTTTTGTCAAAACCAATATCCATACAATCCTATAAGGCGCATAAGTATTAAGAGGCCCTTATAATTTTGTTTGTTTACACTCACACACAACAATCACTCAGTCAGTCAGACAAGACACACAATCACTCACGAACTCACTCACAACAACAACAAAGTAAGATGATACAAAGCTTGAGCAAAAATTATGTTGATGAAATTTGTTTTGGTAATAATCTGGTGACGGTGAAGTTTTGAAATTTGCTGTGCTTTTTTTTTTTTTTATTTTGATTTGGATTTGTTTTGTTTTCCGTTACTATTTCTGAGTGTTCGAATGTAGAAATTCACTACACGAAATTCTTTTATTTATTTGGCGTTAAGAAACTATAAAATATCTATATAGATATTACGATTTTTATTACCACACCACACAACAATTAACTTTATAATGTTTTTGTTATCCTATTCCCACTCCACCTGTCCTTCTTCTTTTTTTTTTATTACTAAATGATCAAAAATCAAAAGCGAAATTACCATTTAAAATTAGGTTAATACAAATTAATTATATGTAATAAGATTTGAAAAACTTTACATAGGTATATACATACATATTATATAAATTTAAGTATGCTGCGTACGAGTATATATTAAATACAGAATATAATGTAGAAAAGTTCAATGAAACAATGAAACACGGAAGACAGAATGAGAAAAGCCGTCGCCGCGCTCAGCCGGGAAGAAAGATTATTATTAATTTTAGTAATTTATTAGTTTTGTAAGATTTGTCTTTCTATATTCGCTAATTTAAAAAAAAAAAAAAGCAAAAGAAGAACATGTTATATTAATATTATTATTATTATTCGATTAATATTACGATATAATTAATTAATTACACATACTCGCTCGCAAATCGCATGGATGAATTTTCGAAGAAGAGAAAAAGACGGTGGTATCCGAACGCAACCGCCGGAATTTTCTCGATTTTAAACCACTCACCAAGACCAAGTTTAGTTAAGTTATTCTTCTTTTCGAATGTCATTCATATTTTTACAACAGATGTGAATGGAGAAGAAAAGTAGTTGGCCGCTCGCTTTTATTTCCACTCGTCAAGCATACATAAATATTATTATTATTATTGTAACGCTCTTAAGTCATGTTAATAATACAAATTATTCTTAATTAATTCTAATGCAAATTTCTCTATTATGATAACTGTGTTGTGTATCATTTTCATAACAATTGTTCAATTACCTTTTATTCTATTTCCATATTTTCTTTTTGTTATTTTATATTTATACTTACGCTCGGATAATTTTTACAAAAGAAAAAAGAAACACTGCTAATGTTGTATAACTGAGATGAAAGGAAAGTTAACAATTGATCGAAATCACAAAACTACAACAACAAAAACAGAAACATATTACATCTTATTGTTAGTTATTAATTTTGAGTTGAAAACCATAGCAGCAGATACAGATTGTTACATTTTTTTTTTCTTTTTATTAATATGTATTCTCTTTTTTCTTATTTCGCAAGAAATAAATTTTTGTAAAGTAACGTACCAACAACAAAACAACAACTAACTGTAAAACGAATCCAGCCAACATTTGAGTAGAAAAACAGCCACTCACTCATTCACTCACGACTCAACTCAACCCACAATATCTTCTGCTCTGTTTAAGTAGACACACAAACAAACAAACAAACACACCCACACACACACACACACACACACACACACAACAAACTCTCAACAATACATTATCAAACCTATGAAGTATGTAATGCTGAAAGAGATTAATATACTATGTTTATATATGTTACATATACATATATATATACATACAAATTATAGATATTAATAAAAGTAAAAAATGAAAAACAACTACAATAAAAAAACGAAGTTGACACAGAGATACCATAATATACACAAAAAATGCAATGCAAGAAAAACAGTAAAAATTTGTAAAGATTAGATGAAGGGCAAGAGCAAAATGTGAATTATATAAATATAAATATATTAATATTTTTTTTGTCTGATGTGTTGTATAGAATGGTAAGAAATCACATTATATAAATACACATACAAACGCATACACACACAAAAATATCTATAATGCGAAAATGGAAAAATCTTGTAATTATACCTATATATATATATATCTATGATTTTTATTTAAAGATGAAAGAAAAACCGGAAAAAACGCAAAACGAAAAATACTTGAACATAAAGACAGAAAACCCAAAAAAAATAATAAAAAGTTAAAAAAAACCTAAATGTTTTTAGGTAAACGTAAAAAAACTAAAGAAAATGGTGATGTTTTATTTTGGTCCAACAATGTGCGGTTTTACTTACTTAGATGGCGCTACAGTTCGGCGTGCACCTGGGTCTATACTGACATGCCTCTCCAATTAGCACGGTCTGTTGATAGCTGCCTAACTTCGGCTCGAAATTGGGACCGGTGCACAGTGTGCTATTTAAACAATCTAGGTGGGCATAATCCAAATTTTGAATATACAAGGTGTTCCCTAATTTGTGCACAATAATTTGGGAATGGGATTCTTGGGTATATTCTAAGAAAAAAGTCGTTCTACAGTAATGGTCTATCTCAAATGTTAACATCATTTATCGGCGATTATTATTATTATTATTATTATTATTAGCTTACTTTTGTGTAACCGGATCCATGATAACGGAAATTTCTCTGTTAATACTACCGGCAAAAACTTCGTTTCATCATCATATTTGGCTCTACAACCGGGGTGCGGTCCTGGCCTCCCGCAAAAAGTCTCTCCACCGGTCCCTATTTCGATTTCCAGTTTGGCATCCCTAAACTCTGGGCGTCCTGGTCTACGCCATCCTTTCAGCGTATGCTTGGCCGGCCTCGCTGTCGTGTTCCATAAATCCTACCGCAAAGGACTTTCCGAGCAGTTGTCCTGCCCACCAGATCCTACCGAGCTTAATTTTCTTCATGATGTCGACATCGCCGTAACGCTCGTAGATCTCATCATTATACAGTCTCCGGAATTGTCCTTCCTCACATACGGGGCCAACAATTCTCCGTAAGACTTTTCTCTCGAACGCGGTTAAGAATGCTTTTTGTTAAGCACCCAAGTCTCGGATTCATATGTAAGTACTGGTATGACCATTGTCTTATATATCAGCAGCTTGGATGTTATGATTAAATTCCTGGATTTGAAGAGTCTTGACAGACTATAGTAGGCTTTGTTGGCTTTAAGCAACCGTGCGCGTATTTCTGGTTCCATGCTGTTATCGGCTGCTACAGTTGATTCGAGATAGTTAAAGGATTGCACAACTTCAAATTCGCGCTCCACTATTTGAATTGAGGCAGACGTGGCCACCATGTACTTTGTTTTGCTCTCATTTATATGCAGCTCCTGCGCCTGCTCTATCTGGATGAAAGCTTCCTGAACAGCTCTTCGGTTTCTACCAACGATGTCAATATCGTCTGCGTAAGCCAGTATCTGAATGGACTTACAGATGATTGTACCTCTCGCCGTTACGTCAGAGTCGCGGATCACTTTATCCAACGCCAGGTTGAAGAGGACTTGTCGGAGCCCGTTATAGATGTTGAATGGGCTTGATAGTGATCCGGATATTTTTACTTGGCTTATAACATTGGTCATGGTCAACCTACATAGTCGTGTCAGTTTATTTGGGATGCCGAATTCTCTCATGGCTTTATAAAGTTCTACTCTGGCTATGCTATCATAGGCACCTTTAAAGTCTATAAAAAGATGGTGCAGTGAGTTTTGAAACTCTAGACATTTTTCCATCACTTGCCTATGGGTGTAAATCTGATCAGTTGTTGATTTGCCTGGAATGAAGCCACACTGGTATGGAGTTATCCTGTATTGAAGGATCGAGTAGAAAAGTACGCAACAGCGTTAACCCACAATAATTGCTGCATTTTTTGATATCTCCCTTCTTATGTATGGGGCACAGGATGCCCCTTCGCCAAGTCTTCTGGCATCGCTTCTTTCTCCCATACTTGCACTATTATTTCATGAATTGCTTGGTTTAATGTGGGGCCTCTTACTTTTATCAGTTCCTCTTTATCTTTATCGCTCTGCTAACTTCGTCTGTGCTTGGTGGCGGCAGGATAGTATGATCTTCGGTCATTGGTTGAGCCTCCAATTCCTCAGTTAACGGCCTATTTAGCAACTCATGAAAGTGCTCTTCCCATCGCTCTAAGATGCCTTTAAGATCGGTGATCAGATTACCCTCTTTGTCTTTGCAGTATGTGCAACGCGGTGTATATTGGTCATACCGCGGACTCTGGTAGACATTCCACGCCTGGTGCGGTCCTCGCTTTCTGTACTGTTCTAGTTCATGGACGAGATTCTTCTCCCAGGCGAACTGTTTTATCACATCTTCTGAGTTCTTTATATTCATCTTCGCGTGCCCGCGTTCTATGAGATTGTTGCATTGAACGGTACGCAACATTCTTACATTCAGTCGCTAGCTTACATTCGCGTAGATGCATAACAGGTTAAAAGGTGCAAGAAATTGATTCGATCCGTCAAACACACAGGGGTTGTTCGTTGTTGACCATATTTCCCTAAAGCATTACAGTTAAGACTATTAGACCATTAGTTACCAATAACAGACAAGACGTATTATAGTTGTTCTGTGGTTGTGGTCGAAGCAGTCGTTCCGATCTCTACGACTACTGCCTAAGATGGAGTCAGCAGTGCTAATGACAGTATTTTTAAGGCCTGTCCTGACATCCAACCCCCAGAACTTACTCTCCCAGCATTTAGGGCGAGTCCTATCGCTTGACCGTAGTTGTTTCTGGTCTCTTCGAAGGGCAGCCGTGTTGACTCGAATCTGATTCGCGGATGCATTCTTTCGTAATTATGCAATCCGCGCTCGGAGCACCATACCAACATGATAGTGGTCCGAGTTGACGTTGGCACCTCGGTACGTTCGTACCGTCATCAGGTTCGGGTTGTGGCGGAGGTCTATGAACACATGGTCTATCTGGTTGCGAGTGGCTCCATCAGGAGATACCCAGGTGGCTTTGTGGATATTTTTACGCGCAAACCTTGTACTCGCAACGACCAAATTATTGCTTGCTGCCATATCTATGACTCGTTGTCCATTGTCATTAGTGTTCTCATGTTTTACATCATACTGAGGGCAAGCATGGAGTTCCCGTTCGACTGATTCAAAGAATTCTTCTTTTTCATCATCTGGGAATCCTCTGTAGGTGCATGCACTTTTATGAGGCTTATGTTTTGAAATTTGCCCCGCACGCGAAAGGTGCCTAGCCGTTTATTTACTGCTTTAAAGCCGATAACGGTGGGTTTCATTCTTTTTCTGACTAGAAACCCCACCCCGAGCACATGATGTCTTGCATGACAGCTTTAATATATGTCATATTCTGATTTTTGTAAGACACCATTCCCTGTCCACCGCATCTTCTGGATTGCTGTTATGTCAGCCTTATATTTAAACAGGTTATCGGCCAGCTGCTGTGCAGCTCGAGCTCTATACAGTGAGCGTACCATGAGAAAGTTTTTAAATCGTTTAGCCGTTTTCGTTGCCGTGGTCGTCGTCGTTCATCAGTGTATCGGAGGCTGATTTTGGGTTCCGCAATAATAATTTTTTACGGGAAAGGTTATTGGCCTCGTGCCAACCTTACTTTGAAGGGACTAGCCCGATCATTCCGCTTTTCCTGCATTGGAGGAAAATTACCGGCGGCAACCTGCAATTCTAGAGCATTCTGTGTTATTCCCACTGTTCTGCTGATAGCTGACCGCCTTATCAATTCCATAGGAATTCATTTTCGACAAAAGTGCTTGATGCCAGACTCATGTCAGTTAAATGTCTTAAAAATATCGACTGCAACAACTTTGCCTTCAGCAGCGTAAGCCAGGGAACCTGCAATCTACAATGTGTTCTTCAAATACGAAGGGGGCATATCATAATCTTCAAATCATAATCTAGCGTCAATCTACAACACGTATGTGGAATGCTCTGCCAAGCTCTGTCTTTCCAGATCACTATGATCCACAGGCATTCAAGACACAAGTTCATAGACATCTCCTCTCTTCTTCTCCTTTTCCTTAACGCCCACGCTGTGCCAAGCATATAGCCGAACATAATAAGGGTGCGAACCCCTTTTTGCGTGCGCAAATATATAAAAAAAAAATCTAGGCAGGGTAGAATGTAAGTCAGATGAATTAGATCCAATTGGAGAATTCACATAAAAAATTTAAATTTTTATTGCGTTTCTTTTTATTTTTGGTGATTCAAAACTATTATAAGTGTAAAATTAGTAAAATATATATATTTTATATACATATATACATATATTTTAGAAGCAAGGATACAAATATAATAGTTACCCACAGATTTTTAGTAAACGATTGAATAACAACACTAATTTAAAAAAATCTGATTAACATGCTTTCTTGCAAGTCGCGTCTTACATATGGGACATTTTTTTGATAACAACATTGCCTTCTGAATGCATCGCAAGCAAAAGATGTGACCACATATAGTGGACGCAGGTTTCCGTTGAATTGAGGATTCCATGCAAATGGCACACCTGAGATTTGTGCATAGGCCTTTATCTTTTCCTGTTTTACTTGAAGTTGCAGCTTCGTTTGAAATGTCGTCTGAAGGTTTGTAAAAGAAACGCTTTTACGATTCTTATTTTGTTTTGGTTTAATGAGCTGTTTTGTTTTACCTGATTCTAGGGTGAGATCTATTACCTCGTGATTTGGTTCAATAAATATGACATCATCATCTTTTACGATACTCCCTAACGCATCTCGTTTCCTACGTTTTGCCGCACCGCTGCTATTGACTTTCTTCCCACTAATATTGCCTCTATTGTCCATTTAAAAATTTATATTAGACAAAATAATTATTAAACAAAATCGAAAGCAAACGCATAAAAAATATTTGAAAATTAAGAAAATACAATGACAGAAAAACCAAAAAAAGAAAAGAAAACCTAAATGTTTTTGAGTAAAAAAACTAAAAAAAAGCTGAAGTTTTATTTTTGTCCAGTTTTATTTCCTCAGATGGCGCTACAGTTCGTGGTGTAACTGGGTTTAAACTGACATGCATTAGAAGACACCCTGCTGGCCGTGGAGTTAATGATAAGTTGCTTTACGTGTACAAGTCCGAGTCATCTCAAACAGCCAGTACGTAGTAGTTTCTTGACTCGGTCTATGTCGCTGCAAAGCTTGTATAATTCGTTGACACTACAGTAGGGTTCAGGTACTATGAACGCAGATTCCCAGACATCCCTAACTATTTCATCTGCAGATTTATTCATTGCCTGCAATTCCCTGATGACCAACCGAGTTTGACTTTGTTGTGTCTGGTAAGAGATTGCAGTGCATCGTAACAGTTTTCACTGATATCGAGTCCATTAAATTGGACAACAGCGCTTTAAGTGCTGCCTGGCTATCTGAAAAGATATATATCTCTAATTCCTTTATTAAGGTTAATCTCGGCGCAGATCTCAATGGCATGGAGTTCCGCTTGGACAACCGAGGAACTTTTTCCCATTGGTATCGAGACTTTTGTGCCAAACCAAAGACACCAGGTCCAACTCTAGTTTCCATCTTCGATCCATCTGTGAACCAGAGCAGACCAGTGCCGGAACACCATTGCACCAGTTTGCCCGGTCCAATATTTCTACCTCAAATTTCCTTCCGAAACCGTGCTTCATGACCAAAATTTCGGGAATAGTACAGAACATGTCTCTTTCAGGAATTGGGTTAAGAATTTTCAGATGATCCATGTTAGTACCTGTATTCTAGTTGCAGCTTAATAGCGCATTTAGAAGCCGTCTTTATAATGAAGATTTGCAAGGGGTGAGAGCCCAACAACAGCTTCTAGTGTAGGTCATAGGGTAGGTTCGCATGACACCCGTTATACATAGACAGGCAATTCAGTGTAGCTTCTGAAGATTAGTTGCCGTTGTCCGTTCAAGAACTTTCGGCCACCAAACGATGGCCGCATACGTGATAAAAGGTTCACCATCATTGTGTAAATCCAATGTACCAATTTAGGATTAGGACCCCAAATTCAGCCATAGAGGCGTCTATTGGCCCACAAGCGGAGTTCCATAGAAGGGGAGAAAGCACTCCTCCCGAGTAGGAAATAATATCTTGTTTTTCAAGCATGGCTGTTATCCAATGATCGGTCGAGTCTTCGATACCGCTGCTACTAATTGACCTTGCAATGTGGGGCGTTCGATGGCGGACTTGATATGAGAATTCCAGTTAAGCCGTTTATCAAGGATGACGCCGAGATATTTAACTTCGGTGGAGTAATCTAACGTGGTGCCTTTGATGATGACAGGTTTCAAATTAACCAGTCTTTATTTCGTGAAAAGCACTAGAACGGCTTTGCAAGGATTGATGGATAGTCCTTCTCTCTACTGCACCATTCTAAAACGTGTAGTAAAGCACCTAGCATGACACTAGTGATAGTAGTGCAGTGCTTACCACTAATAAAAAGCGCACAAATCGTCCGCATAACTAATGGCGATGTAGCCTGATCTGTGAAGATCGACTAGAAGTTTATCAATCACAAGTGACCATAGAAGGGGAGAAAGCACTCTTCCTTGGGGACATCCCTTAGCTTCATTCACAGACACAAACACTGCTCCCGAGGAGGAAATAATATCTTGTTTTTCAAGCATGGCCCTTATCCAATGATTGGTCGAGTCTTCGATACCGCTGCTACTAATTGACCTTGCAATAGAGTAGTAGCCAGTGTTATCGAAAGCGCCCTCAATGTCGAGAAAAGAACACAAGGCGACTTCCTTGGGACGAAAAGTTCCTTTTATCTTCTTTACAAGATAGTCAGGGAACCTTCTGTGCTTTTGCCACTCCTGTACGCAAACTGACTTAAGTGCAGAGGTGTAGACAAGATCTGTAGCTGGCTCTAAATAAAGCAATCATATCCGGTAGGAGGAGATCGATTTGTACTCTGTAATGGCGAACCTATATTCGTCGCAACTCTTCGTGCGGTCATGAAAGGAAGAGAGCAACAAGTCATTAATTGATATATGATGCCTCATCTTTGTCTCCTGTGGACTTAATAGATGTGACAAGCATATCTACTTTAGAGAGGACAAGTCCCCAATATAGATTCCAGTCCGTGGACTTTGGATCATATCTAGAAGGAGCATGTGCCAATTTGCTGCAATACCTATGCATTTTTTTGGAAATTATATATAAATTTTAGCTTTCTGCAGTCCTTTTCCATTAAACTCTAATTATGCCTTAAAAGGGGTAAACAAAGTTTTCTCTTCACATAAGAATAAATAGATATTTGGGCGCGACAGACTGTTCCGGGCCATATTTTAGCACACAAATGGAAGAAACCTACAAATTAATGCCGTATCCGAACGGCGAATAATTAATTATTACCCTCGAACGTTTGTCAGACATTTGCGAGAGGTGGGACATGAAAAAGACATTTTGGTGTAGTTTGGGATTCGAACCTCGAATCTTCTGCTCAGAAGTCCGTGCACTAACGACTTAATTGCCTAAGGACGCTCTAAAATCTAGACCTTAGCTAACATTGATAAATATGACGGCCTTTGTCTATGGATATATGCCTAAGTGAGTACCTAATTTTATTGTTTTACTTTTTTTGTCAATGCAGTTACGAGTGTGCCGTTCATACTTTTTCGATTGCATTTTCGAACTAAAAATGAGGGTTGCTTTTAAAGGGGTCTGCGTTTAGGACGGGTGAGGAATTTTATTATACTTACAAATGAAATTATTCTACACTGAATATCGTGTGTAAATACAGTTATGTTGGTTGCATTTCCTTCAGAACAATGCTTACAATTTGATATGCAAATTTTATTTAATTTGAATTCTCTCAGGGTTGCTCACATTAAATGTTCTTTATAGTTATATTATAACACATTGACTAAGACAAAATTACATCATACTCGAATTATGTGAGTGAAATAAGAAAAATATTTCAACTTTCGTTTTAATCCACAAAACATAACCCAAAACGCTTAGCATAATAACGTGCAGGGTTAAATGGGGACCACACTTCCTCGGAGTGAAAAATCAATTAGTTTTTTTTTGTATTATTATTTCTTTAATTACAACTGAATAAAAAATCTTATTTGGTAATTTACAATTTTTAGTATGTAATTTTGGAAGCAAGCCAATAGTTGATGTCAATATTGTAAGATTCTTGTGTGCAATATGCCTCTTTCGATTAACTAAAACCGTACCCGAAACCATAACCACGGGTAAGCTACCAAAATGACAGGGTTTTCGTGGTGAATGCTTTGCAAAAAGAACCCCAAACCGAAACCAAATTTAAGAAGAACAAAAAACTGATAAATTAGTCTGCTTGCTCTCTCTTTGCCATATTGCCGAGTAAACGAAACCTTACCCGTCGATTGCCGACGGGTAGCAAAGTTACAGTGTCGGTTAAAAAACCTTGCAAATAAAACGCAAAATCAAACCGTACCCCGGGTACAGTTTGCAAATAGAACGCCAAACCAAAACCACGAGAGAGAAATTTTAACACTACCCTGCAAATCGAAAGAGCTAATAGATACATTTAGTAGATAGAAACGCAAAATGAATAAAATCACCTTTTGATGGATTCATAAATCCACAGTGCTCAGGTGTTAAATGTTCCAGGCTTTATTTTCTTTGGTTTACAGGGTTTTTCACCATACTTTGTATACCGCTATTTGTATCGATTCGCATGCGCTGAAATTGATCCTTCACTTTTAATTTCAGTAGATACTAGTGGAACTCGCAGATCTCTATGTATAATCTCGTTTCGTAGGTAACATTGCGGTTATATTGTGATCCTCAAAACCTTATTTTGGAACGTTTGTATACTCCATACACTAAATACCAGAAAGGATTGGTTTTTTTGATTTCATTAAGGGATAGATTATTTATAGTCTTTTTGTCTCTTCTTATAACTACTATTGGTGGGCGATGTGACACTAGTGGTTAAACTTCTGAGTGGGAAGATTGAAGTTCGAATCTCAGAAATACACCAAACGTATTTTTCACGTTGCCACCTCTCGCTAAAGTCTCACAAACAAACGTCATAGAGTAACAACTGTCATAGCAAGCTTCTCCATTCACCTTTTGTATACTTTTTTTGAATTGTGGGTCCATTAAAATTTACCCGGCATCTATAATACCTCTTTATGATTTATGATTGTGTTATAATCTTAAGAACAACTTAAATATGTGATAAGAAATGATAATATTTTGAAACGTCTAAAAGAAATAAAGCATTTAACTTCCCCTCCATCTCCCTTATTTATTTCTCGTTAAGCTGCTATCGAAGTACAAAGCAAGCAACAGCAATTTAAAATCCAATTAAAACAAACGGAAATGCACACGTATAAAGCAGGAGTAAGGGCAAAAGCATCTTTACTACTTATGATGATAATGATGCAGCATTATCTACGACGCTCCATACATTCCCAACTTTTTCCATAATTATTATATTACTCAGGCTTCTATTATGAGTCCTCCTTTATTCTCGATGTGCATTTTTGTTAAGAAGTAGTCGTCGTTTATGATGCGCCAGAAGTAATTACATAACGTGTGACTGTGCAAATATTGATGTATGACAATTGTCAGCATATTCCACATTTTGCCTTTTGTAATGGGTATTTTAATGTTGTTAGTACCCACGTATACATACATAGGCTGGCTTACAATTCAAATAAAACTTCCATTTGCAAACAAATTAAAGGCAGCCAAAGAACAACGAATGGTCTATGTATGTATTACTGTATCTGTAATCTAAATATTATTAGATGGGGGGAGACGAAGCTACGCTGTACTTACGTGTAATTCAGTCATACGCTAGATGGAACTGTAGAGATTGGCTGTATGCGGGTTAATTTTTCATCCCACAATTTGTATAAAAACTGATAACAATGAAGTTGTTGTTATAGTAATTATGCTTAAAAATGTACCGTGTACAACTTTATGTGGAGACGAATTATAACTTAAATTTCACCTTTTAATAAAAAAAATAAAAAAATAACACATAAATTTTTTTTGTGTAAATTCTCTAATCGGGGGATACACAATGTGCAAAGTTTGAATAAAATCGTGTACATTTTTTATAAAAATTGTTTAGGAGCCCCCATCACGATCACTCGAAATTTTTTACAAATAGTGTTTCCATAGTAGATACATATGTGTATAACATTTGAAGAAAATCGAGTAAATTTTTAAAAATTTTGTATGGGCCCTTCCGATACCAGGGCCCGATCATTTCCAAATTTTTATAAAAAGTGTTGTTCATCGTAGCTACACATGAATATAAAATTTGAAGAAAATCGGGTACTTTTTCTTAGAAAATTTGTATGGGTGCGCAGAGTAGAGTTTTAGCAAGTAGGTTTAAAATTGATCACAAGATTTGGGCAGCCAGCCACGGGCACGCGAAGTTAACATAGAGAATTTAAAAACTAAAATTTTTCATTTAAATTCTGCTATAACCAAAAGTATACCGAATTCCACTATAAATGCTGAAAATCAAAAACAAATGCGAAGCACTGCAACCACGATTCTGTGTCGGTGATAATGATAAATGATGAAATGATCATGATAAAGAAATGTCAAATAGTGAAAAAATAAATAAATACACATTTTGTCGATGAGAATTTTTTTCATAATCATTATCACCGACACAGAATCCTGGCCCAGGTCATTAAAAATTATTTCATCTTTATAGACTACGCATTTACTACTTGGCAAAAATATACAACATTGACTACGTTGTCCATGTTGTTAATATAGTTTATAATTGTTTTTTTTGTATTTTAATAACTAATCAGAACGAAACATGAACATAGAGAATGGGTTGTATTAATAAAAACTAGCAATTGCTCGAATCCGTATGAATAAGACTTTACTTTACCTTAGCAACCTCGAATATTCGAACATAGCAATTGCTTGAAATGTTTTAGCAAAACGGTTGTCAAAAACATTTTACTTTCTTTTTCATAGTAAAAGGAAGTATAGTATGTATATCATGAAAATTTTCGAGCTCAGGATTTTTGCAGATTTACCCATTACCGTATCTCCTGAGTCAGGAAAAGCGAAAATAAAAAATATCTGCCTGTCTGAATTTCTGTATGTCTGCCTGTGTCCATTCTACAATCCAGACGGCTGAACTTATCGGGATGAAAATTAATATTAAAGCTTTTTACTTAAATTGTGAGGGGCTTATTTTGACGAAAATCTGATAGCCGGAATTGAAAGTTTACTTAGTCAGTTTTTCGAGTTTTTGCAAAAATAACTCAAGAAGTATAGCACTTGAGGGAAATCTTTTAAGTGCAAAAGAAATTTAAACAAAAAAAATTTAAAAAAAAATAATAAAAAAAAAACATTTACTGAATATTCCGGTCCCGTCCTTGAAAGAAAGTCGTGTTGAGCCAACCCCTCAATTTTTTTTATTCAAATCGTGTGTACTTGTATTTTGAATTTGGAAAAATATAAATCCATTCTTACGCTTTTTCCATTTTTGGCAAACATACCAATTAGTACTGCGGACGGTAGTTTGGTAAATGCCAACATCTTCGTCGACACCAAGATAAAAACATTAATTTCTTATTATTTCTTATTTCAGTTGCAATGTAACGTAAAAAAGATTTAATTTTTTTCTTATTTGACAGAGCGCAAACCCGGGTTTTGGAATTTTCAGGTAGAAATTTGTCTGCCAAATATTCCACATTTTGACGTTTAATACGATACAACTGCTTAAAACTTGTATCGTCACCAAATGATCTTGACTTATACTGATTTTGTTCCCGAGCCTTGTTTGCATTTGTAACCACAATCGGCAAAAGGGGTTTGATATGCAAATCCATTTTAAATTAATTTATTTGCTTCTTTTTTTAAGAAAACTCGTGGAAACAGAAATTGCATAGCAATTCAATCCAAATGAATTTATGTATCAAACGTTTTTAGCAAATGCTTATAGTCAGCTCAATAGCAGACTTGACATTTTCTTAGCAAATGCTTAGTTTTATGCGTTTTATTCATACCAATTTGAGCAAATGCTTTTTCAAAAATAGCAATTACTCAAATTTATTTTTTATCATACGAATCTAAGCTTTTATATTTTAGCTAAGTCGGTTTTTGTTCATATCTTATACACTGGGGTCCCGATTTGCGTCAGCTTGTTTTGATTTGCGTCCTTAGGCAAAAAATTTGGTTTGCATTGTTTCTTCGATTTGCGTCGCTACAAGCATGGAAGTGAAAGTCATGCGAACAAAGCTGCTATGAAAACGGCAAAATGAATTGTTAGCAAAATAATGTTAATTTATGTTTCTCACAATTTTATTTTTAGTACCTTACTAATGTAGATATTTACATACATATATTGAAATAAAATATTTTTTAATGAAATAAGACAATAAAAATTCATCATATTTGAAACCAATCTACTCCCAAAATTATTCAATAGTATGGGAAAATTTGTTTCGATTTCCTTCACAAAATATATATTTTATAAACTTTGGAACCAATCTACAATCAATTGTACAGGAATATACGAGAAAAAATGTTTCGGTTTGAGTTATTTAGTTTCGCGTCCACAATTTTTGGAACACGACTGGGTCCCAGTGTACTCGATTTTACTACTAAACGATATTGAAGCCTGGCAGCACAGAAAACAAACTCACAAATTTCTTTTAAAGGTTCTGTGATTACGACTGTAATAAATTCGACTCCCTTTCAATTTATGAGTTCTAAAATTGATGATGCAATGTGTTTGCTGAGTTGTAACTTATATTTCAAATGTTAACCGACGAAAGAAGGAAGCAACAGCTTTTGAGTTTCACTCATTTGTGTTTACTCTAGGGCTTTTCTTCTCATCGATGGCAGTGTTTATTGTTGCGTTGAGCGTCGTGATTCGTTATAAACATTTTCAGCGTGCTGTTCTGTCAGTGTTAACGTTCAGTTTAGTCTTTTCAAATCGGCGTGTTTGGTGGTTGCGATTTTCTGCGGTCGCACGGTCTGTACTTCGCCATCAGTTCGTTTCGTTTGCAATAAATGGCCAACGCGTGAATTTATCGAAATTGTCCTTTATTTGGTTTCGGCTTTGATAGAATTAAAAGAAAAAAACGGGAAACAACTTGTTTGTGAAGGTAAACCAGTTTCAGTCCAGCCGTAGACATTGTTTAGCGTTAGCGGGGTTTTCTCACTGTCGTGTTAGATATATTTTGGCATTGACTGCCGGTTGTTCGAAGGTTGGATCTTATTTGAATTTGAATGTTTGCCGCTCACTTTACGGTGTAGTTATACGTCGGAGTTTTCCTCGATCAACATTGATCGATGATGTCATAATATGACTGCGAGTATTGTGTGGTCCGGTGACGTCATAGGATTTTTTATTGTTCATTAGAAAATGTATTAGAAACGAACTTGTTAAATTTTGTGGCATATTATCACCTTTACAATCGTTCCAATAAGATTCATTCGTTGATACGTTTACACAAACAAAACAAAAAAAGTCTGCTTCTCCTCCTATCAGTTGTTGTTGTCAGTCGATACTCGATACAGCTGATAAGATTCGATTGATAAAAAATACAGTGCAACACTTTGAGTGATATATAAATATTGTCCTATTGATTAATTTCTATTTTATTATTTTTATTTTTTAATCTTTGCTAATATTTATAACAAGATTGTGATTTATTACGATTACTTATGGTATAGTCCTCATAGTTCAGCCAGTCATTATTCGAGGTACATAAATGTTAAAAAAAACTTTTTTGTATTTTGCAGTTGAATTTCCAAATAGAAAGCAAAAAGTGATCGCTAATAATCGAGTGCAGTAATAAAAAGATCGAAAGACAAAATCGAAAGTTTTATTTGTGCCAGTTTAATCGTAAACCCATGACAATTGACAACACGCTCAACAAGAGTCGTTCGAATTAATTACATTTTGAAAAATATAAATAAGTTGGAGGATAGAAAAATTACAAGCACAACACCTACACCAACCACAGCTGATGCACTCTGTTGATTGGAACAGGTGAGCGAGCGGGTGACCTAAAACGAATCGTATATCTATATGTCAACTTTATCCTATCATCCAATATGCATTGCACCGTGGAATGAGAAACATAAAAATCGTGTAATTTTTTTAGACTTATCCAAAATTCAATTTTATGTCGTATTTTTTGTTTGTTTTAGAAATCTGCGCTCGAGCTCAGATTTTTTCTCGAAAAAACGAACACGAAAGCCGTGAATCTTTTGTTTACATTGTTTTGTGTTGTTGTTGCAGTTAATGAAAAGAGGGGTAAATCTCCCAAAATATCAATATCGGTTAGAGGGAAATCAGTTTTTTTTTGGAAAAAACGAACAACTTGACAGCTAAAAAATCATTCTGCATTCTCATTTAAAAAAAAACACGACATTAAAGAACTTTCAAACGGTACGTAATCAGGGGACTAACATCAATTGTTTGACTAACTTAAGTCGATAGTAGTGTGAAATCTGAAATACTTGCACGGTTGCTCAAAGATAGCAAATACTTGACTATCCAAAATTGTAATTTTTTTTATAACGAGTTCCCTTTCTTAAGCAAATTTCATAAACCGCTCGCCAGCGCTCATTATTAAAAAAAATTTTACAGTTTGGACAGACACTATTGTAAGGGACGATAGTGCCTTAATGGTATTTATATAGATAACCAAAAATTTCGGAAGATGAAGCATTTCAGTTTAAATAAAAATTCCGCATTAGAGAGCTGGAAAAAAAAATAAATGGTTTATCAATAAGAACATAACATAACATAACAAAAGTTTCGGCGCTTTAAATGATCAAGAGGCTTTAGTTTAATTTGAGCTTGAGTTAATTTATTCTTGTAAGGGTGTATGCCAAGATCTTTGTCCAAAATTCGCCACAATGTGGACCGAAAGATTCCCAATTCCCTAAACGGCGTGGAACCGACTGATTTGGCTCATTTTGAACTGAAGCACTTACGGCTGTGACATTTGCGGTACTTTGACTGACTGGTGCGTTATCTCACTGGACACATATTCAATAGTGAATATGTTGACTCGAATTTATCCACTACAAAACACACAGCCTGTCTGATGAGACAATTATTACGACCGAAAATTGGAGTAATCGCTTTTCAAGTTGCACCCACCTACTCAGAAATAGCTAGTATTAATTATTATAAGCAAAAACTTTCCATGATTATATTTGTGTTTATTTTTTAATATTCGTGTATTTTTGACAAGGGTTTTGGGAAAAAACTTCTTTTTGGTAGCCAACAGCTTTGTCTATCCTCTAGGAGAGTCCCCACTGTGAGATTATTAATCCAAGAGATTAGTCAAGTCATATTGCTGTAAAAAAGTCCCTTCTTTAAGTTTAAGAATTTGTATACGCCCCTACGAATTCTAGTTGACTTTTAAAGTGCTCCATAGGTTAGTAGTAACACCATTGGCAAAATAGGGCTCTAAAGGCCACAGTGTATGCCATTGGTCTCAATTAAAAAATCTTTTATGAGACAGGGCAGGGCAAACAAGGCCTTTACTGGAAGTATTATTATTCTTGGCTGCTCAACCCCGCGCCAACCTTTTTTAAGACTTGAAGTGGAGAAATACCTAGAAATGGAGCATGGTATCAGTACTGGTTCTTTAAGCAATATTTGCTCATTGTTTTGTTAAAAATCCTTTACATTATTTTCAAAGTTATTTGATTTTAAGGTTGCAAGTCCCCACTTACCGGTCGGTTTGTAGTGCCAAACATGATAATGATTACAATTTGAGGTCTACGAGGGTGGGTCAATAAGTCCCTGAAAAATGAAATAAGGAACACTCTTTTCGGCATAAAAACATTTTATTTTTCAACATAGTCTCCTTTTAGCTCGATGCACTTCATCCAACGTTTCTCAAATTTTTTGATGCTCTCCAAATAATACGATTTCTCGAGCCCCTCAAAATAAGCGTTTGTTTCAGCGATGACCTCTTCATTCGACCCAAATCTCTTCCAAGCCATTTCTTCGTATTTGGTAACAAGAAATAGTCGCGGGGGGCTAAATCTGGGGAATATGCTGGATAAGGGAGGAGTTCGTAGCCTAACTCATGCAATTTTGCCATGGCGACTGCGGACTTGTGCGCCGGTGCATTGTCCTGGTGAAAAAGAACTTTTTTTCGCAAAAAACGGCCGTTTTTGCTTCAAATCGGCTTGGAATCGATCAAGCAGCTCTTCGTAATATGCGCCGGTGATTGTTTTACCCTCTTCAAGGTAATCGATGTGAATAACACCACGCGCATCCAAAAAAAACTGTCGCCATGACCTTGGTCTTCTTCGGCTTCGATTAACCAGGAGAAGTCCGTTGTTTTGACTGTTCCTTGGTTTCTGGTGTGTTGTGGTGAATCCAGGTTTCATCCACGGTTACGAATTTTTCGAATCTGCAACATCGCCAAACACATCTTTGAAATTGTTAAACGAATGCGTTTGTTGTCGATTGTAAGCAAACGCGGCACCTATATTGCCGTTTATGTCCAAATATTTATGTAAAATCGAAATTGCTGAGCCAAGTGATAAGCCTGTTGTCTCTTCAAGCTCGGACATCTTCACTCGCCGATCGTCCATTATAAAACCATGGATTTTGTCTGAAAATTTGGGTGTGTTCTTTTGAAAGATGATTCTTGACAAAAAAAATATAAATTTAAGGTGACGACACAATTTGTGTTAATTTTCAGGGACTTATTGACCCACCCTCGTATTCAAGTAAATTTAAAAAATTGTATTGAAAGTATTTACACACAAAAAAATGGTTTTGTTTCACTATGCGTTTGTCATACTTGACTGCATCACCAGCAGAAATTAAAATAATAAGTCTCTGAAGCCACTTGCCTTGAATTTTATTCAATATGTCCCTACCTTAATTGAGTTCAAATCGGTTCTTTTTTTTTTTTTTTTTTTTTGCAAAAAATGCAAAAAACTCGTACGTATCTGAAAAGACAATTAAAGCCAAGTACATAAGACAATGTACAATCAGAGCGTATGGGAAGAGTAGAGAGATGTTATCAATGGAAAATGTTTTGTGGTCTTTTAGACTGAAATTGACTTAAAAACGAACAACAATGAATACACCTTAAAGTAATCAATAAATGGACGCACACATAAATGAATTTGCTTAGTAATACTATTTTTGTTGTTATTGTTACTAATGTTTTGTATTTTGAGAATTGTGACTCACATCACACAGACAGCACACAACGTACAGCAAAATGCAAATTAATTTTCCACTTTTATGCTTCTGCTGACATTTTATTATCATAATATCGACACGTTCTCGATTTTGGATTGTGCTAATTTGCTGGTTGTGGTTCTAATTCACGTTTCTACGTCCGCAATAGGACGTGAAATTGTAGGTACGAGTAAATTGAGCACTTTTGTGTGTAATGATATGTTCCTGCCTTTTGTGTTCCCGCATTGTGTTGTTACTGCCACCATCAAATACTAGTAGGCGATCAAGTTGCGCTCTACTTTTATATGCGAACACTAAGTATGTATGTATGGATGTATATAAACTAAAATTAGATTCAATTTTTACGTTAATTTTCATTAATTTAATTTCCGGTTTGTCAAAAGTCAAAACAACGTAGCTGATGTCATTTTGTTGCTGTGTAAAATAATTAGTTTTGAGTCATAACGTGGAGTAGTCATAGCAAATTACGATTACTATAGGAAAGTTCCAAGATACATCGGATGGTTTATCTTTTTCAATACACGGCCATTTTTGAATTCTAGTAACGTAATTCTGTATCTCGAAAAAATAAGTAAATTTGAGGCATTCTTTGGCTTAACCATTTCCAAAGAGGAGGAGAGAGAAATTTTAAGACCGCTTAATGTTTTGACACTCGTTAAGCGTAAACAGCCAATCCGCCATCAAAGCGATTATTGCGACAAGAACTTGTCAGACGGTGCTAAGCCGAACTGGGTGCGATTATCAAATAGAATAATTAGAGGATGATTGTAGGGGATGGTAGATTATAAGATGATCTTAGGATAGCTGTAGTATATAGCATTTATTAAGGGGCTGTAGATTAAAGTGTGACTAACTTCACGCTGCTGTATCTGCCAAACGGCAGATGACAGCGCGCTCATATTTTGACAAACGTTAAGGTTCAACTATAATGCAATTTCGCCCCCTTACGTTAAAGTCAAAATCCGACGAAATGCTTTCCAAAGTTTCTAAAGTTTCTCATCCGACCATAATGTAATGTTGTCAATGACAATGAAATGCGCTCGCCAGCGCACATCTTATCGATTGCCAAAGTAACGAATCTATTGCGAACGCTATTATGGGCGCAGCATACATTTTCATTGTATTCGCTCATTTCATCGTCGGGTTTTGACACTAGCGTAAAGAGACGAAATTGCATTATAGTTCAGGCTTTAGTCTGTTATGTTGGCTGTGTTCTTTTTTGATTACGGAGTACTTTAAGAGATAATTTAACTGTCAGAATTCATATCTGTTTTTTTTCATTCTCCGAGAAACCTTTTTTCTCTGAAGCGTTCTTTTTTACGCTCCGATAATTCTCGGATATGATTCTTTTACTCTGAACAAATATACAGAACATTTTTTCACAGCTGTAGTTGTTTGTTTCTTTAAACGTGGACATGTCGACTACTATGGAGCTTTTAGGTGAAAAATAAAACTTTTCTCTGAAACACAGCAGATAATTTTTTTGATCTGACAGATCTGATCAGAGAAAAAATTATCGGATTTATCGGATATCTGGGATCTCGGATTTCTCAGATTTCTTCGATATCTCCGGCTTCAAAAAAGAACACGGCCGTTGTTTACAAGTCTAAGGGAGCATATCGATATACGAGTACGATGCCGATAAATACCGTAAAGAGACTCCAAACAAGCATAACAATAAGCTTTACACACAAATATGAAACCATCATTCCCAAAAGGGATAAATGGAAAATAAACCCAAAGTAGTCCAAGATGACTCCCAAAATGTTTCCCAAAAATGTTTCACCGACGGATCAAAAACGAAAACGGAAAAGACAAGAAGGCTAATAAGGACAAAAATAAATATAAAGTCCGACAGTAAAGCCGTGCAAACAAACATGAATAACGGTCATCTAATAGCACAATGCTATATTAATAAATTGGCAAAGAGCAATGGGGTAAAACTTATTTGGGTACCAGATCCAGTACACGATAGCACACTGGAAATGAGATGGCCGACTAAATTGCAAAGAAATGAGTTGAGACTTAATTAATAGGACCAAGCCCTATGTATGGCTTTAATAACTTAAACATAAAGAGTGGACTCAAAAATTGGGCAATGAAATCCAAAAATAACTACTAGGAAAAATAGTGGGGCTAAAACGCTCCTTCAACACTTCATGAACTTCAACTACATAAGATCAAAATGTCCTAAACGCAAAAACAAGAATTAAGAATCATGTGTGGAGCATTGGCGGGACATCATATTTGCACAAGAGAGTCCTGCAGATACTGCAATGAAGAAGAAGAGACAATGAAACAATGGAACACCTCCTATCAAACTGCCAAGCCCAGCTTAAAACCATTGGCAATATCCCTATCAGAAACGATGAATACAAACAAATTCCAGCCAAAGGAATTATTAGGTTTATTAAAAAACTAATAGATTTCTAGGCTCAAAGAATACGGGGTACAATAGACCCATGCAGGTCGTGGTGCAAATGGCTTGAACACACCACAACTCCTTATCGTATCGTATCCTATAGGATAATTACAAAAATATAGCTAAATGTAGAATAATAGACAGATTAGAGAAATATATTATAGCTGTGTTGCTTTGGCAAAACCAGCTTGGCTTACAACAACAATCGCATAAGTATAAAGACGAAGTAAATCCAAAAAATTTTCAGGATGAGGGAAACTAAAGCCATTTTATAGTTATGGTGCTCACCGTAAGGCGGTAAAACCAAAAGCTGTTGCTTTGAGATATTAAAGTAAAACCAGCTTAGCTTTACCAAAGCAACACAGCTTATGTTGAATATTATAGTTATTTGATTGTATGTGTATCACAGGATTATAGGATGATTATAGTTAGATTATATTGTTATTTTTTAGGATTACAAGATTAAATTACGATGATTGTATAATTATAGATTTTAATAGTTTCATAATGCCAAAGCGGATGAAAATGGCTCCAAATCGGCATCGGGTGGTCAGGGGAGGCCATGACCGGACCGTGATTGTAGAGCCAAATATGATGATAATGTTATAGAATTAATGCAAATATTGGATTATAGGAGTATTAGGATTATAGTAATCATCCTATAATGAATATGTAACAAAAAAAAACTATCGAAACTAACGGAATAAACTTAAAAGGATTAGGATTTTATATTAAAAACATTCTCTCTCTCTCTCTCTCTCTGATTTTATAATTCATAATTATTATATATATTCAACATTATTATTTATTACAAATTAAGATTTAAGGCTGCTATCGCATTTTTTGATTTTATTTTCCTTTTTTTTAGAAAGAACCCAACGTCAAAACGAAATTTTATTGTAATTTTGAAAAAACGGCGTCTGAAAAACAACCCTTGATCTTTTCGTTTTTACTGTTTCCACACATAGCCATCTAATCTTAATCTTGCCACATATTGATTTTTATAGTATCGCTTCTTATGCACCCCATTTCCTATTTACTTTCTATGTTGCATGAATAGATAGACCTGTGAATTATTTCTATGATTACATAGTTTTCCCTTTCTCTTGTTTGTTTTCTGTATCTTTGCTTAAAGAAACTTTCTCCTTTCGTATTTCTGATGATGTATATGTGTTCCGCATAGATACTCTAGGGTTTCTTAGCTTTAAATTGTTGAGCAAGAAGAGAAATTATTGCCTTTATCTATTTCTTAGTAGTGCACAATTTTGAATCGATTTAGGGGTGCATCGCGCATTGCAATTTTTACAAAGGATATGAAGCAAATGATTTTGTTGTTGTGTTACGAACAACTTTAGAATAAATTATTAATATTATAATTGCTTTCACATTAAAATACTACCTACACCAGTGTGAGTTTATGAGCAAAACAGTTAGTGAGTGAGTGAGTGCTCGGGTGTGAACTCAACTCCACCCATCACACCACTTTTTTCCTTATCCTATTGAAATATTTCCAAGCCCACGCTACGACTAGGCATTATAAGGGTGTAAGTCCCTTGAAGGGTGCGCTAATTATAAAGAAAAGAAGAGAACAAGTTGAGCTTTTTTAGAGCAAATATAATGTGTTCTAATGTTTTTTAAAAAACGGTCTACATGTTTACTCATCTTATGAGTAATTGAGTGATAAAATTCTACTGCATCTGCTAGTCTTTTTAATTAATCATTTATCCAGGGAAATAAACACGGCCATGATTCGTCGCTGTATTGTTGCACTGTCCTTTTATATCTTTTTCTGTATTTAAGTATTCGCGGAATTTATAATGATTTTAGGTTTTTAGCGCACAACAACTAGAAATCCGGGTGAAATGTCTTCACTGGTAAACAAATTATTCAAAATTGTTTACATGGAAATTTTCAAATAAGCAATTTCTCTCGCATTTGTTTGCATATTTCCGATTAGTTACTACATATTCTGATTTATAAACAAAAAAAACATAAAATTTTAAACAAACAGTTGTTGTTGTTTTGTCAGCCGATACTCGCTGATTTGGCGGATTCAGTTGCCTCGGTTGAATTTTCTCCATTAGTTTTGTATTCTTTAAGTAGATATAAATGTTTCTAAGTACAGTCGAGTATATCTGTAAACATCTTCAATTTATGTTTATTAATATATATTGTGTTGGCGGATAAATGAAAGCTGAAAATATGTCTGACTAGCAGTCAAATTTGAAATGACGACATTGCGATTTCATTCATTCATCTTTTGTAGATACTCATATATTGTATATTGTATCTAAAATTATAGAACGAAGATTGTTTTTGAATTTCAACAATTTCAAAGTTAGACGACTTAGTTTGAATTAATGACTTCCTTTGAATTTATTTGTATCTTATGTACAATATCACTAACTTGACTTAACTTGAATGGGCTTAAAATGCCTATTGTACCAGTTTGTATTGATTAACAGTACAGTATAGTAGTACGGGGAGCGCATCATTTACCTTATGAAAGAAAGTAAGTTCATAGTGTTTGAGTTAATAAGCTCTGCTGCAGTAAGAATCGTCTTGAGGAAGAGGAGGACTAATACGAACCGGACCAAGAACTTGCAGAGAACATGCTCCGAAGTCTTCTTCTCCTCAGGACAGCTCGTGCACACTATCACCAGAGACTGGTTCAATTTGTTAAGCTGATATCTCAGACACTAATGGCCGTAAGAAAACTCACTATATTTTTCAGACGTTTCTTACTGAATCCTAATAGAAATATAGATGAACTAGTCTCTTGGATTGTCTTAGGTTTGTGGTTCTCTCCGTGTGGTATTAACAAAGCTGTCTCGTTCCCCAAGAGCTAATTGCCTTGGCAGTAGCCAATTTGACTCCACAGAAGAACTCTGGACCCTGAAAGGCAGTGACTTACTAACATTCGCAGTTTCGTTGCCAGCAATCATTTGTTGTGCTTAGCATCGAAGCCACAACTGACCATCCTTGAGTCCATCGAGTTGACACTAAAAGCTTTCAGGGCCTGTCTGACTGTCTGAATAAATAGTAATTGAAGTGTTTTAATACCCTTCATCATCATATTTTACTCTACATCCGAAGTCTGGTCCTATCCTTATCTAGGTGAATTTTTGGATTGAATTGGGTGGATTTTTACTTGGAATTTTCCCATTGGTATCGTGGGCGCCGTGGTTCAGTGGAAAAGCGTATGGCTACTGAGCAGGAGGTTCGTGGTTCGAATCCCAGTAACAATAAAAGTATTTTTCACGGTGTCTCACCTCTCGACAATGTCTGACAAACGTTCCGAGAGTAATAACTTGTCAAGGAAAGCTTCTCAATTCCATGTCCAAAATATATACATGCACAACACAAATGGCCACGAGAAGCTAGGCCTTAGACCGCAACGGTCTGTCGCGCCGAAAATTATTATTATTATTGGGTCTTTTGACCCAGTCCAGATTCCATATTAGATCCGTCAGTGTACCAAATCAGACATTTCGGGTCACGAGTCGCTACACCATTCAAATAACTTACAACAATAGAGTTCTCTGAACATTTTTCAGAGACGGTTCAGATCCAATCCCTTTTTGGGTATTTACTTAATTATCTTTAGGTTACCAACAAAATTAGCTGGATTGTATTATTGATTGCATATCTCGCAGTCGTTTTCTTGATTAAGATTCGTAAAGCTGTAGGCTGTTATACGATGGTTACATGTTCGATGTTTACTTACCTTCACTATGTAGTCTTTTGTAATGCACCTTCGTCCACTGGACTATTTACTTATCTACTAAGTTTTCAAATAGCTTTTAATAGCTATTTTCCTCCGATTGCGCACGCCAATTCTTTGCATCCTCCACCTCTTCTTGTGCGCGAGGCGAATGCGACTCTGTGTTGGAGTGTTTGTATCCGTTCGCTCTTCATGTCCCCTTCATCGCAAACGTTCTATTTGCCGTTTTTTTCTTAGGTTGATGTTACTGAACTGTTCATATAGTACTTGGTTTACCGCTCTAAAGACCGTCAACACAAACATGATCGAATATCTTCCGAAGAACTTTTCGCTTTAAAAGCCGAATGAATTTTATCATCCCTCTTCGAAGTCTATGTGACAATGAAATCGATGTAGATGTAGTAAGTATTGGCCTTCAATTCGTGGTTTTTCTAGTTCACAAAAAAAGCGTATAACGGCGTCACAGTTCATGCGGATTCTTAAATCATTCCTCTATGAGCATGACTAGGTCATGCGGGGTCTTTCAGGATCACGAGAGAACCTAATTTTTGGAAATTTGTCGTCGTTGATTCGTTTATGTTATCCTTAAACTGGTGGTGTCTTTTTTTTGCCTTAGTAAATGTTTCTGCTGTTACATTCTCTTGCACAGTATAGGCAAACTCATCCCCTGGATTTAAAGTTTTAATATTAAAATAAAAATACCAGTCTTCATTGAGAGATTAAACAATTTGCTAAGCGGTTTCGCCAGAGTATGATGATATTTTATCAAATTATTGGCGGAATACCGTCGGGTCCAGTTGCTTTGCCGTTCCAGCTTGTCGCTTATTTGAAAATTCAATTCTTGCTTCATCTCTTGGTTCTTTTTTCTATGCTGTTCAACTGAAGGGCTCAGCCCATAGAATCTGTTGCGTCATTAGCGTCGAAGTATTCGTTGACGTTGACGTTGCCGTATGTAACGCAAAGAGGTGACCCAATGAATACGTTGTCGTCGCACAGGTATACAAAAACAAATGCCAAACTAAACTAACTAACCTTAAGTAACCTTAAGAGAGAACTGTCAAAACATTTGCCGGAGATAAAAGTTGAAAGTTGGTCAACTTTTTGCGTCGCTTCCGTCACATGCTTATCCTATGGGACACCTCCCATAAGAATGCAAATATTTCGTCGATCTGTCAGTTGCATACGTCGCATTAACGGACGCAACGGATTATATGGGCTGGCCCCTTTACTGTTCGTTTGTTGACTTTGCTGCTTCATTTCTTCTCTTTGCTGGTCAAGCCTGCTGTCCATGCTTGACACACTAACATTTTCGTCCGAAGTAGGCGATTTCCGCTCCATTAACTCCATCTCGATCGAAAACACCTCACCGCACACTTTTCTGTTTTAACGATTTGTTGCAATCGGAGAAATTTGTGCTTATTTGCTGCAGTGCTTAAAGCTCGCCTTCCAAGCTCCTCTTTAAGCACATGGGAGCTATAAGACCTAATGTTCACTGCAACTTCCTTTTTATTATTTATTGTTTATCGATTTGCAAAATTCCACTTCTGACACCAATTGTTACAAGTATAGGTATACAGTACGATAAATGAATTCTATTTTCATTTTCGTAACAATATACTTTCGCGAGCATGAACTAGTGTCAAATGTCAATGGTTGTGTTCACTGGAAAAAAGCGCGATCGACACCTACGCCAGTGTACAACATGTTGTTATTTTGTGCCAATACTGTCACAACACAACAACTAATAATCAAATGACTAATAAGACATCAACAACACTCGCGAATGTTGTTAAAAAATTTTACTTTTTGTCGACGACAACTTATGTGGTGAACAACAAGTTGTCGTAACATACAGCAACATCAAGTCCTCAGTGAGCGACAAAATGTCAAAAAAGTAACTTCGTGTAACATTTTGTTGCGCAGTGAACTCACACAATGAAATGCTTTTTCATGTTTGCCAAATTACAATAAATAGATGCATAAGCATTAGTCTCTGTTTTTCGTTTTCAAAAGACAAATATCAAATTCAGAGAGTGACCTGAATCGCTTACAACAAATGGATGCATTAGCATTTGTCTCTGTTTTTCGTTTTCAAAAGACAAATGTCAAATTCAAAGAGTGAACTGAATTGCTTGCGTCTATGCGCGCGAAAGTGATCGAAAACTTAACGAATCGGCGCTGAACTCTATTATACCCACACAATACACTTACTGTGTATTCGCAAATTCGCCTATGCGTGCTCATGTTCGCAAATGTCCATTATAATTCATGCTTTAACCTCTTCAGGTTTCATAATATGCTTCAGCTTGTTTCTTTTTTTCGGATGGGAAAAAACTTTGCTTTAAAACAAATTACTGTAAAGGTACCGAACGAAGGAAAATAACTTGTCATCAGCGGGTTATTTTTATGCAAGCTGTCAGTCTGCTTTGGCCCATTTGAGTTCAGTTTTTTTTAAATTTATTTTCACACTCACATATGTTTCAAGTTGGTTTTGTTCTTTTCTTTGACCCATATTTCAACAAAATAAATTGTGCTTAGCAGAGTGCAGCCAAACAATATTATGGAAGTACATTTCTGTCAAGAGGTGAGTGAGCAGTGACATGAAGCATGAGTGTGGTGGTGGTCTGCTTAGAACAGTGTCTATGGGATATTTTTTTCTTCAAATTAGACCAATTAGTATGGAAATACATGTAAGACAAAAGGAAATATAAAATGTACGTCTTAGTAAAACAACAACAACAAGAATTGGAACATTAAACTTGTCTGATACATGTCGACTGAACTACTTAACAAATAATTTAGACGACTTAAAAGAGTATGCGAATAATAGGTTCTAGAACACCACATGCTGGATTTAAAACCGGATTAACAAAAGTTCACATGAGCTCAATTAGCTAATTGAGGCTAAATATTTAAATATTTTGGTATAAAGGCCGTATCCAAATTGTTGATGTTATATGGATTTTTTATTAGTTTTTAAGAAAATATTTCATTTTGGGTTGCCCGGACCAACGCGTAACCAAATTGATATTTTGTGTCGTTGTTATGGTAAAGAGTGAAAGAGAAGGAAAGATATTTTTGATGTTATGTTAGCTGTCACTCTGGCGTCTACAATTCGGCGACGGTTTATTACTTTTTTTTTATTCTTTCGTTGATACTTGTTACTAGCTCGCGAACGTGAATGATTGAACTGTGGGTACTTAGAATGCCTATATGCCAATTGTCTTTGTATTTAGTAGCCCATTCACAATTATACACACAAATCAAATGTAAGATAAGTTTAGGATACATCTGGCTAGTGGTTCCGGTTAGATGTGCTGCCTTGGCCCAGACACTTATACCGAACGAGTCAAGGTCGCATTGGTACTACGGAAGTTTGGAAGTCCGCACAAAAGGATGGGTTCCTGAGGAAGCGACAGAGTCTGTGGGAACTATAGTGCGGAGCCAGTCGGTTCTAATCAGATAGTAGCTTAATGTCAAAAGGTTAAGCGCGGGGTACCAGCTGCAGACCTATCCACTGTCTCTCTCGCGTCAAACGCCTATATTTGAGAATTGACACATTGTGTTGTGTTTGTTAAAATGGAAGAAAACATAGACTTTTAAAACTTTTGTGATACAACAAATTTTTTTGACGGTTCACGTCTCGAACATGATCGAATATCTTCCGAAGAACTTTTCGCTTTAAAAGCCGAATGAATTTTATCATCCCTCTTCGAAGTCTATGTGACAATGAAATCGATGTAGATGTAGTAAGTATTGGCCTTCAATTCGTGGTTTTTCTAGTTCACAAAAAAAGCGTATAACGGCGTCACAGTTCATGCGGATTCTTAAATCATTCCTCTATGAGCATGACTAGGTCATGCGGGGTCTTTCAGGATCACGAGAGAACCTAATTTTTGGAAATTTGTCGTCGTTGATTCGTTTATGTTATCCTTAAACTGGTGGTGTCTTTTTTTTGCCTTAGTAAATGTTTCTGCTGTTACATTCTCTTGCACAGTATAGGCAAACTCATCCCCTGGATTTAAAGTTTTAATATTAAAATAAAAATACCAGTCTTCATTGAGAGATTAAACAATTTGCTAAGCGGTTTCGCCAGAGTATGATGATATTTTATCAAATTATTGGCGGAATACCGTCGGGTCCAGTTGCTTTGCCGTTCCAGCTTGTCGCTTATTTGAAAATTCAATTCTTGCTTCATCTCTTGGTTCTTTTTTCTATGCTGTTCAACTGAAGGGCTCAGCCCATAGAATCTGTTGCGTCATTAGCGTCGAAGTATTCGTTGACGTTGACGTTGCCGTATGTAACGCAAAGAGGTGACCCAATGAATACGTTGTCGTCGCACAGGTATACAAAAACAAATGCCAAACTAAACTAACTAACCTTAAGTAACCTTAAGAGAGAACTGTCAAAACATTTGCCGGAGATAAAAGTTGAAAGTTGGTCAACTTTTTGCGTCGCTTCCGTCACATGCTTATCCTATGGGACACCTCCCATAAGAATGCAAATATTTCGTCGATCTGTCAGTTGCATACGTCGCATTAACGGACGCAACGGATTATATGGGCTGGCCCCTTTACTGTTCGTTTGTTGACTTTGCTGCTTCATTTCTTCTCTTTGCTGGTCAAGCCTGCTGTCCATGCTTGACACACTAACATTTTCGTCCGAAGTAGGCGATTTCCGCTCCATTAACTCCATCTCGATCGAAAACACCTCACCGCACACTTTTCTGTTTTAACGATTTGTTGCAATCGGAGAAATTTGTGCTTATTTGCTGCAGTGCTTAAAGCTCGCCTTCCAAGCTCCTCTTTAAGCACATGGGAGCTATAAGACCTAATGTTCACTGCAACTTCCTTTTTATTATTTATTGTTTATCGATTTGCAAAATTCCACTTCTGACACCAATTGTTACAAGTATAGGTATACAGTACGATAAATGAATTCTATTTTCATTTTCGTAACAATATACTTTCGCGAGCATGAACTAGTGTCAAATGTCAATGGTTGTGTTCACTGGAAAAAAGCGCGATCGACACCTACGCCAGTGTACAACATGTTGTTATTTTGTGCCAATACTGTCACAACACAACAACTAATAATCAAATGACTAATAAGACATCAACAACACTCGCGAATGTTGTTAAAAAATTTTACTTTTTGTCGACGACAACTTATGTGGTGAACAACAAGTTGTCGTAACATACAGCAACATCAAGTCCTCAGTGAGCGACAAAATGTCAAAAAAGTAACTTCGTGTAACATTTTGTTGCGCAGTGAACTCACACAATGAAATGCTTTTTCATGTTTGCCAAATTACAATAAATAGATGCATAAGCATTAGTCTCTGTTTTTCGTTTTCAAAAGACAAATATCAAATTCAGAGAGTGACCTGAATCGCTTACAACAAATGGATGCATTAGCATTTGTCTCTGTTTTTCGTTTTCAAAAGACAAATGTCAAATTCAAAGAGTGAACTGAATTGCTTGCGTCTATGCGCGCGAAAGTGATCGAAAACTTAACGAATCGGCGCTGAACTCTATTATACCCACACAATACACTTACTGTGTATTCGCAAATTCGCCTATGCGTGCTCATGTTCGCAAATGTCCATTATAATTCATGCTTTAACCTCTTCAGGTTTCATAATATGCTTCAGCTTGTTTCTTTTTTTCGGATGGGAAAAAACTTTGCTTTAAAACAAATTACTGTAAAGGTACCGAACGAAGGAAAATAACTTGTCATCAGCGGGTTATTTTTATGCAAGCTGTCAGTCTGCTTTGGCCCATTTGAGTTCAGTTTTTTTTAAATTTATTTTCACACTCACATATGTTTCAAGTTGGTTTTGTTCTTTTCTTTGACCCATATTTCAACAAAATAAATTGTGCTTAGCAGAGTGCAGCCAAACAATATTATGGAAGTACATTTCTGTCAAGAGGTGAGTGAGCAGTGACATGAAGCATGAGTGTGGTGGTGGTCTGCTTAGAACAGTGTCTATGGGATATTTTTTTCTTCAAATTAGACCAATTAGTATGGAAATACATGTAAGACAAAAGGAAATATAAAATGTACGTCTTAGTAAAACAACAACAACAAGAATTGGAACATTAAACTTGTCTGATACATGTCGACTGAACTACTTAACAAATAATTTAGACGACTTAAAAGAGTATGCGAATAATAGGTTCTAGAACACCACATGCTGGATTTAAAACCGGATTAACAAAAGTTCACATGAGCTCAATTAGCTAATTGAGGCTAAATATTTAAATATTTTGGTATAAAGGCCGTATCCAAATTGTTGATGTTATATGGATTTTTTATTAGTTTTTAAGAAAATATTTCATTTTGGGTTGCCCGGACCAACGCGTAACCAAATTGATATTTTGTGTCGTTGTTATGGTAAAGAGTGAAAGAGAAGGAAAGATATTTTTGATGTTATGTTAGCTGTCACTCTGGCGTCTACAATTCGGCGACGGTTTATTACTTTTTTTTTATTCTTTCGTTGATACTTGTTACTAGCTCGCGAACGTGAATGATTGAACTGTGGGTACTTAGAATGCCTATATGCCAATTGTCTTTGTATTTAGTAGCCCATTCACAATTATACACACAAATCAAATGTAAGATAAGTTTAGGATACATCTGGCTAGTGGTTCCGGTTAGATGTGCTGCCTTGGCCCAGACACTTATACCGAACGAGTCAAGGTCGCATTGGTACTACGGAAGTTTGGAAGTCCGCACAAAAGGATGGGTTCCTGAGGAAGCGACAGAGTCTGTGGGAACTATAGTGCGGAGCCAGTCGGTTCTAATCAGATAGTAGCTTAATGTCAAAAGGTTAAGCGCGGGGTACCAGCTGCAGACCTATCCACTGTCTCTCTCGCGTCAAACGCCTATATTTGAGAATTGACACATTGTGTTGTGTTTGTTAAAATGGAAGAAAACATAGACTTTTAAAACTTTTGTGATACAACAAATTTTTTTGACGGTTCACGTCTCGAAAGAGTGTAAAAATGTGATGTACATCAATTATTTTGGTCCGAAAGAACTCGAACTCGAATGTTGGACTTCAAGATTTCCATAAACATGCGCACACAGACAACATGCGCACACAATAATTAAAAGTTTGTTTTTAAAAATGCTATAAAATGAGTATAAATATTCGGCGCGACATACCGTTGCCTAGTTAGCTTCTCGCGACCATTTGTATTGTGCATATATATTTTTGCACACAAATGGAAGAGCCTACAATTTCAGCTACAGTTTAATGCCGTATCCGAACGGCGAATTGAAAAGCTTTCAGGACAAGTTATTACTCTCGGACGTTTGTCGGACATTCGTGAGAAGTGGGACCGTGAAAAATACTTTTGGTGTCACTGGGATTCGAACCACGAACCTCCTGCTCAGAAGTCCATGCACTTATTCACTGAGCCACGGCGCCTATAAAATGCGTATACATCAATATTTTTTTGGAAATATATTCTTATTGTGAAGGTTGGAGTCTTCGATTTAAGAATGAAGAACAATTTCATTCATATTGCTCCTTCTGCCGGCCTAACAGTGATGGCTTGAGTCCAGTTTTCAAAAACTTATCGATCATTTCGGCGCCTATCTCGCGAATTACGGTCGCAATGTTTTACTTTAAAGCTGGAATTGTCTCTGGATTACCCGCATAACATCTATCCTTAACGGCATCTCATAGAAAAAAGTCCATCGGCTTCAAATCGCATCTGCGCGCTGGCCAATTGACATCTTCAAAACGTGCCAAATTTGGCTCACAAGAGATCGATTGTCAGTCGGCTTGTATGGTATGTGGCGCCATCTTGTTGAAACTTAAGGTAGTCCGCATTCATGGCGTCGATTTGAGGCTTTGAAAAGTGGGTCAGCTGGCTCTGTAACGTTCGCCATTGACGGTAATGGCGTTTTCAGCAACGTTTTCCAACAAAAATGGACCACAACTCCAAAATCCAAAAAAACTGGATGCATTGGCTTCTTTACGATTACGTGTGGCTGTTCCGAACCCCAAATCTGGCAGTTCTGCTTGTTTACATAGCTCCCGAAATAGATATGCACTTCGTTTGAAAATATGTTTTTTCGATCAAAATCGACGTCATTATCATGCTGGTCAATGGTCCAGCCAGAGAACTGATATCGAAGCGGATGGTCATTTACTTTCAACTCCTGAGTCATCTGGACCTTATGTGAGGTCGATGGATTCTGTCCCACACTATGGTCCACAGCAGCAATATTCTCGGGCGTGCGACCTCAAGGACAGCTTATCCAACAGCAAGCCTTTCTCACGAACTTTCTTCGCCAATTTCACCATATTTCTTTCCAAAATGCGTACGGTTTCGGCTACACAACACTGACATTAAACAAACGTTTTCAATATTTCTAAACTCTACTCAAGCGAAAACATGATTGTTTCGTGCCGCGGAAGACTGACGAGCTGTCAAAACTTCAAGCAAATCGTTCAAAAAAAAAGTTGTCATGGCCTATGATTTAAAAACAAGCCAGTAGATTGCCCATGGTTGTTGCGGCAACTTGGATTTGGTAAGCAAAATCCAATGATATCGGCTGAAATTGATTGCGATAAGTTAAACACGGAATTCATCGCTTCTTGCAGCACTCCGACTAGCACTTCTTCCTTAGAGGAAAACGCTGAAGATGACCACAATATCTCTTTTCGTTTTAGCAGGGTCTATGATGAGGATGTTGTGCCAGCTCTTTTGAGTATAAACTCTAATGCTACTAGTCTAGATGAATTAAATTCTAAGATTGTCAAAATTCTGTTGCACACATACTGCCTTTTATAACGTATCTTTTTAACTCGGTGCTAACGATGTCTGTATTCCAATCCAAATGGAAGAAAGCTAAAATCATCCCATTACCAAACCAATCAGGATTTAGACCAAAGCGAAGCTGTAAAACGGCACTTTTATACATTGTTGATGAAGCGCGGAAGTCTTTAGATAAAAATCACCCCACTTTTCTAATTCATCTAGATTTTTTAAGGCATTTGACACTGCGAATCACACGATTCTGTGCAATAAACTAATTAAGTTTTCTTTTCCATCTGCAAAACTTGTCTCCTCATACTCAGAAGAAAGGCAACAACCAGTGGTAATTGGTGAAAAGAAACGAAACGAAAAGAAAAACGTTCGAAACGGTGTACCGCAAGCTTCAATCATAGGCCCAACACTCTTCTCGTCATATGTGAACGAACTACCTAAAGTAATTAGGCATTGTTCAGTTCACGTGTATGCGGACGATGTTCAACTTTTCATGAGCTGTCCTATGAATGCGATTGATGACACTATTTATCTAATAAACGAAGATTTTTCAAGCGTAAATGACTGGTCCCTAAAACATGAGCTACGTTTAAAATTAAAAAAAGTCCCAGGTGCTAGCTATACATCGTAGAGTTCTAGATGTATCTGAATTTCAATCGGATAGAATTGGCAATAGTACGATTATGTGGGCTAATCCAGCTAAAAATCCTAGGACTGATCTTTAATCGTACGCTTTCATGGGACACACATATAAATAGTGCTATCGGTAAGGTTTCTACCTACAAAAACCAAGCTGATGCTGGCAAAAACTCTTCTATTACCAGTATTACTCTTCTTCTTTCTTTCCTTTTTACTCCGCGGGGGAGCATAGGGTTTCTACAAACGCCCGCCAACGATTTGACCCCTGCGGTTTTAAGAGACGACACTCGGTCCCCTGGGAAGGAGTATTACTCTATAGCAGTGAAATTTTTATGTGTCCCGATCACCTGTGTAATGTTGTTCTGTATAACAAAATCGCTCGATATATTTTAAGTCTGAAATATGGTGACCATGTTTCAAGATTATCTAAGCAGATAAGTTCCTTTGAAAACCTTTTAAAATTTAAGTCCCAGTGTTTACTAAGAGTCAATTGTCAAAACGTCAACTTTTTGCCAACTATTCGATTGCGAAACTCTCTGCCAATAAAGCTTAGAAGAATTGGAAACACAAACAAATTTAAAACTTCTCCTCTTACAGATTTGGCCACATAACAGAATTTTCTAAATAAATTATTTTAAACTTCAAATTATTTAATATTTAATATTTTAATATTTAAATTATTTTAAATTTTAAATTTAAATTATAATCTTTCTATTATTCTTCATTGTAAGTGACATTATGTTAAATAAATATTATTATTATTATTATATACTTGAAGTTTGACGGAACTTACATACTTTGGTAATAAACGACGGAACGTTAATGTCAAAAATTTGTTATTGTTATTTATATGGTTAAGTGTACTTCAATTACTAAGTACTTCCCGATTATTGTACTTTACTTTTCAAGTTTATTTATCCGGTACCGAAACAAATGCTACAATTAAAGAGTTGAACAAATTCTTTCCGAATTGGGCAATTATCGTAATAAAAAGGAAATTCACTTTCAAGGTCTCTTGTTTCTCGAAGATATGTGCCCGAGACGATCATTTATTTCGTTCTCCCAAGCATTTGACTTCTTCTAAGCTGCAGCGATAATTTTATTGACTCAACACATACTACAGTATACACGATTAGCAAGAACGCGAATTACAAAATTCCTAACGATAAACTTTTATCTTATCGTAAGCTTTTGCGTTGTTGTTATTTGTTTTGCCTGGGTTTTGTATTTTATGTTTTTAAATACATATGTGTTTCTATATTTTTTCGAATGGATATGTGATGGCAATAGTGGTGATTAAACGCAAAACTAAGGGCCAGCCGCATATTGAGCAGAGCATAGCGTAGCAGCACACAATCTATGTAGTCCATAGTTTTCGGGATCGTCGTAATGAATAGCGCTGGTTGATCGGGTGTTCTTGGTGACTCAGGTCTTCCCATATCCAGGGTAGTTGAGATGAATCGTGATGGTGGTACACCTCTAAGTCTAGGGTCAGATTAACCCTCTGGCGATCAGCCATTGCTTTGAAAATTGTCGGGAATAATCACGAGACTGACATTGGAATAACACGTGATCAACACCTTATTTTAGCTTGCATTTCGCTTAACAATAGCACCAAGATTTTTCGAGTTTCAAAAAGTTCAGACAGACTGCGATAACCGTTAGTATGCGAAAAAAATTAGAGTTGACCTCTCAAAGAAGCCGAAACGATTAGCAGTTCAACTCAACCAAGCATAGGTGAACACTGGATGGATGAAATGGTAAAAGGCAAAAACACCGAACATGGAAAGAAGAGCGTATTACACTCAAATCTCATATAGTCATTGTCTCAGCAGTAGAGAAGAAGAGAATGAAACCCAGTACCAGGTTAACAGAACAGAAAATCAGGCTAGCGTAAGACGTGGCAAACGTTACTGCAACCACCTTACTAACATTGGTTATGGACCAGCTCAGGAGAGGTGGATGAGGCGTTTCGTCATTGTTTAAAACTGACTGGACGATGGCGTAGCTGCTCAAAATTATTTATGCGAAGCAACCAATACCCAAAATCCCCTTTCAGCAGCACCGGTACCCAAACCTCAATCAAATTATTAATTTTTTTTTTAGGTGAAACGTCTATGAAAGCGAGTCTAGTCGCTTTTAGTGTAATGGAATGCATTGACTGCAAACTAAAAAAATTTTAATACAAAACAGACACTAAATGGTACATAATTACTTATTTCGATTAATATTCGACAACGATTTTTTTTAACATTGGCCTGTGATATGAGGAATAAGATATATAAGGCATAATATCTACATTAATGTGTCTGGTGAACATACAATCTATAGTGGCATTGCCCATCAGTGTTGTCGGTTCTGTGGGCACGTAATTGAGGCCGAATTCATTCTATCACCCAATTCGGAGACGTCTTCGGCAGATGTGTGGGTGCTATTTCCAGTCGATATGTCCATTGGTGCAGGTACAATAGCGGTAATGGTGCTCGCGGTTTTGAGGTCGTTCTCTGATGGTGCCGTGGCAGCTTTGCGATTCTCCTGAAATAATCTCGCTCACTCGACACCGGACATTAAGGTACCTGTGCGTTGCTCCTAGTTCCAGCGATAGGCGTAATTTATATTTTCAGTTGGGTCTTGAAGGGATGGGGCTGACGTATTGTATTTTGAAACTTTTTTTATAAGCGATATTTTACATTTTTATATATAAATGTTTTCCAAAATACACTATCTTAAATCAATCGATAGATGTAAATAAAATATAATCACAGACACATGAATCACCGTGATAGCACGTCTGTTTCGTGAGCTACACTCAATAGAAAGGAGCAAAAGCGCCGGTTTTGTCCATCTGTGCGGTTCCCCGCCAAACCGCCCTTCATTGACGCGAAATCAAGGTTTTGTCGCCGAGTTGACCATATACGTTAAATAACGACACCGCAGTTACGTTTCTAAGACCTAACAATTAGGGAATTATTAAGGCAAGGCCTTTTTCGTTACGCTACTATTTTTGTAGTTGCATGTAACCTCATGTTTCGATTTTAAAGACGTTTCACGTTAAAAACAAAGCTGGTTGAACTTGATGGCATTCCTGTTGAGATTTTCGACGCAGCGTCAACTATATAGGCATAACTCCTTAGCCCTATCAAAATGAAAGCTTGGGAAGACAAAGTTTCTTAGATAAGTATAAAAGATGAATAATTAGCCATTCTCTCTAAGAGAGACTTAATCGAGTTCTAAAAGTGGAAAGGAATTTGCGTCCTTCCCGCGGTCTCCAAAATAATAGCAAGCATATTGTTGGAGAGTATTTAAAAACCTGGATTCCGAACATACAAATTTCCGCTCTGAATCTTTCTACATCGACCACAAAAATACCTTTATTATAAAACAATGCATTAAGTTGTTCACCTGTTGTTTATCGACTTTGATTTGATAACGCAATTCGCGACTTAATGTGGTGTGCTGAAGATAAATGCCACCAAGAATAAAGCGCACTAAATCTTTTAGTCCTTCCTACATTCTAGGACATTGCAGTAAAGCAGGCACATAAAGTATTGGGTCTATTCTTTTATTCAATCAGAGCGAGTATAGTTACCCGGAATACACCGAGCGAATGTTGCACGGCGTAAAAATATTCGGTGTGTACACTGGGTAACTTTACTCGCTCTTATTCTGCCTTACACTGATATTCATTTCAGAGTAAAAAAACAACCCATAAAAATTTAAATTTTTCATCTAAATTCTCTAATCGCAGAAATTGATATGGGAGCCCCTCGATCCTGGGCCATTTTTTTTTTATTGTAGGAGAAAATCATTGAAACAAACATTTGACATCAGATGTTAAAATTGAAAAAGCTCAGATCATTTTATTCTGAGCACTTAGAGCACGCTCATACTCTGAGCAAATAAGAAACACGAACATTTATCTTGAGAACTCTTTGACTGCTCTGAACTAATTTATGAAAACGCCAAATGACAGAATATTGCGAAAACTTGTTGTTCTATCTGTAAGTTGATATCGACAACAAAAAAAACGACATCAATAAAAATACAATTCAGTAAATAAGTAAGTTGAAGTAAGCATAAAACATGTATGTCTCGTTTCATTTGCTGGGTTCATTTGTGCGTGAGCTAAGATTTCTCTCTCTCTCTCTCCACCAAAACCATGCAGTGCAGCCGACTGCGCAGCACACACCGCACACAGTCCATAAAGGGCGACGAATATCTGATGCCAGTATAGATATTTAAAAAATGTATAAGGGCCTTGCGGCCGAACCCGGGACCCGATCACTACCAAATTTTCGAAAAAGTATTGTTTATTGGGTATACACATGTGTGTAAAATTTGAAGAAAATCGGGTAAATTTTTGTATGGGAGCCCCCGACCCCGCAGCCCGAGGGGCCTCAAAATTTAATAGAAGGTGTTGTCTCCGGAAATACACATGTGTGCCAAATTTCAATAAAATCGGGCTGTAGGAAGTGGATTAAAAATTGATCGCAAGAATCCATGACAAATTCACAAACCCACAAGCCCACAAACCCACAAGCCCACAAACCCACAAACACACGGGCAAGTGAAGTTAATATAGAGAATTTAAAAATAGGAAACTAGGTATACACCGAGTCTTGTTCGCTTCACAACAAAAAACACAGAATACATACAGAGTAAAATTACCCCGGTTGAATAAAAAAACACCGAGTAAATATTTGACATACACTGCTCGCTCGGGTTGAATAAAAAAAAACAGACCCATTGTCTCGGTCGATATTGGCACCGAAGCAGTAGGATCGAGAAAGCCAAGGTTGAAAACTGTAGAAGATGAATTTAGAACGATAGGAATGAGCTGGGAAAGTTAAAGCACGTTTCAGGACTCGGAATATGATGACGCGCAGGCGTTGCCTGCCCCAATAGGAGTCAAAGTTGCATTTACTGCAATACCAAGTCTAATTTTGCTCATTATTTATAACAATCTACTCGTAGCTTTAAATTCAAAAAATTTGGGAGTATCGCACGTCCTTATTTATTTTGAGCAATTTGGGTTAATTCAAAACATCTTCTAGAGAACTTAAGAGTCAACATCATAAAGTTCGAAAGTGATACAAATTTGATTCCACTACGTGTGTTACAAGTTCCAACATTATAGTCTCGCATCCGCATACCAAACGACTAAGAGACAGCAGTGCAACCAGGAACATTCAAAAATAACCTACAATTTCCACTTTGTCGTGTGCAGCTGAAATAATTCTGCTTTGCGGCTAGAAATTAGTTCAAATCTAAAATTAGCATTGGATTTGCAACATTCACCGGGAGTGTGTGCGATACAGAATATTTACAGAAAATTTCAAAAATTGTTGTAAGTAGTCGTCCCGCAAGAGATTCCTTGCATCATGATTCATGATGTATGTGATGATGCTTGGAATTGCTTAGCAAAACTTATTAACCAAATTACAAGCATTAGGAAGTTATTTCATTAAGTTTTTGGCCTTTGTTGTGTATATAAAAGTTGCACGGAACTCAACAGCTAGTAGTTGTTTTGCAAGCTATCCAAGCTGAGTGACTATGCCAAGGAAAGAAAGTTTGTGTATGGCCAGGCCAGCTTATGACTGATTCGTCTAACTAATCAGTGGTTTTCTGGAAAAACGAGTGTCGGGAAGTCACACAGGACAAATAAGTTTTCTTCTATTGTGCCCAGTCGCTTGTGTGGCACGTATACACCTAAATACAAGATACGACTACTTGTGTTGGATATGGATGGATTCTTGATGAATTCATAAAACAGTGAATGGTTTAAGTAAAATTTTCATGATATTTATAATTTGATGATGTTTTATTTTAAAGGAGGTTTTTTTGCTTAGATAGAATTTACTGAAGGGTTAGCTGTCAAAAGAGCTGTCATACTGCGCTCACTTTGATATTTATCATCAGTATATTCTGGCAAACCATCATGAGTAGACTTACGCTTGAAAATTATCAAAATTTACTATGAAAATTAGTCCTCGCAACTTATAGAAGCAAACTGATCGCAAAATTTTGTTCAGCGGGTTTGTTAATAAGCAAACTTGCCGTATATGGAGTGAGACCAATCCACAAGAGACCCTACAGACTTCATTACATTTAGAGTCTACTATATTGGACGATAGCGCTTTCAGTGCTGCTTGACTATCTGGAAAGATATAAATCGTATTGCCTATAATACCCTCACTTAGGTTTATACTGGCGCAGACCTTAGTGGCATGGAGTTCCGCTTGGAAAACAGTGGGACTCTTACCCATTGGTATTGAGACCTTGGTGTTGGGTCCGAACACCGCAGCGCCAACTCCAGAATCCATCTTCTATCCGTCTGTGTACCAGACCAGACCATTTTGTCCAGTGTTGGAGTACCATTAGACCAGATTGCTCGGTCCAATATTTTTACCTCAAATAACCTGCCGAAACAGTACTCCCTTGCCATTTTGTCCAGTATAGTGCAAAACATGTCTCTTTAAGGAATTTAGTCTAGGATTTTCAGATGTCGCACGTAGTCACCTTTTTTGTACCAATGTTCTAGTTGCAGATTTATAGCGCATCTAGAAGATTGGCAGGGGTGAAAGCCCTACAACAGCTTCTAATGCACTCGTAGGGAAGGTGCGTATAGCACCCGTTATACCTAGACAGGCAATTCTTTGTAGTTTCTGAAGCTTAATTACCGTTGTCCGTTCAAGAACTTTAGGCCACCAGATGATGACCGAGTACGTGATAATTGGTCTCACCATCATGGTATACATCCAATGTATCATTTGGTATTAAGACTACAAGTTCTGTGAGAATTACAGTTAAGTTGATTATCAAGGATGACTCCGAGATATTTGACCTTACTGGAATACTCTAATGTAGTGCCCTTAAAGGGGATTGGTTCCACATCGGATAATCTACGTTTCGTGAAAGGCACTAATACGGTTTTGCGAGGATTGATTGAAAGACCCTCTTTATTGCACCATTCTCAGACATGAAGTTACGTACCTTGCATGACATTTGTTATGGTCGTGCTGTACTTACCACAAGTTATGATCGACAAATCGTCAGTAATAATCAATGGCGATATAATCTGATCTATGCAGATCGGCTAGAAGGTTGTCTATGTCATCGGAGATACAAATGTGTAAAAAAATTTGAAGAAAATTGGGCTTTGGGAAGTGCGTTAAAAATTGATTCCACCGAACGACAGAACCATGGCGAAGCGAAGGTTATATAGAGAATTTAAAAATCCATTATGACTTTGGAGGCCTGTTTATTTTTTACAATAAATAAATTTCAACAAATTTATTGTTTCTACCGCAGTGTGGTACGTTCCTGGAGCCACATATCGTCCGAAACCATATCATCAAAACTTGATCGGTTGTTTGGCGATAATTTCAAAGCCATTGTAGAATAAAGACTGTGATGCCATTCGACTGTTTGATTATGAACCTCAAGAATTACTACTATCTTTAATTGCTTTAATTATTAATTATTTCATCACCACTTGCATATCTGTGATTCTTAACTTATAATTTCGGAAAACAATTTCTGGTAGATTGAAAGCCCACATAAAACGTAACAACACAAGAACATGCCTTGCGATCCAAAAAGGAAAATAACATCAGATAAAAAAACAATCGAATGAATAAATAGAACACACCGACGACAGATTTAAAAAAACAGAAGAATAAATCAGAATGCAAACAACGACGACGATTCATGCGATTGCAACACACAACGATGTTGCAGAGATGTAATCGTTGTTGCACAATCTGAAGTTTTCGTTTTGTATTTTGGTTACGCTTAGATACAGGCAATTGATCTTGGTTGAGATACATTTCTAGAATAAAAAAACACACTATAGTTGTAATCTGCATCGTTTTTTTGGACTGATTCCAAATAATCTTGATGCTCGTAAATCGATCGAAAGTGTACACTGCGCAGTAATATTACAAGATGATTGTGTTTGATCGCATCGTTCATTGTTCCCTCCAACACGCGTGTAGTTGCTTGATGTTGAAATAAATGTTGTTGTTCTTCTGGTTAGTGTTGTTATTGCTCCTCCGAGCAACTTCATAGCTGCCTTTCTATTTCAGCACAGCACGCTTTTTGCTATTTTTAAAGTTGGGAATCTCTGATGATGACGATGCGATGAGCAAACCTTATTCATTAGAGATGATTAAGTGGTTTTCGATGAGTCACAGAGAAGTGCAGATAGGGGCGGCAAGGAGTTTTGTAGAAGAACTGAAAGTTTGTATCGGTTTGTGCATCGATTTTACAGGAAACAAAGATCCATTACAATCAGATGATATTACGGATTTCCTCGCTAAATTTACGGATATATGTTTTTTCGTTAGTTTACTATTACTTCACTCAAACTGGTTAATGTAGTAATCAAGAACGATGCAAAAAACCTTTGGCACGTCATTTGGTGCATGCACTGGATTGAAGTGAAACTTGCTTAGCACAATTTTTGTGTTTGAATTTATAATAAAAATTATTTGTGATCGTGTGATTGATTTGGAATATTGGAAATGAACAGAGGAATAGAGAGGGAGAGAGACAGTATTTCATGTACAGTCATACAGACAGTATTAATGTCATTAGAACATGAAGATCTTCAATAAAATCATCCTAAACGCTTTTTCAATTGGGACGCCCCCTTTTCTCCAATAGGGTTTCTTGGCTATGCATAAAGTTAGCTGAAATTTGTTGGACTGTTCACCTCGTCTATATTTGCCATTTAATCATGGAAAATTAAACGCATCAACAACGATTGGAAATTATCCAAATTTGTTTTCAGAGCTCGCTCGCGTTCGGTTGCGATAACTTTACGAGAGTGAATTTTCAGCTATAAAGCCAATTTCTGGCTCAACGACTCAACGTTGAGCATTTTTATAATCAAGCAACCCGAAGTCAATCACAAAATGCCATAACACACACACAGAAACGTTCACACGCTTGCTGCAAAAATGTTCATATCCTCTGAATATAAGCTTCGCCCTTCGTGCTCGCAATAAATAAAAATGAAATGCTGTTCGTTGGTAACCGCATCACTTGAGAACGGCTGGACCAATTTAATCATAGTCCGAATAAGGTTTATACAGAAAGAAAGAAATTGGAAAAGTTGCCCAAATATTAGAAAATTGGGGAAATACTGAAGGTTATTTTTGTGTGGTCATAACAGACGATGCGAACACTTATATATTTTTTGCCGATCGAAACTTATCGTTTCTATAGTTTTCTGGGTGGATGAGGTAGTCAGTGGCTGGAGAAGGGGCCAGTGGACGGGAATCATTGAGATGGGGCAGCCGGGAAACGCCGGGTATTTCCACTAGTACTTTTAATATAAATCTGGTAGTATAAGCTGGGTAGCTGGGGTACCACAAGCTGCCACAAATAACTACAGCCTATGCGGTCGGTTGCATCAGTGTAGTCAAGTGAGTAGTGGTGTTTCGGGCACAAAGCTCTTTGGACTTTGGCTACACGCGAATTGAATTTGGTCGGAGCATGAGTGCGGATGGAATGGAAATATGTTCGAGGTAACAAACTGGGGTTGGTGTTTCGAACACAGCTCTACTAGTCTACAAAAAGTCAACTTAATGGAACGTCAAGTTTTTTATAAGCTCACTGCTTAGCGTAGTGTTCTAAATAGTGTCACTGCACTGGGCGCTGGTGTTTCGGACACAACGTCTACAGTACCATTGAACAATAACCTCACAGCTTAAGTAAAGTGTTTTCTTACTGGATTGGGGGTCTCGGTGCTTCGGACACAACGTCCACTGTACCATGCAGCAGCCAAAAAAGAAGATTCGACGAAATCGAAACGTAGCAGGTTCAGAAGAACCGTAGTTCGGCTGAACTTGGTCGGAAATAGTGACTTCCAACGAAAGAAAGGAGAGAGTTACCACTGCAGAGTATTTCTGTAGTCGGTATTACTCCACACAATCACACATCAAGCAATTGTTCCGTGCAATATCTGGGTATGTTTGCAAAAGCCGTTTGGGAATTACATCGGTGGTTTTTTGAAAAAAAAAAAAAAAAAAAGGATATTTTTTAATTTGAGTTTAATTTCCAATTTAACAGCCCTGAGATATTGCACGGAGAATTGTGTTATTCTTTTCTACAAAAACAACTCGGAAAGACGTTCAGACGGTAGTCTGTAGTCTTACCCATTTGACCATTATGCTCTGTATACAGCCCTATTCGTTAGTTTTATTTTTACGTTTATATATTTTCCTTAAAAAAGATTCTCCCCGTGCCAGTGATTCGAAGCTCTGACTCGGTGAGTCGGTATGGTTTAACCCATCTAGCTACTGTGCTGCATATGCGCAACGGTGCTAATCGTCTGTATTTAAATTTAGGGTATGCCAAATACTTCGTTACAACAGTAAATGGGGACAGCCACCAGACCTTGTTAACTGATTTTTTTTTTGATAAATTAGAGGAGGTTGACTTGCATAGTTTCAACAAGACGGCACCAAACCAAACAAACTGACCAATCAACCAAGTTATTGAACTTAAAGTTCGGTGACGGTCTTGTCTCCAGTAATGAATCAGTCAATTAACCGCCTCGTTCGTGTTCGTTTTCGTTTCAAGTCTACGGTCTAAGCCAGAGACTTAAGACGATCTCTGGATCAACACTGATCGCGAAATTGCCGTCATATCGTCCAATTTATGGGAGAAAGTCATGAAAATTTTGGTTCAGTGCATTCACTCGTACTGGAGTTTTCGTCAAGGACATATCAATGATGTTGTATACGATAATTTTTGGCATCATGGTACTTTAACACGAAATATCTCAAAAACAAGCTGGTTTAAAAAAAATGGCGTGCTCTTAAGGAAAAACCCTCTAGTTGTCCTATAACCATATTTTTATTCATATTATATATTATACCTATTCCTATACTTTTGTCCTATAAATGAATCATAAAATTGCCATAACAAATAGGTTTAATTATAATTTGTTAATCATAAGAATCTTATGATCCTATAATCATGCTATCCATTTATCCTATACGATTATCCTATAATATTAATTCTACTATAATAACCATAGTAAAGTGACTATGTATTAAAAAGTGATGCGGCCTTCATTGTTTACTTCCAATAATTCCAAAGAAGTTTTACTTCAAAAAGCCAATAAATGCAAGGCTAAGTAAAACATATAGGAACTGTAACATCCTCATACAATTATATTTTGTTTTTGTCCAGTCATTCAATAGTCATCGTTTTGACCCAATTTTAAAATATAATCGTAATAAGGAAAATGTGAATTATACTATATACGTTTACCAACGTAATTCTTCCCGCCCATATACGCCGCCTACCCCGAAATTTCCACCACTTGAATGACTTAGTTAGTCACGCTACGCGATGACCATGCGGTGCGGTATCGCTTGCATTTGGAAAATCTGCATGCAGGCCTAAGGAGAAAGTAGAAATTTAAATTTTTCTTTTCGCTCATTAGCTCATAGCTGGATGACCTCATATTTTGTGTTTACATTCGGTTTGTGTAGCTCATACCCACATACACTTACGATAAACAATAACGTTTGCCGTTTGGCCACATATAGCTTACAGTTGAGTATAGCTTGAGTTGAGTTAACATTGTTTATGGCTCCAATATGTAAAAGCAGGGCAAATTTATTGATTATTTCGATGTTTACCCGGTGTCGGAATGTTTCCTGTTTCCTATTAGTATCGCATAGGTGTGACCAGTGAGCACTGACCCATAAAAAGAGCGTTAGATTTTGTTGTTTACTAATTTGGATTTGATGACTGAGTGTAAAGCCACTTGCCTCAAGGGTTAATGTAGACGGTATTATTTTACATATATACTCGTTTTACCGGAAAAAGAATAAACTTTAAAAAGTCACCGAATGTGGGAGGGGGGTCCTCTTTCGGTTATATAACATTCCGGCGACTAATGTAGAAAAACTGAATGGAATCGCTTTATACCTATGTTAGTATGTGGATTGCTTTTCTCTTCAGTTGGTGTTTTCTTTTATTAACTTAACTTTTATTCGCGACTTCATTTTTTCGACGCAGCAAAATCTCAACAAAAGCTAAATACAGATGACCATCATCTAGAAACGTGTCTGAGTTGAGGCGGCTGCTTGCCATTTTAACAGACTTTAACACACTTCTCTTCCGAGGTGGCAGATCTATCGGTATGATCCATGGAACAACTGTAGCTGCTAGTATTCCGATTTAGTATACAGATAGACACAGGCAATCCAAAGGTTCTCGTTGGCGCTGTATATAAACGTTTTCTGTAGTTCGTTACCTTTCGCATTAGTGATAACAATAATGACATACATGGTCAGGCATAAGAATCTGCATTTTATTAACGTATGCTCAACACCAATAATATGCAACTGGGCCCCTTGCCCCTAGTAATATTTTCCATTGAAAACAGGTACGGGTATCAACTTGGCACAAGTTCTTAACCCAGAAAATATTGGTCATTGGCTATTCGATGTTTTTCGCATAATCAAACACATTAATGATCTACGATTTTAGTTAAGTTCACTAGGTATTTTACTGAGCTCCTTGTATCCAACTTTCTTTGGATTGATAGTAGGGATCCTTCTTTTCGTAAACATTACGATCATACTCTTTGAGACTATGCGAATTCTACTATCGTTCTCCACCAAAAATATGTCATCTGGCTTCTCCAGTCGTAAAAGACTGTCGTATGAGTTTGAGTCAGTGATCGTGCCCTAGTATAGAGGCCTATTTTTTCCTTCTTTAGTTTTGTAGATGAGACAGGACAAGTCACATATAGGCTGGTATACGTGGGCTTAGTGTTGGTAGTGGAGTGGAGTGGAGTGGAGTGGTTGAGAACATTTTCACATTAATGGATTTATACCACGGGAAACCGATAGAATATGGGTCCGCAGTGATAGAGAATTTAACTAAAAATTTTAAAGCGGTTATCAGACTAGTTCCAACCATATTTTTCTTCTTGGCCAGTCAGAATAGTTTCGGTGATAGTAATGTTCTGCTTTTTGGTAACTTATCTTGCCATTTTTCCCGTCGGCAACTTATAACCAGTTGGGAAATTTAATGTCTACTACAATGAAAATATTTATATTTCCAAGTTCCAAGTTTCCGTTGTTGTATCACAGCGAAAATGGCGCTCGGCTTAAAAAGGTTTGTAGGTCTAATCGAATCAGCTGTCGTTAGTTTATGGTCAGCTTTTTTTCAAGAATCCGTTGCACCGTGAAAATGTGGTCCTTTATGTGCTGATTTGAACCCGCAATGTGCACCTTATAGCTGTTCTTGCACACCTTTTCTGAGCCGTGGATTTTTATTACCATATACCTTTTCCAATTGAATTTGAAGTAGACAAGTGGGCACGGTGTAACAAATCGTCTCTAAGCTCATTTCACTACGAAAGTCGGAGCACTCGAGCGAGTACTTTATGAACGGAAAAGTTCGCTGTAGTCTAATGGACATGGTATAACAGATCGACTGTTAACCCATTGGACTACGAAAAATTAAAAAGGTCTTAGTCCATTGAATCGAAAAGTTCGGTTAAACTTAAAAGGTTTTCTCAAGGCCCTCAAAATAGTCGTTTGTATCAGTGATGTCTTCTCATTTAACCCATCTCACTTACCATCGAGCCATTTCTTCTTGAAAACAGGCTAAATCTGAAGAATATGCTGGATGGATTACCAGTTCGTAGGACTATTTATAGTTTTTGCCATGGTGACTACACACGTGTGCACCCGTGCAATGTCTTGATGAAACAGCAGTTTTTGCTTCAAATCATTATCGAATCTGTCCAAAAGCTCTGAATAATATTCGCCAGTGATCGTTTTACCCTTTTCATGTGAATGACACTGCGTGTATCCCAAAAAACTGTAGCCATAACTTTGTTAGGCGATAGACCCACCTTTGCCTTCTTTGGTGCACGTTCAGCCAAAGAAACCCACTGTCTTGATTGTTCCTTGGTCTTTGGTGTGTTGTCATTGATCCATGTTTTGTCCACGGTTACGAAACGGCGCAAGAACTCGTTCGGATTGCGGCTGAACATCGCTATCGCACTTTTATGATTTTTCCTGTCCAAATATTTATGTAAGATGTGATGTACATGCTCAGATGAGATGCCTACAGCCTCATCCACCTCACGCACTTTCATTCTCCGATCGCTGAATATCATTCCATGGATTTTATCGACTATTTCTGGCGTGACTACCTCTGCTGGTACGACCACAACGGAACTCAGTAAACCACTTCTTAACCATTGAAATTGATTGTACAGAGTCTTCATAGTAGTTATATATATCAAGCCTTTCCTTGGTTTCGGTGATGGTTTTTTACGCAAAAAATAATTTGCTTATCAGCACACGAAATTCACTTTTTTCCATTTTCGTTAAAATTTCGTTAAAAGTTCTCTTTTTTCAATGGCTGTCAAACACATACTAAATGACGCACCTTGCTCAAAATTTGACAGTACATAGTGTATTAATAGATGGGAGTGCTGCAATTAAAGTTACTGCGCGGGAACTTTAAAAAGTCACTGAATTATCAAACCACCCTTATATGTTCGAACGGATTGTTCAGAGTGGAGACACTGGTCGAGGAATAATCAACAAAAATCGTACTCGCTAAGAGTTCGATAGGATGGGCGGAGTCTGTTACAGTGATTGTGAAGCATAGCAAATAAAAAAAGGGTTATCTTATTCAATCATTTTTGTTTCTTGGTTCTAATTTAATTTTCTTAGTTCTAGAACGATATGTGGCTTATACTACAACAGAAATTTAAAAAAATATTTTCTTTAGCTCGTCGAAAAATCGAACCTGCGATTCGGAGGAGTGTTTTAATACCGGTCTACAATTTAGCATTTTCGACAATTGCGCTGTATACAGACTGAAACACTAATTGTCCGTATTTAGGTCTATTAACCAAATTACTTTGTTACAAGTCTTAGATATACGTTTGTAACGACTTTAGTTCGTCAACTTAGTTACAAGATACCTTACACATAACATATAAGTATACAGCGAAAAAAATGTAAATTAGCAAAAAATTAGCAAAAAAAAATCACAACAGCTCAGGTAAGTAACACCTATTGTCAGCAGGTCAACTTCCATGCAATCCAGCTATACACCATACTCTACAGAGAACTAGGAAAAGTGCTATCGCAACAGAAATCAAAAAAGGAAACCTTTTCGCGTCGCCACTTTGAGCGAAGACTTCCGTCACGAAAGTGCAACACTCTAACCAAAGAGCCAATTCATGTCTCACTGAGAAAGTACTTTACCAATTGTTCACAAATAACAAAACATTCTCTCAGCGCTACAAACATTATTTTTAAGTTCCACCACTTATCGATATTTTTCTGTAGACGGTCTGTATTTTAAAAGCGTTTGCAGTTATTAGATACTTCACAGCTTCAAACTTGCTAAGTTTATTGCCTATCTTTGGATTTTTATAAAAATAAAAACATTGATAAGCCACATACTCTTGCACAGTCACACACTATACTACAAGCCACCTCCGATTATTATTGTTATTAGTATAGGAATAGGAAACGCCGCACTTATTATGAGCACTTTTATCTGGAATGAATAAGGGGCAGCAAAATTTTATCACATACATATGTTGATATAAGAAAAGCTCAAACATTTCAGATTTCAAATAAATAAATAAAAGATATCAGAGCGGTTCAGATGGCTTTTGCGTTATTCAACAAATAGCTGACCATGCGAATTATCAAATTCATATTTCAAATTACGAGTAGCTAGTGACAGATTTGTAAGTTTTATTTGCAGGCGATGAATAATTTGTGGCGCCATTCTGATAACTTTTATCATCAAACATAAACGATGTGGGAAATTGCATTAAAGGGCGAAATAATGCAATCAGTTATTATTGCGTGGCTGCTTGCTTTATAAATAAATTTATCGAATTCGAATGAGTAAGGTATGGTAAGGTATTTAATATTTAGAGATCTACATTAGTTGTGGTAAAGTAACGCCTTCGAATTTAAATTTCAATCATTTCTTCCTAAGTTTGAAATTTGCAGATCAAATCCTCTAACCTTTTACGATTTTAAGCCTATGTTTGGAATTCATAAAATCTGGTCGCCCCGAACTTTTTCTTTGAGTAAAGGCTCGGTGTGCCAAATTGTTGTGTTACTGAAAAGTTAAAATCTTCCGCAAGAGACTTTCCGATAATGTTAGCATGAGTATGCTAATTGTACAGTCGGAGCTAATCGATGTCAGAATTATGGAGACGCTCAGCCCGCTCCTTGTTCTAGACTATATGCTTAGCTTTAATCTGGTGCGAGCCAGTTCAAAAGTGCAAATCTTAGGCTGTGTTCAAGATATGCACTATCGCAGTTGGATTTACTTTGGTCACCATCGTTTGTTACCTGCAGTCGAAAACAGAAACTCCTCGAAACTACATTGCATCGTAGACATCGTATTTACGTTAAACACAGCATTAGGACTCATAATCGGACGATATAGCTGGGGTAGACTGACAATAGGGATAGGATAGACTGACAAGGTTTAAAATCGGCAGTACATTGGGACCCATAGTTAACACTATAACACTAATGGCATTGGACAACGACATCGACAACGACAAAGAGAGATGACAGCAAGTAATCATTTCGAGTACAAGGCTTGTGCGTAAAAAGATCCACAAAAGATCCTGGGTATCTTCTGATGAAGCCACTCGCAAATAGATAAGCAACGTTTTGATAGACCGCCACTACAACCCGAAACTGATGACGGTACCGTTGTGCCAACGTTGTGCCAACGTCGATTCGGAGATCATTATCTTGTTAGTATGTTATTCGGAGCATGGATAACATCAGCAAGAAAGACTGCATCCCTTATAAAGGGAGAGTATAGGTGCAGCCATCAGCAGAGTAGGCCTAATAACACAGATTGCTTCAGAAATGCATGTGGCCGCAACTATCTCTGACTGGTGGAAGTGCAATCAAAACACGTGGTGGCCGCTGGTAATTTTCCTCCAGTACAGGAAAAGCGAAATGATCGGGCTAGTCCCTTCAAAGTAAGGTTGGCGCGAGGTCAATAACCTCGCCCGTAAAAAACCATATTACGGAACCCCAAATCACCCTCGGATAGACTGATAAACGATGACGACCACGGCAACTAAAACGGCTAAACGATCTCGTGGAAAGTACGCTCACTGTATAGAGCTCGAGCTGCACAGCAGCTTGCCGATACCCTGTCCAAATATAATGCTGACATGACAGAAATTCTATAGATGCGGTGGACGGGGAATGGTGTCTTACAAAAATCAGAATATGACATACTATATTACAGCTGTCATGCAAGATATCGGCTTTCAAGCAAATTTAAAAACGTAAGCCTCATAAACTGATGGTATCCCAGCGGAGCTAATCAAAACAGGAGGCCCCGCAATACAAACGGAGCTGCCGGAAGTAACAATTTCCAGAATTCGCACCTCAACTCCCAGTAAAGACGAGATCGCTACCCCGATCAACGCACTAAAGTACAACAAATCGGTATTACTAGATTGTATACCCGCAGAGCTTCTGCGTGCATCTAAAACGACATCAGCAGAGCTTTTTTATTCTCTTGAAGAAACAGCTTGGGAGGTAGTCTTATGAAAACTGGAGAGTCATTAGCGTTCTTCCTGCAGTTGCAAAGGTAATAGCAAAAGTAGAGCTTGAGCTAACTAAGGAACATCTGGAAGTTACACTCGATTCCGAACAAGCAAGTTTCCGAACTGGATCCTCCTGTGTAGACAAAATAAACACCCTGCGGACTGTTCAATAATAGTGCGTTGAATTCCGGTCACCACTACACCTGCTGTTCATCGATTTTGAGAAGGCGTTTGACAGAGTCAACAGACAGTATATCTGGCTCGCCTTACGCAGGAGAGGTATATCCAATAAACTAATAGTTATTATTAAAGCAACCTATGACGGCTCTAAATGTCACGTGCTGCATAGAGAAAAGCTGTCAGAGGAATTCGAGATACTAAGTGGGGTACGACAAGGTTGCATTCTATCGCCGATACTTTTTTGTTGGTGATTAGCGATGTACTTCGCGCAGCTTTATCTACCGGAAACAGAGGAATTCGTTGGACTCTTACATCTCAACTCAAACATCTGGACTACGCTGACAACGTTTGTTTACTCTCACACAGGATTATGGAGCTGCACCAAATGACAACAAGTGTGGAGAGCGAGGCAAATGTTGCGGGTTTGAAGATTAATACTGCTAAAACCGAAATCATCACCCCCGGCACTAACTCAGTAACTCAAGTTAACATTACTGGACAACCGGTAGAGAGAGTAGAGAGTTTCCAATATCTTGGGAGTATTGTCTCGACCGAAGGTGGAACCGAACAGGACATTGTCAACCGAATTGGCAAAGCAAAATCAGTGCTTGGAATGATGTCCATGATATGGCGAAGCAATGCGATCACCAAGCTGCGACTGTTCCGTTCAAATGTTGAATCTGTGCGGTTGTATGGGTGCAGCACTTGGAAGGTGACCACTACTATCACAAAAAGATTACAAACGTTCGTAAGTAGGTGCCTACGGAACATCTTAAGAGTTTTCTGGCCTAACCGTATCTCTAACGAACATCTTTACCAGAGAACGGGTTAGGAACCAATAGGTACAAATATCCAACGACGGAAGTGGCAGTGGATTGGTCACACACTCCGAAAAGGTGACAGTTCCATAGAAAACTACGCAATCCAATGGAATCCGTTGCCTCTGGATGGTAGAAGAACGGATCGTCCGAGAAATACATGGCGCAGAACAGCTAAGGAAGAGTTACGGCAATTGGGAAAGAGTTGGAGAGAGCTGAAGCTCATTGGCAGGAACCGCACGCGATAGCGCGTTGGCGTAGTAGAGGTTTTAGGACCCACAAGGGGATATAGGACATTAAGAAAAAGAAAAAAGAACTCGAGCTTAGACGTTATAAAATTTATATGTATAGACAAAATATAGTTCTAACTCTGTGATTTATGTTTATATTTTAATATCAACTATATCCCTATAACAGGCACGGGGCATAGCATGGAGTGCTGTGGTTAAAATCGAAAAAGCTAAGGTTTAAGTTAACCTTCCGTAGCATACGGCAGATTGGTTCGTTAGAGCCGTATATGGTGCGGTATGCCGGTATTATTTATTTTATTTAAAAAGTCACTGACTTATCAAACTACCCTCGTACTTTGTAGAAAAATGCTTTTTGTAATCACTCTCTGGTGGATAAACAAAAAGAGAAGTGCGCTCCTTTATAAATATGAATTAAGTTATCCAATTAAAGGTTCTCATCCTTGTATATTATCCATTTGAAAAGTCAGTAGACAAAAGCCATTCAATGAATTCATAACAACGTGCAACGTGCATCTCATTCGATAAAGTAAAGGATAATGAACTTTTCTCTGCAAAAAGAAAGCTAAGTCACAATTCACAAAATTCATAGAGAAAAAAAAATCTTTAAAGAAATCATCTTTTAAGTCAAAGAGTTCCACACGACATAATGACGATGATGTCAACTCCCACAGTGCACAGTGCATGGAAAAAATGTGTCATTTCTCTGAATACGAGTAGTCGTGGAGAAATAGTGCCACAAACATCATCAGCATCAACACAAACATCGCAAGCAGTACAACATCCATTGGGTTGTGAGCATCATTTACGAGGCACCATAGCTTCACTTATGAATGATACTAAAAACGACTACTAACTGTATACAGGAGGGGTTTAAACCTACATTACCCTTTGCTCTCAGGCCTGCGAGAACATTCGTTTGAGTGCACAAAATTGTTTTTGTGATTAAATAGAAATAAAACCCATCGAGCCTACAAATTCATCAGCAGGATATATACGAATTATATACGAGGATATATATAAATTCATTCATTTCCTGGTTCATATAGTGCATCATAAGGAGTCATCCTTTCAATTAGAAAATTTGCAATTCCGCATCTGAAATGTTTACTTTGCGATTGAGTCGTTGATTCGAGTTTAGATTTCCTGTAGGAATTTCAATTAAGAAAGACAGGATTACTAGACACACACGACACGAATTTGAGAACTTTTTGAGCTTTTCTTTGCATGCATTAGAGGGTTTTTTCAAGATTCATCTATTACCGTGTGCCCATAAGAGTTCTCCTTGGTACTTTGTTAATTACGAAATGGGTTGGTGTATCACGAACACGATAAATATCGTACTCAGTGATGGAAATGCCAAAGTTTATGTAATGGTAGCATGCGACGTTGAAGCACTTAATTGTCAAATCAATCAGCGTAAATTGACCCAACGATTTTCCCTTCATTCACTGTATTTGGGTTTGCCCATCATTTTGAGCAAACACTTCCGACTCCAAAATCACGATAATATTGAAAGAAGCCATTTAGCTGGCTGGGGTTACCATGGCCAACAAACACTAATTGTTATTGATTGAGAATAAACAAGTAGGTACACCCCATTCGAACTCTTTTTGTTTACATTTCTGACCAAACAGTTGGTTAAAAAATTATTAAAGCATTAAACTTACACTTGGGTGCAAAAAAATAGCACATTGATAAATTTTTAACAAAAGTTCAATCCAATGTTTATTCAATTTTCTTGAATGCAGATTCAAAGTCTATTTCAACATCTATCCAGTGGTATCTTTGTTGTACTTATACCTTGCCAACAAAGTGATTTTGTAAAATGCATACAGTTTCGGATTAACCTCTAAATTCAATAACAAAATTGTATATTAAATAACGAGTGAGGAGAGTGGCTCGGCTAGCGACTAGTGCTTCAAGCTTCTAACTCGCACGATGAGCACTTTTCTGCGAGTAAAGTACGATATGTTTCACACGACAAAAACCGGTTTTTCTGCTAAATGCAAAATTACTCTGGGAATGTGTGTTCGCTGTGACTGCAGTAAACAACAAAAGTATTCAATATGTTAACTCACTAGTGTGTATAACGGCTACTTTCTTTTATTTATTTATTTAGTCTAAGATATAAACAGACTTAAAAAAAAAACTAACAAACTAAAGGCCTTTCAGGAGCATACAAATCAAACAAGGATAAGATCTCATGGCAATCAATGGAGTCTGTAAATACGTCTCTAACAAAATTTAACAAGCAAATCTCTCTTTCTCTCTTGCGCAAGGCGAGCCAGATAAACTGTCTGTTGACACTGTCAAACGCCTTCGATGAATCGGTGACCTGAATTCAACGCACTGTTAAATAATGATCCGCAGGGGGTTGATGTCGTCGAAACAGGAGGATCCAGTGTGGAAACTGGCTTGTTCAGCATCGAGTGTATCTTCCAGATGTTCCTTAATTCGCTGAAGTACTACTTTGGCTATTACCTTTGCAACTGCAGGAAGAACGCAAATGCCTCTCCAGTTTTCGCACTCCATAAAACTACCTTTTTTAGGGAGCTAAACAATCATTCCCTTCTTCCAATCGTCGGGAAACTTTCTGCCTCCCAAGCTTTCTCTACAAGAAGACATAAAAGCTCTGCTGATGTCGTTGAAGCGGCACGCAGAAGCTCTGCGGGTATACCATCTAGTCATACCGAGTTGTTGTTCTTAAGTGCGTTGATCGCGGTAACGATCTCATCTTTACTGGGAGTTGAGGTGCGAATTCGGGAAATTGTTAATTCCGGCAGCTTTGTTTGATTTGGGTGCATATCGTTGGCGAATACACGGTTAAGGACCGTAGAAAAATGCTCCTTCTATCGCTTGAGCTGATCCTCATCTGAAACGAGTACGGCACCATATAGGCCTTTCACCGGATGTTGGCTAGAGCGGTGACCACCTGTCAGCTCTTTGGTGATTCTGTAAACGGTTCTGCAATCGCACCTGCTCACTGCTTCCTCTGCTTCTGAGGCCAGGTTGTTAATATAATTACGTTTTTCACGTCTTACACCACGCTGCACTTCTCTCATTTTGCTTCGATACAGGGACTCTAGCTCGATACTCGCTGCTGCTGGGGTATCTACAATACGAGCTTTAAGTAGCTTACGTTCTTCAATCCGGCTCCAGGTATCTTCGGTAAGCCACTTGCTTTGCCTTGCCTGGCTTCTACCAACAATACTTTCCGCTCCAGATGTGAAAACATTTTTCACAGCCTTCTAATGTTCTTCGATGGTTGATTGCTTCCACTCCTTGCGATAAATTATCCCTTAATTGTTGGCGTACTGAGGGATCTTTAGCCGGTCGATGTTATACCTAGGCATTCGGATGATATTGCGGATTCTTTGAACTGATGCAGTACGTAACTGAACAGTAGCTACTATAAGGTGATGATCCCGTACCATACCCATGTCGGCTTTTCGTCTGTTTCGGACGTCTAAAAGACAGCTCCTAAAACGTCGGCTGATCGCCACATGGGCGATTTGGTTGGATGATGATTGTCTATCAGTTGACACCCAGCTGACTTTGTGGCAGGTCTTATGCTCAAACATGGTGCCTCCTATGACAAGGTGGGTGGTGTTGCAGAAATCAACAAATCTTTCATCATTGTCATTTCGTTCGCCGAGGACGTGCTTCCCAATCGCGTGTTTGAGTCCTTCATTGTCGTTGCCTTCCTTGGCATTCAAGTCCCCCATCACGATGACGATATCTCCGTTCGGCGTTGCGTTGAATACAGCGCTTAGCTGATTGTAGAAGTTGTCTTTTTCATCCTCAGTCGAAGGATTCGTTGGGGCGTAACACTGTATGATCGTGACTCGCCATACTCTAGTCCGAAATCTGGCCGATAAGATCCCATCACCATGTGGGTGCCAGGAAATTAGGCCTCTGCGTGCTGTTACAGCAGACCCACACCAGATTCACGGGGACTGCCGGAGGGTTTGCCGGAGTAGAGTAGCACAGTGTTACACGTTGGGGAATGGTACTCTCCCGCGTCCAACCATCTTACTTCACTCACTCCCAGTATGTCCAAATTATATCGAAGAAACTCACGTTCTAGTTGAAGAAATCTGGCATTTCGAGGTCCTTCGCTCGCTGAGTCAATGGTCAATGGAATGGTCCTCACATTCCAGAAACCAATCTTAGTCCGGGTACAACAGCCAAAAGTCGTCATTTTTCATTACTTCAGAATATGATCCTTACTTATCCGAGGCGTTGTGTCGGTTTCAATAGCGGAAATTTATCGGTACCGCTTAGTGCTAACCCACGTTACCTAGACTAGAAGCGCTAGACCGTTCGCACTTGCAATTTTAGCCTACACATATAAGGATTTTTTACACATAGTTGCCCGGGGACCACCACTAGGAGGTAGAGCAAGCACGAACTTGATTGCTGCTCTTCTGGCTCATACCAAGTTTTGAGCAGTCAGTAGTTTCCCGATCAATCGCAATGCAGATTCAAGTATACAACTCTTTAAATGATTCTCAAACTTTATTTCAGTTTCCCAACTTTTTCAGTAATTCTCCAACTTATTCCCACTGATTCTGAAACCTTTAAAGACAAATTAAGAAATATTTTTGTTGTAAGTCAATTGAGATTAGATCAAATAACTTATTCGTATGTCGGGTTGCGCCCACACTCGTTCTCAATAATGATAGATATTTTTGAAAAAAAAGTCTCATGAATTTAAAAGAGCTCCTCACAGTAACCCTTTAGTCAACGCTATATGACTTTGTTTGGCCGCCCACAACTATGAGCCTACGAACTAATTACAATTCAGAATGGAAATCTAGTGCCAACAACCTCGCACCATAGAAAAAATCACATCATGGCAATCATCATCAATTGCAAGCAATTGTTTTTGGTCATTGAAGCGATATACAGCTTCATCGAAATTAAAAGTTTTCTCCAACTTTTGTATTATTTTTTATTTGCTTTTGCATTTTGGAACGAGGTGGAGCCGTATATTGTTCTGATCATTGCATTTCCTATGAACTCTGTAAATTACTTTATGGTTTATTGTGTACTTTTTTACACACAACACATAAGGTATACGCGGTATGGGTAAAACCCAAACCCACAGACAAAACGGCGTTTATCACCACCACATGGTAGTTGTGAGTTTATAGAAAAGAAACCACAGGAGGGGAAGAAAAAGTTTTCTCAAACCAAAGACGCGTTAAGTTTTCCCGGTGATGGTTAGTGGGCTGAATTGACTTAGCAGCACTATAAAACTATCCTATGAAGAAAGTTCGTCTTTGGCATTAATACTGCAGTTTGTTTCAAACGGAAATATGTAACTAGTCAATGAATGGTAGGTTGAATGATGAAGCGAAAGTTGAAAAACCACAACAGAACGCACAAAGGGAAAACCTTCGCGCTATCGAGTGTCTAGCTCGCTTCTCTGTGTAGTTCTTCTACGCTGCTGATTTATTTCGCATTGAAACACACCGGTAAATGTGGGCTGTTGCAGAGGCTTGTGGGTTAAGCAAAAAGTGGAAACAAACATAATTGCCCACAAAGAACGTACAGGAAAAGGAAGTTCACTTAGTAACTAAGTTATTAATAATTCACATCACAGGTTTGATCTGTCTTCCAGTATGAAGCGGAATGAAACGGAAATTAATCAAATGCCTGTGATTTTCTTTGCTAAAAAGATTGGAGTGGAAAAGTGGTCATTTTACTTTGGTTCAAAAAAATGATGAATATTTCTGAGAAAACAAAAATTAAGGTCCTCCAAAGCCATGTTTAGTTTGCGTTTCAGGCAATTTGGAGCCCACAAAAAGCAAAGGATAAATGTCCATCGGGTCAGGCAAAACTCAAGAACGGAAAGTCCGTTTTCAAAAAATATTTCGCTAAAATAATTTTTAGAACAATTAATTTCAGAACAAGGCAGATCAAGTTGATCAAGGATGGTCTTTAGCTATTATCAAGCACATAAACTTGATAATAATGGGTGATCAATTTAGAAGTATCGGATTTTAAATTGAAATACAACAACAGAAATTCAAATTGATCTATCTTTATTATTTTTGTTTAGAACCATTCATGACTTTTTTTTTTGATTTTTTTGAAGATAATCCCTTTCAAATGTTGGCCTCAACTGCGGCGTAATTCGGCCATCCGTAAACACCAATTTTGAATGACTCGCTCGAGGACGTCGGTCGGTATCTCGCGAATAACTTGAGTAATGTAGGCTTCCAATGCCTCAATCATAGCTGGATTATCCGCAAAATATTTAGGCTTTACATACCCCCACAAAAAAAAGTCCAAAGCTGTGACATCACACGATCTTGGTGGCCAATCCACCGTTCCGAAAAGAGAGATCAATTGCTCACCGAAACGAGAACGCAGTAAATCCATTGTGTCACGGGCTGTATGGGATGTACTGCCGTCTTGTTGGAACCAAATGTCGTGGAGATCGCGGGGGTCAATTTCCGGCATCAAAAAGTCGTTTATCATGGCGCGATAGCGTTCGCCATTCACTGTTACATTGGCGCCAGCCTCGTCTTTGAAGAAATATGGGCCGATGATTCCTCCAGCCCATAGGCCGCACCAAACGGTAGTTTTCAATGGATGTAATGGAAGTTCGTGAATGGCTTCGGGTTGCTCTTCAGCCCAAATACGGCAATTTTGCTTATTGACGAAGCCATTAAGCCAAAAATGGGGCTCATCGTTGAGCACTGAGCCCGCGATGAACACTTTTCACAGAGCGTCGATTTTCGTAATACAATTGTACGATTTGTAAACGTTGTTGAGGCGTTAGTCTTTCCATGATGAAATGTCAATGAATACTGAATAAAATTATGTATTTAGTTTGACAGTAGTCGCGCGAGTGATAAATGCATGCCAACACGATCAAATTCGATCCGCAGATACACCAATTTGTGGTACTCAGCAGTTTGCCGAAAGAACTTTTGCGATTGAATCTGCATTTGATAAACAATATCAAATTGGGGAGCCACAAAGACAAAGGCACAATCACAAAGTAAAGCGGCTCTCTGATGGCACATTCGTACTTCAGCAAATTCCTGCCGAATAAGCAGAAGTTCAGAATGTTGTGTAGGAGTCATAAAGATAAGATGCAGCCATGACCAAGGCATAAAGAAAACGAAGTGACAATAGAGTAGGAGAGTTTGTTTTTATCGTTGAGTAAGAAGGTCGACGTCGGTGCTCCATCTGAGTAGAATTTAATTAATTTGTTTGATTTGGTGTTCCATCTGAGTTTACTTATATTAATTACATAATTTTTGATTTATCAAAAATAATAAAGCCATTCATTGTTTCAAATAAATTTCAATCAAATAAATGTGAGTTTTATTTAAAAGGTATATTATACAAAATATTAGTAAAAGATATTTTTACTCGCGTGACATGTCAAGCACTTGAACTTGTTGTACTTTAGAAAATTGAATACACGTCCCTTTTTATGGTGTTGAGTTCATAGTACTGTAGAGACTCGCTTTCACTCTTTCTCCAGATAATGGTTCGGTACCTTCGATCATCTTCATGCATAAGTATTTGCAGGTACATTTTTTGTATTTCAGTGCAAAAGACAAGACAAGCTCGAAAGCGAGGTAAGAGGGAAAATAATTCACTCTGTACTGTTGGACTTGTGAGATCAAGTCCTGATGTTGTCTTCGACGATGCATCAAACACGACTCGAAGCTTGGTAGTGTTGCTGTCGGCCTTAAAAATGCAATGGTGAATGATGTAATGTGGCGGTATAATGTCGCTGATATTGATATTGAGTCTTCAAATCCGGGTTTCGGGACCGTTAACCATTTGGTGTATATCGTTGTCGTTATAAATACAAATTCCACATGCTGCTGTCATGAGTTGTGTTTCGCCTACCCTTCCAGCCCCTTCCAGCCAATATCCAACCAAAGACGGTGTTTTGGAGAGTATGTAGGTCATGTTGTAGGCGTATCTGCCCAATGGAAAGCAATGGATGATAAAATTCGGCACCAAGTAGGATGTCAATTTTGTCTGGTCGATACAAATTTTTTAAAAAAATCAACCCGATTTTCTTCAAATTGTATACACTTGTGTATCTCCGATGGACAAAACTTTTTGCAAAAATTTTGGAGTGATCAGGTCCTGAGACCCGAGTGGTGCCCATGAAATTTTCTTAAAAATTAGCCCGATTTTCTTCAAATTTTAAACACATAATATGTATCTCCTATTAGAGAATTTACATGAAAAATTGTTATTTTTATGGGTTGTTTTTTTTTTTAAGTTTGAAGGCAGTTAAAAGAATTACCTGAATTACCTGAATTACAAAAATATCGTTTTCCGTGACCCCTTTCAAGTGTCTTTCGTAAATTGAGAAATGAGCTGACAAAAGAGCGGACTTGTGTTTTTAGCCGCCCATTGTCCAGTTTCTAATCAATCGGCTATAATAGTCAGTTTATTGAATTCATAATTGGAGTTTCCGATGTAAAACAAATGTCTCATATCACACCCGTATCAATGTGACTGACACATACTGACATAAGATATCTACTAGCGCCCTGGAAATAATGTAGCTGTGTGCAAATTAGTAAAAATTTCACTCCGCATAAATTTCATGATCTGCATTGCTAATTGCAAATGTGCTATAAGTAGATGCAATGTAATAAAACCGTTATTCCGATGTTTCATTCATTAATTCTCTGATTCTGTTTGTACGGACACACTAATAAAATTACGGGAAACGCAGTCGCCAACAAAAGGCAACAATTGAAAAAGTATGCCAATGTATTATTATGCAACGCACAATATTGTACATCGTCTAAGCTCTAAAGAAAGACATTCACCCACCTACCCACCCACATCGCAACAAGACAAGACAGAACAGACAGGGGACAGACTTACTGATGACGGAACTCTGTCGGGTGAATCATTTGTTTTTCTTATAGTAAAGTGACAGTTCGCTTGCGGATACAGTCTATTATAGGTTACTACATATTTACATTAACTACTTGTGCACTTCCACTCTAGAAAACGACGAAATGTATCACAACATCCGATGCGCTCCCAATTGAATTGCACAAATAACGTGGGTTTTCTAGATGCTTGCGAGTGAGCTGTAGGGCTCTTCGTTGTCGTACTATAAGTACCAATTGAGGATTGGCTTTAAATTGTCATGATTGTCTCCTTCTTGTAATGTATTAATAAAATTATTCACCCGGAAAGTTGTTGGTCAAAATAGTTTTTGGAAGACTAGAATATGCCGTGGGAGTGGTCTTATAATAAGCTTAATTTTGAGATCAGTTGTTTCAACTTACGTTGGACGTTAGAATTTTATAGCTATAGTACTTGCAATTACCTATTGTACAATTTTTTGTATAATTTTATGGCAATGTTACGCTTAAGGTAGCAGAAGACAAGAGCTCACCAACCGAGACACAGCGTCTGCAAAGGTACAAATAGTAGTGTCCCGTCGGACGAAAAATACATCCTGGCACGCTGAAAGGACTATTTTGATAACATTGAATTAAAATGCAGCAACCATAAAATGCGCTGCATACTAGAAAATATAGCACGTGGTGGTCGGTGGAGATTAGGGATTAAGCCCCGCGCTTGCCTAGCTTTCGCCATTAAGCACACTCCTTATTTCTTATCTCAACAGGAAACCATATTTTTACCTCCCGAGTTGATCCAAGTATCAGACTTATAATAACCAGACGATTAAGTAAGATACAGCGGACCCCTCGGGTCAGAAAATATAGCAGCATAGCAGACTAAAACATCTGCCTCGAGATGAAATAAACCGTCTTCACTAACTGTTCCTTAAACTATGGCGAAAAAAAAAGATGGCTGAATAGACCCAAACAGACTACTGTCTAAAAAGGCGATGAAGCATTTGATCAACAAAATGTTTGCTTAAATTATAGGTAACTATTGCGGCGAAAAGTCCTAAAGGTAAATACCAATGTTTTGTGTGAGTGTCTAAGTCCTTTGAGGTCCTTATAACCACCTTTCACACGACCTAGAAAGCTGAAATTTTGTGAGCATCCTCATGTCATGGACCAATTTTGACATCCCGCGTGTGACGCGTGTCATAAGTCGCTTGTGGCGCGTGTGATGCGTCAAAAAAAGTTGTTTTACATTCACTTGTTATTACCGGTATTCTGTCTGTATCTTCATATATTCCTTCGCTGACGACAGTACTCTTAGTTTCTCTTATATGTTCGCAGGTTTACATCCCTTCTCTTTGGATCTGGAATTAGAAAAACAGCGTATGTTAAGGTCTGAACTTGACAGCAGAGTTAATTGGGGAGAACACAATAGAGTCGAATTTAACATTTCCATAACCCAATGCTGTCTTTTGTCCTTGAAGCCATTATCTATGAATGGCAGTTACATCGATGAAACTGAAAAATTAGCAATTCTTCGTATGTGCGTCAACGACAAGCTTCATTGGAATGACCACATAATCAACGTCGCAAAAAATACCGCAAAGTGCCTTGGCTTACCAACACAGAGCATGAAATATTTTACTCCCCCTGATCTGGCTAGTATTTACAGGGCATTCATTCCCCACAAACTTTATTATAACTGTCATGTCTGGTCAGGTGCACCTGAAACCACCTTCTATCTGCTTGATAGAATACAAAACCGTGCAATAAAACTTATAGGTGACAAAAATATCGAAAGCACAATTGATTCGCTTGAACATTGCAGGAATATCTCCGGGTAATATAGCCAGTTGCATTGCGCCACTCCATGTATTACACCGCAATACTCGAGGCGCTTTAAATGTTCATCAGTTTACCCTTAAGCCCATCTTCGGACGTACTGTTAAGTTTATAGGCTCTTTCTTTAGTCGTACAACACGAATGTTTAATGCTTTACCAAGCTCTGTATTGCCGCATCACTAAGACCCACAGGCATTCAAAATGCATGCACATCGACATCTCCTTTTTCTTTCCTCGATACCTTAGTGCCCACGCTGTGCTTAACATCGTAAGAGTTTAAGCCCCTTAATCGTGTGCCAATGAAAATACTTCCTTCACACGAAAACCTGTTACATGCGATATTTCTGAGCCTAAATTGCATACAATTTTTTTCGAAGTGAAACTTTTTTACCAAGCCATTTCACAAGCGATTCGTATGCAAATCGGAATGTAGGACTAATATGCGACTATAAGATTTGTTCCTATGGAAATTCTGGGATCTGGCCAATAGGGTCTGGAGTTTTGGGAACCAAGCCATTTCTCAAGCGATTCGTATGAAGCTCGGAATGTAGGACTAATATGCGATTATAAGATTTGTTCCTATGGAAATTCTGGGATCTGGCCAATAGGTTCTGGAATTCTGGAAACCAAGCCATTACTCAAGTGATTCGTATGAAACTTTGAATGTAGAACTAATATGCGACTATAAGACTTGTTCCACATTGTCAAAAAGGTTTCACTTCAACCGCGCGTAGCCATTTTTCACGTCTTTTCAAAATTTATTGCAACAAAGATGAGAAAGGGATTGTGTGCCTAAAAGAATGAATATATGGGCAAATGAAAACATTTTTATCATCACCGCACATCTCTTAACATTTCCTTAATTTTCATTTATTTTGAAAAAGTGTTGCACGCACCCCAAATATTGGATATTGAGTAAAAAACCAGAACAAAAAACAACCCGAAACCAAAACCAATTCATTCGGTTGGAATAAACGGCATAGTAACACCTCCATTGTTTACAAACTGGAATTTAATATAAGACTTTAGGGTTAGTTGCCAGGTTGGAAATCCAACCGTTGTTATTTCCTTCTTTTTGTTTTTGTTTCTAACAATCACCCTTTGCACCTTTACCCTTGGCGACACACTCTGACAGCCATTATTACAGCTGGATTGGCCATTAACATAACCCCACTCTGAGCACGTCTGAGTTATTTATCATCTGGTTAATTGGATTAGTCTGCCGCGTCTGGTGGTATGTCGTCGTCCATAGACGTTCGTATACCACAGGGGGGTTTTTGGGTCACTAGAAACACTCTCTATTAACTTCTAACGTATATGACGATACGGGTGAATATATTGCACTCACCAGCAAAGCTTACTGATGAACTGGGAACTTCCGCTTACCGCTGTATGCAACTACATCGTCATCAACGAGTCAACAATAATTTACGACGACAGGTTGATGATGTTGGAAAAGTTGACTGAACCCGCGGTCGTGGTACCGGAAATAACCAATGCGACATCAGAGCTCATTCTGCAATGTTAATTAACTGCACAGACTTGTTGGCTAATTCGTTGGGAAATGATTTGAATTGGGAGAAGTTAGTTAGAAGTATATTTTTTTCAGATAAGATATTTTTTTTTAATTTTCTTTTTTCTTAGCGACAATATCAAGGTTGCTCGTCAACAGATCACTTGATTGTTTATATTTAGTACTTCTGATGAAGGTTAAAACTGTTTTAATGAAGAAATTTTCAATTATATTTCCAGACGATTGAGTCGTGCATACGATTTATTAATTTTAATTGATGACAGTTTGGTTTTTTATTCAATTAACCTCGGACGGAGGCAATCAATGATATCATTTGTCATTTGCGATGGAAAACAATGATGACACGAGATGCATGATTAACATTTTGAACTTGCGGCGGGTGCACTTTTATTTTTGATGTTGCGCTTCATTTATTTGTCATTTAATAAAATCAGTTTTTCAACGTCAATTTTAAAAACAATTCCCAAATCATGTTGTTAATTTTAAATTGGACAAAACAAGCATCAAGCGTCAGCCTCGGATACACTGATGAACGACGACGACAACGGCTAAACGATTTAAGAATTTTTTGATGGGACGTACTGTATAGAGCGAATTCGGCATCACAAATAAACTGACACGACTTTGTAAGTTGACCATGGCCAATGTTATAAGCCAAGTAAAAATATCGGGATCACTATCATGGGAGAAAAAGATTGGAGACTCTGATGTAACGGCGAGAGGAACATTTCTCTATAAGTCCATTCAGATACTGGCTTACGCAGACGGTATTGACATCTTTGGTAGAAACCGAAGAGCTGTACAGGACAAAGAACGTGGTGGCCACGTCTGCGAGTAGATGATCCAACATTGGTCCCTTAATTCAAATAGTGGAGTGCGAATTTGAAGTACTGCAATCCTTTAACTACCTCGGGTCAACTGTAGTAGCCGATAACGGCATGGAACCGCACGGTTGCTTAAAGCCAACAAAGCCTACTATAGTCTGTCAAGACTCTTCAAATCCAGGAATTTAACCATAACATCCAAGCTGCTGGTATATAAGACAATGGTCATACCAGTATTTACATATGGATCCGAGACTTCTGACCTCTTAGCCGCGTTCGAGAGAAAAGTCTTATGGAGAATTGTTGGCCCCGTATGTGAGGAAGGACGATTCCGGAGACGCTCTCAGTACTCTTGTAAGGCTGCGAAACGTGGAAAGTCACAGTCAATTGCGACGCGCCTCCAAGTTTTCGTCAACAAGTGCTTAAGGAGGATACTGAGAATAATATGGCCGGATATTATTACCAATCAAGACTTGTGGAGAGTAACACAGCAGGAAGCAATCGCGATCACCATCAGACGACGAAAATAGAGCTGGATTGGCCACACTTACGAAACTAGCGCTCGACTGGAATCCACAAGGAAGCCGTCGAGCAAGACATGGAAAAGGACAATAGAAGAGGAAGCAAGATCCCAGGGGACCGAGTGGCGTCTGTTGAAACCTCAGGCGTTAAATCGATGTCGTTGGCGGGCGTTTGTAGAAGCCCTATGCTCCCCCGCGAAGTAAAGGAAAGAAAGAAGAAGAAGATGTGAGGAAGGACGATTCCAGAGACTTTATAATGATGAGATCTACGAGCGTTACCGCGATTTCGACATCGTTAAGAAAATTAAGCTCAGTAGGCTCCGGTGGGCAGGACACCTAGCTCGCATGAGCGAAGAGGATCCTGCTCGGAAAGTCCTTTGCAGTAGGATTTATGGAACACGACAGCGAGGGCGGCCAAGCCTACGCTGGAAGGATGGCTTAGACCAGGACGCTCAAAGTTTAGGGATGCCAAATTGGTTGACATCGGCTCAAAATCGGGACCGGTTGAGAGATTTTTGCGGGATGCCAGGACCGGACACCGGTTGTTGAGCCAAATAGGATGATTATGAAATATATGCGCTAATTTTCCGGTCTTTACTTTACCTTTACCGTGCCTTTACCATATGTTAATTTGGGAGTCATAATTCCCTCATGATTTTATAAAGTTGTACCATAGATATCTGTGTCATGACTGGCAGTGGTCTAATATGTTTTGAGCACTAAACATTTTGGCAGCTTCTCCAGTCTGTGAGTAAAAAGTTTCTTTTTTGCCTGCCATAATAATAATAATAATATTCGGCGCGACAGACCATTGCGGTCCAAGGCGTAGCTTCTCGCGACCATTTGTGTTGCGCATGTATATTTTTGGACACAAATGGAAGGGACCTACAATTTAAGGCCGGATCCGAACGGCGAATTGAGAAGCCTTCTGTGACAAGTTATTACTCTCGGAACGTTTGTCACACATTGGCGAGAGGTGAGACACCGTTACTGGGATTCGAACCACGAACCTCCTGCTCAGTACCCATGTGCATTTTCACTGAGCCACGGCGCCCACTTGCCTGATATAAAGCCACTTTAAAATTTGGATTTCTTTTCCAATTTTTTTAGATTACGGATATTACTCCACAACGAATGACTTTTTGGCGTGTTTTTACCTTTTCCATGTAATCCCCAGTTTTTCTTGTGATCTATGAGTAAATTATGAACAAACTAACTAACAAGTCTGACAATAAAAATTCCGTTCAAATTACTCGAAACTCGATGATATTAGCACGTTCTTTAATAACAACCGTAAACTTTCGTACATCCCCACTGTACGATTCGGTGCCAGTTGAACTCAGTGAGAAAATAAAGGGTGGCATTCCATTCCATGAGGATTTTTCTACTTGGCGGGTCGTCATAAGTTGAAGTAAATCATTCGGAAGCGCTTTATTATAATTTGCATATTGCGATTAATAATTTCCCAAAGTAGAAGCACTGAACAAAGTACAGTACATGCCTCCATGCCATCAGTAACACCTCCGTCTATCTTCTAGTATTTCTACTCTTAAACCAACACAAGCAAACACAAACCTAACTTTATTGTAATTTTTTTTTGTTTTGCCATATTTTCAGGTCATAAATCGATCTCACAGTTGAATCGAATTCCGCAAATACATTGAGCTGACTTCAAGGTTTACCTACAGTAGAAGGAGCACTTGCTTTTCTATTCCATTATTATCTATATAACAAACAACTGAACACCACCAGAATTAAAAAAAGAAGAAGAAGCCACCACAATTGAAATGTCTTCGTTTTCGACAAACGGCATTACCATGCCTCCGCCACCTCCCCCAAAACCAAACAAATCACATGATGGAAATGGAGTCACCGAATATGAAAGCAGCAGCAACGACAGCGGCATCATGTCGCATTCGCATTCACATTCGGAATATCAGAACGGCAATGGTCGTAGTCCTTGTCACACGCCACCACATCTACATCGGGAGCAAGTTGTAATGACGCCAAAGGGGAAAACAGCCAACAGCACAGTTATCCTAATCGAAAGGAAACTTGTCGACGCAATTAACGATCGTGTACATGTTGCCGGTGGTGATCACACCGGGATCATCATCAATAAGGACACACTCAATGGTCAGAAGAGTGCTAATGTTCCGGCGCAATTATCCCTTGAATTTCGGGTGTTCCTTGTGAGCGCGAACAGTGGCAAACATTCACAGGAAGCACGCACGTTAAGATTTTGGTTTCGCGATTGGTTGAAAGATGACGAAAAGCAGGCACATGTGGCACAGGATTTCTTTCGAGAACTTGTCAGTCCAAAGGAGTTTCCAAGGGGTGAGTAATACTCGTAGCTGTAATTATATATATTAAAATGTATCTATCCTCTCTCTCGTTTTTTGAACAGATTATGTTGGTTTCATAAAGAAAATCATGAAGCTGCTTCAGCGCGGTTACGACGAAATCCAATCGCTTGAAATCGAATTGAAAATTCTCGAAGAGACATCAGCTCCACCATCGAGACCACGTAAGTGCACAGTAACTGTTAGTGTGAACAATATATCATTTATTGAACACAGTCTAGTTGATCTTAAATTACCATCTATATATTATCTATCTTTCTCTCTCTGTTTACTCTGCCCTACACTTCACTTCAATTCAACTTTCACTTCTGCATCTTCTATAGCCAGAGATGGTTACATTATCTATTGCTACGGCGATTGCAATCGCAAATACGAGGAAGCACTCTTAGCACAGAAACAAACAGGTGATGGTGATGAATTAATGAAGGCCATTTGGCTGGATATTTATAATGGGAGTCGTAGTGGTAGTGGCACTAAACTAACACACAAAAGAGCAGCAAGGAATAATTAATTAATTCAAGCCAACACGCCCTGCCTAGCCCTGCCTCGCCCTTATTTATTTTGCATTGAAAAATTTAATCTTTCATTTGTTTCGTTGTGTGACAAATTGTTGGTGATTTTCTTCAATTTTTAGTGCGTTTTTTTGTTCTTTTCTTTTGGATTTTAACAGAAAAAACTTTTAACTTTTTCGCTCCACTTAATAATCATTAATAATACTTAACAACGAATGTACCTAGTAACGCATTAAAACCTTTATCTACTAAAATAAATAAAAATTGAATACCTAACAATTTTCTATTCATTCACTCTTCTTTGTTTTCATATAGTTACTTAAAATTTTATTAAAAATTCTCATATAAAGAGAACCAAAGGAACTTACGCTGTCATGAAAAGGAAGGCAAAAGGAAAAATTAATAACGAGCCACCCTGTCGTGGAAATGCAGGCAAAAGATAAACAAAGTTTCTGCCTACTTAGGGGACCTACTCATACTGATCCATTTTAATTTATAATGAGGACAACATTGAGTTCTAATATAATTGAGTCCTTAAATAATAATAATAACATTCGGCGCGACAGGCCGTTGCGGTCCAACGCCTAGCTTCTCGCGACCATTTGTGTTGTGCATGTATATTTTTGCAATGGAATAGAAGAAGGATCTACAATTTAATGCTTGAGAAGCTTTCCGTGACAAGTTATTATTCTAGGACGTTTGTCAGACATTCGCGTGAGGTGGGACAGCGTGAAAAATACTTTTGTTGTTACTAGGATTCGAACCACGAACCGCCTGCTCAGAATCCATGCACTTATCCACTGAGCCACGGCGCCCACATATGATTCCTTTAACCTTCCGAAATGAATCAAAACCATTCTTCTTCGTAGAGAAACTTTAGAGCCAATGTGGAAGAAATAAAAAACAAAGCGCACACAAATTTGAAATCTCTAAATCTAAAGTCTTAGCTCTCCCCGGTTTATTGTGACCCATATTACCTACCGCAAGGGATTCCAAAGTAAGTTGATAGGTGTCCTACCAATCAGAACATGTTAGAACTGCATTAAAGAGAGCGCGGAAACGTTCTTTCTCACATTCGGGCTTAAAATAGTTTGTTTTGCCTTCTTAGACTTAGCTAAGAATTCTTATTTCTTTTTGTTTCACTTTAATACGTGATTGCTGGTAAAATGATTGTCCTATATACAACATACAACTGAACATTGTATTGTATGATTAAGTTTTTTAGTGCCGTGATAATAAACATTGATCGAAGCGAGATCTCCCACTATTTAAGTCACGGTATGCATCAACAACAGCCCCTATAAAACAGAGAAAGCATCTTCATTCGAAAGCTACCTCGCTACCTATTCAGAAGTTCAATATTTGTTTCTTCTGACATCCTAAAACATTTCCAAAAAGCATCTAATTTGCTTCTTAACTAAAACAGTGATAAGAAAATTTAACACGGTATCAAAAATAATTTTGTGTTGCGATTTTGTGTTACATTATTGAATTCTTGTAACTAAGTCCTTTTTCAAGCGATTTCTATGAAACTCGGTATGTGGAACTAAGATGCGACTATAACCCTTAGGTTAGGTTGGGATAGGTTGAAGTGGCCGTCAGTCAAGACCGACGCACTTAGACCATGAAGGTCCGTTGTGATACCACAAGGATCTAGACAATCCAACGCTTACTCGTTGAACCAATTGGAGCTTCGTATGAAGCGCAATAGGTCATTAATGTCAATTTGGTTTAGATCGTTGAGATCATTGAAAAAAAACGCTCCCAGGTGAAGCTTCCGCTTATTCAAGAGGGCTGGGCACGTACAAAGTAGATGGAGAGTGATTTCCTCATCAATGCAGCTTCTGCAGACATCGTTGGAAAGACTATAACCCTTGTTCCTATGGAAATGCTGAGATCTGGCCAATAGGGAATGGAATTTTGTGGACCAAGCAATTTCTCAAGCTAAATAAAAGCTTAATAAAATTAAATAAAAGTTTTTAATAATTCTCCTGTAATAAACGAAGTTGAATAATATATTCCTATATAATAAAACAGATTTATTATTAAAACAAAACAAATCTCTTTTGCTCGCACCTCATCTGTACCTCATTTGGAGGTATTTTGGGGGTTTTTATGATTCTTTTTGGGCTTTTGGGGTATTTTATCGGTTTTTTGCCTAACAAAATCAAAGAAGTTTCATTTACACCGCGCGTAAAGGTTACACGCACTGATTTTTTTTGGCCAATATGCTCTTTTTTAAATTCTCTATATCTACTTCACTTGCCCGTGGCACGGATGTCGGACGTCTTTCAGTCGTCGTCTATCGTGGAATCTTGCGATCAATTTTTAACCCACTTCCCAAGGCACAATTTTGCACACTTATTTATTTCCGGAGACAACACTTTCTATTCAAATTTGTGGCCCCTCGGGGTCGGGGGGCTCCCATACAAATATTTTACAAAATTTACTCGATTTTCTTCAAATTTTATACGCATGTGTATCTCCGATTAACAACACTTTTTGTAAAAATTTTGGAGACCCCGCGCCCCGGGGTCGTGGGGCCCTAACATTTTAAAAAAAAATTTAACCCGATTTTCTTTAAATATTAAATACGTATGTATATCTGATTAAAAACACTTTTTGTAAAAATGTTGGAGACCCCGAGCCCCAGGGTCATTGGGCCCCAACAATTTTTTTAAAAAATTAACCCGATTTTTTTTAAATTTTATACACATGTGTATCTCCGATGGACAAAATTTTTTGTTAAGTTTTTGGAGTGATCGGGCCTTGAGGCCCGAGGGGTGCCCATATAATTTTTTTTTAAATTAGCTCGATTTTCTTCAAATTTTAAACACATGTGTATCACTGACGAACAAAACTTTTTGTAAATTTGTTGGAGTGATCGGGCCCCGAGACCCGTGTGGTGTCCATGTAAATTTTATAAGAATTAGCCCGATTTTCTTCAAATGTTGACACATATTTATTTATTCCTATAGGAGAATTTACATAAAAAAATTAATTTTTGTGGGTTGTTTTTTCTTCTAAAATCGCCGTGCGACAGCGCTACCAAATAATATAAAATCATCACAATGTGTATCACTGACGAACAAAACTTTTTGTAAATTTGTTGGAGTGATCGGGCCCCGAGACCCGTGTGGTGTCCATGTAAATTTTATAAGAATTAGCCCGATTTTCTTCAAATGTTGACACATATTTATTTATTCCTATAGGAGAATTTACATAAAAAAATTAATTTTTGTGGGTTGTTTTTTTCTTCTAAAATCGCCGTGCGACAGCGCTACCAAATAATATAAAAGCGTTTCCGGCGTACAGTGTTCCGTGTAGAGAAAAAAACACTCAACACCTAACACCGAAGGTGTAAAGACAGCATAACGCTTGATTTACATTTGTGGCGTACGAAAAAAAAATTAGCAGGACTGCTGGTTAATTGATATTGTAGCTAGCCAGACGAGAGATGTAGTATATTTTTCAATGTTACCATAATGCTATAGATAACATTCCCCATGTTACTATAAATTAACTATAACATTCGTGTAGTGTCAATCACTTCTGGCTAACCACAACTTCAATTTAACTATAGTCGGCCCGCTTATTTTTCCTCGCACTGCTATAGTCTAAATTATTTGTTATGCTCACTTCAATTTGCGCCTTGCCCTACGTACTACGCTACGTCGATTTGCTAGGGTGGCCATCTCTTCTGCTAGCTTGGGCATTGCGTGCTTAGCAAGGGAATTTTTTTCTTTAAGAATCGGGACACATTTTTGTTATTACCAGCACATTTCATGATAAATATTAATTTATTTTGTGAGTACTGACCTGTTATGCCTTGTTCACCTAAACCTCTTTTAGCACGAAGGATTCGTTCATATGCATAGAAACGTTAAAAAAATGATATTACTATGTAGACATAAAAAAATACAATCCTGATTAATACAATGCATAGTTGAAAATGTTTTTCAAAAACGCATTATAACTAAACGCGTAATAGTAATGCGAGTAAAAAAAAACAACCCATAAAAATTAAAATTTTTCATCTAAATTCTCTAATCGCAGAAATTGATATGGGAGCCCCTCGATCCTGGGCCATTTTTTTTTATTGTAGAAGAATATCATCGAAACAGACATTTGACATCAGATGTTAAAATTGAAAAAGCTCAGATCATTTTATTCTGAACACTTAGAGCACGCTCATACTCTGAGCAAATAAGAAACACGAACATTTATCTTGAGAACTCTTTGACTGCTCTGAACTAATTTATGAAAACGCCAAATGACAGAATATTGTGAAAACTTGTTGTTTTATCTGTAAGTTGATATCGACAACAAAAAACCACATCAATAAAAATACAATTCAGTAAATAAGTAAGTAAGTTGAATTAAGCATAAAACATGTATGTCTCGTTTCATTTGCTGGGTTCATTTGTGCGTGCGCTAAGATTTCTCTCTTTCTCTCCACCACCAACAAAACCATGCAGCGCAGCCGACTGCGCAGCACACACCGCACAAAGTCCATAAAGGGCGACGAATATCTGATGCCAATACAGATATTTAAAAAATGTATAAGGGCCTTGCGGCCGAACCCGGGACCCGATCACTACCAAATTTTCGAAAAAGTATTGTTTATTGGGTATACACATGTGTGTAAAATTTGAAGAAAATCGGGTAAATTTTTTAAAATTTTTGTTTGGGAGCCCCACGACCCCGCAGCCCGAGGGGCCTCAAAATTTAATAGAAAGTGTTGTCTCCGGAAATACGCATGTGTGCAAAATTTCAATAAAATCGGGCCATGGGAAGTGGGTTAAAAATTGATCGCAAGAATCCACGACAGACGACCGACCGACGACCGACCGACGACCGACCGACGACCGACCGACGACCGACCGACGACCCACGGGCAAGTGAAGTTAATATAGAGAATTTAAAAAATACATTTGATATCTATTATTCGCGTTACTCCTAATTCGCATAAAAGGTTTTCTGGTATGCAATTGGAAAGTTTATTATTTAAACCTAACTTGAACTAACACCACATTTTTCAATTGCAAACCATTTATAGTTGTCATAAATATACCGCTTTGAAAACATTGAACTCTATACAAAGCACACATGATGTCAAAGTATGAGTAAATTGTCATTCGAGAAAGGCAAGGTTGTCTCCCATGTTGCCGTTTCTTAAATTACATATCATGTTGAATAAGGGATCACTGCATATTTTCATTTCACCCGTTAGTATTAAGTCTGACATTCAGAGTTATATGCAATTTACACTCTCAATCACTAGATTGAGGTCACTTTTTTTTTGCAATAGTTTTTCGCGATTTATATTTCTAAGAAATTTGTTGCCCGGAAATATTTGCTACATGTAAGTAAATACATATCTTCCAAAAACAAAACCATAAAAATAAAGAGGAAATTAAGAAAAGGCATGGGAATTTCTCAAATTCTCTTAATGAACTACTAAAAAAGGGTAAAATAGTTTTTTTTTTTTATAATTCGTGAATGCTTAATTGGGTTCGCACCCTTATAATTCTCTGCTATTTACTTGGCACTGTATCTGATCATTCCAACGAAGCTTGTCGTTAACGAGAATTGCGAAATTTTCAGTTTCCTAGATAATAGCATGGAATTTAGGATTCGCTTATACGACAGGAGATAGCATTGGGTTTTGCAAGCGTTAAATTCTACTCGATTGTTTTCTCCCCGTTTTATTATGCTGTTTAGATCAGCATTCATTTTCGTCAAAAGAGCTTGATGCCAGAAACAGGATGGAAAAAGGCTGTTTCCCAATTCCTTGGGATGACTCCAGAAGAATAAGAGAAATAGAAAAGTCTACGCAGTGGCAATGCCAACGTTGAAGAACACCTCTTCAAAACTATGGCAGGAATACCATCAGGCAGATTTATGTTGAGATCATTTAATACTTTAGCCAATTGACGAGTACGAAAGTAAATCTGTCCCATAGGGGATTTAAACTCTTGCAAGTACTGGCGGTTTCAGTAGCGGGGATTTTTCGGTACCTCAGGGTGCTAACTCTCGTTACCTAGACTAAAAACTTTAGACCGTTCGCACTTGCAATTTTAGTCTACATATATAAGGATTTATAGACATAGTTGCCCGGGTACCACCACTGGGAGGTAGAGCAAGCACTACATCACGAAGTTTATTGTTGCGCTACTGGCTCAAACTAAGTTTTGAGCAGTCAGTAGTTTCCCGATCAATCGCAATGCAGATCCCCAGAGTCACGGCAATTGGGGAAGAGTTGGAGAGAGGTGAAGCTCATTGCCAGGAACCGCACGCGAAGGCGCGTAGGCATAGTATGACATAACAAGGGGATATATGACATAAGTGTAAGTACAGGCGGCGACAGCGCGCTATCTGGTAGCGTAAAGCTAGCTGCGAAATGTGAAGCAAGCATATTGGCCTTGTCTATAGAGCTGACAGTTGGAATGTCAGTGGAATGTGAATGAGCGTTGGAATTGAAGACGAGGCCGTATTTTTAATTCGTTTCACGAATGTCCAAAAATGTTTACTCGTCTTGGGACATTGAAGTATTTTTGTCTCAGTTTTTGGTCATAGTCGAATTTGGCTCGGTTTTCCACAGTGTTGTTTTTTTTATATAACCAAAGGCATACCTCACGGTTCCTAGTAGCCTCTTTGCGTTTGGATGGAAGGGATAAACTGTCCCATACCCTCGAGGATTATGTAAGTGATCGTATCAAAAGTGGAATTGACACCACTAAGTAGCTAGTGAATGCTTCTTAAGAAATAATTGAGGCCATCCCAGTCGGCTTTCTCGTGTAGCCATACTTTTCTTTTAGGAGTTTTCTCTTTAACTGTGTGGTTTGGCAACGAGAAAATAGCTGAAACTATACAATGGTCCGAAGAGCCTAGAGGTGAAAATACACTGACGGTGTAATTGTTAGGAAGAGATGTATGAAACAAGACAAGGGTATTAGCGTTTTGACTTAGTCTGGAATTCGAGTGGGCTCCTTCACAAGCTTAGGCCCAACTGATAATGCCTAAACGAGTACCTACATTGGGCACCTGCTCTCACAGTGTTGGATAGCAAAACACATCCGTCCTGCCGTCTTGTGTTTTATAGCTACATACTTATAGAAAGGACACATCCTTGTGAACAGCTCTTAGCTGCCGTCGCGGACACAAACACTACCCCTGCGGAGGAAGTGATAACTCGACTTTCAAGCATGGCCCTATAAAAAATTAATTTTGCCCTAACATAAAAAGTCATTTTTCTCTAATTTCTCTAATCTTCTGTAATTTGCAATTCTTCTTCTTGGTGTGCATGCCTCCTTGACTTCTGACTCTCTGCCTGAATATTGTACGTTTATTTTTGTTTTTGCTATCTTACTAATTTTCCTGTTCTGTTTTGATTAAAATTTATTTCCAAATTGCCAGTCGCACAAACAAAAATGCAAAAAACCACTTCTTATCGTTTAGCTTTAATCAAAGACATTGCGAGTCTCGATCGTAATTTCTCCCCATCACATTTTTGCTGTTTGTTGTTGCCACCGCAAGCCAATTACTTTGATTTGCCCTTTGTTTAACAATTGTTTTTACAATTTTGTTGTTGTTCTTGTTGTTTGTTAATTCCTTTAAATGATTTATGTGAGTCCAGAACTAACGAACCGCAGCAACATTCTACACATTAACTCTTTGTTTACAATATGCAACCGCCCCGACAGACAAAACAGACAGACAGACTCATCATAAACTCAATTTACTCTTTTTGATGCTTCATTTGGACGAAGCTATTCTTAGTTTTGCAAGAACCCTTCATTGAGGCTTATAAATTGCAAATTGAATTAAATTTCTCTGTTTTGTTTTTTTTTCTTCTTTTCTACTCGCCGCATATGTTAAACAGTTTCCATGGAGGAGTCACAATTCGAATCTCCGCCACTGACACCGGAAAAAGTTCTCGAGCTGATTGAACAGGCATATCCGAATCCCATTACACCAGAGGACTTGGCCAAGTATGTGAACAGTTTATGCCAGCTATGGATGAGATAGATGATGATGAAGCTTTTGACTTATATGACTTCTTTCTTTTGTATTTTGTTGTTCTTTTCTTCATTTGTTTTTGTGCTATATCTTTGTTTGCTTCTTTTTTGTTTAAGGGATTATGGATGGGATGAGAAGGATGTCATACAAGTGTTTATATCACTAAAGAGCCGCGGACTCATCAAGTCAATGGAATTCAATTCCTATACGAGAATTCATCATGAGGACAAGGAAATCAAGGTATGTGTCGGGTTTAAGATGTTTGTCATGAGGGGTGGGGAGGCATTAATACTTCAAAATGTTGGGAACTACTTGCATAACTACTTATATTCTTATCTGATGGGTTTGTTATGCTTTATACTCACAAGGGTATTCAATTCTGTTCCAAACACCTACATAAGTATGTAATGTCTTTCGCTTGGTAAAAAGAATTATTTTTTCTCTAAGTTCATTTGTCAAATGATAGCAAATGCAGTTTGATAGAAACATCTAGAGATGGAGATAGAAAGATTTTGTTAACATATAATTACTTTTGAAAGTATCTATTAAACCCATACCCATAAAAATTAAAAATTTTTACGTAAATTCTCTAAAAGGAGATACATATATCTGCAAAGTTTAAACCGGGTTATTTTGAAAAAAATTAATATTAGAGCCCCTTTACTTTAAAATTTTTACAAAAACTGTTGTCACCGGAGATACACATGTGTAAAAAAAATTTATGGGAGCGCCCGACCTTAGGGCCCGATCACTTCCAAATTTAAATAGGAAGTGTAGTCATCGGAGAAGAAAATCGGGCTAATTTTTAAAAAATATATATGGGCATCAGGGCCCTGAAATTTCAATTTCAAAATTTAATCAAAAAATTTAAAAAAAATAGTTTTGTACATTGGAGATAGACATTTGTTAACATTTGAAGAAATCAGGCTAAGTTTTAAAAAAATGTCTATGGGCCCACTTCATCGGAGATACACATGTGTTTATAATGTGATGAAAATTGGGCTAATTTTTAAAAAAATTATATGGGCACCCCTCGGTCCTCAGGGCACATTCACTCCAAAAATTTTACAAAAAGTTTTGTCCATCGGAGATGCACATGTGTATAAAATTTGAAGAAAATCGGGTTAATTTTTCTTAAAAAATTTGTATGGGACCTCACAACCCTGGGCTCCGGGGTCTCCAAAACATTTTTTGGTTCGCGGTTCGAATCTCAGAAAACACCAAAAGTATTTTTCATAGTCCCACTCTAGCGAATGTCTGTCAAACGAGAGTCATTACTTGTCACGGATTAAGATGCGGCATTAAATTATAGGACCCCTTCATTTGTGTGCAACGGTTCTTGTGATGTAGAAACACCGAATCATACAGTGTTGTTATTTGAAACTGAAGGAAGGCCAGTCGCAATAGATCGGGCAACTGACTATTTTTCTATCGTTTGAAATTAAAGAAGGCTTCTCTGAAAGCTTCTCAATTAGCATAAATAGACATGCACAACACAAATTTTCGCAAGAAGTTAAGCCTTGGGTCACAACGGTGTATTTAGTACTTTTTTAGTACTTTTTTGCTGCTAAAACGAATAAACATAATGAGATCGGGAATCGCAATTGATGAGTTCGTGAAGTGATAAAATTACTGCGAAAACTGAAATGGTATTTTATTTATCACTTCACAGGTTAAAATTCTCTAAGAGCAATGAACAGTGTTGTTCTAAGCACAAGCTTTGAGACATACTCTTCTCAATTACGGTTTAAAGAAGTGGTAAGTTGTGTTTTGTGTGTTTGTTTTTTTTTGTAGTATGTGTGTTTTCAGAGTGGATCTCAGCAACATACGTGGGCTGAGAACGAATTCGTTTTCTGTGTTTAACCATGTTCATGTCCACAGGCCAGCAATTTTGGCATTGAGTGAAACTCAGCTGTTTGATAATTCTGATGTATCGGAATTTAATCTGCCTGGTTATAGCTTGGTGCCATTATTTTTCTCTCGACGCGGACTCGCAATCTATGTACGGAGAGATGTTGCGTTTCTGCTTTTGCCTCAATTTAGCCAAAGTTCCAAACCGGAATTCAATTTCATTTGGCTAAAAGTTAAGGTACAAGAGCGCAACATCTACTACTGTTTCCTTTACAGAAGCCCCAACTAGACAGTGTTTCAACTCAGAGTGAGTTTGATGCACTGTCTGATTCAATCTTAAGAATTGATAAAAAACATGAAATCGTTATTGCGGGCGATTTCAATGTACACAATTCTGGGTGGCTTCGCCATTCTGGCGTGATAGCAACGTGGATGCCGCCGTTGAATTCTTATTGGTATGAGAAAGTTTATTCCTTTCAGGAATAAATCTATCAAGTCAAAGGAAGATGGATGGTATGACTTGAGCTGTAAAGAGGCTTCTAGGATTAGAGAGGTGTGCTTTCGGTTTTACAAAGCAAACCCTACCGAGGAAAACCGAAAAAAATTTAAACGAGCAAGAAATGATTGCAATGCCGCTTCGGCGAGTCAAATTCGCCTACGACCGAAAATTAAGGCAAAAAATACTACAATGTCCCAAAGGTAGTAAAAATTTTTGGTCCTTCGGGAAAAGAATCAAAAATACAGCCTCGTCGTCAATCCCAACGCTAATTTATAATGACATTCCAGTTGTCAGCTCTATAGACAAAGCCAATCTGTTTGCTGCGCATTTCGCAGCTAGCTCTACGCTTCCAGATTGTGCATTGTCGCCTCCTGCACCTCAGAGTATTGAACACTCTATGGGACAGATATTTATTCGTACTCGTGCAGTTGCTAGGGTTTTAAATGATCTCAACACACACAAATCCGCTGGGCCAGATGGTATTTCTCCATTAGTTCTGAAGAGGTGTTCTTCCAAGCTGTCATTACCATTGCGTAAGCTTTTCCATCTATCCTATTCTTCTGGACTATTCCCGAGAAGATGGAAAACAGCCTTTGTCCAGCCCATACCCAAAAAAGGTGAGCCGTCGTCTTCTTCTTCGTACCAACCCATAGCACTTACATCCATTCTTTCCAAGGTCATGGAAACGCTGATCAATTTACTGCTTAACAAATATCTTGAAATCAACGAAATCCTTAGTGACCGGCAGTATGGATTTCGTGGGCAACGTTATTTGATGGTATATCTCACCGAACAGTGGAACCGATCTTTGCATCATTTTGGAGAAAGCAAAGCTTTTGCACTCGATATTTCAAAGGCATTTGACAGAGTTTGGCATCAAGCTCTTTTGTCTAAAATGCGTGCTTATGGTGTTGATGATAAACTGCTTCATTGGATTAGAAGCTATCTTTTGGACCGCTCAATTCAAGTTGTTTTGGACGGTTTCAAGTCTGAAATACACCACACAAATGCTGGCGTTCCCCAGGGCTCTGTTCTGTCCCCGACACTCTTTCTCATTTTTATTAATGATCTCTTATCTGTGACTTCTAATCCAATTCACTCTTTCGCTGACGACAGCACTATCAGCTTCTCATATAAGTTTGTGGAACGTCCCTCCACTTTGTATGTTAAGCTCGTTGAATTCTGACCTTGACAGCATAATACAATGGGGAGAAATCAATCGAGTACAATTTAACGCTTCCAAAACCCAATGTTGTCTCCTGTCGTCAAAGCGAATCCTTAACCCCATGCAAAATTATCCATGAATGGCACTTGCATCGAGGAAACTGAAAATCTCGCAATTCTCGGTATGTGCGTTAACGACAAGCTTCGTTGGAATGACCACATATTAACCTTCGCCAAAAATGCTATGAAAGGTCTTGATTTTGTAACCCGATGCCAAGAAATATTTCACTCCCTCTGATCTGGCTACTATCTACAAGGCTTTTATTCACCCTAAACTTTAGTACAATTGTCATATCTAGTCTGGTGCGCCTAAAACTACTTTGCATCAGCTAGATAGAATACAAAACCGCATGATAAAACTTATCGGTGACGCAGATATAGCGGGATCAATAGATTTGCTTGAACGCCGCAGGAACGTTTCTAGCTTGGCACTGTTTTATCGCTTCCTCAAGAGAAATAGCCAGTTGCATGCCACCTCTCCTTGAATTGAACCGCAATACTCGTGGCGCTCTAAATGCTCATCAGTTTATCATCCTATCTTCGAATGTTCAGTTAAGTTCAGGGATTCGTTCTTCAGCAGTACAATACGTAAGTGGAATGCTCTGCCAAGCTCTGTCTTTCCACATCACTATGATCCACAGGCATTCAAAACACAATCTCATAGACATCTCCTCTTTTCTCCTCCTCTTCCTTAACGCCCACGCTGTGCCAAGCATATAGCCGAGCATTATAAGGGTGCGAACCCCTTGAAGCGTGCGCGAATTATAAAAAATAAAAATAAAAAAAAAGCTAAAAGGTAACGAAGTGTTGCTATAGACGACATACTACCTATGTTTGTTTGTCGCCTTATAATAAGTTTTGAGCCCGCTTTCACCATTAAATCTATTATACTGCTACGAAAAGTAGTTAGTAGCGCAGGTTCAAATCCTTGATAAATCGCAATGTACAAAAAATAAGTACATATTAAAATTAGAACTAAAAAATAGCATACGACTTATTACATTATTTGAAATTTGAAATGTAACCGCCTGTCAGTTTGAATCATTATGTACTGGTGAAAAATGTAGTAAAACCGGTTTGTGTGGTTTGCCCAGTTTTTGTAAAAGAACATCTAGTCTCTTTTTAGAAGATGACTCATTACATATAAGTATCGTTAGTTGTAAATAAGGGAATAAGGCTACAAATTTCTGGATTTTTCTCTATAAGATTGGAAGTTTCTGGAAGCTTTTCAATGAGTGTAGAAGGTGGCGTTCGCTGCAGAGAAATTATTAGTTAATTGGAATTTAACCAGTGCAGTTGAAAGCTCTTGCTTGCAGAAATATTGTAAAGCACAAGTAATAAGTGATTTTGGGTACATTTAAAGTTATCACCAGTATAAATTGTGAACTTGTCTTATTTTTACTGTTTGATTATTAAAGTTGTTATTTGTAAATTAATGAACTTGTGTTGTGTTTTATTTGCAAAATCCTTTACGAACTCGAAAGCATGAATTTCATAACAATACATTTCAGCCAAAAAATTGTTGTTCAGCTAACTTTCCAGCTTAATGACCGTCCTCTATTCCTTATCTTTTAGGTCGTGAAACAGATGCCTACTATCGCTTCAAATAAGCAACCAACAATTGCTATAATCACCGCTCAATATTGCGAAAAGTTAGCAGTGGACGCCATGTTGGAGAACAAGGAGACATTCGTTCGATACACAACAGTGGGTGAGTTGGCACGTTTCTGCAATCGATGTTTTCTGGTTAATGTTTTAATTTTTTAATAAAACATACGAGTAATGTTTCGAAGATTTGCATGAAAATCCAAATAACATACAACTGGAGAACGATTTTGGTCAAACGGGAATTTTGCAAAATTATAATAATCCTGCAACAATCTTTTTATAATTTCTCATTACCTATACACACTTTCCATAGGAAATGCATTAACACACTACATAAAAAACGTATAACACTTTTTCTCTCAATTGAAAAATTCTAATAACAATTTTCTCCGTTTTCTCTTTTTCCCACCGCCCTTCACTCACACTTTTGCGACCCTTTTGTGTCTTGGATAAATGCCCCCTCATCATTCCATTTTGTCTTTTTCTTTTTCAATTCGCAAATGGCAACAATGTTTGTATTTGCATTGAAATAGATTCAGATCCCAATAGTACGAATTCGCTTAAGAAAACGAAAAAGAAAAGACAAAGATTTGGTAAGAATTAAAAAAAAGAAAAGAAAACAGCAATGCAATTGTATTATGTGTTGGTTTAGGTGTAATTGTATGTTTTTCTGTACTTTTTTGTGTATTTATGTACTCCGGTGTTTAGTATCACAATTTATTATTATTTGTTCTGTGTTTAATGTTTTCTTCTTTTCGCCCTCGAAATGTTTTTCTACCATGGATTTTTAACGCACAACCCACAGTCCACATTATATATATCATTGTATATGTTATTCTTTTTTGTTATATTATATTTCTTTTTCTTATCCCAAGTAGCAAATTGTAAAATTTTTTTTCTTACTTGAGGGCGTGAAAGAAAATCACCCAGGCCACTAAGTAATGTATGTTTTATTAAGCCCGATAGAACTAGAAATTGTAAAAAATAACACAAACAAGACAAGTTGTCTATTCATTTGAAAGATCAATACAAGGCATTAACATATCGGACATTTTGCCACCGCGGCTGTTCTTAACGAAGCGCCTTTTGGACGTCTAATTTTGGCCCACTTTTTCGGGCAATGTGAACTAGGTGTCCTGCCCACCGGAGCCTACCGAGCTTAATTTTCTTCATGATGTCGACATCGCGGTAACGCTCGTAGATATCATCATTATGAAGTCTCCGGAATCATCCTTCCTCACATACGGGGCCAACAATTCTCCGGAAGACTTTTCTCTCGAACGCGGTTCAGAGGTCAGAATTCTTTTTGTTAAGCACCCAACTCTCTGATTCATATGTAAGTACTGGTATGACCATTGTCTTATATACCAGCAGCTTGGATGTTATGGTTAAGTTCCTGGATTTAATGAATCTTGACAGACTATAGTAGGCTTTGTTAGCTTTAAACAACCGTGCGCGTATTTCTGGTGGTTAAAGGATTGCATTACTTCAAATTTGCGCTCCACTATTTGAATTGAGGGAGACGTGGCCACCATGTACTTTGTTTTGCTCTCATTTATGTACAGCCCAAGATTTCGTGCCGCCTGCTCGATCTGAATGAAAGTTTCCTGTACAGCTCTTCGGTTTCTACCAACGATGTCAATATCGTCTGCGTAAGCCAGTATCTCAATGGACTTATAGAGGATTGTTCCCCTCGCCGTTACGTCAGAGTCTCGGATCACTTTCTCCAACGCCAGTTTGAAGAGGACGCAGGCCAGTCCATCCCCTTGTCGGAGCCCGTTAAAGATGTTGAATGGGCTCGATAGTGATCCGGATATTTTTACTTGGCTTATAACATTGGTCATGGTCAACCTACATAGTCGTGTCATTTTATTTGGGATGCCGAATTCTTTCATGGCTTTATAAACGTCTACTCTGGCTATGCTATCATAGGCGGCTTTAAAGTCTGTAAAAAGATGGTGTAGTGAGTTTTGAAACTCTAGGCATTTTTCCATCACCTGCCTAAGGGTGTAAATCTGATCAGTTGTTGATTTGCCTGGGATGAAGCCGCACTGGTATGGACCAATGATGACTTTAGCGTATTGGGCTATCCTATCTTGAAGGATAGAGGAGAAAATCTTATACGCGGTACTCAACAATGTTATACCACGATAATTGCTGCATTTTGTGATATCTCCCTTCTTATGTATTGGGCACAGGATGCCTCTTCGCCAGTCTTCTGACATAGCTTCTTCTTCCCATACTTGCACTATTATTTCATGAACTGCTTGATTTAATGTGGGGCCTCATATTTTTATCAGTTCCGCTGGGATACCATCAGATCCCGGGGCCTTATTATTTTTGAGCCGATTTATCCCTCTGCTAACTTCGTCTATGCTTGGTGGCGGCAGTATAGTACGATCTTCGTTCATTGGTGGAGCCTCCAATTCCTCAGTTAACTGGCCATTTAGCAACTCATGAAAGTGCTCTTCCCATCGCTCTAAGATGCCTTTGAGATCGGCGATCAGATTACCCTCTTTGTCCTTGCAGTATGTGCAACGCGGTGTATATTGTGTCATACCGCGGACTCTTCGGTAGAACTTCCGCGCCTGGTGCGGTCCTCGCTCTCTGTACTGTACTGTACGACCAAATTATTGCTTAATGCCATCTCTATGACTCGTTGTCCATTGTCATTAGTGTTCTCATTTAAGCATGGGTGCTAATGTACTGCCCGAATACTGGCTCCCTACCAGCATTTAAGCATTCATAGCCCCCAGAATGATTTTTACATCATACTGAGGGCAGGCATGGAGTTCCCGTTCGACTGATTCAAAGAATTCTTCTTTTTTATTATCTGGGGAATCCTCTGTAGGTGCGTGAACGTTAATGAGGCTTATGTTTTTTTTAATTTACCCCGCAAGGGAATGGTGCATAGCCGTTCACTTGTTGCTTTAAAGCCAATAACGGTGGGTTTCATTCTTTTGCTGAGTAGAAACCCCACCCCGAGCACATGATGTGTTGCATGACAGCTGTAATATATGTCTTATTCTGAATTTTGTAAGACACCATTCCCCGTCCACCGCATCTCCTGGATTGCTGTTAGTTCAGCCTTATATTTAGACAGGGTATCGGCCAGTTGCTGTGCAGCTCGAGCTCTATACAGTTAGCGTACGTTCCATGAGAAAATTCTTAAATCGTTTAGCCGTTTTCGTTGCGTGGTCGTCGTCGTCGTTCATCAGTGTATCCGAGACTGATTTTGGGTTCCGTAATAATATTTTTTTACGGGCGAAGTTATTGGCCTCGCGCCAACCATACTTTGAAGGGACTAGGCCGATCATTCCGCTTTTCCTTCATTGGAGGAAAATTACCGGCGGCCACCAAGTGAAGGTTTGATCGAACTTCCACCAGTCAGAGATAGTTTCAATAAATAATAAATACAATAACTAATTAATAAAAATAAATACAATAATCGTTCTTTTCTCCATACATAAAAATATAACTTGGTTTTCTTAAAAATGGTTGGCGCGATTGCTTTTTGGTGGATAAATGGACCACAGTATATTTGTGGTCCATTTTTGTCTACGTCTACTGTATCGTCTATAGATTTATAGCTATTTGGTTATACACTTATCACTTAAATTGCATTTGAGTGGCCTTATTACATAGACACACACTTGGAATAAACATGAGTGTTATGCTAACATGCATAAGCTAGTCAATTTGCCGTCCGCAGGGTTTCTTCTAATTGTTTTTTTTTTATATGTTCCATCAATCATGTCCCATCCATTTTTGTTGTTAAGTAAATAAGTCCTTTTCATTTTCTAGTTTCTTCGAATATCGATTTTAATTTTGTTAACGCACTTTGTACGATTTACCCTACCATACTTTACCATCCACCATGTACAGAGCCGAAATATGTTACTGTTATTGTTGTCTTTCATCTAAATTTGATATCCGATGAATAATGCCTGTTCATTCAATTTCGCAGGAGAATCGAACGTCTACACACTTGGCAACATTGGCGCCCATCGCATTGTCAGCACAAAACTGCCATCGGTTGGCAGTACTCGTGAATCCATGACAGCAACTGGCAATACAACCACCAGACTTCTGGGTACATTCCAAAAGGTCGACTATGTCTTCCTTGTTGGTGTGGCCGGCGGTGTGCCGCATTACACCGATTTTAAGAAGCACGTCCGTCTTGGCGATGTTGTTATCTCATATGTGGACAAGGCCAGAGCTGTTGCAAATGGGTGAGTTAAGTTTGACTTTTAGTTAATATTGCAATTTAGTGATATATTTCTTTGCTTACAGAATTGACAACAAACCGGAAAAACCCTACGTCTATCTCTACAGCAGTGGTGAGGATGTGAAAACGTATTTCCCGGCCAATGACAGCTTACAACAAATCGCCGAAAGCCTTCAGGCGAATATGGAGCGTCGCCGACCATGGGATGAGTATTTGAAGGATGGTCTGTATTCGTTGCTGCAAAAGACCGAAAGCGATTTCAATCGACCCTCTACAAACACTGACAAACTCTTTATGAGCATCGGCAACAATGAGGTAATCGAAGTGGCACATCCCGTAGCAACGGACACTGTCGATGGCTTACCTATGACGCGGCTACATTTGGGTCCGATCGGTTCGGGACGTGATCTGGTGCGATCCGATGCGCTGCGAACGAATTTCGCCAAAAAATATGGCCTCCTCGCAACAGACGTCGAATTAAGTTCGGTGCTGGACAGCATCATTGGCAATTGCCGTGAGAGTTTCATTTTAGTCAAAGGTATGAAAAATGAGCCTATAGTTGGTTTTTGTTACCTTAACTCTTGTATTTATTTCAGGTATTTCCGATTATAAAGATGGCATGTCGACGAGAAAATGGCAGAACTTCTCCTCGCTGGCAGCAGCAGCTGTTATGAAGTCAATCATTTGCGGCATGGATGCACCGACAAATGTCTAAGTGTTCGGTGTACCAGAAGACCAAGGCTTTTATGAAAAAAGATCAGAACATCAAAATTTAAATTCATACCAAAAAATCAAAAAAAAAAACCAAACAAAAAAAGGATTTTTAACAAAAAGTTATTATCAGAGAATGACCATGAACACAATTTTAGATACAGATACAATGCAAAATCTTACCACGTTTTTGTTTACCTTCATAATGTATTAAAATTTGTTTAATTCCTTTATAATTATTTTATACTATGTACATATATTTTACTATCGCTATATACATATACATTTACCATGTATTTATACAAGTTTTTATATAATATATAAATAAATAAATTAATATATTATAAATAAAAAATTTAGAATTCCATAATTAAAGTCAAAGACCTGATAGACAATTTTATAAGCTATAGAAAAAAGAGTCTTACGCTCGTCTCATTCTAAGCACATTTCGAACTTAATGGTTTGTTAAAGAAGTTACTATTTTATTCTTCTTCTGTATATCTACAACCAAACCAATATGTGCTAGTCACCCAGCACCGATAAGACTTTAACTTTCAACTGATTTCCATTTAGAACCAATTTCATCCTGTTTGGCATCCCTAAAGGTTTCAGCGGCAACTTTAATGAACTTAAGTGGGCTTATGATTATTTCAAAACCGAACGAAAAGCTCGGCTAAGTTCTCTCATCTCTCTTCATTGCAATAGTCACACTATGATTGTTCATTATGTGCAATGGAAATCCAGAAAATAATTGAAAAAATTGTAAAATTGAAGCTGGCTTGGGATCTAGTTTTGAAATCACTTAAGCTGTTATGACACAACCTTTTTTTTTTTTGAGATTGTAAATTGGCTGAAAACTAGCGGCGGAAAAACGAGATAGCAAGTTATAGTGTCATAATAGCTTTAGCAGCGCTGCACACAGGCAGACAGTCATTATAGTATGGTGTGATCTGATATATGGCGGTCAGCCATGAACAGAGTAGGGCGAATAACACAGAATGCTTCAGAAATGCAGGTGGCCGTAACTATCTCTGACTGGTAGAAGTGCGATCAAACCTCCAAGTAGTGGCCGGTGGTAATTTTCCTGTTGGTCCGTGCAGCATCCGTGAATCAGATTCGAGTCAACACGACTGCCCTTCGCAACGAAGAGACCAGAAACAACTACCGTCAAGCGATAAGACTCGCCCTAAATGCAGGGAGAGTAAGTCCTGGGGCTGTGATGCTGGGCGTAGAAGAGAAATGGACACGCCTTAAGAATACTCTCATTAGTACTGCTGACTCCATCTTAGGCAGTAGTCGTTGAGATCGGAACGTCTGGTTCGATGACAAATGTAAGCTAGCGACTGAACGTGCGAATGTTGCGTACCGAGCAATGCAACAATCTCATAGAACGTGGGCACGCGAAGATGAATAAAACAGCTCAGAAGATATGAAAAAAAATTCACTGGCGAAAGAAAGCAGCCTGGGACAAGAATCTCGTCCGTAAAATAGAACAGTACATAGAGCGAGGAACGCACCAGGCGCGGATGTTCTACCAAAGAGTCCGCGGTATGACGCAATGTACACCGCGTTGCACATACTGTAAAGACAAAAAGGGTAATATCATCGCCTATCTCAAAGGCATCTTAGAGCACTTTCGATAGTTGCCTAATGGCCAGCAATGACCGAAAACCAGACTATGCTGCCGCCACCAAGCATATACGAAGTTAGCAGTGCTATAAATCGGCTCAAAAATAATATGGCCCCGGGATCTGATGGTATCCCAGTGGAGCTGATTTAAACAGGAGGCCCCGCAATACACCAAGCAATTCATGAGCTAATATGGGAGGAATAAGCGATGCCAGAAGACTGGCGACCTGTGCTCCATACATAAGAAAGGACATATCACAAACTGCAGCAATTATCGTGGTATAACGTTGTCGAGTACCGCGTATTCGATTTTCTCCTCTATCCTTCAAGACAGGATATCCCCATACGCTAGTCATCATTGGTCCATACCAGTGTGGCTTCATCCCAGGCAAATCAACAACTGATCAGATTTACACCCTTAGGCATGTTAGGTTATGGATAAATGTATAGAGTTTCAAAACTCACTACACCATATTTTTATAGTCTTTAAAGCATAGCCAGAGTAGAACTTTATAAAGCAATGAGAATTCGGCATCTTAAATAAACTGACACGACTATGTAGGTTGACCATGACCAATGTTATAAGCCAAGTAAAAATATCCGGATCACTATCAATCCCATTCAAAATCTATAACGGGCTCCGACAAGGGGATGGACTGTCCTGCGTCCTCTTAAACCTGGCGTTGGAGAAAGTGATCCAGAGACTCTGACGTAACGGCGAGGGGAACAATCCTCTATAAGTCCATTCAGATACTGGCTTACGCAGACGATATTGACATCGTTTGTAGAAACCGAAGAGCTGTACAGAAAGCTTTCATCCAAATCGAGCAGGCGGCTCGAAATCTGGGGCTGCACATAAATGAGAGCAAAACAAAGTACATGGTGGCCACGTCTGCGAGTAGAAAAAACATCATTGGTCCCTCAATTCAAATAGTGGAGCGCGAATTTGAAGTTGTGCAATCCTTTAACTATCTCGGGTCAACTGTAGCAGCGGATAACAGCATGGAACCAGAAATACGCGCACGGTGGCTTAAAGCCAACAAAGCCTATTATAGTCTGTCAAGACTCTTCAAATCCAGGAACTTAACCATAACATCCAAGCTGCTGGTATATAAGACAATGGTCATACCAGTACTTACATATGAATCAGAGAGTTGGGTGCTTAACAAAAAGCATTCTGACCTCTTAGCCGCTTTCGAGATAAAAGTCTTACGGAGAATTGTTGGCCCCGTATGTGAGGAAGGACGATTCCAGAGACTCTATAATGATGATCGTGAAGAGGATTAAGCTCGGTAGGCTCCGGTGGGCAGGACACCTAGTTCGCATTAGAGAAGAGGATCATTTTCGGTACGATTTATGGAACACGACAGCGTGGCTGGCCAAGCTGGAAGAATAGCGTATACCATAACGCCCAGAGTTAAGGAACTGGATGACATCGGCTCGAAACCGATACCGGTGGAGAGATTTTTGCGGGAGGCCATGACTGGACACCGGTTATAGAGCAAAATATGATGATGATGAAATTGGCTGAAAACTATCGGCGGATAAACGAGATAGTAAGTTATAGTGTCATAATACCTTTAGCAGCGCTGCACACAGGCACACAGTCACTATAGTATGGCGTGATCTGATGTCGCTATGTGTCACGATTGTTAAAATTTTTGTATGGTAGGCCCTCGACCGCGGGGCCCGATCACTACCAAATTTTATCATAAAGTGTTGTCACAAAAAATAAACACGTGTCCAAAGTTTTAATAAAATCGGGCTATGGGAAACGTGTTAAAAATTTATCGCAAGATTCCACCACCAATCAAACGAACGACAGAACAATGCCGACGCAAAGTTAATATAAAGAATTTTATAATTATGCTTGATTTACATTTGAGCAGTGCCAGAAAAAATGAGCAGGACGACTAAAGTTAAATTGCATTTCTGGTTAGCCAGAAGAGATTGATACTACGAGAATGTTATAGTTATTTTATATCCGCAGGGGAAATATTATTTAAAATATTGAAAAATATGCTACTGCTCTCCTTTGGCTAACCGCAATTTCTATTTAAAAGCCGTCCTGCTCATTTTTTCTCGCACGCCACAAATGTAAATCGAGCGTAATACAAAATTTACATTTTAGGCGTACAACACCATGTGAGCGGGCCGACTATAGTTCAATTGAAGTTGTGATTAGCCGAAAGAGATTGACACTACGCGAATGTTATAGTTATATTATAGTAACATGGGAAATGTTGTCTATAGCATTATGGTAACATTGAAAAATATACTACTTCTCTCGTCTGGCTAAACACAATTGCTATTTAACAACCGTCCTGCTCATTTTTTCTCGCACGCCACAAATGTAAATCACGCTTAAGCCAGTTGAGCATGTGTACTTGACTGGTACATTTAAAAAATACGTTAAATTGATTTTAATTACAAATAATTCCGATAGCTATAATTTTTATAGATAATAATATAAAATAACGGGCCAACATCGCCATAAATATTTGTCGTATAACCTATTTCATATACTAAAAACGGGGTACTAGGCAGCCCTGATCTCCATACGAATTCTTCAATTCCATTGCCAATTCCAATACAAAAATTCACACTTCTTCAAGTTCAACGCGTGTTAACTGAGAGAGCAAATCGAAAGTAATTTCAGTATTCAGTCGTTTGCTAGCGGCCGATGTGTTCGGCTTATGTTACGGTTGCGTTAAGAAAAATTCCAATCGCCACGTGGGTTTTTGTGAAGTGCTTTGTGAAAAGCGTATAATCCGTAAAGTTGAGCGTATTTACAGTGAAATTAATAATATTTTGTAATTAACTAACAGCTGATTAAAGGTACTTGCTACATTTTAAAACAAGTTTTCCATTGCATTAAATCCATGCCTGTACTTCCTGTTGCCCAAACCGGCCATTCCACTAACTGGTACACAGTGCGTCGTAGTTTGCCGGTGCCAGTTTGATAGTTGTCCATTTACTTAGCGATAATGTAATGTAAATCTTCTTGCGTTTTGATTAACCGTGTTGCCGATTATGTTTGGATACGTTTTCAAGTTACATACAGGAAATATTTGACTTTCTTGAGTTGGTGATAAAAGATGTTTGCCCCTTAGTCACTTGCGTTAATTTTGCAGTAATGAGTGTCAAAAGCAATTTCGTGGAATTACGCTATAAATTCAATCGAAATTGTTTAACATTTTCTGGAGGAAAAACGAAATACTTGTGATTGCTGATTACAAAACCACAAAATTGAATGTGCCTTACACAAAATTGCTAGGTCAGACCGGTTTTTCTCACAAAATCAGGAAAAGGTTGCTCGCTGTCATTTACCTCCAAGGCTCCAACGTGCAACCTCCAACTCGTAAAACAACAACCAAAACAATTTCAGCATTCAGTGTGGTGTGAGAAAAGTTTGTGTTGATCCTACTTCTTGAACAATTCACAAATTCAATTCTTATCAGATGCAGATAGTGTTGGTCGTAAATTTATATACATATGTTAATGTGTGTACATTAATGTACCAAATATTTTAAATCTACAGTTTGTAGATACAGACTGTTCCATGCACCATGCCCACACATTTAAATCAGTTTATCGTTTAAGTTCTCACGTGAGACTATGTTTTTGCTTTTTGGTGATTTAAGGTTGTGGTGCCATGTGCTACGAGTATATTTAAGCGTTCATTTCTTTGGTTGACACAATCACTTTTTTCGCGCGTTTATCTGCCGCAAGACCTACAAAAAGGTAAAACACCACAAATTTCAGATTTTGCTGCTGGATGCTTTCTTGCCAGCTGTCTGTCCATTCTGTGGTAGTACTGCTCGGTCGCTACTTCCTAGATTGTCATTGTCATTCACAGTCATTTGCACTTCACTGTTCACTATCACTTTACCTTTACGTCATCAGTTGCTCTTATATTTTTTGGACTTTTAATTTTTAAAGAGTAATTATGTTAAAATTTGAAGAGAGCAATTAAATTATATGTGATTGTCTCTTCGTCTACTGTCCGTTTACCTAAGAGAATATATTGTTATTTCTTTATCAGAATTGTATTTCAAATAACTGATTTGAAAGTTCATTGGCAATTTAACGTTTACGTCATTGGTTTGACATGAGATTAATTTGCGATGTGGCTGTGTTCTCAAAGAAAAAGTAACGAGTTTCAGTGTTGTATTTTTGCGGTTTCAGAAAAGGTGGAATGATGTTTCTTAGGTCCATATTTTTAAACGATATTAACACTTTCTAAAATGAAGACTAACTTATTGAAATTCACTCGCGAGCTTACGTAATTTCTTGCAAAAAGTGTTTACAATCACAAATATGTGTGACAAAGTCACAACTTTTATTTTGATTTTTTTGACGTGACAACGTCTCACTGCAAAGTTTAAGGGGTACATATTCAAGAAGTCGAATGTTAAATGTCCTTTGTTATGGAACTATTTTAACAGATTTTAAGTCACTTTTTTAACAGTTTTTTTGTCCTCTGTTATGTCACTTTCTTAACAGTTTTTTGGTCCTCTGTTATGTCTCATCCACTGGGATTTGGTCATTAGGAACTAGAAATTTTGAAGTGAAACTTTTTTACGGAGGGGGCAACAATTTTAACAGCGTTACACTGTTATTACTCTGTTGTACACATTGCTCTGTTGTACACATTTGTTACACTGTTGTTCACTTTTGTTAATTTAATGCCTCGTTTTCTATAGTTATATTTTATATGTATGTAACTATATATGTATATAACTACAAATATAACTATATAAATATAAATACATATATTACTGCGGCCACAGCTCCTATGAAAATTCTGGGATCTGGCCAATAGGGTCTGGAGTTTTGGGAACCAAATTCGTATGAAATTCGGTATGTAGGACTAAGATGCGACTACAACCCTTGTTCCTATGGAAATTCTGGCATGTGGCCATAGAATCGTTTGCCCGAAGCCATCTGGCAGAACTAGCCGTTTTCAAAAGAAAGAACCCCTCCAGCGTGCGGTGATCAGCACCGAGTATTCAATTGTCCTTACAAAACGAAAAAACGAAAAATTGTGAAAAATGCAAGAGTTTGAATCATAAAGCTGTCACTGTCATATTTTATAAAACTCGACACAGCTTCAGCCATAACGATTATCTCGAAAAGAAACTGGAGCCGCTTTGGAAAGCCAACCCTCCAGAGTATCTCAAAACCAGCAGGCAGCGCATCCGAAGATGAAGTTCCGCTACTTGCAAGTTTTCCTTGTGTCATCAAGTTGAATGGGATTGAAGAGTACGCTGAGTGATATGTAGCTAATAGAGAAATTAACCTATTCGGAATTCCTTAGTTCCGTGTCCGTGAACAGCATCAATGAATTTCAGGACCTAAGCAATTTCTCAAGTGATTTGCATGAAGCTCATGTTGGACTAAGACAGTAAAACTTGTTCCCATGGAAATTCTGCAATATGGTTATTAGGAACTAATCCATTTCTCAAGCGACTTGCTCCTTTTAATTTAATCAATATTGATTATTATTAATTTTTAAGACCTTTAATACATTTTTTTATTTAATCGTATTGCTTAATTATAGACTTTTGAATATAGACCGTTTGAATACAAATCCACTGACATGTTGCTGACAGTCGCGCGGCCGTATATATTTACAGGAGTCGGGTGCAACATTACCTCTAGGGCGCGTGTAGCTGTATTCTGTAATACCCCACTTATGTGCAAACAGGCTTTCTTCTTATACCTTCTCCAAGAGTTTTCTCATAGAGCCGGCCACAGACACTCACCCAATACATAAGAATTGGTCCTAGTAAGGCAGTTTTAACCAGTGTACCAGCTCCGCCTTTAATCGCGTGAGCGTGAGTAGCTTTATTAACTCTCCCTATAATATTCGGTCTCCAACTTAGTTTTTTATCCAGAATAGTCCCCAGAAATTTCACCTTATTTGTCAAAACTAGACTAGTACTGTTTGGAGTGGAGTGGAGTGGAGTAACTGTTGGAATTTATATTTATATGCAAAGAGGACCAACTGAGTTTTGGAAGGGTTTACTTCGAGGCCGCAGCTTTTGGCCCATTTTGTGACGATTGAGAGGGCGTTTTGCATAACCTCTGTGATCATTATTAGGAACCTACCTGACACAGCTATGGCACCATCATCAGCGTAGGCAACTACGCTCATTTAATATATGTCTTTGCAGCATTACAGGATATAGCTCTTTCTGTTTTTGTCTTGGTTTTTCTTAGGAATATAATTTACGTTAAAGATCAGTTCAACTGTAAGCAGTTGTTCTCTATTCTATTTGTAATAATAAACTCTTTCCCCATTTTCTTTATTCCCAAATAGTACTTGCGCCGCACAATAGTCACCACCACTAGATAACCACCTACATACCAGCTACAATATGCTTTCTGACTGTTATCTGGTACTTGAAGATGCAACCGTTCTACATGGACGCTCTTTTGGCGCCCGAAACCAAGCCGATGGTGAGGTCGTCTTTCAGACAGGAATGGTAGGATATCCCGAATCAATGACTGATCGTTCGTATCGTGCACAGATCTTGGTTCTTACGTATCCCCTGATTGGCAACTATGGCATTCCCAGTGCTGAGGAAGTTGACGAAATGGGTCTGCCAAAGCATTTCGAATGGATCGAAGGTATTTCAGTGGCTGCTCTGGTTGTTGGCGAAATCTGCGAAAGACCATCCCATTGGCGAGCACAACAGACTTTGTCCAAGTGGATGGAAGGGCATGGAATTCCCGGCATTAGTGGAATTGATACTCGTGCACTTACGAAGAAAATACGTGAGAATGGTACAATTCTTGGACGTATTGTCTATGAGAAGCCGTCTAGTCCAGAGCTGCTCAAGTTCAGTGATCCAAATGAAAGGAATTTGGTCGCTGAGTGTTCGGTGAAGGTGCCGATGATTTTTAATGCAGGTGGATCGCCAAGGATTTGCGCAATAGACTGTGGTCTCAAGTTGAATCAAATTAAATGCTTTGTATCGCGTGGAGCGCGTGTCGAGCTGGTGCCATGGAATCATGAACTTGATGAAAACACATTTGATGGACTGTTCATTAGTAATGGACCAGGTGATCCTGTTGTTTGTCGTGACACCGTTAAACAAATTCAACGAATTGTCCAAAGTGGAAATAAACCCATCTTCGGAATTTGCTTGGGCCACCAGTTGCTGTCATCGGCCATCGGATGCAAGACATACAAGATGAAGTATGGCAACCGTGGTCACAATCTTCCATGCATTCACAATGGCACCGGACGGTGTTTTATGACTTCACAAAATCATGGGTTTGCTGTTGACACAAACACATTGCCATGTGATGAATGGGAGATTCTCTTTACGAATGCCAATGACCAAACAAACGAGGGTATTATCCATAAAACCAAACCTTATTTCTCCGTTCAATTCCATCCAGAGCACACTGCAGGTCCAGAAGATCTGGAGATGCTATTTGACGTTTTCTTAGATTCTGTCAAGATGAACGACAATACGGACGTCAGTTTGCGTCAGCAACTCTGTGATAAACTCGCATTTACTCCGAAGGCTGGTTCGATACCTGAGAAGCATCCGCGAAAGGTCCTGATTCTCGGATCTGGAGGCTTATCCATTGGCCAGGCGGGCGAATTCGATTATTCAGGATCTCAGGCGATCAAAGCATTGAAAGAGGAGAAAATTCAGACAATTCTAATAAATCCCAATATTGCCACCGTGCAGACGTCCAAGGGTTTGGCAGACAAGTGCTATTTCCTACCGTTGACAAAAGACTATGTCGAGCAAGTCATCAAGGCGGAGCGTCCAAATGGAGTGCTGCTCACGTTTGGCGGTCAGACAGCGCTCAATTGTGGTGTCGAGCTGGAACGTGCCGGCGTCTTTGCCAAGTACAATGTTAAGATTCTCGGAACACCAATACAGTCGATTATCGAGACAGAAGATCGCAAGATTTTCGCTGAACGTATTAATGAAATCGGTGAACAGGTGGCACCATCTGAAGCTGTTTATTCAGTGGATGAGGCCGTCGAAGCTGCCAAACGGCTGGGCTACCCAGTGATGGCACGTGCTGCATTCTCGTTGGGTGGATTGGGCTCTGGATTTGCCAAAGACGAGACAGAGCTGCGAAATCTTGCACAGCAGGCGTTAGCTTATTCAAATCAATTGATTATTGACAAGTCGCTGAAGGGCTGGAAGGAAGTTGAATACGAAGTGGTGCGAGATGCCTTCGACAATTGCATTACAGTCTGTAACATGGAAAATCTTGACCCTCTTGGAATTCATACAGGCGAAAGTATCGTCGTCGCTCCCTCACAGACCCTGTCCAATCGGGAGTACAACCTGTTGCGTACAACGGCCCTAAAAGTTATCCGTCATTTTGGCATCGTTGGTGAATGTAACATTCAGTACGCCCTGAATCCCCACTCGGAGGAGTACTTCATCATTGAGGTGAATGCAAGACTTTCTAGGAGTTCTGCTCTTGCCAGTAAGGCCACCGGCTACCCGTTGGCGTATGTGGCCGCCAAATTATCGCTTGGCGTCGCTCTGCCAGCGATCAAAAACTCCGTCACTGGAGTAACGACAGCCTGCTTTGAGCCCAGTTTGGATTATTGCGTTGTGAAGATTCCTCGCTGGGATTTGGCGAAATTCGTTCGTGTCAGCAAAAACATCGGAAGCTCAATGAAAAGTGTTGGCGAAGTAATGTCCATTGGACGGTGTTTCGAGGAGGCTTTGCAGAAAGCACTTCGCATGGTTGACGGCGCTGTCAATGGTTTCGATCCGTATCTCCAGCCGGTGAAGGAGGAAGAGCTGACGGAGCCAACAGATAAGCGGCCATTTGTTCTGGCTGCAGCACTGAAGGCCAACTATACCATCGATAATTTGCACAAACTGACAAAAATCGACAACTGGTTCCTCAATAAAATGAGGAACATCATTAAGCTGTACGAAGTTCTCGAGTCGAATGGCAGCACATTATCGCCTGAGCTGCTGCTGCAAGCAAAACAAATGGGCTTTTCCGACAAACAGATCGCTTCGGCGACTAAGAGCACTGAACTGGTTGTGCGCAGGCATCGTCAGGAGTTGGGAATCACACCATTCGTAAAGCAGATTGATACGGTTGCTGGCGAGTGGCCAGCGGCTACCAATTACCTGTACCTCACATACAATGCGATCGAGCACGATATCGGTTTCCCCGGAGACTATACGATTGTTGTCGGTTCAGGCGTCTACCGCATTGGATCGTCGGTCGAGTTTGACTGGTGCGCTGTTGGCTGTCTTCGCGAGCTGAGAAATCTGGGAAAGTCCACCATTATGATCAATTACAATCCGGAAACTGTTTCGACCGATTACGACATGTGCGATCGTTTGTACTTTGAGGAGATCTCCTTCGAAATTGTCATGGACATTTACGAAATGGAGAAATCTGATGGAATCATCCTGTCGATGGGTGGCCAACTGCCAAACAACATTGCAATGGATTTACATCGACAGCAAGCAAAGGTTCTGGGAACATCACCCGAATCCATTGACAGTGCCGAGAATCGTTTCAAGTTCTCACGTATGTTGGACCGAAAGGGTATTCTGCAGCCACGTTGGAAGGAACTGACAAACCTACAGAGCGCTATACAGTTTTGTGAAGAAGTTGGTTACCCATGCTTGGTGAGGCCATCATATGTCCTGTCGGGAGCTGCCATGAATGTCGCCTATTCGAATCAGGATTTGGAAACTTATCTCAATGCTGCATCTCTGGTCAGTAAGGAACATCCCGTTGTGATTTCAAAATTTCTCACCGAAGCCAAGGAGATCGACGTCGACGCTGTAGCAGCAGATGGTGAGATTTTGTGTATGGCCATATCTGAGCATGTGGAAAATGCTGGAGTGCATTCGGGTGATGCCACCTTAGTGACTCCGCCGCAGGATCTAAATGCCGAAACTTTAGAAAATATCAAACACATTACAAGAGATTTAGCCAGTCTGTTGGACGTGACGGGTCCATTCAATATGCAATTGATAGCAAAGGATAACAAACTTAAGGTGATCGAGTGTAACGTTCGAGTCTCACGATCATTCCCATTTGTATCGAAGACGTTAAATCATGATTTTGTGGCCACAGCGACACGGGCAATTATTGGAATGTCTGTCGAACCAGTTGATGTTTTGCATGGTGTCGGAAAAGTCGGCGTAAAGGTGCCACAATTTTCGTTTTCACGTTTAGCCGGTGCGGATGTCCAGCTGGGCGTTGAGATGGCTTCAACCGGTGAAGTTGCCTGCTTTGGTGATAATCGCTATGAAGCCTACCTAAAGGCAATGATGTCGACTGGGTTCCAAATTCCAAAAAAGGCCATTCTCCTGTCTATCGGAAGTTTTAAGGTATCTCTTGAGTAATGTTTGTAAAAATAAATTTCTAATTTCTGTTTTTCGTTCCGCAGCACAAAATGGAACTTTTGGCTTCGATCAGAGATTTAGCTAAAATGGGTTACAAATTGTACGCTTCAATGGGAACTGGTGATTTCTATGCGGAACATGGAGTTGATGTGAGTTTTCTTTTTATTAAAATGGAGAATATTTTATACCATTGTAAGAACAATATCTTACCATCTGTCCATACGCAATACATTTTTAAACTTAGTTTTGTTATCTTTGTAAAATGCTAATAGTGGTATGTTTAGTTTACAAGTCCTTAATTGGATTTAATTTCAAAATTGTTTTAGTATTTAACGATAAAAAGGAAGCTTGTCTTAGGTGGATTACTTACTTACTTTAGTGGCGCTACAGTTTGGGGTGAACTTGGGTCTCAACGGTCTTTTGCTGTCTCCGGTTGCGCACACCCTTCACTTATACGCGCCATGCCATTTTTCTACAGCGCTTTCTCTCTGGAATATACTGCTATGCTCTGTGCTTGTTATAGGGATATGGTTGATATTAAAATATTAATATAAACCACAGAAATTGAAACATATTTTGTCTAAAACAGCACAGATTCAACATTTGAACGGAACAGTCGCAGCTTGGTGTTTAAGCTGATCGCACTGCTTTGCCATATCATGGACATCATTCCAAACACTGATTTTGCTTTGCCGATTCGGTTGACAATGTCCTGTTCGGTTCCACTTTCGGTCGAGACAATACTCCCAAGGTATTGGAAGCTCTCTACTCTCTCTACCGGTTGTCCAGCAATGTTAACTTGACAACATTTTCCTCCCTTTCCACATTTGTTGTCATTTATTGCAGCTCCACTGTGTGTGAGTAAACAAACGTCGTCAGCGTAGTCCAGATGTTTGAGTTGAGATGTAAGAGTCCAACGAATTCCTCCGTTTCCAGTAGATAAAGCTGCGCGAAGCACATCGCTAATCACCAAGAAAAAAAGTATCGGCGATAGAATGCAACCTTGTCGTGCCCTACTTAGGATCTCGAATTTCCCTGACAGCTTTCCACTATGCAGCACATGACATTTAGAGCCATCATAGGTTGCTTTAATAATAGCTATTAGTTTATCGGGTATACCTCTCCTGCGCAAGGCTAGCCAGATAAACTGTCTGTTGACACTGTCAAACGCCTTCTCAAAATCGATGAACAGCAGGTGCAGTGGTGACCGAAATTCAACGCACTGTTCAATAATGATCCGCAGGGTGTTGATGTGGTCTACACAGGAGGATCCAGTGCGGAAAACTGCTTGTTCGACAATGAGTGTATCTTCCAGATGTTCCTTAATTCGATCAAGTACTACTTTGGGTATTACCTTTGCAACTGCAGAAAGAACGCAAATGCCTCTCCAGTTTTCGCACTCCATAAGACTACCTTTTTTAGGGAGCTTGACAATCAGTGGAAGAAGTTCCACTCGTCGGGGAAACTTTCTGCCACCCAAGCTCTCTCTGCAAGACGATAAGACGATATAAAAGCTTTGCTGATGTCGTTGAAGCACGCTGAAGCTTTGCGGGTATACCATCTAGTTCTACCGACTTGGTGTTCTTTAGTGCGTTGATCGCGGTAGCGATCTCGTCTTTACTGGGAGTTGAGGTGCGAATTCGGGAAATTGTTACTTCCGGCAGCTCCGTTTGATTTAGGTGCATATCGTTAGCAAATACACGGTTAAGGACCTTAGAGAAATGCTCCTTCCATCGCTTGAGCTGATCCTCATCTGAAACGAGTACGGCACCATCTAGGCCTTTCACCGGATGTTGGCAAGAGCTGTGACCACCTGTCAGCTCTTTGATGATTCTGTAAACGGTTCTGCTATCGCACCTGCTCGCTGCTTACTCTGCTTCTGAGGCCAGGTTGTTAACATGTTACGTTTGTCAGGTCTTACGCTGCACTTCTCTGATTTTGCTTCGATACAGGGACTCTAGCTCGATCCTCGCTGCTGCTGCGGTATCTACAATACGAGCTTTAAGTAGCTTACGCTCTTCAATCCGCCTCCAGGTATCTTCGGTAAGCCACATGCTGTGACTTGCCTGTTTTCTACCAACAATACTTTCCGCTCTAGATGTGAAAACATTTTTCACAAACTTCGAATGTTCTTGGATGGTTATCGGCAGTGAGCTGTTGAATGCTTCCACTCCTTGCGATAAATGATCCCTTAATTGTTGGCGTACTGAGGGTATCTTTAGCCGGTCGATGTTATACCTAGGCATTCAGATGATATTGCGGATTCTTTAAACTGATGCAGTACGTAACTGGACAGTAGCTACCATAAGCTGATAATCCCGTACTGTTTCTGACGTCTAAAAGATAGCTCCTAAAACGTCGACTGATCGCCACATGGTCGATTTGGTGGGATGATGATTGCCTGTCAGTTGACACCAAGCTGATTTTGTGTTAGGTCTTATGCTCAAACATGGTGCCTCCTATGAAAAGGGTGTTGGTGTTGCAGAAATCAACAAATCTTTCACCATTGCCATTTCGTTCGCCGAGGCCGTGCTTTCCAATCACATGTCTGAGTCCTTCGTTGTCGTTGCCTACCTTGGCATTCAAGTTCCGCATCACGATGACGATATTCCGTTCGGCGTTACGTTGAATACAGCGCTTAGCTGATTGTAGAAGTTGTCCTTTTCATCCTCAGTCGAGGGATTCGTTGTGACGTAACACTGTATGATCGTGACGCGTCGCAGGGTGCCCACGTTTCCTAGACTTGAAGCGCTGACCGTTCGCACTTGCAATTTTAGCCTACATATATAAGGATTTATACACAAAGTTGCCCGGGGACCACCACTAGGAGGTAGAGCAAGCACTACATCACGAACTTATCTCTTGCGCTCAAACCAAGTTTTGAGCAGTCAGTAGTTTTCCGATCAATCGCAATGCAGATAAGCTCGAGTTGCCATTGTTTTACTTATAAAGCATGTCTGAGGAACCTCTAAAAGCTAAGCATTGACCTCCTTCTATTCTTCGGTTACATTTTGGCACAACAGTACGTCAATCACTTAAACAAACCGAAGCTACTTAAAAAGAATTGGCGTATTATGTTGTAAATAACGAACGAACATAAAGTAAAAAGCAATATGTGTTCCATATCAAATCAAATCTCAGAAAGACGATCGGTAGATTCTGCACACAAACATAAAGTGTTAAGATTGCCCCTTGCAAAAAAAAAAACTTAAGCGTTGATATTGAAAGAATTTAGATAAAGTTTCTTTGAATTAACAGATATGTCAACAAGTCTTTCTCTTACTGTGTACTATTGACAATGACAGTCAGTAACAATCGAAGACAATCTGATAAGCCCCGTGTATAAATAGAAATCAATCGATCAAACAATAACTAACTTGGCCTTTCCAATGGTGAGCATTGAGCTTGCCAATGAACCACAATATCAGTTATCTTAGCAGAAGTATTCCAAGGTTGACTACACACAAAGCTATAGCGATATGCACAATGACACACACATGACCAAATTTTAATTCTGTGATTTTATTATTTGTTGCGCCTTTTGGGTAAAGTAGCACCCCCAAACTTAGTGAAATTAACAAAAATTATAACTCTGACGGTTGAATCTGATCCCCACCTATAGTGACTGTCTTCTTCCTCAGCATATTGCGAATAATTGCGCGTTTCTCTTCCAATGTCTTGTCGAGCAGCGAATATTCTTTTTCATCAGCTGGTGATGGTGATGGTGAAGATGAGGAAGCGCATGTGGGAATTTCTTCAGGGAATGTTGTAAACATTTTCGACTCAAAATCCGTTGAGATGTTTGGCGAATTATCTCCTGAGGTGGAACGTAAAATGCTAACAGGACTGTAGCTATGAACTTGAGCGGCAGTGGTTTGCGTGGATCGAACCATTGCCGCCGGTTCAACTTCGATTACTGCATCTGTGAATTTAATTGAACGACGAGGTTCGTTGGTTATATCAGGAGTTGTTGGTGGTGAAGTTTTTGTTTTTGACACGTGTCTGATGTATTGACAAGATCGGCTTGTCATCGGTTGTGGTTGTTGTCGTGCTTTTTGCTGATGGCAGTCTTTTCCAAAGAGATCAGTCGCATCTTTTGTGTGCCAAAATGACTTAACCGGCTCCAAACTAATTCGAATCGGCAAAGCTGGTGGTGCAATATTACTTTCCGTCTGATGCAGGATCGCAATTTGGCTCTCGATCGATTCGATCGATGACATATACTCTATGGCAGCCATATCACAGCCGTAACTGTTGTAGAATTGACACAGTCGTTTCGCTTGAACTAAATAGATCTTTGCCAGGTGAATTGATCGATAGTCGGTCGCCTTGTCTGCCATCGCAATAACATTGTCCAGGATTAATTCGAGGACATTTGTGCGACGTAGATTTTCGACTCCCTGATTGATGTCCTTTTGTTTTTCGGAATCTTTGATATTTTTCGTGAAGATGTACTGAAACGGAAAGCACAATGCATTAATTGTTCTCTTTATTTAAGAAACATACCTTACAAACTAAAATTAAATTAATCTTTTACTAATTAGCAAGAATTTATATGAAGGAGACTCAAAGATCATGCTAGAGATCTGCCTAAGGTTTGTAGGCAGAGAATTTCCGCACACGCGTACTTAGAATAGACAAGCAAGAGTGTCTGCATGGATGAATTACGGTATTTTCGAGATTGCAGTCTCTCCGACAAAATAATATGCGGGCTACCCGGCTCGCAGGATCGCTTTTAATAGACACAAAGATCAAGAGGCACTCAACACTGCACCTTCTTATTTGCTGTGCTAACGAGAATACGTGCGCTTGCAGGTGATATTTGTGGAATAACATGATTTTAACAGTCGATGTGATAAACCGGAAGAAGCTAACTTCACTTTTATGTGTTTTGGTTAAAGGTTATGTCAAACCGTAGTCCCACCGTAGTGGTAATGTTCTGCATTTATTATTTGGCTGTAAAAACAGAGTTAAGTATTGGTTAAAGTTAGCAGCTTGTTTCAAAAGTACCAAAAGAAGGTACAGGAAAACTGAGACCTTTAAGATCTCTGAAAGCAAGGCAGCATTGCGGCTTCCACTTAAAGATAACGTGGAGCTGGAACTGCAACATAAAAGAACTGGACGGAATAACAAAATTACCAAAAGGTGTTCTAATGTTCACTCTGGCTTTCCAGAAAACGATGCAGCCGATCTCTGCGCGAGAGCATATCTCTGCACTTGCAGATAAAATCTTCAGAGACACCGAGCTCAGCTTCGCCTATTACAAAAGCCACCTAAATGAAAAGATTATTGACTGGGAAAATAATGTCATCGTAGCAGAATAGGAATCATGGCTCAAGGTGAGAAAAGTCATAAAGCTTCTCAGATACAATATAGAACATCTAGTCGGAGTACTCAACTTGGTGCGCCAATCATTGAGATCCCTAGTATGGTATATGACAGGACATGGCCCATTCAATGGTCATTTGGAAAAAATGGGGAAATCCCGAATAGACCGCTGCAGATTCCGCAACAAGACGAAGAAAATACCTGAGCATATAATTTTCATATGGGACGGCCTCTCATCATTAAAAAGTTAAAATACCTCAAAACCCACACTGTTCTATGGCCGAATGCCTTTGATTCCTAGAATAACTAAATCTTCACTTCATGTGGTAAGATAACTGGGATGCAAGATAGGTCGCATGGCACATGGCTCCTCTTGTCCCACTAAAAAAAATTATAAAAGAATATAAGCAACAAATAGCATAGATACAATAGATAGAAAACAGTTAAAAAAATTAGGCTAACATTTTTGGCGGAATCAATCCATTCTGAATTAATAAACAATAATAATAATATTCGTCGCTCAAACTCAAGGGACAAAGACTAACACCAACCTCCAACGCTAAATATCTTGGTGTTATCCTGGATAGAAAGCTTAGCTAGAAGTCGAGTATCGAATTCATATCTAAGAAAGTAGCTCTATCCCCTGTAAAGATAATGGTAGGAAATGGAGCCGTGGTCGCCGTGGCTCAGTGGATAGGAGCATGGACTGCTGAGCAGGGGGTTCATGGTTCGAATCTCAGCAACACCAAAGTATTTTTCACGGTGTCCCACCTCTCGCGAAAGTTTGACAAACGTCCGAGAGTAATAACTTGTTACTGAAAGCTTCTCAAATCGCCGTTCGGATCCGGCATTAAATTGTAGGTCCCTCCATTTGTGTGCAAAAAAATATGCATGCTCAACAGAAATGGTTGCGAGAAGTCAGGCCTTGGACCGCATGCATGGTCTGTCGCGCCGATATTATTAAGAAATGGAGCCAATCCTTACATATGGAGCGCTATTCTAGAGGACAGGAAAAAATACAAGACTAGCAAGTTCGGAAGATTGCAAATATCAGCAGCAGCTGGCATCACAGGAGCTTTTTAATGTTATGTCCGACCGATGCCATAAACACCATATATCCCCTTCTACCTCTATTCTTTTGGGCATGCAAATGAAAAATCTTTTATTGTCTTTGCAAATGGCCGTCGTACTGAGAAACCATTATTTCACGAACTGAAAGATCTTTCGGAGTACAGGATTATCAAACTGATTTCTTTCTTGGGCGCTAGAGGTTGGATTTACAATCCATTCATGTTATATCACACAACCACAGGGGCTATTTTAAAAACTGTGAAATTTTCTTAAGAAAATCCACTCGCCAGAGCTCTGAAAGTTTTCACACTAGGATATGAAAGTTCAACAAATTTTTTCGTCAACACCTCTATTATTCGACTTGATAGACAATAGAAAACATTTTCTTTGGTTTGGCGTCCCATTTCGACAGCGTTCTCGACGAAAACCAGAGAACGCTGTAGAAGTGGGACACCAAACCTTCACTGTTGTACCCAGAAAATCGAAAGAGCTGCATATGTATCTCCTTAAAAGCTTTCGTTCTCTCTATCATTATCAAGCCCAGGTGTGCTGGGGGTTTTCCCGAAAAACAGTGGGAGTGCATTAAATGCTGCATACAATCAATGAGGTTTGGACTAAAAACCAATTGGTACATTAAAGGCTGCATTAAGCTTGTCACGATCAATGATATTTGGACCAAAAACCAGCGGGTGCATTTAGCTTGTCACAATCAGTGACATTCGGACTTAAAAACCATCGGGTGCATTAAGCTTGTCACAATCAATGACATTTTGACTAAAAACCAGCGTGCGCATTAAAGGCTGCTTTAAGCTTATACCGATCAATGACATTTGGACTAAAAACCAGCAGGTGCATTAAAGGCTGCATTTACCTTGTCACAATCAATGACATTTGGACCTAAAACTAGCGTGTGCGTAAAATGCTGCATTTAGCTTGTCACAATCAATAACAATTGGACTAAAATGTACAGAAGTATTAGCTATGTTCTTTTTTTTTTATCTCTGAGTACTCTGAGAGAAAATTGAACTGTCAGAATTTATATCTGTGTTTTTTTTTTTCATTCTTCGAGAAATCTGTTTTCTCTGAAGCGTTTTTTTTACGCTCCGATAATTCTCGGATATGATCTTTTTGCTCTGAAAAAATATACAGAACATTTTTTCACAGCTGTAGTTGTTTGTTTCTTTAAACATGGGACATGTCGACTACTATGGAGCTTTTAGGTGAAAAATAAAACTTTTCTCTGAACACAGCAGATAATTTTTTTTGATCTGACAGATCCGACCAGAGATAAAATTATCGGATTTCTCAGATTTCTCCGACATGGCCATTGCTTTAAAAATGGAAGATTGATTTTTATGAAGCGGAGCTCCTATCTTTTATATAATATACCTCAAATTTCTAAAATGCAGAATGAAATTAATTAAATTAATTTAAATTAAAACAAAACCTGACTATGAAGACAGAATAAATTATTTCGCTACAAGAACTCACAACTACTCACTTCGACATCAATGGAATCGACAGATCGTCTATTCCGTTCGTACTCCAACTTTTTGAGCATTTCGATGTTGTGCTTCATAATTAGTGTTCGACGACGCAATTGACCTTTGGTTTTATCACGTTGCTGGGAGCAGCCAATCAAACCTCGACTACCACAACATGTCTCATCGTATAACGACTGATTTTGTCCACCACTTTCCATCAGTTGGTTGTTTCGTCTCAATGGCTCATTATTCACATTGGTATTCAAATGTTTTGCATTATTGGACAGTGCCTTCAAATGAAGGTAATCATTTTCCGACAGATTGTTGTAGATTTTTTTGAAATCTATTTTCGGGATAAACTCCTCGACAAAGTGTAAATTGCGAAATGCAACCATAATGTGCATCAGCGGATTTGCCAAGATCTCCGCAAGTGTTGTGTACAAACGCACCAGCGAATATTCGGGAATACTCTCGAAGAGATTACGCTCTTGAATGAAGAAATCTTGAAGTTGTTTTTCGCGTAGTTTCATCATGAATGACTTAATGAATCGCAGGAGCACTTCGCCGAGAAACTCCTCCGGCCAAACACCAAAGTTTCGTTCGCATTCCCAAAACAGATGCATTCGCAAGTGATCAATGGTGAACATCAGTGTGTTGTCCTTTTCCTGTGGCTCGACGAATGTCTTCACCAGTGCTTTGGTCATCATGAAGACTTTTATTTGAGTATTTGTCAGATGTGACTCCAAGTAGCGTTCCGCCTTCGGGAAGACGATCTTCCATTCGAGTTCTCTGTAGGGATTTTTCAGTTTCTTCGGCGCATAGCCGAGCGGTATGACGTGGAAACCGAACGATTCAATGCGCTTTATCATCGGCGCTGTTGGCCATTGGAATTGTTGACCTGTTACGGGATTAAGCGAGATTGGCCGTTCACGACGTTTAAACTGAAATGCACAATCTGGCCAATTTTGAGCGTTGTGTGCAATGTGAATAGCTGGAATTATTTCATAGTTCTTCGTGTGGATGGACGCACCACGATAAGTGCCATCTTCGAATTCCGTTGTTGACAGGCGCAACTTGGGCGCCAATTTCCGCCGAAGTAAATCTCCAAAGTATTTCATAAACTCCTTTGAATTCAGATACTTATTCTGCGGCTGCAATAAGTGATGCCTATGCCGATGAGATGACAAAGCAAACACTCCGGCTTGTTCTAAAGAATCACAATTGTCTTCGTCTATAACGCTACTATCCTGATCTTCGTCGATGTTCACTTCTTCCTCTTCATCTTCTTCGCAAGTATGGTCGATGTAGTCGCTGAAATCCGCAACACATGAATCTGGCAGGATTTTGCTGTCGACGGCGATTTTCTCCTTCTGATTGGACATTGTTAGTTGCGACAGCGGATGATGTGTATTTAGATGGGTGATGTAGGCGTAATCGTAATCCGGCCCAGAAACATATCCACTGCTGGATGAGTTTCGAGTTATACTTCTGCTGCCGCATACTTCTTTCTTGTAATGGTTGTGCGGATTGTTTGTATTCCCACCTTCTGATGTATCGGAAAGCAAAAATTGCTCACCAGTAGCCATATCATTGCGAAGTTTAAGCCGAACGTAACCTTTCCATTTTGTCTCTCTGAGGATGTCCGCATAGTTGTCATTGCATTTTGTTGTCTTGAAGAAATCCGTCTCCATGTCCACCTTACAAATTGGCGAAATTGAATCGTAATTCGCTTCGTTTGGTCGGGCCACATCGATGTTTTCAAATACCACGTACATCGTTTGCACTTGTAACGGTTGAAGGGTGTATTTGTCGGGGCCATGTCTGCGGTGGGTTCATGAAAATAATAATACCAACATTCTTTTAACATTTAACAACATTACAATAGAAGTTTTATTTAAATAATAAGATCATCAATTTATAAAATAATAACTGAAGGCATTAAATGACAACCCTGTGGAACTTCGTTGATGGATGACGGTTTCAGATATCTTAAATATATAATTGATTTCTATATTTTATCTAATTTTGGTTGGCACGAATCAAATTTGATATTCAGGTAGAGGATATTTGACCAACTTACAGCGGCTTGTATTGTATCCGTTTTTCGACAGCTGCATCGATCACGTTCGCCAGCAGAGTTGAATGGTCCTGCAATTGTTGATTGAGCTGGTTTTCCTTTTGCACAATTCTTTCATTTGTCGATGAAATTTCACTGGGAAAAAGATCGGTTTATTTCTTTTGTTTTAAGTGCGTAAATAATAATTTCTTTTGTGTGTTTTTAGTTGTTTATGTTTATTGTAAAAGATTATTAGACTATACATCTCCTGTATATACGAGTATAAATCACATATTACACCTACTACAATAGTTCTGCGGAGAGATATATGCTGAACCAGAACTAAAATTTCTTAAATATTTTTTTGGCCAGACGAATAGGATGACGATGGCTATAGGGATGGCGTACGAGAACTGTTTGCTACATATTGGACAAAGTATGAAAAAGTAGGATCCGAGATGCTTCTGATTTCTTAGTCACGTTACGGAGATTGTTGGTCCTGTGAAGTAGAACGATTCCGGCGACTATAAATTGATGAGATCTACGAGAATTATGGTAGTCTCGAAATCGTAAAGAGAAGTAAGCTTGGTGGACAGGACATGATCGTATGAGCGAAGAAGATCTAGCTCGGAAAGAAATTTTGGGAAAGATTTATGGGATACGACAGCGTAAGTTAGAAGGATGCTGTAGACTAGGGCGCTCAGAGTTTAGGGTAGCCAAGCTGGATAGCATCGGCTTGAAATCGGAAGCGGCGGAGAGGTTTTTCGTGGGAGGCTGGGACCGTACCTTGTTTGTAGAGCCAATTATAATGATGATGTATTAATAACAATCATCTCTTCTGAAAGTTCTTTAATCGGCGCCAATCTTTATATATAACAATTAAGGTGGGTTTGTATGTAATCGCGCAACGCAACGCCTAAACGTTTCGTTTGATTCTCCGATAAGTTTACGTTTATTTTGGATCCGGTAGGTGGCGTTGGAGTGAGTTTGGCCTGTTGGTGCATATCTTTGTTATCACATCACGCCTACACCACTAGACATATTATTGCCCGGAAAAATTTGAAAATTCTGTAAAGTTTAAAGTAAGATGAAGGCGGCGGATCATGTGTGTGTGTATTTAATAATTTGTTTTTTTTAAGAGCAGTATCTTGTGTACATTCATTGTAGCAATCAATCACATTTTCAGAAGTAACAATTTGCTAACTCTTGTATTTTTATGTACAACTGGCTTATTACCCGGCGCTGCCCGGTCCGGCAACTAGGATTTCTACACTAAAATCGGTCATATTAGAAAATTTTTACACGCCATCCCCTTTCTACCCCCAACCCTAGGGTGCTAGCAGAGTCTTACGGTAACTATTCATCTCAGCGGCCACGAAAAAAATGGATTCTACTCTAGTTCGGTCGTTAAATAATAGTTTTACATGATATCCTCCTCCCACCCTTCTCTTAGAGATAAAAGATGGGCAACCTACTGGTTTGTTGTTGTTAGGCAACTTGTCAGTCTGATATTCTGCGGCACGAAACAATCATATTTTCGCTTGAGGAGCGTTTCGAAATATTTTCAATGTCAGTGCTGTGTAGAAGGTGAAGAACGTTCCTGAGAAAGGCTTGCCATTGGATAACAGAAGTCTTTGAATTCGGACAGGTCGCATGCCCGATAATATTGCGGCTTTGGCCGATAGTGCGGGACAGAATCCACCGACGTCAATCGCAGCAACTGCCCATTAGTCGCACCAGCCTGAGCTGAATATGCCCAAAGACCTCGGATTATTCGCTTACAAGGTCCAGATGACTCAGGAGTTTAAAGCAAATGACGATCCGCTTCGATATCAGTTCTCTGCGTGGGCCATAGACCAGCTTGATAATGACGTTGATTTTGATCGAAAAAGCACTTTTTCAGACGAAGTGCATTTCCATCTCGGGGGGTATGTAAAAAAGAAGAACTGCCAGATTTGGGGTTGGAAACACCCACACATAATCGTAGAGAAGCCAATGCATCCACTAACATTTTTCTACGAAAACGCCGCTGTTACCGTAAATGGCGACCGTTACAGAGCTAGCCAAGCCAACTTTTTATGGCCTCAAAGCGACGTCATGAATTTGGACGACATTTGGTTTCACCAAGATGGCGCCACATGCCATACAAGCTGACTGACAATCGATCTCTTGCGCGCCAAATTTTGCAACCAAATAACCAGCCGGAGATGCCATTTGACGCTAATGGACTTTTTTCTATGTGGTGCCTTTAAGGATAGATATTATGCGGATAATTCAAACAATTCCATCTTTAAAACATAACATTGCGACTGTTATTCGCGGTAAAGGCACCGAAATAATCGAAAAGGTTCTTAAAAACTGGACTCACAGGATGGCTTACTGTAAGGCCAGCAGAGAAAGCCTCATGAGTGAAAATGGTTTTCATTCTTAAATCGGAGACTCCAACCTTCAATAAAAAAAATGTCCAATAAAATATGCATGTGTAACCATTTTATAACGTTTTTAAAAACAAAGTTTTAAATTGCCCACCCTTTGTAGGCGTTTCTTATCGCCATTTAACTTGACCCCTTTTTGTCTGTATTTTCGACCACTTTGAGGTTCTTTTTAACCACCTTTCGCACGACTTAGTGAGCTGAAATTTTGTGAGTGTCGTAAGTCCAAAATTACATTTTTTATATTCCGAGTATAAAGCGTGTCGCGTGTGGCGCGTGTGATGGGTTGAAATTTTCCGTTTTTTTCGATTTATTTGAGGTCCTTTTTCATTATCTAAGTCCAAAAATTTATATTCCACGTGTGACGCGCGCCACGTTTCGCTTGTGACACGTAGGATGGTTTCATTTTCCAATTTCCGACATTTTCTCGTTTGTTGAGATCTTTCTTAACCACCTTTCGCATGACCTAGACGGCTAAAATTTTGTGACTCAATGTCAGGGTCCTCTTTGATATCCCCCTTGTAACCTATTAAGAGAGTCGCGCGTAGCGCGTGTTAAGCGTGGAAAAAATCTTTGAAATACCTCCAATTGACCTCAAAAACAGATATTTTGGCATTTACTTGTTTTATTATAGGAGAAATTACCCTTGGTATCGCTAAGCGCACGTCTTTACGCCGAAAGCAACAGAGAAATAAATTTTAACGTTAATCGATTGAACGTGCTTAAATTATTGTGTACTTGAATATACTGTACTTTATACTTTAGATGATAAATAAATAAATGAATTGAAAAACGTGTAAGTACGAAGAATTGATTACATAGTTAAAGATTGCTTCAATCGATTGACTGTGTGCGGAGAGTTTTTCCCTGTGATGGCCACAGAATTGTTATGTTGATCAGCCGTAACAAAGAACCATCATCCTGCATCTACCACACAAAACCCGTACAATACGAATAAATGGGCCAACATCAAGAAAAACACTTAACAAATGTTCGATTGCATTGTCTTTATGATGATGATAGGAACCTCCTGTTCACAATCAGACAACATCAAATTGATAAAATTCCAATTAAGCAGCAATTGTTTGTGTTTGACAAATAAAGAAAAAGAACAACAAAAACAATACTCTTTTGCAAAATTGTTAACATGCCTATATGAAGTTTAATGTGAAATTTAGTCAGCAGCTAATAAAATGCATTTAGTTACTAATAGAAAACTGGACATATTGTGTATAAGAACCGAACCTTTTGTCTAAAGGCATCAAACGAAAATGGAATATGGAATTGCTTTGGATGGTTGACGCTTCAAATACAGTAGCCGGCGTATGAAGTGTTAGGTGTTACTAAATCAAAAGGCTGTAGTTTTGTCATTTATAAATGTTTTTATTAAAAACCAGCGGAAATACCCGTCGTTACCTGACTGACCATTCCACTGACCACCCACTGACCACCACAACATCCTAAAAAACTATAGAATCGACACTTAATCGGGGAAAAATATATACGTGTTCGAGTCGTGAGTTATTGTCGCGAGTTCATACAAAAATACTAAGAAAACTTTCACAGAACTTTCAGTTTTCCCGATATTTCCCATTTTCCGGACAAATTTTTTTTTCAATTTATCTTTCCGTATAAACCTTATTCGGACTAACACTTTTTCTAAGCAAAATTTTTGATATCAGCACAGTACACAGTACTTTCAGCTAAATGAAGAAAAATGAATATTGTCTGCTATATAGTGTTGGGAATACCCCATTTGGCAAATATTTCCAGCCATTTTGATATAACTTATTTGGCTGATTTATTTTTTATTTATTTAGCTCCAACCACTTTGAATAATAATCAATTAAAACTGAAAAACTTGTTCTAAAATGTCACAACCAACTTTTTGAAATGGAAATTTTGGTATTTCATGGGTATTAGTGGTTCCTTGCAATTTTTGTTGTGATATTTTTGACAAAGCTGGCATGCTATTGCTATATCTTTGCTAACACCAGGTGGCACACACCAACATCATACGTTGTGTAAAGGTAGCGAAGGCTTTTCCATCTATCCTATTCTTCTGGACTCTTCCCGAGAAGTTGGAAAACAGCCTTTGTCCAGCCCATACCCAAAAAAAGCCAGCCGTCGTCTCCTTCTTCGTACCGACCCATAGCACTTACATCCATACTTTCCAAGGTCATGGAAACGCTGATCAATTTACAGCTTAACAAATATCTTGAAATCAACGAAATCCTTAGTGACCGGCAGTATGGATTTCGTGGGCAATGTTCTGCCGGTGATTTGATGGTATATCTCACCGAACAGTGGAACCGGTCTTTGTATCAATTTGGAGAAAGCAAACCTGTTGCACTTGATATTTCTAAGGCATTTGACAGAGTTTGGCATAAAGCTCTTTTGTCTAAAATGCATGCTTATGGAGTCGATGAAAAACTGCTTCATTGAATTAAAAGCTATCTTTTTGACCGCTCCATTCAAGTTGTTTTGGACGGTTTCAAGTCTAAAGTTCATTACTTAAATGCTGGCGTTCCCCAGGGCTCTGTTTTGTCCCCGATTCACTTCCTCATTTTTATTTGTGATCTCTTATCTGTGACTTCTAATCCAATTCACTCTTTCGCCGACGACTCATTAAAGTTCGAGAAACGTCCCTCCACTCCGTCTCATGTGGAATTCAAACAACTTCAATAGCTCGAATGAAAATAGACATAGCGACTCGACCTTGGTCTCGTTCTTAAAAGGAAAAATAAAAGTTTGTGCCAGTAGATACCGCTCCAAAACTCGTGGAAGCCGGATGTAGCAAACTGCGCACGCAAAAAGAATCCACGATTTTTTACTTTCTGGATTCGATGCGTGTCCATGAATCCGAGTTAACAAATTTTTCTTTTTAAGAGGTCCTGGACTCAAAATCTGGTTCTTAAAACTCCGAAGAGAAGCGAGCTGAAACTTTCCCGATTTTCTTAATATTACACCAAGGTATAACCAGAAGTATACAAAAATCGGGCAGGAATGCGTAGAGCACAAAATTCCAAAGAGAGTGACATCGAAAACGTCGGACACGAACACAAAACCAACGCACAACACTGCCGCGAATATAGGCAATGTAATCGTGCGTTCGAACAACTTAGGCTGCATCTAAGAGGCATCAATATAATGATGGGAACCCAAAATTGAACTTGCATCGGAGCCGACAACTATTTTAAATAAAGATTTTCATTTCACGATTGCCAAGATTAACATCTTCGCGAAATTAACCGCGGTAGCCTGCAACACTACCCATTTCTTTCTTGTTTTCAATTGTGCACTTTTTGATGGATTAGTAAAAAAAAATGTATTTCAACCAAATTGTTCTTAAACCGTAGGGTTTCAAAGATGCGAGCCAAAATTCCTTTATCTCGGAATTTATTTAAAGACTCACCCTGTATATGTAAATTTCATTCTCATATACAAACAAACAAACAAACACGCAGAATGGCACATATACAAAAAAACAACCCATAAAAATGTTCATGTAAATTCTCTAATAGGAGATGGGTATGTGTTAAAATTTGAAGAAAATCTGGCTATAATTTTTAAAAAATTTACATGGACACCACATGGGTCTCAGGGCCCATTCACTCCAAAAACTTTACAAAAAATGTTGTCCACCGGAGATACACACGTATATATAAAATTTAAAAAAAATCGGGTTAATTTTTTTTTTAAATTTTTGGGGCCCAACGACCCTGGGGCCAAAATTTTTACAAAAAGTGTTTTTTATCGGAGATACATACGTACATAAAAATTGAAGAAAAACGGGTTAATTTTTTTATGGGGCCCCACGAACCCGGGTCTTTAAATTTTTTACAAAAATTGTTGTCTATCGGAGATACACGCGCATATAAAATTTGAAGAAAATCGGGTTAATATTTTTAAAAAAATTTTATGGGGCCCCACGAACCCGGGGCCCGGGGTCTCCAAAATTTTTACAAAAAGTGTTGTCCGTCAGAGATACACATGTGTATAAAATTTTAAGAAAATCGAGTAAGATTTTGTAAAATATTTGTATGGGAGCCCCCCGACCCCGTGGCCCGAGGGGCCTCAAATTTTAATAAAAAGTGTTGTCTCCAGAAATACACATGTGTGAAAAATTTCAATAAAATCGGGCTTTGGGAAGTGGGTTAAAAATTGATCGCAAGATTCCGCGCAGACGACCGACGACCGACATCCGTGCCACGGGCAAGTGAAGTTAATATAGAGAATTAAAAAAAAAACACCAAACCTTTCGAAATGTCCAAAGAACTGCAACGTTAGGGATATCTGATTCAGGATGAAATGACACAAATCATTGTCCAGTTGGTTTTTCAATTTCCGCCAAATTCGCTGTTCGTACTCTTCTTTGCTGATATCGTAACGACGTATCCCACCACGAACATCATTGCGAGTCTGGTGAGGGGTTTCCGCGTGTTTCGGATTGTGGGTAGTTTTGTGTTTGTGCCTCTTTGCGTTTTTCTCCTGAAGTTTGCGCAGATTCTTTTGTTCCTTTTCTTTCTTCCGTTTACGTTGATCGCGAAGGATCTCTTTGAGTTGCATCTCTTGCAGAGGATTATTCGGAGTTGCTAATTTTGAATTTGACCGGCCCATTATTGCAGAAAGTTTACCATTCAATCCAAGACAAAGAGAAAGGCTATAACCCTCCCGTCGCGACTTTAATTGACCGACTGAAGTGAATTGGCCAAGTGGTTTTATGTTGGTTTAATTGAAGCAGACAAATGCCAGTCTTTTCCATTCTCCCATTGATAATTGCTAGTGTTATTTTTATTAATTGAAGATAAATGAATTGCGGCATCCTACCTTACCCACCAGTCTGCACATTTCAGAAGATATCAACACAATTAGATAAGGGGAAAAATTCAGTTTTATTAATTATCAATTAATGATACGAGTATCAATTGCTGATTATTATTTTTATTGTCGGTTTGGTGAAGCACAGTAACGTCGACGAGTCCATTCGACACATTTTCGCCGCCCACATCTTCAAAAATCGCTCCTTTCTGATAGTGTGCCAGCGCGCTGTTTCAATCGACACATGAAGTGAATTGTGATTTCTATTGGTAATTGTCTACAAGCTGAAAGCAATGCATTGCTTGATGTGTTGCATTCCTTAGTGGTGTGCTTCAAATAGTTGACTAAATATTTGTAAACAATAAGCTAAATCAATGATAATCGCTTTCTAATTGTACATCCACTTGTAGCTTGTAAATATTCATAAAATTCTTCAATTACAATTAAAACTCAGAAATGTTTACTCAAACTTATTGCCGAGAATACTGGGTGCCGGAACACACCGGCGAAGAAGGCAACGAAGCTGCGGATAGGCTCGCGAATAAAGGAGCAGAAACTCCGCTTGTTAGGACGACAACCCTTCTGTGGCATAGGGTACCGCATAATGCGGGAATTGGTACGCAGCCGCTTCCGAAAGATGGGAGAATCTCCCAGGCAAGCAAAGGAAATGTTAGGGAACTATAACTCAAAGAGGTTCCGCCTAATATTGGGACTAAGTAGCAGTAATGTACGAATCATTACGGGTTTCCCAACAGGACATTGCAAACCGAAGGGGCACCTAAAGAAGTTAAAAATATAAGAGGATGGAAGCTGCATACTCTGTGGGGAAGCGCAGGAGAATCTCAAGCATCTACTCGACGAGTGCGGGGCAACGATCCGTCAGAGAAGAGACCACTTGGGAACCCACGGGACATTCACTGAACCCGCTCCATATTATTGGATTCTTAAGAAGCATTGGTATGGACGGGGTGCTATAGGGACGGACATGCACTGGCTCTATAGCACTACTCAGGGGGGAATGCAATAGATCCATATGGCCCATTTATCATCATCATCGCCGAGAATATTGCCTTTGATTAGATTTTTTTGCACAAGATTATAATATTGATGTTATGGGACAATGCTTTGTGATACAATCACTCTCCAACGTGCCTAAAAAGAGTCTAACATTTTGACTTTTCAACATTTCTCATTAGGACTTTTCTCTTGAACGTTCAGCTAACAGCTCTGATTCCATTTTTGCTGAGCAACCAAGTCATTGCCGTACACCCTAGCAGATTGGTTTTTTATTTCCTTGTTTTGAAAACTCTTGACGAACTATGGAAGGCTTTGTTATTTATAGGATTTAGCTGTCAATGTCTCCACTTCAAAATTAGTTCTCAAAATGTTTATTTTTTTCGAGAATCGTACAAATTCGATGAACCAGTAGTGTGTTCTGTTCTCTGCTCTGTAGCGGAGCGGACGGTGTGTGATTGCTTTGACAGTCGGCCAACTCATGCTGTTAAAAATGCATAACACTTGCAACGATTGGTTTGAGTGCTGTCATTATTTCCCTTGCATCACGGTTCGTCTCGATTGTATCTGTGTGCCCTATTCGTCTGATATCAAAACCTTTTCAACAGCTCCTTCCGGGCAGCTCGAGAAGCTATCCAATAATATATCGAAAAGGTGATGTCTGATGTTCGAATTTTGGGTCGATGTGTGCACTCTATTCGTGGGCTTAGATCGAATCTCTCGGCCTCGTCCGTCTATTAAGCAGACCACAAACCTGATATTCTGGTACTAAGAGAAACACAGGTTAACGCTGATTCTGATGTTTCGGATTTCAGTAATAATGGTGCCAGTATTTTTTCTCCACAGCGGTCTCACCATTTATGTACGTAGTGGTGTAGCTTATCAAACCGAAGCACAATTCAACCATTGTTCCAACGCGGACTTTCATTTCATTTTGCTCAAACTCAAAGTATAGCATTTCACTACTGCTTCATATACAGAAGACCTAATATAGACAGGGTCTCAACTTCTTATGACTTAGATGCACTGTCTGACGCTTTTACAAGATTTTTGTAGCTTGATTCACTTTCTAAAATCGGCATTGCGGGAGATTCCAATGTACACAATACTAGTTGGCTTCGCCATTCAGGCTTAACAATACCACAGCGAAGGGATGTTAAGTTATTTGCTGATTTTAACAATCTCCCTCAGCTTGTGAATGAGCCCAAATATCGAATTCCAGACATTGTAATCATAACTCTAATAGCCTTCACTTGTTTCTTTCTTACCTCTCATCGTAACAAATAAACCATCAGTGGCTCTTCAGACCATTGTGTCTTCTTCCCTAGGCCTTAGGTCCAAGGACCTCTACTACGCCTAGGCGCCATCGCGTGTGGTTTCTGCCAATGAGCTTCAGCTCTCTCCAACTCTTCCCCAATTGCCGTGACTCCTCCTCAACTGTTCTGCGCCATGTATTTCTCGGACGACCCGTTCTTCACCTATCCTGAGATAACGGATTCCATTGCATTGCGTAGTTTGCTATGGAACTGTGGCCTTTTCGGAGTGTATGACAATCCACTGCCACTTCCGTCTGTGGATGGTTGTGCCTATTGGTTCCTGACCCGTTCTCAGGTAAAGATGATCGTTAGAGATACGGTTAGGCCAGAAAACCCTTAAGATGTTCCGTAGGCACCTATTTACGAACGTTTGTAATCTTTTTGTGATATAGCGGTCACCTTCCAAGTCCTGCACCCATACAACAGCACAGATTCAACATTTGAACGGAACAATCGCAGCTTGGTATTTAAGCTGATCGCATTGCTTCGCTTTATCATGGATATCATTCCAAACATTGATTTTGCTTTGCCAATTCGGTTGACAATGTCCTGTTCGGTTCCACCTTCGGTCGACATAATACTCTCAAGGTATTGGAAAGTCTTAACTCTCTCTACCGGATGTCCAGCAATGCTAACTTGAGTTACTGAGTTAGTGCCGAGGTTGATGATTTTGGTTTTGGCAGTATAAGTCTTCCAACCCGCAACATTTGCCTCCCTTTCCACATTTGTTGTCATTTAGTGCAGCTCCATAATCCTGTGTGAGATTAAACAAACGTCGTCATCGTAGTCCAGATGTTTGAGTTGAGATGTAAGAGTCCAACGAATTCCTCCGTTGCCAGTAGATAAAGCTGCGCGAAGGACATCGCCAGCAAAAAGAGTATCGGCGAAAGAATGCAACCTTGTCGTACCCCACTTAGGATCTCGAATTCCTCTGACAGCTTTCCTCTATGCAGCACATGACATTTAGAGCCGTCATAGGTTGCTTTAATAATAGCTATTAGTTTATCGGGTATACCTCTCCTGCGCAAGGCAAGCAGGTGCAGGGATGACCGGAATTCAACGAACTGTTCAATAATGATCCGCAGGGTGTTGATGTGGTCTACACAGGATGATCCAGTGCGGAAACCTGCTTGTTCGGCGTGGAATGTATCTTTCAGATGTTCCTTAATTCGCTCAAGTACTACTTTGGCTATAACCTTTGCAACTGCAGGGAGAACGCAAACGCCTCTCCAGTTTTCGCACTCCATAAGACTACCTTGTTTTAGGCAGCTTGACAATCATTCCCTTCTTCTACTCTTCGGGGAAACTTTCTGCCTCCCAAGCTCTCTCCACAAGAGGATATAAAAACTCTGCTGATGTCGTTGGAGCGGCACGAGCAGAAGCTCTGCGGGTATACCATCTAGTCCTACCGATTGTTGTTCTTTAGTGATCTCATCTTTACTAGGAGTTGAGGTGCGAATTCGGGAAATTATTACTTCCGGCAGAATCGTTTGATTTGGGTGCATATAGTTGGCGAATGCACGGTTAAGGACCGTAGAGAAATGCTCCTTCCATCGCTTGAGCTGATCCTCATCTGAAACGAGTACGGCATCATTTAGGCATTTCACCAAATGTTGGCTAGATTGGTGGCCACCTGTCAGCTCTTTGGTGATTCTGTAAACGGTCCTGCTATCGCACCTGCTCGCTGCTGCCTCTGCTTCTGAGGCCAGGTTGTTAATATAAATACGTTTGTCACGTCTTACATTACGCTGCACTTCTCTCATTTTGCTTCGATATAGGGACTCTAGCTCGATCCCCGCTGCTGCTAGGGTATCTACAATACGAGCTTTAAGTAGCTTACATTCTTCAATCCACCTCCAGGTATCTTCGGTTAGCCACGTGCTGTGCCTCGCCTGGCTTCTACCAACAATACTTTCCGCTCCAGATGTGAAAACATTTTTCACAGCCTTCCAATGTTCTTGGATGGTTGTCGGCAGTGAGCTGCTGATTGCTTCCATTCCTTGAGATAAATTATCCCTTAATTGTCGACGTACTGAGGGGATCTTTAGCCGGTCGATGTTATACCTAGGCATTCGGATGATATTGCGGATTCTTTGAACTGATGCAGTACTTAACTGGAAAGTAGCTACCATAAGGTGATGATCCCGTACCCTACCCATGTCGGCGCCTCGTCTGTTTCGGACGTCTAAAAGACAGACAGCTCCTAAAACGTCGGCTAATCGCCACATGGTCGATTTGGTTGGATTTGGTGCCTGTTAGTTGACACCCAGTTGATTTTGTGGCAGGTCTTATGCTCAAACATGGTGCCTTATATGACAAGGTGGTTGGTGTTGCAGAAATCAACAAATCTTTCACCATTGTCGTTTCGATCGCCGAGGCCGTGCTACCCATTCTCCCTCGTCGAACCATCTTACTTCACTCACTCCCAGTATGTCCTAATTACATCGAAGAAACTCACGCTCCAGTTGAAGAAATCTAACATTTTGAGATCCTTCACTTCCTGAGTCAAGGAGCGTCCTCACATTCCGGATTCCAAAGCCAATAGTCGTCATTATTCGATCATTACTTCTCCGAGGCGTTGTGTCGGTTTCAGCAGAGTTCAGTCGTTTTTTCTGTAATCCCGCTGTAATCTTCCACAGCTTACACAACACCTTAAATCATTCCTAACTTTCTCTCTTCCATTTCAGGTGGAATCTGTTCAGTGGACATTTGATAAATTAACCCCAGATGATACTAACGGAGAGCTGCGACATTTGGCCGAGTTTTTGGCAAACAAACAATTCGATATGGTTATCAATTTGCCAATGCGCGGAGGTGGTGCGAGGAGGTTAGTATAGAATCATGGTGACGAGGATGCAATCACTTTATTTGAATTTTCCTCTTTTCTCCTTTTCAGAGTGTCTGCCTTCATGACACATGGCTACCGGACACGACGGCTTGCGGTTGACTATTCCATTCCACTGGTTACCGACGTTAAGTGTACGAAATTGTTGGTCGAGTCGATGCGTGTGACCGGCCGGCGGCCAGCGATGAAGACACACACCGATTGCATGACATCCAGACGTATGATAACTCTGCCGGGATTTATTGATGTGCATGTTCACTTGCGTGAACCTGGAGCGACACACAAGGAGGACTTTGCTAGTGGGACCGCGGCAGCGCTTGCCGGTGGCATTACCATGGTGTGTGCAATGCCAAACACAACACCTTCGATAACCGATCGTGCTACGTTCAATATGTTTCAAGATCTTGCCAAAGCTGGAGCGCGTTGTGACTATGCGCTGTACGTTGGTGCTGCGGACAACAATTGGAGCCACATCTCAGAGTTGGCCTCTCAGGCGGCTGGTCTCAAAATGTACCTAAACGACACATTCAGCACGCTCAAGATGACCGACATGACCGTGTGGGAGAAGCATTTCCAAAATTGGCCAAAACGCGCGCCAATCGTCTGTCACGCCGAACGTCAGACGATGGGTGCTGTCATTCTTATGGCCCATTTAATGGATCGATCGGTTCACATTTGTCATTTGGCCAGAAAGGAGGAAATTATGATGATTCGTGCAGCAAAGGAGAAGGGCGTTCGTGTTACCTGTGAGGTGTGTCCACATCATTTGTTCCTGTCGACAAAAGATATCCCCTCGCTCGGAGCTGGTTATGCTGAAGTACGTCCAGTTCTGTGCTCACCGGAGGATCAGCAGGCGCTGTGGGACAATATCGATTTCATTGATGTGTTCGCAACTGATCATGCTCCGCATACCGTCGAGGAGAAAAATTCCGAAAATCCACCACCAGGTTTTCCTGGTCTCGAAACAATTCTGCCGATGCTTCTGAAGGCGGTCGATGAGGGTCGCCTCACCATGGACGACATCAAGAACAAATTCTATCGCAATCCAAAAAGAATTTTCAATCTTCCTGATCAGTCAAGCACTTATGTGGAAGTGGATTTGGACGAAGAGTGGGTCATTTCAAAGGATTCAATGCATTCCAAAGCCAAGTGGACGCCCTTCGAAGGAACGAAAATCAAAGGTCGCGTCCACCGAGTTGTGTTACGCGGTGAGGTGGCATTTATTGATGGTGAGGTACTGGTAGCACCAGGTTTTGGGCAAAATGTCCGAACACAGTATAACCGCAACAAGACGTTATACCAATCACTGGAATCCCTAGATATCAATCAGTCTGCCGAGGCTGTAGATGTTTTAAACAATCTTGATCGCTCCTTTGATTACCATTCAGATCTCCAAACAAATGAAGCCTTCTCTAAGTTGCTCGCAGATCCTATGCCCAAAGCTGTGGTACACTTTGCCGCCGCCGGCGATCAAAGTTTACTGCGGCCTATTTCTCCATTACCTCGTATCCGGTGTGATTCAACGGGCAATACAACTCTTAAGGAGCTAATACAAACGACAACTGCCGCTAATTCCGCTCAAAGCCCCGCTGTGCCCAGCCTTTTGGGTAAACACATCCTTACCGTGGATATGTTTAGCAAAGAACAGCTAAATGACATATTCAATTTGGCGCAGATTTTTAAGATCCGCGTCACAAAAGATCGCCCTGTCGATGACATTCTCAAAGGAAAGATAATGGCGTCTGTTTTCTATGAAGTGTCGACTCGGACCAGTTGTAGCTTTGCTGCGGCAATGCAGCGCTTAGGTGGACGAGTGATCTACATGGATCAGACCAGTTCCTCAGTGAAGAAGGGTGAAACACTGGAGGACAGTATCGCCGTCATGGCTGGTTATTCAGATGTTTTAGTTTTGCGTCATCCTGAACCTGGTGCTGTTGGTGTAAGTATACACACACACTATACTGGTTGTTACTAATTAAGTTTCTTCCCCACTCACACACACATAGCGAGCTGCCCAGCATTGCCGCAAGGCCCTGATCAATGCCGGCGATGGTGTAGGTGAGCACCCTACACAAGCTTTGCTTGACATTTTCACAATTCGCGAAGAGATTGGCACTGTTAATGGCCTAACAATCACAATGGTTGGCGATTTAAAACACGGACGGACTGTTCATTCACTGGCACGTCTCCTCACCCTGTACAATGTGACATTGCAGTATGTCAGCCCAGATAAACTGCAAATGCCCGAACATATTGTTCGCTATGTGAACTCAAAGGGAATCAATCAAAAAACTTTGCAGAGCATTGAGGAGGCACTGCCCAACACAGATGTTATCTACATGACACGCATTCAAAAGGAACGCTTCGCCTCTGAGGAGGAATACAATAGGGTAAGTGTTATGCCTCATTATTCCTGGCATTTTCAATTCAATTCAATTCCATTCCACAGTCTTGTGGCCATTTTATTGTCACACCAAAACTGATGACACGCGCCAACCGCCGCACGATTGTTATGCACCCACTGCCAAGAGTATTTGAAATTAGCAAAGAATTCGACTCAGATCCGAGGGCTGCGTATTTCCGGCAAGCAGAGTATGGAATGTACATTCGCATGGCCTTGTTGGCGATGGTTGTTGGAAGGAATTGACAGGAAAACCAACGCAGCATTGTCTTTTTTGCATTTTTTTAAATCGTGATTATTACATAAATTTGATAAGTTTTGTTTTAGATATTAATAATAACAAGCAAATGCATATTTTAATACTTGAACATTTTGCAAATACAAAAATGTTTTTTTTTTATATAATGTACACACTCTCAAGGGATTTGCACCCTCATAATGCATAGCACATGATGGGCGTTTGGAAGTTAGGGAGAGGACAAATATTCCGAGTTTTTCAGTTTCTTTGATACAATTTCCATTCATGGATAATGTTTTAAAGGTGGTTTAGATTACGTTAAGAAGAAGACAGCATTGGGTTTTGGAAGCGTTCAATTCTACTCTCCTTGTTATGCCGTCAAGGTCAGAATTTAACATACTTAACATACGAGGAAGAGGTGGAGGGGCGTGGAGAGCGCGCGAACTCGTATGAAAAGCTAAAAGTGCTATCGCCAGCGAAAGAATGAATTGAATTAGAAATAGCCGATAGGAGACAGTTAATGAAAATGAGAAAGAGTGTCGGAGACAAAACAGACCCTTGCGGAACACCGTTGTTTTTGCGGTGAACATTGGATTTGAAACCGTAAAATACGACCTGGATTGAACGGTCAGAAAGGTAGTTGCTAGTCCAATCAAGCAGAGTCTTATCAATTCCATGACATTGGAAAGAATGCATGTTAGTCCTATGGGTCGGTACGAAGAAGGAGACGACGGCTCGCCTTTTTTGGGTATGGGCTGGACAAAGGCTGTTTTCCATCTTATCGGAAAGAGTCTAGAAAAATAGGATGGATGGAAAAGCTTACGCCATGGAATGACAACTTCGAAGAACACCTCTTCAGAACTAATGCGGAAATACCATCTGGCCCAGGGGATTTGTTATTGTTAAGATCGTTGAAAACTCTAGCAACTGTACGAATATGAATGAATATCTATCCCATAGAATGTTCAATGCTCTGAGGTGCAGGCGGCAGCAATGCACAATCTGGAAGCGTGCGCAGCAAAAAGATTGGCCTTGTCAATAGAGCTGACAACTGGAATGTCATTATAAATGAACGTTCCTTCGGGTCTTGTCTGGCCAGAATGGCGAAGCCACCCAGAACTGTGTATATTGAAATCGCCGCAAGAACAATTTCAGTTTTACGATGTTTTGTGACAATTCTTAAGATTGACTCAGACAGCATCAAACTCGCTCTGAGTTGAAACATTGTCTAAGTTGGGGCTACTATAAAGGAAACATTAGTGCATGTTACGTTCTTGTACCTTTACTTTGAGCCATATGAAATTAAATCCCGGATTGTAACATTAACTGAGTTGAGGCAAAAGTCGCGTCGCGTCGAGGGAAAAATAATGGCACGCACCAAGTAATAACATGCAGATTTATTTCCGAGGTATCGGAATTATCAAATATCTGAGTTTAACTCAGTACCAGAATTGCTGAACTGTGGGCATTTACATGGGCGTACACAGCGAAAAAATATATAGGTTAGGTTACGTTGGGTTGGACCCACATAGACTTGCTGTCGGAACAGTCCAAGCCCAGAAATGCGGCTGCTACGACAGGCTGTGCCCATAGTGATAGGCGGTGTGAGTAACATCGGATTGTACGGACAGCTGAATAGATGAGCGGTGTTATGTGGTGACGCAACGCATTGAACGATGATGCTGTCACGTAAACGGTTTATGGAGCTATTCAGAAAAGAGCTCCATCCTGATCTCAGATGTGCCAGAGTTGATCTGGTTTGTCTGGGGAGGTTTTCCTCGCTTTGATGTATAGGAGGGGGCTATCGCCCAGAACGATATTATTTTGGCGACCATCTAGTGCGAATCGCGTTTAGGGCTCCTTTGTAGTATGCTGTGTGTGCGATAAATTGGTTTGGAAGTACTATAGCATCGAGTATTTTCGCTGTTGGAGACAGGAGAGAAATTGGACGATACGAGGATCCTTTGTCTGTCAGTTTACCGGACTTGAGTAAGGGATTAATTTTACCCACTTTCCAAGGGTCAGGGATGTCCAATGTTCGAAGTGAAAGGTTGAAGATTTGTGGGAGCTAAGTGATGTTGAGACTAAATGTTTGAGCAAATTCGTTGCGATTCCATTCGGTCCAATGGCTTTGGAGGGCTTTGCTCTGCGTTTGGCTAATTCGACTTCGGAGGGAAGTCGAGTACGTGGGGTGTTGTCGTGGCCAAGGCTGTGCAATTTCCTCAGAGTAGCACGCTTGCTCTTGTTAAAGTGCGTTGGGTGTTCTATAAACTGGCGACAGAACATTGAGGAACCTTTTCTGGGGCAGTCTTGTAGTGTGCTCGGTATAGGTAATTTCCTAGATTTCATATTAATTTCATATTAATAATTTTATAGAAGTTGTGAAGTAACGAAACTCGTAAATGCTGTACATATGAATACTGTTTCCGTATACTCTACTGCTGTATTCAAATTTATGGTTGAGTTAGTGTATAAAGTAATCTTGATGCAGAGCCAATGTGGGTTTAATGAACATAATATTCTTGCTTGGAAGTACTCATTGTGAACTCAGCTCCATCCGCTACAACACTTTCCTTCTTCTATCCCGCATTATTAGGATGCTAATTACAAAAGAAAAAATCACTTGCATGCCACACTCCGTGTTCGTAGTTGAGATTCTTATTTATATCTTCTAAGGTCTTTATATTCTTCTTAGCGTGCCCGTGCATTGCTTCCGACCCTTACCACGGATGAGTCCATTTTAGGTGTGGTACTAACATAGAGCCATCCGAACTACTGAATTTTAAAATTTTTCCAAAATGACTGCCACGAAGTGATACCAACTACAGACTGTCATTGCTGTCAAACCAGTGATGACATAGCGCTCAAATTTACACTAATGACAGTTCATTCCATTGTTTACAAGCATACAAAAGTATTTTAGTGTGAAATGTTCAGAAAAAAGTTATCCGCAATGGAATTCAAGCGTAATAGTGTGATTGCTCTGTATTCGGCTGGAAAACCACAGCTGCAGATTGTTAGCCAGTTAAAAAATGTTTGTGTATCGCACCATAAATCGTTATAACGATACTGGCAGCATTGCAAAACGCCATGGTGGTGGACCGAAACGCACTGCAACATCGCCGGATATCATTCGGAAGGTGAAGGCCAAATTGGCTCGGAGTCCGCGCCGTAGCGACAGAAAAATGGCTCGTGAGGCGAACATTTTGCTCGAACGGATGCTGCACATTTTGAAAGATCATCTTGGACTAAAGGCCGTGGTCTAACCGATGCTCAAAAAAAAGTTAGAGTGGAAAGAGCAAAGGAGTTGTTACGCTTGCACGAAAGTGGCGATTTGCCGAATTTGGTTTTCTCCGATAAGTCACCGTTCGTTATTGAGCAATATGTGAACAAGCAAAACAACCGAATTTACTTGCTCGGCCGTTCTACTGAAAATTTGGACCAACGGAAAGCCACTCGAAACCAAGCGCCGCCGATGGTGATGGTTGGGGCCGCCGTAACGGCCGAAAGCCGTTCACCGTTGGACCGTGGCAACAAGAAAAATGCTCAAATTTTTCAGGATCATGTGTTGGAGGAGCGTTGAAGCCTTGGGCACAAAAAAATTCCGGCCGCAGAGCCTGGACATTGGCTGAGAAACAACGTTCCGCGGATCATTTCCACTGCCCAATGGCCATCAAATTCACCGGATGCAAATTCGCTAGATTTCTCGGTTTAGGGTATTTTGAAGAGCAAGGTTGGGACAAAAAAATACCAAAGTGTCGATCATCTCAAGCAAGCGCTTCGCCGGGAATGGGCCAAAATACCGCAGAGCAACTTTCGTGCTGCATGCAATAGCTTTGTCGGCCGTTTGAAGGCCATAATCGCGGCTAAGGGAGGCCAAATCGAAAACAGCTCATGCAATTCGAAAATTTAAATATTTGTGAACATTTTTAAATTCTCTATATTAACTTCACTTGCCCGTGGGTCGGTCGTCGGCCTTCTGTCGTGGAATCTTGCGATCAATTTTTAACCCACTTCCCAAAGCCCGATTTTATTGAAATTTTGCACACATTTGTCTTTCCGGGGACAACACTTTCTATTAAAATTTGAGGCCCCTCGCGCCCCGGAGTCGGGGGGCTCCCATACAAATATTTTACAAAATTATACTTGATTTTCTTCAAATTTTATACACATGGCCCCGGGTTCGTGGGACCCCAGAAATTTTTCTTAAAAAAATAACCCAATTTTCTTTAAATTTTATATACGCGTGTATCTCCGATAGGCAACACGTCTTGTAAAAATTTTGGAGACCCTGGACTCCGGGTTTGTGGGGCCCCATAAAATTTAAAAAAAAAAATTAACCCGATTTTCTTCAACTTTATATACGCGTGTATCTCTGATAGACAACACTTTTTGTAAAAATTTTGGAGACACCGGGCCCCCGGTTCGTGGGACCCCAGAATTTTTTTTTAAAAAAATAACCCAATTTTCTTTAAATTTTATATACGCGTGTATCTCCGATAGGCAACACTTCTTGTAAAAATTTTGGAGACCCTGGACTCCGGGTTTGTGGGGCCCCATAAAATTTAAAAAAAAAATTAACCCGATTTTCTTCAACTCTATATACGCGTGTATCTCCGATAGGCAACACTTTTTGTAAAAAATTTTGAGACCCTGGCCCCGGGTTCGTGGAACCCCATAAAATTAAAAAAAAAAATTAACCCGATTTTCTTCAAATTTTATATACGTATGTATCTCCGATGAAAAACACTTTTTGTAAAATTTTTGGAGACCCCAGGGCTCCAGGGTCATTGGGCCCAAAAATTTTTTTAAAAAAATTAACCCGAACTCTTTTTAAATTTTATATACGTGTGTATCTCCGAAGGACAACTTTTTTGCAAAAATTTTGGTGGCCGGGGTCGAGGGGCCCCATAAAAATTTTTCAAAGAAATTGACCTGATTTTCTTCAAATTTTATACACCTCTGTATCTCCGATGGACCAAATTTTTTTTAAAGTTTTTGGAGTAAACGGGCCCTGAGGGCCAAGGGGTGCCCATATAAATTTTTTAAAATTTAGCTCGATTTTCTTAAAATTTTTAACACACGTGTATCACTGATGGACATAACTTTTTGTAAATTTGTTGGAGTGATAGGGCCCTCAGACCCGTTTGTTGTCCATGTAAATTTTTTAAAAATTATCCCGATTTTCTTCAAATTTTAACTCATAACTATTTCCTATTAGAGAATTTACATGAAAAATTTTAATTTTTATGGGTTGTTTTTTTTTACTTTGATTCAATAAAATTCATCAACAACTAAAAATTCTGTGGCGTTTTGTTTTGGTAACACTTCGTGTCATTCACCCTGTAGTCTTCGAATCTTAGCCCGAGGACTTTCTCTCCCTTATTAAGCTTTCAGCAAGTCACAGGTTTGTTCAAAGAACCCAAACAAAAAAAGACAACAGTGTTCCAGTTAAAA